>CM059275.1:9601927-9634427 GCA_030347295.1 Setipinna tenuifilis
GGGGGAGCTGGAGGAAGGGGTTGGGGGTGGATAGAGACAGAAAAAAAACAAGAAGGAAAGAGGGCAGAGTGAGAAAGAGAATTTAAACTAACTGTCAGAGAGGGAGAGGGCAGGGTTACGAGCGAGGGATGGAGACAGAAAGTAAAAGAGGTAAGCAGAAAGCAAAGCAAAAATGAAAAGCAGAGAGAGAGAGAGCGAAAGGAAAAGAGTTTAAGAAGAAGCAAAGGTGAGACAACGGGTGAAAGAGATGTAGAGAGACAGGAATGAAGAGAATAAGAAAGCGAGTCTAAAAAAGGGAAAAAAGGAGAAAAAGAGTAAGAAAGGAGAAAGTGTGTGTGTGTGTGTCTGGGGAGCTGAGCTGTTTTGTTAAGACTGGCTGACTCTCCAAAGCTCGGCTACCACTGGAGATTACATCGCTAAAAACGGCCCTCGGTCCTCACAGAGAGAGACCGCTGACGCACGAGACTGACCTTTCATGTCCAGCACACACACACACACACACACTTTCCAGTCAAGCAAGCCATGTAGTTCTTTTGGCCTAATCGCCATGTGTTGGGGTCTCTCTCTCACACACACACACACACACACACACACACACACACACACACACACACACAAATACACACACAAACCCCGTTTATTCTCCCTCTTCCCTAATGCCATTAATAACACACTTAGTAACACAGTGGAGGAAACCAGGGCAGGCTTGCTGGCTGTGATTCCTGCACTGTGTGTGTGGGGAGGGGGGCACCGTGGTGAAGTGCTTAAAATGGTTATTAGTGTGTGTACATTTATGACATACAAATACAGTGTGTAAGAGAGGTCGACCGATTCACCGATATTTGGCATTTTTTAAGCCATTGGGATCGTCAACATTTGCGTTTAATAGCGCTGATTTAAATTCAGGCACGTCTGTGGACGGCCCAGTGTTACTGCTGCAGTGGTGTTGCTGCGTGAGAAGGACCCAAGCCAAAACTTTTTGGATGGTTCCAGAACTTTACTGGGAGAAAAGGCTTAAATCCGGATTTTTCAAAAGTTTTTACTGGTGAATTATGGTGTCTTGCAGAAAAGACGAAGAATCAAACGGTTTGGAATTTAAATTCTCAGTGAGCCTTCAACCAACTGTAGCTACTAGGTAACGTAACATTACAAACGGGTAGTCTATTAAAACCATCACCCTCAATGTTAGTAATTCTGTTTTTCACAGAATTTTTGGGTTTGTGTGTGGCCGTGCAAATAGCATTGCAGACAGTAGTCATGCAAACACTGTCGTGAATGAGGGAGACACAGAGACAGAGCTGCCCAGACAGATCTTGTTGGAATCACGGTTCAGTTGATGCTCACTACGTTTTCTCAATTCTATAGCATCTGTAATTGCATATGGAAACTCTAATAAGTAATCAGATATCTCATCACCTAGAAGAGAAAAACACAAAGCATGAAATGGTGGGAATGTGAAATTACAATAGCAAAATTTTAACCAACTTATTTAACCAACTAGCTTATAGCTAATCTATAATAACCATTACCCGGACGTTGAGTTCGGTTTAATTTTTCTTTTGTCTGAGTTGGAGAATCTCACTGTTAGTGTGTGGTGATGCAGGGACAGGTAACAAACACTGCAGTGTGAGTGAGGGTGACATTACTCCGCTTCACTCACAGAGCTGCCCATATGACATATCTGTTCAGAAGCACGCTTTAGCAGATGCTGACAATGTGTTCTCAGTGCAACGCGTTTGCGATTGAGTAAGGAGATTCGAATAACTAAATCAGATATCTCGATAAAAAGGGCACAAATTTGCACAGCTGGTTTCCTCATTCAACTTGCCCATCCAATGAAAATGTGTTCAGCAGCCTTGTATACAAGGGCAGTGATTTAGGACATCGAATCTACTTTATATTATTACTAGATTGTGTGCATTTGCTTTGTAAGCAATTTCTCTTAACCCAAATGTGTTGGTGAAAGATTTTGTTTCTTATACACCAGTAACCTAAGCCTACTAATCATCATACTATCACACTACATTGTAGAATTGTTTTTTAAATGTATATTTAAGTTTAAATTATCTTTTTTAAGATATTAAACAGTTTTTATTCGTTTCCTAATTACTAAACAGTTTTATTGTAAGGCCGTATAGTGCAGTCCCAAGTTCATTTTCAATACATGATTGGTGACTTTTATTGAAACGGTTGGTATTAGTGTGCCATTTATATCATGAAAACAGAAAGGAAATGCAACTATCGGCCAAAAAAATAACAGCATAAAACTGGCAGCAGACATCTAAAACGGTGGCATGGAAAAGCCCATATCGGTCGACCTCTAATGTGTGAAGTCTGGTATGCAATGTCATCTGTGGTGTATGTTACTATACTGATGAATGGTGTGACTGCAGTAACTTGTGTGTGTGTGTGTGTGTGTGTGTGTGTGTGTGTTACCTCATGATAGCGTGCTGCTTGTGTGAGTGTGTTAGTACATACTTTGGAATAAATGTGTGTGTATGTGTGTGTATGTGTATATGTATGTATGTGTATGCGTATATGTATGTATGTGTGAGTATGTGTGCGTGTGTGTATGTATGTATGTATGTGTGTGTGTGTGTGTGTGTGTGTATGTATGTATGTGTGTATGTGTGTGCGTGTGTGTATGTGTGTATGTGCGTGTGTGTGTGTGTGTGTGTTTATGTATGTTTGTGTGAGTATGTGTGTATGTGTGTGTGTGTGTGTGTATACCTCATGGTGGTGTGCTGGTTGGGAGGAAGCACACTGTAGTAGACCTGCATGCCTGAGGAGGGCATGGGGCCCTGGCTGGCCTGGCTGGGGATGAGGATTGGCTGCTGATATGTCTGTTGGGGCATGCTCTGGGACCCCTGGGCCACCGATACCTGCTGGTGCACACACACACGGGTAAGAACACATATACACACAGACACTCACACAAATGCAGATGCACACAGAAATAGGTACATACACATGTACGGCATGAACACACACACACTAAGACAGATGTACACACATACACCCCCGGGATATCCACCCACACAGACATATAAATTAAGGATCTACACACACACACACACACACACACACACACACACACACACACACACACACAGGGAACCGAGTCATAAGCTGAGGAAATAAATGACATTTCCTACGCAGTGCACTCTCCCCCCAGAGGTGAAAGCAGGTCTCCCTTCAATTTCCACCTGTGATTGATTTCATTAATCAGCTCTGAGATGGAAACCTAGTGTGTGTGTGTGTGTCGGAGGGGGGCTATGTTGTTGCCAGAGGGCCTTCTCCTGTGCTCGATCTCTCTCTGTAGTGGTGTGTGTGTATATATGTGCCTCCTGTCTCTCTGTATCTGTGCATCTCTCCCTTCATCTATGTGTGTGTCTCTATCTCTGTGTCTCTGCTCTCTATGTATGTGTGTGTATGTCTCTCTTTTTGTGTCTCTGTCTGTATCTCTCTCTTGTTCTTTGTGTGGATTTCTGCATGCATGCAATTGTGTTTGTGTGTGTGTGCCTTGAAGTCGTACCTGATAGGATGGCATAGGAGGGTACTGGACCATCATGCCTTGCATCTGGCTGCCCATATTGCTGTGCTGGCTGCTGACCAGGCCTTGGCTGGGCGGCTGCTGCACCCCCACCACCCCCTGGTAGCCAGGGGCTTGATTTGGCATCACAGTCTGGTACGCTGCCGAGGAGAAGGAGGAGGAGGAGGAGGAGGTAGAATTGAGATGGTGAAATGTCAAGAAGCTGACAAGGAGGGCTGTACTATGCCCATTCCACTTCTTTACACACACGTATTACATTTTAAAATCTAATCTGAAGTGGCTTGACAAAATATAGAGGCATAATGCTTATCTGCCCTACAAAGGCAAAGTGCAGTAACTATGCGAAAACTGAAACTGAGAACAATGCCTATGAAATGGTTATAGTGCCCAGCCCAACATGTTGTAGGTATGACAGTGGTGATTCTTTCATGTATATATTATTACGTTCTTTTACGTATATCTTATTACGTATATAAATAGTAAGAAGCAAGATATTGAGTTACAAGACAAAGAAGGTGTTACAAAGTCAATTTAATCTTAATCTCAGTTTTGACAAAATGTGTACTGACTGCCTTTTGGCTTTGTAGGGCAGTAATTCAAGACGCTGGAACAATAGGGAGAGATTTAAGCTGTAAAATAAAATAAATGAAAAAATGCATTTTTACAAAGTAAAATAAAAGGATCTGTCCACCACAAAAACCGCAAAGAAAGACACAACATATAATCTTATAATGTTTTCACATAATGTTCTCATAAATGTCGTTCAGGAAAGACAAACGGAGGAATCAGATTTTTTCTTCCTCGCCCAAATATCAACACCATCTTAAAGATGCCAGAGCATAAAAAAAAGAATGACAGAAGAAGAAGAAAGGAGGGAAAAAAAAGAAAATCAATAAACTGCTGGAGTCAAGGCAGCCTCTTTCCTCCACCTGAAAGGTCATGTGGAACGCATGTGGACTGAGAGAGTACACGTGTTCAAGATCACCCAAGACAGCCCAGACAGAAAGACAGAGGAGACTTTAATACCAGGGAGGGAGGGAGGGGAAAAAAAAAGAACGGTCGTTCCAAGGGGATAAAAGGAAAAAAAAAAAAAAAAAAAACCCTGCCGGCATTTCAGGCATCTTGGCGTCGGTGTCAAGGTTGCCGGCAAGGAGGCTCCGGGTCGGTGATTTTAACGCGGTGAGGGCAGCTATCTACCTCCAGCGCCGACCACACCAACGCACACGAGCAACCCCGGTCGACCGCCTGGCCTCCTTTTCTCTCCTGCTCTCACTCCTTTCTTTCCTACTCTACATCTCCATCATTTGCTCTCTCCCCCTCCCTGGCTTCTTCCTAATGGTGTCTCTTTCACCTTTACCAGCCATTAGCTGGTCCACTGCTTGCTCTACCTTCTGTGTCTCTCCCTCCGTCCTTGTCTTTCCCTCTCCGCCCGTCTCTCTCTCTCTCTCTTTGCCCATCTCTCTCTGTCTGTCTGTCTCTCTCTCCCTCTCTCTGTCCATCCGTCCATCTCTCTCTCTCTCCCCATCCATCTCTCTCTCTCTCTCATTCAGGTAGACTGCAATCAACTCCAGCCAGAGGAGGAGGAGGTGGACACACACACACGCGCACACACACACAGAGAAAAAGGCAGGGACACACACAATGGGCTCCCATTAGAGCCAGAGCACAGGCTCCAGCTATTTATAACAGCGGCTACACACACACACACACACACACACACACACACACACACACACACACACACACACACACACACACACACACACACACACACACACACACACACACACACACACACACACACACACACACACACACACACACACACACACACACACACACACACACACACACACACACACACACACACACACACACACACACACACACCCCTCCAGGAGACGAGGAGACAAGGGGGAAAAAATGATTCTCCAAGGGTTAGACAGAGGGAGGGGGGTGAGATTAATCTGAATTGATACAAAAGTGCAAGACAGAGAAAGTGAGAGAGGGACAGACAAAAAAAAAGGTTGAGGAGAGAATGAATGAGAGGGCAGAGGCAAAGAGAGCGATAGAGAGAGGGGAAGTGAGATGAGAAAGGGCACAGAAAAACAAAGTGCAAGTGAGAGGATGGAGAAAGAGAGAGGTTGATAGAGAGGGCAGGGGAAAGAAAAAGCAATGAAGAGTGAGAGGACAGAGGAAGAGAGCAATGAAGACAGAGAGGGAGGAAGAGAGAGAGAGAGAGAAAGAGTGCAAGAGAATAAGATAGGGCAGAGAAGAGACAAAGAGAAAGTGAGAGCGCGAGAATGAGACACAGTGGAAAAGAAAAAAAGGAGAAAGAGGGAGCGATAATGAGAGTGAGGGAGCCGGGAAAAGAAACACAGAATGAGGGAGGGCAGAGGAAGAGGAAGAGAAAGCATGAGAGGGCTAAGAAAGGAAAAAAGAGTGTAAGAGAGAGAGAGAGAAGGCAGGGGAAAAGAAAGAAGGTGCAACAGAGAGAGGGTAGAGGAAAGAAAGAAAGAGAGAGTGTGTAGAGAGAGAGAGAGAGAGAGAGAGCGAGAGAGAGAGAAAGGGCAGAAGAAAAGAAAGTGTGCGCTAGAGAGGGGGCAGAGACAGAAGAGAGAGGGTGGGGGGGGTCATGGTCTGCTTTTCCAAACAGGGCACCTTGCGCGAGCAGCTCCATCTTATCAACCTGTTTTTTCAGGGCTTCCTGTGCCTTTTTTAAGAGAGGTGAGTGTTCTCTCTCTTTCTCTTTCTCGCTCTCTCTCTTTCACTTTCTCGCTCCCAGCGCCCATCTCAAGCACAGCCCGGAGAAAAAGCCAATTTCCAGCAAGCATCGCGCTGTTCCCATGGAGACCTCACCCTCCCGCCCACACACTCTGTGTAGGAGTTGTCAAAGCGCTCTCTCTCTCTCTCTCTTGCGCTCTCTCTTTTTCACTCTTTCTCTCTCTCTTTCCAACATTATGCATCGAGCTACCCATCCACACATATCAGCAGTGCTATATCCACTGCCCAAAGATATACAGGGTCCAACACACACACACATACAAGAGAGAGAAAAAAAAATCAATGAATCCCATTTTTCACTGCATGCAAGCTGATCAATAAGGTCGTGAGCAACACCATCATTACAACAGAAACTGCATGTATAAACACAAACAGAACTCTACAAAAGAGCGCTACATGCCAAGCTCCAGTATCTGGCTATCGATCTGCACTAACATGATATGCTATCGCTAACAGGACATTAAATAGCATGACCATTTGGTGGCTGGTTGGATGTACGTGTGTGTCTGCGTGTGTCTGTGCGTGTGTCTGCCTGTCTGTGCTTTGACTAGCATTCATGGATAAAAGGTGCTTTCGGGCAGACCACTTCTATGAAGTTCTAAGAACAGTCTACGAAGAATGCAGTTCTACAAACTCTCAACACCCAACAACGCTTTTTATTAGTTTGCGTTCACACTGCCTTTAATGAAAAGGAATAACTGACATAAGCAGGCCAATTTACAGTTGGACAACTTGCAGTACAAGGAACTGCAGTTGGTCCCAATTCAGTATATGCAGTATAAGGAACTGCTACTGGCACAAGTTCAGTGCTATCCAAAAGCACATAAGGTTCTACGAATTACAACAAAAGGTTATAAAAAGTACAAAAAGTTCCAATGGTGCAAAAGCACCTGAAAAGTTGGGGCCTGATGGTCTAGTCAGTCAGGAGTGGGTGAGGGAGGAGAGTATGAGTAAGTGAAGTTGTCAAGCAAAGTGAAGAAGGAACCACACTCAACACACACACAAACACACCTCTCATGCTTTTTGAAAACATTTGTTGGACCATGACCTATGTTAAATAAATGCGTTACATCACCAGGCTGTCATCAGTGTGTGATGGTGTATGATGGACATCTGAGATGTTCAGTGTTAGTAGGTAAAGGATTGTGTTTGTGATGGAGGTCAAGGAAAATGATTGTTAATAGTGTGTAATAGAGGTTTGAGATGCTCAATACCAGTTGCTTAAGTGGTGTAGGCGAGATGAAGTTTTGAGTTAGTAGATCAAGGATGGTGCGAAATGGAGGTTTGAGATGTTCAGTTAGCAGTTAAAGAGTGGTATATGTAATGGAGATTTGAGATGTTCAGAGTCAGTAGTTGGTATATGTAATGGAGGTTAGAAATGTTTGGCATTAGTAGTTAAACGGTGGTGTTTGTGATGGAGGTTTGAGATGTTTACTGTTAGTAGCTAAAGGCTGGTGCTTGTGATGGAGGTTTGAGATGTTTGCTGTTAGTGGTTAAAAGCTGGTGTTTGTGATGGAGGTTTGGGATGTTTGATGTTAGTGGTAAAAGGGTATAGTTTGTGATGGAAGTTTGAGATGTTTGCCGTTAGTAGTCAAAGAGGTGTTTTTGATGGAGGTTACAGATGTCCAGATTAACAAAGGGTGGTGTTTGTAATGGAGGTTTGAGCTACAGTAGTTAGTAGTGAAAGGCGGGGGTCCCCGAGTTGGCGAAGGGGGGGGTGGGGGGCGGTCGAGGCTATAGGAGAGTAGTGAGAGGCGGAAAAAGAGACCGGTTCACTGTGAGAACGTTTAGGCATCTCAGACAGTGCCTCGGCCCCGCATTCTGCCACTCTGCTTCAGGTCTGCGAGCACACACATACGCACACACACTAAGAGAATGTTAAGGCTCAGACAGTGCCTCATCTTGACCATTCCACTGCTGTGAAATGATGCTCTATGAAAATGACACTCCACAGCAGGATCTCTCTCACTCACTCACACACTCACAATCAAGTTTCGACCCCAGATGTTAATCCTTCACAACCCTATCCTCTCTGCCAGAAAAGAAGAAAATGAAATCATGAATGACATGGCGCGCATCTATGAGATAAGGAGCCATTTCCCTTCAGTGTTGCGGGAGGATATTACCGAGCTGAAGGAGGGCATTACTGGCCCACAAAAGGGGACCAGCAGCGATGCACGCTGGGTAATTTAGGCAGCGGGAGCAGTGCAAGCTGGGTAATTTAAGTAGAGGAAGGCGGGATGATGGGAGACAATTACAGTTAAATTGCCCATCCCTGAAGACCTGGTGTCAAGAGCTGAGGCAGTAAGTAGAGACGATCCCTGCCTCACTTATAGACACACACACAACACACACACACACACACACACACACACACACACACACACACGATCATCTGATCCATTCTCCTCAGCGATGCTCATTACAACAGAGTGTATGTGACCAGGACCCACTTCCACTGAGAGCTATTAAGATGATAGAAATATGCCGGATTAGTGTTGCGTGCGAACAGGAGTCCATGTCCTTAATCTGTTAATCTGTTAAACCCCCCCCCGCCCCATCCTCCCACCCCTCTGCAACCTGGTAACAAATGACTGCAATATTCCATCACTGATCACGAGGGACTGTGGGCAATTCTGCTGGCTACGCTAGAGGTTTTCACTTGCAGTGTTGTCCCTCATCTCATGATGGTCTACATTCAAAGAGCTCCAAAACAATACAAAGGAATTATAGTTCCGTTTAAGGAAAAATTACATTTAGTTCCCCTCATCGATACATTTTCCAAACATTACATATTTCTTGCAAAAGTAGTTTGCTGGCACAGTCTGAACATGTTAAAGCAAAAATAATTATCAAATCTAACAATAATGTTGCAACAATGCAAAATTGTGGGGTTTTTTTTTGTCAAAACGATGTTCACTAAAGCGTTGTGTTCACTAAAGCACTCTTATTACTATTCCAAAACATGGTATAGCAAGTAGGACTGAAAAATGACCTTCATTATTCCAAAACATGTCGAAATGAAGAAATGTAGAATGTGGAAATATTGTGGAACCTTGCTGTGAGCGGCGGCTAAGTAGGCCTGGTTATTTGTGATCAACTGAAGCTGGATTCTAATGCTGCAAGTGTCTAATGTCTAGTGCTGCAAGTGGCTTTCTTTTGGGACTGAGGTTTCAGGGAGAGAGGGAGAGAGAGGGAGAGAGAGGGAGAGGGAGAGAGAGGGAGAGGGAGGGAGGGAGAGAGAGAGAGAGAGAGAGAGAGAGAGAGGAGAGAAATAAGACCCCCTGCAGCATGGGCGTGCACACACACATGCGCACACACAGCGCACACACACACTGCAGCAGAAGGGCTGGAAAACTGAAAGAGGGAAAAAAGGAAGGAAATCACACAACACACGAGGGGATAAAGAGAGAGAGAGAGAGGACAGAGAAGTGGCGAAGAGAGGATACAGACAGAGTGGATGGAGGAGAAGAGAGAAGAAAGAGGATAAGGAAAGAGAGAGTGGAGGGGAGGAGAAGATATCCTGTGGTGCCCATTGAATCATGAGTGGAGTATGAATAAGCAGAGAACCATATGAGAAAGAGTGTGTGTGTGTGTGAGAGAGTGTGTGTGTGTGTCTGTGTGTGTGTGTCTGTGTGTGTGTGTGTGTGTGTGTGTGTGTGTGTGTGTGTGTGTGTGTGTGTGTGTGTGTGTGTGTGTGTGTGAGAGAGGAGTGTGTCTGTGTGTGTGAGAGTGTGTCTGTGTGTGTGAGAGAGTGTGTCTGTGTGTGTGAGAGAGTGTGTCTGTGTGTGTGAGAGAGTGTGTCTGTGTGTGTGAGAGAGTGTGTCTGTGTGTGTGAGAGAGTGTGTCTGTGTGTGTGTGAGAGAGTGTGTGTGTGAGTGTGTGAGAGAGTGTGTGTGTGAGTGTGTGAGAGAGTGTGTCTGTGAGAGAGAGGGTGTGTCTGTGTGTGTGTCTGTGAGAGAGAGAGAGAGAGAGAGAGTGTGTGTGTGTGTCTGAGAGAGTGTGTGTTACCTGTCTGTTGAGGGGGCTGGGGTACTGGCTGGCTCTGGGGGTTGCTGTAGTGTAGGGGTGTGACGGGGCGGTAGTGCTGTTGGCTGGAGTGTGGGTACTGACTTGGAGCACAGTAGCACGCTGTCATCTGAAAACACGAACACACACACATGCACATTTACACACACGCACACACTATGCTAAACTAGTGAGCAGAATTCTCCAAATAAGACTAGTACCATGAGAACGAAGCAGAAGTATAAACATGCCTACAAGCGCACACACACACACACACATACACACACACACACTGATCAGATCTGAAAGAAAGCACTTCGGGAGAGAGCTGGGGGTGCAATTCTCCAGAGTGCTGCTAGGTATTTCTGGATGCCTTTCAAACCCCACGCTCAATATTTGGGAGGCATCCTACTGAGCTGATTACTAGACTGTGTGTTTGGAAGAGGGTGTGTGTTTATGAGAGACAGAGTTTGTGTGTGTGTGTCTGAAATGAATGCATAAGTATGTGTGTGTGTGAGCCCAAGCTCTGGCTGAAAATGTGTTTCTGGATGTGGGAGGTTGTGTGTGTGTGCGCGTGTTTTGAAGTTGTGACACTTTTGAGGATGCATCTTTTATGTTTTTAGTGTAAATATGTGTGTGTAATAAACATAAATGAGAGTTTGCTGAGTATAGTGTGTGTAAGTGCATGTGTGTACAAAAAGAGTAACAGAGAGTGAGTGTTTCTGCAAGGAGTGTAAAAGTGTGTGTACAAGTGTGAGCGTAAGTGTGTGTGTGTGCAATGAGAGTTAATAGTGTGACTTCAGTGTGCATGAGTGTGTGTTTGTGTGTGTGTGTGTGTGTGTGCATGCAAGTGCATGCGTCATACCTGCTGCATGGGCGGCGGCATGTAGCTCTGCTGTTGCATGACTGGCTGGCTGACTTGCGGCGGTGGAGGCGGCGGCGCGTGATTGGGCGGGTAGGCGGTGGGGGGCGGGACCGGCTGTCCGGGAGGCGGCGGCCCCACCACGTAGCCGCCCTGCTGGGGGGCCTGCAGCACCACGGGGGAGGGGTACATGGCAGTGTGGGGGTCCGGGGCCTCGCCCGACGCCTGCCGCTGCACCATGCTCAGGTGGCCAAACTGGCTGCTTAGGCTGTCCTGCGGCTGCTCAGGAGAGAGCCAGGAAACACACACATCAGTCTCGTGTTGGCGCACTCACACACACACATAGCCATCTCACATGGACGCTGACACAAGCACACACTTTTGTTACATGGGTTCTGACACCCAGTTTCCTGTGGGTACTAGATATATTTTTGCCCATAATATAAAACTCTGTCGATAACAGTTTATGACCTTGGTGTCAGCCCTACTTTTGACTGATGCTGCCAATTAATGTTTATTACAGTCTGTCTAACTGAAGCCCAAATTGGCACTTGATTACTGTCTATTACGGTTTACTGTCTATTACGGTTTATTACAGGTTATTATTACTCTTATGCAAACTGGTTTTATGTAAGCAATGTAACACGGTCAGTGCTGACAAAACAAAACCAGTGTGTCGTGTGATTTCTTCAGTCCAAGTCTGTTAAAGTAAAGGAGCATGTAAATTTGGTAATTACAGCTCAGTATCAGCATTGAGTCAGTACTGATTACTATTTCAACCCATGATGAATAACTGGTAACAAAATTAGTTTTTAACGCATCTGATCCCATCATAAAATCCATATCTTTAAGGACAAACATATAGTGCATCACATCTTTAAGAACAGGTATTCTATGTGGTCTAAGACAACATGTGATTGATATAGGGTGCCCATTCTGGGCAGTAATTGTCGAACTGGGTACGAGTACCCCTAGGGGTACCTGGATCAACTCTAGGGGGTATACAAAATAAATCTGTGAATTCTCAGCTGTTACTAGCATAAAGATTAAGTATACATACTATATGTGGAAGAAGACTTGCATTCACGCTATCCAGTACACCACTGAATTGGTACTACATTATTATGTACCATAAAATATACACAATTATTATGCAGAAAAATACTCATAGCGAGCTGGGGATACTTAGTAGGACAGAGTGTCTCAGGGGGTACAAGTTTAAAAGTTTGGAAACCACTGCTGTAGGGTATTCTTATCTGGTAAAATGTCCTACTGTAAGGTATTCTATGTGGTAGAGAATGTAGGCTGTGACCCACAGCTACTGCAGGGTGTCGTATGAGGTATAAGAGGACACTAACTGTAAGGTGTCCTTTTTAGAACAAGAGGACACACAGTGAATTAAGTGTGTCCCATCTAGTCTGAAAAGACACAAAGTGCCTCTATTGGGTGTTCTATCTAGACTAAAAAGACAAAGTGCCTGTAGGATCTCCTATCTAGTCTATTCTAGTCTAGAAAGAAACCAAGTCCCTGTAGGGTGTTCGATTTGGTCTAAAAAGACATAAAGTGTCTGTCTACTTAGACCACCTAGAACACCCTACAAAGTGTCTGTTGGGTGTTCTATCTAGTCTAAAAAGACACCAAGTGGCTGTTGGGTGTTCTATCTGGTCTAGAATGACACTAAGTGCTTGTAGGATGTTCTATCTACACGGTTAATGTAGGGTGCTTATCTGGCCTAGGAGGACACACAGTGACTGTATGGCATCCTATCTGGTCCATGCCCTTAGGGGGCAGAGGGGGAAATGGGGCCCCACTGGCTGATGAATGGCGGTGGGGGGCTGAGATGAAAGGCTGCACCCTGGTGATGGTGGTGGCAGTGGGTGCCCCTTTGGACACCTACATCAACCAGCTCAGCAGCCAATCCAGTAGGGGAGGGGGTTCCCTGGCGTTTCCATTCAGAGATATTTCCACAACAACATCTGCTGGCCAATTAAATATTTAAGGGCACTTTTGCATACTAATGAGTGGTGGACTGCTTTAGATTTGGCAGGTCATTTGAATGCTCCAGATTGACAAGTGAAAGTCACACAAAAAAGTCCCTGACCTGATTCTGTCATCTTTATATATATTAACTTTGGGAAAACTATATTACCGGAAAACTTACAGCCCTAGTACAGCCATACATTGTCTTTGTTATGCCTAATGCTATACATTGACGTTTCAAATAAAGCAGTAGTACAAGTCAAAAATACAATACTTGAGTGGTACAAACTGAACTACTTTGTACGAAGTGAAAATAAAACTAAAACCCAAAGCTATAAATTATGAAGCACAGTACGAGTCAGGCGATGGCTTAAGGTTTAGATAGTTAAAGGACTACATGTCTAGAGACTGAAAAGATGAGCAGAGAGTAGGAGTTGAGAGATTGAACAGAGGAAGAGATAGATCCGAGAGGTAAGGAGTCAAGAAAAAAGGGCATGAGAAAGAGGAAGGGGAGAAGGGAGAGAGAAAGGAAGAGTGGGGGAAACAGGAATATGTCTGACAAGAGACGGATTGGTTGAAGAAGGGCAAAACAGAGAGAGAGAGAGAGAGCTGGAAAATTGAGAGAAATACCTCAGTGAACCGAGCTAAGTACAAAGAGATGGAACAAAAAGACAGGCGAAAACAGGGATAGAGAGAAATGAAGACAGGGATAAAGGAGAGCACCACAGTGCATTGTTGGAAACGAGGGATAGAACGGAGAAAAGAGGGAAAGTGGGAAGTACCAGAGTTTACTGTTGCCAATGAGGGATAGAGAGGGATGAAAGAGAGAAGTAGTGGTAGAAGTTGGGAAGGAGGGATAGAGACAGGTAGAAAAAAAAGGAGGAAGGGAGGTACCAGAGTGTATTGTTGGTTAGGGGTGACAGGCAGGAGTTGAGGCTGAACAGAGATGGTGGAGTACTGGACAGGCTGCCCACAAGGCTGGAGAGCACGGACTGGCTGGAGGAGGAGAAGAGAAAGAGGGAAAGAGAGAAAGAGAGAGAAAATGGGGAAGAGAAAGAGACAGAGGAAAGGAGAGAGAGAGAGAGAGGGTGAGAGAAACAAACAGAGAGGTAGAGAAAAAGAGAGATGGAGAGTAAGAGAAAGGAGAGATGAAGGGAGAGTAATGGAGAGTGTAAGAGGAAAAGAAAGAAGAGAGTGAGTGAAAGTCAAAGACAAAGAGTGAAAGAGAGAAGGCAGAAAAAAGACAGGTGAAGTGACAAGGTGATGAGAAGAGAGAAGAGGAAGAGTGTGAACAGAAGAGAAGGATCAAATCACAGAAAAGGAGAGAGGAGGATAAGGGGGTCAGATAAAAGAGAGCGAGTAGAAGGAAAGAGAGAAGGAATGAGAGAGGGAGGAAGAAGGAGAAAAGAGCAAGTGGTCAAGAGCAGATGTGGTCATAAGGGGAGGTGTGAGCAGACGACCTCAGAGATCACAGAACAGAAGGCGCGTGAAGAGGGGTGGAGGTGGGGTGACTCCATTTTGGGTTCTATTTCAGGAAACACTTCGGTTCCTTACAACATGTAATGTCACATACTTACACTGTACATACCCAACACTAACCCTAACTCTTTGGTACAGTGTAAGTATATAATGTTACATATTGTTAGACACTTTACTATACTGTCCCTGTTACATCAATTAGGTACAACTTCGTTTCTGACCACCAGAGGTGGTGAATGTTGATATAATAACTGGAGCTGCACATATTTGTCATGAACAAAGTCACCTTTGACCTGAGTGACGTGTGCCCTGTGCCTTGGGCACAAAAGGTAGGTCAGCCCAGGAAGTGACTTTTAATTAATTCAGTGACTTCCAAGCTCTTGTGGTCATCCGAAACTCATAGAACCCACATATGTCTTATTGAACCCCCACCCCCCTTTTCTTAGGGCAAGAGCCTGACGGGTATCAGACAGAGGAACACACACACACACACACACACACACACACACACACAGACGACAAGGGAGGGCGTCAGACGCAATTTGATGTGACAAGATCTGGTGTCTGAAACCCACCACTGCACATTTATTATTCATGAAAGCACACTCCACACCCCCACTCCCCCTTCTCCATAACACTTCTTCATGCCAACACTTTTGAAGGATCACAGTCCTACTTCCCATGTTGGTGACATTACATCCTACACACGCATCCACTGAGTGAATGAGTGTGACACACTGATCAAGTTCAGCAAGCAGTTCAGCTGTGTGTGTGTGTGTGTGTGTGTGTGTGTGTGTGTGTGTGTGTGTGTGTGTGTGTGTGTGTAAGTGTATCTGTGTTAATTATTGCTCTGGCAGGAGGAGGGTTAAGGCAGTTTAGGCTTTACTGTTAAACCTCTACAAAAGTCTTGAATTCAAATTCATTCTTATTCTTTAAACTGTTAAAAATACGAAGTCACATATATTACATACCAATAGAGACGTCAACATTCGTTACATTTTACTAATGCAGGAGACTTCTAATTCAACATGTAGCCCAACAAATGTCTTCTGTCCACTTTTATTGCAATGTGCACAGTCGTGTGGTGTCTAACAAAGTAATTAGATCCAGACAGGCCAATTGTGACATGCAGAAATGGCTTTCCTATATACTGAACATAGCCATCCTAATTTCTACTTATGTTACTTCCAATGTGGCTCCAAGTCCTGGATTGGCTGGTCTTACCTGTGTAAGCACGTGATTGGCTGGCTGGTGTGGCACAGGTGGGGGAGGAGGAGGAGGTGGGAGGGGCAGGGGTTGTTGGCCCCGCCCCTGTTGTGAGGTCACACTGGGGTTGTAGACCACGGCACTTCCGTCGGGATTGACGAAGGGTTGACCTAAGGGTGGACATCCAGACAATTTCAACCATCTACATAGCTACATATGTACATGGTATGCATGTATACTTTTTCTTTAAATGACATAATATATAAGACATGTAGGGTGTTACATACACACACCCTACCATATCTATACATTCTGTAGATATTTTCTCAAGCATTTTCTCAGACATTTGTGTGTGGACATATATACTGCAGTGGAACGCTATCCACTATGGATGTGGAAAGCTTTTCAGTGTTTCTCCGTTAAGTTATTCTCTCTGCTGTGCTAAATTGGGTTATGTCATGAAAATTATAAAATTCTTCTGGTCCAAAAAATCTGAAATGTTTTATGCATCACAGAAAACTGGCCCTAGGCTAGACACTAGCACTACGTGTAGGCCTGTGTTGTCAAATGTGAGCAATTAATTTACTCCAAAAGGACACATATTTTGGTTATGAAAAACAGATGGCGGGCAAATTAATATTTGAAGGTTTCTACGCATGTATTACCATCTACAAATTGGGGAAAAATAAAACAGTGCTGTGAAGGAAAACCCTTAGAAAACTGCAGTTTTGAAAAACTCAGAGCTTCAAAGCTTCCTCCTGTCTTGCTTTTATGTTCTTTAAAATCTAACTGCACTGCTTCCTAAAGACGTTTGTCAAATCCCTAATTAGTTTTATAGCAGAGTACCTCTGCAGGTAAACATTAGCAGCTGAGGTAAGTGGGGTTAGTTTGTTAAAAGAGCACGCTGACAAAAGCAGAAGAAAGCAGAGGAAGAAGAAAGAAGAGCCCATCTTGCCTCAAACACACAGACACACACAAAACACACACACACACACTCAGTCACACACTCAGGGTTGATAGCCAGGGTACAGACTAGTCCCCCAACTACAAGCCTTCATACAGAGTTACATTCTTAGAGTGAGGGGGGGGGGAGAGGGCGAGGGGGGGTTGAGGCTAATACACCAGATACCCCACCCGTCCTGGGGAATTCGGACTCACCCCATCTCCAACCCCACCCCCACTCTAAGCGGACAGGTGAGCTCACCCACCTGTGTGTGGGTTGATCAGTATGCTGCCGGGCGGGATCCCCGCAGCCTCTACGGGGAGCAGGTAGTAGCTAGTGGTGTTAGAGGAATGCGGAGGAGGTGGTGGAGGTGGCGGAGGAGGAGCAGGAGGTGGTGGAGGCCCCGCGCGGGCCGTCTCGTACACCACGCAGCCGCTCGAGCTGGCCGGAGGGTAGGAGGCCTGGGGGGCCACGGCGGTGGGGGCCAGAGCTGTGGGAGGCCCTGGAGGGGGGCCAGCGGGGGGCCGAGTTGTCGTCGCCGCCACCGCGACCGCCGCCGCTGCTGCTGCTGGCGTGGGGAGGGGCGGAGGAGGAGGCTGGGGGCGAGGGAGAGACCCCGTGGAGGAGCCTACGCTACTGGACGACTCGGAACCTGAAGAGGGAGCAACGAAGAGAGCGGCTTGACCACTGCGGCACCAGCAGTGGAGCGAGGGAGGGAGGGAGGATGGTGACAGACCACACCACCAACATGACTGAACATGGACCACAGACGCAGGCGTCGATGAAAGGGATTCTGGGTGGGGTGGGGTGGGGGGGACGGGTGGCCTGAATTCATTGGCTACGTGCTTACGAGACGAGCAGGAGGCCCTCACCGTGAGCGCCATGATTGGGCGGTCGTTTGCGACTGGGCCGCTTCAAAGGGCCTTTTGATTGGCCATTGATTGGCGGTGCCTTTCTAACGAGGAGCATCGACATTCCTCTGGCCGGCCTCCGAGGACGGTGGCATTCGCTCGATTAGCCATTGTGCTGATTGGGCCGCTGCCTCTGGGCCAGAGTGCTATGAAAGGCCCTCTGATTGAGCTGGATGCCTCGGCACCGGCACGGCTTCTGGAAGCCCATTAGCCTCTCCGACCAGAACCAGACGACCCAGAGAGAGAGAGAGAGAGAGAGAGAGAGAGAGAGAGGGGAAGAGAGGGAGAGAAAGAGAGAGAGAGAGAGAGAAAAAGAGAGAGAGAAAGAAAGAGTGAGAAAGAGAGAGAGAGAGAGAAAGAAAGAGAGACAGAGTGAGAGAGAGAGAGAAAGAGACAGTGAGAGAGAGAGAGAAAGAGAGAGAGAGACGGCCCCACGCACGTAGCAGGGCCATTATACGACTATGAAATATTAATGGCTGGGAGAGGTCCCCTTTCTATTCCCTTAAATGCCAAGGCATTGATAACCAATGAATTCAGGGCCTGTGCTGCTGATGAATATGAATGGGCCTCGGAACACTTCGGACGGGGGGGGGGGGGGCGCGAGGGGGGGGATGGACGGGAAAGATAGTGAAACAGCCAGACCGCTCAAAGCACAGATAGCATGCAGGGTGTGTGTGTGTGTGGGTGTGTGTGCGTGGTTGTGTGTGTGTGTGGTTGTGTGTGTGTGGTTAGATATACAAGTCTGTGTGTGTTAATGTGTGTGTGGATGTTTTTAGTGTGTGTGTATTTAAGAGTGTTAATGCTAGACATGCAAGTTTCTGTGTGGTGTGTGTGTGTGTGTGTGTGTGTGTGTGTGTGTGTGGTTATTGGTGGACAGATAAGCATGATCAGATAAAGTAAAGAAAGGAGGAGATGAGAGGGAGGCGGGAGGTTGAGGAAAGGACCCAGATCACACCTTTTCTCTAAAGCAACGGACCCCAAAACTTATACCCAAGATCACAAAAGTAAAAGAAATAAAAAAACACATTAAATTCATTTTATTATTGCGATATTTAACATGGGACACTTCCGAGCAAGGCTGGTTTTGGCATCATCATTCCCCAAATCAAATGCAGAGATAAACCACACACAGTCCTGTGCAAGTCTCCCTCTCCCTCTGTTATGGGCTGTGATGGGCTGAGAAGTTGACCTCCATCTTTGTGTCAAAATAGCTTGGACAAAACCAGCCCCTTGTACGACAACTGCATTTCGTACAGAGGGTCTGGCAGTGGTTCCATTGACATGGTTGTCTCAGGCAGCATCTTGCAGGACCAATCAGCAAACACAAGGAGTGATCGACTTTGTGTGCTACATTTCAACTGTAGTGTGTAGGCAGGTTTATAGCCAAGCTAAGTACAGACCTTACGACCAGCGACTGGGTAATGGCAGATTCAATCATACTAAACTTCAGTAGAGTCTAGACCTCAAGAAAGAAAATGTTTCGCAGTACTGAACAGCCAGACCCTCATGTACGAAATGAAGTGTACTTTACCAGGCTGTGTGTCAAAGCACCCTTGCGCCTTCTTCTTAAGAAATCTCTCTGACCTCTACAAGTGTCAGGGTTTCAGCAGGACTACATGCACATCTGCATTTGATTGGGGTTGGGTATGGAGGGGTCGAGTGGAGTGGAGTGGGGATAACAGCATAGTGTTTTAGGCCATGTCACTGACATAGGGGCACTTCACTATGCTGCTCCCCACCAGACGGAGGGGTGGGTGGGTGGGGTTGATGACTCATGCTTGAGGAGTACTGGGGTGTACGTGACTGAATGGGCGATCACAGGTACACAACTGGTCATGTATGACTGGTTCATCACAGGTACACGATGTGGTCACATAGAATGGGTCCATCACAGGCACATTTCTGCATGCCTTCATCTTCCAAGATGCTGATTTGGGAGCATTTCAGTATGCTCTGGTATGTGTGTGTGTGTGTGTATGCATATGCCTTTGTCAGCTTTTCTTTATGTATATTTTATAGTACTGTAATTAAGTTTATGTGCATATGGTAATGTAACCACATTTACATTGATATAATACTCCAATTACATATGGTAAGCTATATGTGCTTTTTAATGGGAAAATTAGTATGTACAGATTTTACATTTTACATTTCTAACAATGTGCCTGTATTAATGTAAAGATGCTTTTTAATATGTGCGGTTGTTACTTTTAAACAGGTGACAATAAGCTGTATTATGACCCATAGTTATGGTGAGTAAAAGTGCAGCTGCTGATGTAGTGTGTGTGGGAGTGTATATGTGTGTGTGTGTGTGTGGGGGGGGGGGGTGGCTCAATGCTTATCTGTTTTAAAGAGGCAGCTGGTGCTTTTGCTGCCTCTGGAGCTAGGAGTGTGTATGTATGGTGTGGGTGTGTGCTGCCTGGGGATATGCGTCCTGTGCTCTTGCTGCTGTGTGTATGTGTGTGTGTATATGTATGAATGTATGTACGCCTTCGTGTGTGTTTGTCCACACTTACCCATTTTGGGCAAGCTATGTGTGTATGTGTACAAGTATATGTTTGTACAAGTGTGTGTGTGTGTGTGTGTGTGTGTGTGTATGAACAAGTGTGTCTGTGCACCAGTGTGTGTGCAACCCATATTGTCCACACTTACCCGTTTTGGACAAACTATGCATGTGTATGTATGTGTACAAGTATATGTTTGTACAAGTGTGTGTGTGTGTTGGTGTGTGTGTGTGTGTGTGTCTGGTCGCATATTGTCCAGGCGTACCTGTTTTGGAG
This sequence comes from Setipinna tenuifilis, assembly GCA_030347295.1. Taxonomy (NCBI): domain Eukaryota; kingdom Metazoa; phylum Chordata; class Actinopteri; order Clupeiformes; family Engraulidae; genus Setipinna; species Setipinna tenuifilis. Next base: position 9,622,434 of record CM059275.1, read on the forward strand.
AGGCGTCCGGTGCTCTTGCTGCTGCCGGAGCTGTCCCCGCGGATGAGCACCGAGATGCCGCTGAAGCTGCTGGCCTTGGTCATGGCCGGCTTCAGGTTGCGGTGCGAGCTGTCCGAGTCCGTGCTGCTCCACGGCCGCGGCTCCCCGTACTTGGGCTCGTTCTCGGAGCTGCTCTGCCGACTGTTGGCCGAGCGCCCGTCCCTCAACCTGAGGACACACACACACACACAGGGACACACACATACACACACACAGGGACAGACACACACACACACACACACACACACATACATACATACATACATACACACACACACACAGGGACACACACACACACAGGGACACACACACACACAGGGACACACACACACACAGGGACACACACACAGGGACACACACGGACACACACACACACACAGGGACACACACACACACAGAGCTTAATTTCTCCCATCATATTGCATATTGATGCTGTAACCAAGGTCGGATGACCCAACAAGCTGAACTCGCCAACTTGCAGTTAAATTTTGCTTCATCAAAAACAGATGAATATAAAAATGGAGCTACCTCTAAATCTTGGCACACACACACACAGAGCACAACTCCCACCTCAAAAGAGTGGGTACGGGGGTCGAACCAAGTCAAATTTTTGCTGCAGTACAGAGTACAGAATGGGCAGCACGGAATTTTATGAGACGGTGCCGACTTGGGAACGGAGCAAGGATTGAGCGGCTTTAATATATACAACCTGACAAGGACCTTAATCATGGCTTCTGGGAACACACTCAAACACACCCACCCCCTCTCCACACACACACACCCTCCACACACACACACACACACCCTCCACACACACACACACACACAAGCCCCCACCCCCTCCCTCGCTGAGAAGATGAGTGTCCCGGCTGTGGATCTTGGCTGCAGAGATGTGCATGCTGAATTAGTCATCACATCACATCACACCCACCTGAAGATCTGCCTCCGCTGCTGGGTGCTGATGCCGCTCTCGTCTTCCTGGATCCTGCAGTCAGGAGGTTAAACCGTCACCATCCATAATTTATCCACACACAGACACACACACACACACACACAGACACACACACACACACACACACACACACACACACACACACACACACACACACACACACACACACACACACACACACACACACACACACACACAGATATGCAAAGAGAGACACAGATACGCGAAGAGATACAGACACAGACACACACACAGACACAGAAAGACAAAGAAGCACACAGAGGCACACACAGACACACAGAGGCACACACACACAGACACACACACAAAGACTGGAGACATTACAGTGGTTGAAGTACATCTAACATGGCAGTATGTAGCTGTAGGACACAGTGCTGAATAACAAGGGGCTGGGGAAGCACTCACCTTTTCTCCAGCTGAAAATGATCTTGGCCCTTGAGGAGAAGAGAAACAAGACAGGTGTAAACCACCCCTGTGGATTTCTACCGTGATTTGGCTCACATGGTACTTAAAACCCATCACCAGATGTACAAAATGCCCTTGTTAACAGCAAACTGGCAGGAGATGAGTGTGTGTAAAGCGATCCTCTTCCGTGAACACACCACACGGTCACCCATGACTGCACCTTCACCACCACTACTACTGTGCAGGCCGACTGCTGACTGACTGACTGAGACACAGTGTGGGATCGTTAAAAAAGCAAGCAGGCCCGCATCTCGTTAAGACTGAGGTAGACTGGATAATTGAATTATTAATGACACCCCGACAATAGGCATCTTTAGGAAAAACAAATAAATAAATAATAAATAAATAAAACCCCATCCACTAACTGAGGCCTTTGGTCTTAGACTTTTTACATGTGTTAACTGACGCCTTTGGTCTTAGACTTTTTACATGTGTGGGTCCCCTGAAGGGCAGCATTCAAATCAAAGTTGTACGTCTCTACTTGTTTCTTTATTAATGTATGCATTTTATTTATGTATTATTTGTATGTTTTATTGATTGATGAAGGTGGTGGGTGGGGGTTGGAGGGGTTGGCGGGGGGCTCACATCTTGTGCAAATATGCGGTCTCGCGCCCGCTGGTACTCCTCCTCGCGCTCCTCGATGGACTTGCTCCGCCGGTCGTCCTTCAGCCGCATGCGCATCTGCAACAACACCACCGGCAGCAGCTTAGCAACGCACCCGGCGCTTAGCAACAGAGCACAGCGGGTGGTGTACGGGAGTGTGTGTGTGTGCATTTATGAAGGAGACTGTGTGTGTGTGTGTTAGTGTGTGTGTGTGTGTGTGTGTATCTGTGCTTATGTGAAACAGAATGTTTAAGAGACTGTGTGTGTGTGTGTGTGTGTGTGTGTGTGTACGGGTTTCTGTGGGAGAGAATATTTTAGTGTGATAGTGAATGTGTGTGTGTGTGTGTGTGTGTATGTCTGCGCTTACGGGAAACAGAATGTTTGACTGTAAGTGTGTGTGTGCGCGTATGTATCTGTACTTATGGGAGACAGAATGTTTGAGTGTTAGTGTGTGTATGTGTGCTTATGTGGGAATGCTTTGGTGTGATGGTGAGATCGAGTGAGAACGAGCGTGTGCTTGCGAGTGCATGTGTGTGGGGCAAACCCACCGAGCCATCGTCTCGGTCCAGGCTGGAGTTATCCCGCTTCAGGATGTAGCGCTTCTGGAAGTCATCGGTCTTGTCATCTTTGATATGTTCTGAAAACTTTTGATCCGGTCTGAGGGGGTGCAAGTTTAAAAAAAAAAAAGAAATAAAAAAAGAAATAAAAATTCAGCCCGGTGTCCGCTGAAAGCTATACCATCCATCATTTATGAGGGAGCCAAGCCTGAGGCCAAGCCCCATACACCTGAGCACAACACATCCTTCACCAAGTTTACTATCAAAACCCTGCAAAAAGTTACCTGTTCGGGGCTCAACTTATTCTTAACTGATCATTGATGAGCGGTTGCAGTGTTGCACTGAGAGATACTGCAGCTAGAATTGCACAAAAAATAAATGTTACGGGAGTGTTACACTCACATTCTTGTATTGCTCGTTTTGTTGATGATGACGGATTTCCCCGTTTGATCGACGTTGTGGTCGAGGCCGAAGTAGGCAGCCACTCTGTGTAACAACATCCTGTGGTAGGAGGTCATCGGAGGGAACTTTCTCTTCTGGCTTCTACACACACACACACACACACACACAAAGATGGGTTCAGTGATGGGCGATTTGAGCTTCTAAATGTGAATGGTTATTAGTTTGGTCTTTGGTCTTATCAAGGCACTCAACTCCATTATCCTCCAGCAGAACTGTCTCTGTACTTAGCTGACTGTACGTTTCTTTTGATGACAGCATCTGCCAAATACTACTACTACCACAACTACTAGTAATACTACTACTCCTACTACCACTACTACACTTACTACTACTACTACTACTACAACTACTGTACTAACACTACTACCACTACAATTACTACCACTACTACTACTACCACTACTACTACCATTGCAACGACTACAACTACAAATACTATTGGTAATAATAACAATACTAATTTAGCATTTTAATTTAGCATTTTATAAAGTGGAATGGAGAACCCTAAGGAGCAAGTGCTTGTGCATTCTCTATATGGCTTTATTAAAACACGAATGGACACAAAAGAGTTCCCGATGAGAGTTATTAAACCGATCCTATCGACGCCACAGACCACCAGCGGAGCTCATTTCATGCCTGTAATGAATTAGAAGCCAGTCTCCTATTCTGTTTGACACGGACTCTAATGAAATTCAGCAGCACTCATTACATGTGTAATTAAATAATTAAAACGTTTTCTCAAATGCGCTAGCCGCACAGAGCTCACTCGGCTCTGTGGATTAATCACGGCTGGTGAATGCCCATGTAATCGGTCTCTGTGTGGCGGTGTTGTTTTGCTGGTGATAGCACAGAGAGGATAACAGAAGGACTTACTCATTATTGCTTATGAAGTCCAGAATGTCCTGCTCCAACTTCAACAGCATCATCCTATCCCTGCAGACATTAGCATTCATTAGCATATTTACATTCACATTCATTTCGCCTATAGACATTAGCATATTTAGCTTACCATTCAGCTAGCTTTGTAGAGACTGGTGGTATACTGGCACTTACACCAACATTCACTTATTCTATTAAGATTTCCATTGAGAGGTTTGTGAGGGTAGAGGCAAGTCTAACATCAACGTTACTTTCATTTAGTTAAAGTTAAAATGTCGGTGGTGTATGCGTGTGTGTGTGAGAGAGAGAGAGAGATATAAAGTTTTACGACAGCAGAGAATGGCTACCTACCGGGGATTGTTTTTTAATGTGTTTACTAAGAACTCGTGCAGATCGATGCCCGTGGAATCCGTGTATTCTTGGCTGGAATCTGAGACACAGATAGTGAGGATAAGAAGACAGATAGACAGACAGACACCATTAAAAGGAGGAGTGAGGGAGGGGAGAGAAGGAGAGGGGGGGTGGGAGAGAGAGAGAGAGGGGCGAGAGAGAGGGGAAGAGAAAAATAAAAGACACAGAAGCAGAGATTAAGGAGAAAGAAATGGAGAGGAAGGCAGAGAGTTAAGGCACACACACAGACAAAGAGACAGAGACAGACAGAGAGAGAGAGAGAGACAGAGAGACAGACAGAGAGACAGACAGACAGACAGACAGACAGAGAGACAGAGACACAGACAAAACCAAAAGACTTGGTTATCATAAGACATACATTTGCAGGAGCTGACAGATTTTGCTGTCACCACCTCCAGATTTCGGGGGTGGGGTATGTGTTGTGCGTGTTGTTGAGTGTGTGTGTGTGTGTGTCTCATAAGGGGGTTGGGAAGGGGGGGGGGGGGGTAGACAACCGTTCTCGCTCCATCTGCCTGTTTGGGTGAGCGCTACATCACAGCACTCTGGCTTGACATGCAAGTGCTCCCTTTTTCTCTCTCACTCACTCACTCTCTCTGAGAGACAAACACTCCGTTAGTATTCTCTTCCTTGGTTCTTCTCTGCTTCATTTCTCCTCCCCATCTCCTCTTTCCCTCCATTCTTTTTGTTCCTCCATCTTCCCTTTTTTTTCTTCCCCCTGTTCACTATTCATTATTAATTCTCCTCCTCTCCCTTCTTCCCTTTAATTCACAATTTTGTTCTCCTCCTGCTTCCTCATTTCCTCAGTCCTTCATTCTCATCCTCTCTTCCCTTCATCCTTCTTACATTCCCCCATCATAGTTTTACACTCTCTCCTTTTTGAGTTGCCCTTCCTTCGTTCTCTCATCTGGAGTCTACCTGCAGTTGTGCGTGTCTGTTATCGTGTTCTACACCAAGTACTTTTCCTTATTTAATGGAAGCACATTAGCTGCATCAAGGGACAGGAGAATTGCATGCACCACTGTGTGTGTGTGTGAGAGAGAGAGAGAATGTTGTCTTATTTTGTGGAGATGGTGACCGTAAACACACATGCACACAAACGCCTTTACAAACCAATCCACATACACACACTCAGACACACATTCATAACCACAAGGATATAAATGTAACTCAAAAACACAAACTTGTGCAAAACACACACACACACACACCTCTAGAAAGCATCTTCCTTGGCATTTTATCGGATTTCTCCGTCTTTTCCAGACTCTTCTCCTTCTCCTCCTCATCTCGGACTGGCGGCTCTTCCCTCTCGAACGACTGGGACAGCTGGATGTGGATCTTATCCTGACAGAGAAAGAGAGCGAGAGAAAGAGAAAGGAAAAAAAGAGAGGTTTAGAAAGACAGAGACAGATGTAGAAAGAGATAGGTACAGAAAGAGACCAAGAAAGAGTGGGAGGTGAGAGAGGAAAAAAAGAGATATAGAAAGATAGAGAAGGAAAGAGAGAGAGAGGGACAGAAATACAAGAAAGAGAGGGAGGACAGAGAGAGAGAGAGAGAGAAAGGTATAGAAAGAGATAAGGAAAGAGAGACAGATTTAAAGAGAGTGAGATGGACGGACAGAAGGAGAGCAAGAAAGAGAGGGAGGAGGAAGGAGAGGGAGAGGGAGAGAGAGAGAGAGAGAGATGAACATTGAAGCCGAAAAGTCAATAGCTTGATTTGTGATTACCAAAGGGTAGCAGGAACATCACCGCCGCTGCCGCTGCTGCTACGCTATTGACGGCACCCGCGGCAGTAATTCCTCAGCTAATTTTAATCTGCCTCGCTCAGCTGGGACTTAATTAAAAGATATTAAAAAGAGGGTTTACATGCTTAGCCGCGCAAACAAGCCGCCGTGCCAGGGACGCTTCTTTCGGCTCTTCGGGCTTTTATTGCTCAAAAAGCCGCCCCGGCTTCCCGACACGGCTTACGGAGAAAAAAAAAAAAAAAAAAAAAAAAAACACACACACACACCCCGCGCTGTCTATGCAGATAAGCGCCACAATGCAAACACTTTGCCAATTAATCTACAGGATTACTTAACTCCCCCCTTCCGTATCCCCCCTACAAAACACACACACACACACAGACACACCATACCAACACTTGATCTCCCACCATTCGCCTTGCTAAACACACTCCCAAAGAACCCAAACATGGTCCTCTGAGAACTACCGAGAAATTATACACACAGATAAAGACATGGTAGCAGGAAGGGGGGGGGGGGGGGGGGGAATTGTTTATTTTTTCTCTTTTTCGTTTGTTCTTTGTCCTCGCTCCCTGTAGGGGCTACAAAGCGAGGGCTATTGTGGGCGGATGGCTCTGGCATTTCTTTCTTAAAAAAGAAAAATTGCGAGGATGCATAAATTGAGTCTGCAGCACAGTTAGGGAACAAACCTTTTCACCTCTTCAACGGGAAAATAACAAAAAACTTAAGTGTGCAACTTTAGTGTGGCGCAGCAAATTGACCCGTGTAAACACACACAGAACATTTTGTTCTTGTTATTTGCATTTTTTTTCATTTTGGTTTTTTAATTTCTTTTTCTTAAAGGTCAGTTTGGGCTATGCATCATTCTATTGGTTTGCATTATTTAGTTTCATTATTTTCAGATTTTTTTTTTGTGGGTTTCTTTTATTGTCTTGTACATGGTTCTGATCCAAAGATCTCCATTCAGGGCCTCTAGGGGTCCTACACTGCCACTCTGAAGAGCCCGACCGGAGTCACAGCTGTGGGCTCTTGGAGCTGGCACCGGCAATCGGACCCCTCCAGAGCCCGGCATCGGTGCCAGCTGGCCGCCAACCGACCCCCCAGCAGAAGTGGACGCAGAAGCCGCTGTGGCACCGGTGTGGGTCTGCGGGGCGGATGGGGAAGGATTCGCTCTGGATCAGAACCGAAAAGGCCGAACTGGGGCCCGAGCCAGCTGGTACCGGGGCTGGGAAGCGCAGCCGAGCCAAAAACACACACACACACGTAACCGGGTCTGTGCCAGCGGAGCAGACTTGGCTTAACAGCCACATGGACGCAAGACAGGGAGCTGTGTGTGTGTGTGTCTAGGCTAAGACTGTAGGGCAGCTGCGAGAGTGTTTACATTGCCCTGGCTCATGTCTTATTCCACACCTCTTTCTCCTTCTCACCTCCTCCCCGTTTCTCCCTTTCACCCCCCTCTCTCTCTGCTCTGTTTATCCATCCCTCCCTCTTCCCAATTTGCTTGCTCACACCCCCACCCCCTTCCCGCTTCTCTCTTCCTCCCGCCCGTCTGTCTCTCTCCCTCTCTTTCCTCTGCCACGCTGGGTGAAGAGCAACAGAAACCAAGGGTGGGGTGGGGTGGGGGTAGAAGGTGGGATTAGAAAGAATCCACAGGGAGGGAAGAAAGCGCAAGGAAAAACAAAATAACTCAAAAGAAAGACAGGGGGGGAGGAAAATAAAAAAGCCAGACGGAAGTAAAGAGTGAGGAAACAAAAAAAAAACAAAAAAAAAAAAAAGAGAGAGAGAAGCAAAAGAACTTCTCTCGTCTTCCTAGAATGACTCTCTACCCCTCGTCCTGTGTCTCTGTGAATGTGGGCAGCTCTTTCTTTTGTGGACACTATAAATAGTGGGTTTCTCGTCTCTTCTCTTCATTCTCTCTGGAGAGAGGAAATCTCATTCACTCGTTCAAGGACATAAATCTGATTAAAAATGTCTCCTGGCCTCGCCCGCCGTCAAGACATTCTGTAGCCCTTTCAGGAGGCAGAAGTGGCCTATTATCAGAGCTGAAGGCGATGAAAGAAAGGAGGGAGGGAGGGAGAGGGAGAGAGAGAGAGAGAGAGAGAGAGAGAGAGAGAGAAAAGAGGGGTGGGCGAGATAGAGAGAGAAAGGGATATAGAGAGAAGGTGGTTGGGTGAGACTGAGAAAGAGAGAAAGAGAGTAAGAGAGACAGAGAGAGAGAGCGAGAGAGAAAGGGACAGAGAGCGAGAGAGGGGAGGGAGGGAGCCGGCTCTTTTGATAAAAGAGGAATGAAAGAGAAAGAGAAAGGAAGGCGCGCTCCAGGTTCGGTCTAGTGTGTCTGTGTCGCAGCCCCCTGTAAGCCATTAAATTTCTGAAGCTGGGGGTTTTGCTGCCGACGCTGCTGGCTGCTTGTCTTAATACGAGCTGCCGCCACCCCTAGGCAAACTTCATAACGCGCGCCGCGAGATGGGATTTCTGTAAAAAGGGAGCCAATTATATCAATCCATACCTTCTCGCTGGCTGACAAGTGAAAATTGCATTTTTCGGCAGATGATGGATGTGTGCAATAGGGAGTTCAGGACACGTGGACTCGGAGGGAGTGGAAACACACACAGACACAGAGGCGCACATACACACACAGCTCTATTATGAAGTTTAATGTTGACACTGAGAAAACGGTTCTGGAAAGCAGCAGCTGAGCTTGCAAGGACCGCACCCTGACATTAGTGAAATGAGCTGAGGCAAAGCATGATGGGTAGTCAGGTGACGTTGGGGGTGGGGGGTGGGAGGGGTACATGGTGTTTACCTGGTGCTCTTGTGGCAGTTCGGTTATGGGGGGAGGAGAAGTCTCTTCGCAAACGGCCAGGCTCCGAACTAACTTTAACTTTGCGTTAGACTGGGTGGGGAAGAGGTGGAGCATCGGTGAAGAAGGTTAAAAGAGACACAGTCATGGTCACAGAGGCATAGTCACGCACACTTAAACATTTATCCACAACTCTTGCCACACCACCACAAAGACGCGCAGGATCAACATCTCAGGAGAGAAATAAAAAAAAGACAAGACACCAGGGCTAGCAGGCCACAAACATTTGCCAAACACAAATCACCAAACAGAAGAAAAAACCCCAAATAAACAAACAAAGCAACTCCATTTTTAGATTTTCAGAGCAGTTCTTTAAAATCATTATATCTACTAATAAATAGGAGATGTCAAGTCCATTACTATTAATACAGCACACAGATAGCGCTTCTTTTTTTCTGAAAATCTGAAAATCACCACTCATGCTGAACATTTAAATATTTATAAAAATATACATCAATTCAACTCTGGTTTGTGTTTTGTCTTATGCTAATGACTGATTCACTCACTCAAATCGGGGATAGTGCATGACTAGCCAGCCATTAAAGACACAATTCTCTTTAGGATGAAGAGGGCGGTACAGCGAACAAGTATTGCATCATCCTGAGGAGATTTGTTTTTACTGGCGAATTATCCACCATCCCACCTATTATTCGGTCACTTGCTAAAAAAAACATTTTTAAAAGGTTTCTCTTACGGTTAATTTCCTTAATAAAAATGTGCTGACATTTTCACCACTTACACTGCCAAAAACATAGCCCACGCAAACAAAACTTTTTAGGTTAAATAAGTTTAATTACTTTCTGACAATAAATGCCTATTATAAATAAGTCAGCAAACCACTCGCCGAATGTTAGTTGTAAATCAAAAGCGACAATCCAATCGTCAATAGCTAAGGCAATGGGTTAAGCTGTTTTTATTAAGAACCTCACATCACACCTCCGAACATTGGGTGTGGACCAGTCAATTCAACAGAACGTTCCGCAGCATTCCGAGGGGCATTCCGGCATTCCATACACTACACAAAACACAATCACTGGACTGTTTCCCATTAAAAAAAAACCCCATCACTTCACGGTGGTACGTGCAGACCAGGCATTAACAGGCATAAACACACCCCCAGAGGGCCATGCTGTTCAACCCTACCTTAGACCGTCGCACGGGTGCAGCAGCCGTTTGAGAACTCGGCTGTGTTTGCGTTTGTGTGTGTGTGTATAACAGCATGAAGAAGGAAGAGGACAGGGAAAAAAAGGACAGTCATTGTTAGAGTTGACCAAACAGGAGGAAAAGAAGGGGGGGGGGGGGGGGGGGGAGTCAAGGAGCACATTAGTACATCTTTACAGAGAGGGAATCACAACCCATTCCCAGCTCAACTTTCAATTGTGTGCTACGAGCAGCAGTGGTAATTCCGGGCGGCCATTTTGGGAAGGTCTGAGGTTCTGGTGCTACACATATATGTTCAGTTTCCAAGTTTTTCCACATACAATTTACGGAATTGTTTGTTTTAAGATGAAATCAGTCATGGATGTCTGCCAAGAACAATTCCCGACCACTAATGCAAGTGTGTGTGTGTGTCAGCGTGTGTAACGGGTCATTGCGAACTCAAACCAAACAAAAACCTGTTTTGACAATGATCTTGACATTTCCCTGGGTCCGGTGCCCTGAGTGCCCCTCAGGAGCGGTGTGGCTCTGAGGCTGAGGGCTGCAGGGCTGCAGGGCTGGAGGGCTGCATGCGGCAGATGGCTTGAACAGGGGGGTTGCTGACCCGCGGCCAAACCCTGCTGAGGAGGCCTGGCCCAGCCCAGCCCAGCCCGTGGCAGAGGGCAACAGGACGGGACTGTGGCGTTAGCCGGGGCTGGATGTAACTGTGTGTGTGTGTGTGTGTGTTTGTGCACTTGTACATGTGTGAGTGCCTTTGTGTGAATAAAAGAGTGTGTGAGATTGTGGGACAGTGAGGTTGGACTGTAGTGGGGTGGGCTGTTCTCCAGAACTTATTATTTCATTGTGTGTGTGTGTTTGTGTGTTTTGGGGGGGCGGGTTTCTGGCTGTACAATATGTATTTGTGACGGGATGTAACTGGAGCTTTACTCAGCAGCATTTTGTTTGGAGATTCTTTCGAGTGTGTGTACACCTAAATTATTAACTACACCACCACTGCTTTAATATGGCTCAAGACCTGCTTGGCTAGAGGTTAAGAGAGTAGAGTATAGGACAAACAAACACTCAGACGGAGGCTTGGACAGTAAAAGTTGGACACAGGCCGAATGTGGCTGTACTTCCAAGTTCAATATGGCCTGCAGGTTTGTCTATGGGTTAAAGGCTAATATAATACCAGCTACAGGACAATATGCTATGAGACCGGAATACAATAACCGAAAGGTTGGAATAACATAATATAAAAGACTGGAATATGTTTTGAAGTTAGAGTCTGGCAGACTATGGGCTAGAAGCTAGTACAATACCGACTAAAGGGTTAAACACTGCGTCCCATAGTATTTTAGTGTTGTAGTTTCGAATGCTATGCGCTAGCAGCTGAACTATGAGCTAGAAGTGGAGATAAGAGATACTTTATCCTGAAGAAAATTAAGGAAAGTTATTATGTTAATATGATACGTAAGTTCATATATTATGAGGTTAAAATATGGAATTCTAAATTTAATATTAGCTTTAGGCTAATGCATTATGAGGCAAGGGGCTAAAATGCTACGGGCTAGCGGATGGAATATTATGTGCTGGAAGGAATGCTATGGTCAATGGGAAGGAACACTGCAGGGCTAGAGGCTGGAATACTGTTAAAGTAGAGGCTGGAATAAAACTGTAAATACTGTAAAACTGTGGCTAGAGGCTGGAATACAATGAGGTTAGAGGCTGGAATACTATGAGGCCATAGTACCATGACACTAGGGGGATGTAACATTGTAAGAAAGAGGGCTTGAATACCACGATACTAGGAGGGTGTAACACTAAGTAAAGGGGCTGTAACACTAGAATACTAAAGGGGTGTAAC
>CM059275.1:9644427-9664427 GCA_030347295.1 Setipinna tenuifilis
GGGACACACAAACACCCACACCTGTCCCAGCTTCCTATTCCAAACTGACCTTGGCCCCTCTATGCCTGCCTGCCTCTCTCTCTCTCTCACACACACACATACACACACACACACCTCTACTTGCGCTCCCACACACACTCAGCACTACTCTTGTGCCTCTCCATCACACTCACACACTACTCTCATCACTCTCTCACACACACACACAATCCACTCTTCTGCCCCTCATAATATACACACACACACACACACACACACACACACACATTATTTTACTGCCCCCGCCTCTCGCACACACACTCTCCACTCTGACACACACATTTGCACCACTACAGTATGTCTCTTACAAAGACACAAATCTCCTGCCTCACACACACACACACACCCCGAATGTTGTCTGTCTGCAGCAGCCTACGCTGCACTGCACGCACGTACTCACACACACACACACAAACACACACACACACACACACCTTCCTGCTTCCATTTATAGCAGACTGCCTTAGGTCTCTTGCTTACGCACACACTCACACCTGTCCGGCTTTCTTACGCCTACAGCCGTCTGCAGCATTGCCTTAGAGCTCTACCTCACACTCTTTTACAAACACATACACACATCCATCTCCACTCATCCTCTCACCCCTCTCCGTCCATCCCTACCCCGACTTTCCTTTTCTTCATCTCTACTACTCTTTGCCTCTCTCTCTCTCTCTCTCTCTCTCTCTCTCTCTTCCCCTCTACTACATGGCTCTCTCCCTCTAAATCACTCTCTCTCATCCTCTAAATAGCTCTAAATTCCTCATGTCCCCTTGCTTCCTTTTTTATACTTCCAGAAAACTCTCCATCCTTTTCTTATCACCAGTTCCCTCCACCACCATCCTGTCTTTCATCTCTATATAGACGCCATCTCTCCATCCCTCTACATCTCCAATCATATGCAATCCCTTCCTTGCTTCATTTTACAGCTTCTTGGGGCTCTTACCCTCTCAATCACTCCCTTCTTCTCTTTCACTCACTCACACTCGCACACACACACACAATCTCTGCCCATCTTTTTACACTCATCCCTCTTAGCATACACTTTTACACACACACAGTCACCCTCTGCCCATCTCTTTACACACACACACACACACTCAACACACTTACCCTCCAACCAGCTACACACACACACCCTCTTCCCATCTCACTATCTGCACACACTCACTCAATCACTACCTCTCTACACATGCCCTCTCTCACATCACTTGACACACACGCGCACACACACACACAACATCTCTGTACACACACGCCCTCTTCCCATTCCTCCACCGCTTGTCTTGTAGTTTGTCTCTCGTTTTTCAGTTGCTGGAGGCCTTGTCACTGACATTGTGTTACAGATGTAGCTTTAAGAGCCTCCCATTAATTATTTAAATAAATGTGCCTTTCATAGAGGAGTGATACAACCCCCCTTTCCCCCTTTTCTCTCTCCCCTACTCTTCTCTACCCTTCTCTTTCTCTTCCACATTCATCCTCGTCTGTTCCCTCCCTCCCTCATACACACACACACATGCATACACATACATACACTTCATTCCTCTCCCCGTCTCGCTCTTGTTTTCAAAAAGCCTCTCTCCATCCCTCCGTTTTTCCTCTCCCTGCCACACACCTTCACCCCCAAATATCCTCCCACTGTTCCGTCCCTCTTCACCTCGGTTCTGTTCATTCAGCATCTCTCCATCCATACTTCACTCCTCTCTACATTTCTCTCTCTCACGTCTTTTTTTGCCCGCATCTCCACACGCTTCTGTTGTTCTCGTTCAGTCCCTCTCTTTTTTTTTCTCTTGCTACACTCTCCATCTGCTTTTCTCTCTTCCAATTCTGTGGATGTGCTCTTTCATGCTCAACTTTTTGCTTTGGTCTTTTTTCATTCATACTCCCTCATCCCTCATTCACTGTGTCTTACATGCTCTTTATGGCACCTCCCTGCACATACACACAATCACACATAGGGGGCGCTAGATCTACCAGTGACGCAGTTTAGACATGACAGACAATCATCTATACAACACACTGTCTGTGTGTGTGTGTGTGTGTGTGTGTGTGTGTCTGTGTCTCTCCAGGGATAAGTCGTGCTCTGCTTTATGCTCGCTCGGTCACAACAGAAAAGCAGAGGTGGCATGCAAGGGCCACAGAAATCATCATCCAATTTTCACACACACTCCACACCTCTTCACACCTTTGTTCACCAACGCTTGCTCTTCTGTTGAGGACAGGTGTGTGGGTGGCAGGGGGAGGGAGGAGGAAGGAGGGGGACGGACAGAGAGAGAGAGAGAATAAGTGTGAGAGGGCATAAGACTGAGAGCAAGTGTGAGAGAGAGTGAGTGTTAGAGTGAGACAGACAGAGCAAGAGTGAGATAGAGAAGGTGAAGAGATAGAAAAAAAAAACAGAAAATGAGAGTGCAGTTGCAGCCTGTGTAACGCGTCAAGCAATCAGCACCTCTACACACACACACACACACACACACCAGCAGAAGCTTGTGTCTCTGAAGAAGTATCACGGATAGCACAGAAGCTGGGGGGGTGAGGGGGGTATTAACCCCCAGTGGGTTTTTTAGTGCTGCCGCTGCTAATCTATTCACCACCCCAGGCTCCACATTACCCACACTCCGCCAGGATCACACACACAAAGACACACACACACACACACACACACACACACACACACACACACAGGACTGCCTCGACAGCACAACCAAAAGAGAGAGAGTGTGACCTTGCAGCGTCAATATTAATAGAACATTAAAAAAAATCCACTTTTAACCACCATTAAAAATTTACTCCTTTAAAAAATCCAATTTTTAAGAGTAAGTTGGGACCGCACAGATACACCCACCACTGCCCCCACCCACAGACACCTCAAACCTCCGACACCCAGAGAGGTGTCCAAACACAGGGCGCAATATCTGGCTGAACCGCCCCTGAGGGGTAATGCGAGATGAGTCGAATCAATGAAACAAGCAAGGAGCGGGCGCACACACACACACACACACACACACACACACACACACACACACACAAACACACACACAGATAGACAGACAGACACACACACGCACACAAAAGGCTGCAGCCAGACAAAAATACCTCAGTCATTAAACGGCTGACAGAATATGGCCAAGAACCCAGACGCAATTTTAGCCACGACCATTCTTTTTCACTGCCCTCATTAAAAGTGTGCTGTGCAGACAGACAGACAGACAGGCAGACAGACAGACAGGCTCATCAAACCTGACCTATACGCCTCCCTGCTCAGCCTAAGCTGGTCTCCCTAATAAACATACCGGACTCGACCCCGGACAGCCAGTCCAACTACACAATAGAAAATTCTGCAGTGTTATAAAATAAATACAAATAAAAAAAAAACCTCCCAACACAAACATACATGCAACCATATGCATGAATGCACGCACTCTCACGGACAAATAAATTCAAAATCGTGTCAATGCACAAACATTACTTCAAAAATCATTTCCGCAATTGACTAATCTTTTCCATAATTCCCCCATTCTTCCCTGCCCTTCCCGTCACCCCTCTGCGTGTTAACAGGATTCGTTTCAAAATATGCAAATACTACACAGCCTTTTTATTTCATTATTTTTTTTTACAAAAAATGCTAATATCGCACTAGATTTTTCAATTTATTTTTTTCTTTTTTAATTCTTCCCGGTGAAGAAGTTTTTTTGAGTGTGCAGAAGAAGACGACGACGATGACTCCAGACTGGTGCTGGAGCGCTGGTGCTCATCAGGAAAGCCATTAGCCCAATTACCCCTCCGCTCGCAGTGTTGCTCGCGCAAATTACACCGCAGAGCCATCGTGGCGCATCGCATCGCATGCCTCCGCGCAGCAGAGCAAAGCACAGCACAGCGCAGCGTGCCGCATTAAAAAAAAATTATATTTGCTAATGGTGCCCTGGGGTGGTTTACGGAGCGGAGTGGCGCTGCTGAGCGAGCGAGAGAGAAAGAGAAAGAGAGAGAGAGAGAGAGAGAGAGAGGACAGAAGTTTGGGCAAAGACGTCTGTGCTTCCACCTGCGCAGCCCCAGCCCCCCCACCCCCTGACAGGTAGACAGAATAACGGTCGGCACAGCAACTCTCTCTTGCTTTTTTTCTTGTGGTGTAATGGCTAAGTGTGGGGGCAAAAGTGTGATTTGCTCGGTCAGTTGGCAAAGACAGACACACAGACAAATTTAGACACACACACACACACACACACACACAAAGAGCCAGACCAGTTCAACAAAGCACTTTTCTCACAGCAATGATTGCGCAAATGACAACACTTAGAGGGGGGAAAAAATCAGCACAAAATAAGTTTCTTCTCCAAAAGGCTTTTTTGACTCATCCCTGTGTGCGAACCAGATTACTGGCGCACAGCTGCCCCGAGCTATTCTCCTCCAAAGACACTACAAAAGCGCCACGCTGCTCGAAAGCTGTGAGGAGGAGAAAAAGAGTGGGAGAGCACGGGGAGGGGGGGTGGGTACGAGCGGAGAAATGCAGAACTGAAATTTCAATGCACCCCCCCCCCCCCCCAATCACCACCCAACCCAACTCACTCCCAAAAACTCAGAGCACCACCCATGCTGTGGGCAACAATGAGAGTGGACCGCAGTCAAACCCTGGGAGCTGCTCTCTAGCATCACGGGCTAACAAAGCATCTCCGTCGCACAAGACTGAGGGACAAGCTCAATTTATACACACAGAGAAAAAGTCAGCAGATACATAAATACATTCACAAAAATTTTTAAAAACATAACATGTCACCAAAGTCACCCACCCCACCACCACCACCCCCCTTTCAAAAAACATATACACCAGCCCCTCCATGCCCCCACCCCAGACACACCTTAGAGAAGGTGAGACACACCTGGCTCGCGGAAGGCTTCATCCTGGCCATTGGCTAGAGGTTTAGTTTCCATAGTACCTGAGGCAGCATTGGCTGGGAGGGGTGGTTGGAGGCAGAGGTAGAGGTAGAGACAGAAGGGTGGGGGTGGGGAGGTGGTGGGAGAGCAGAAGGAGGAATAGGTTGGGGGGGGGGGGGGGGGTGACTGTAGGGGGGTAGGGTGGGGGGGTTAAGGGATAAAGGAATGGAAAGTGGGGAGGAGGAGGAGGGGTGATAGGGGTTAGGCAGGAGCAGGTAGTGGTGGTCAGGGGAGAAAGGAGAAAAGAAGAACGGAGAGGAGAGGAGAGGAGAGGTGGGAAAGGAAGTGAACAGGCGCGTCCCGTTCAGAAATAGGCGAGACCGGGTCAGAGGCGTTGCTGTCACACGATGGCAGATAGATAGATGGCTGGATGTCTGTCTGGCTGGCAGGCAGGCAGGCACACAGGCAGGCAGGCAGGCGGCAGTCAGCAGTCAGTCAGTCAGTCAGCCTCCCCTCCGTCCGAGTGGCGGTGCTCTTCTGGGCTGGGCTGACTGGGGGCTCCAGTCCGAGCCTCTCCTTACCTGCCCGCACCCATCCTCAGTCAGGCAGCCTCTCAGGCGCTGCCTGCGCGCAAGCCGCCAAATCAACAGCTGGGCCCGGGTGATGTCAGCGACTCAGCCAGCCACTCACGCCGCAGAAGGGGAGGGGCAAGGACGCACGGCAGGGGAAGGGGAGGGAGGGAGGAGAGAGAAAGAGAGAGAGTTGCGAGGGAAGAGAGAGAAAGAAGAGGAGGAGGAGGGGGGGTGTTTGCAGCCAGTCAGCTGTCTGTTTCAGAGCAGAGGAGTGCAGAGAGAAGAGAAAGAGGGAGACAGAGGCAGAGGAAGAGAGAGAGGAAGGGGGGGGGGGGTAGATCCAGGAGGGGAAAAAAAAAAAAAAAAAAAAAAGAGGACCTGCCGCAGCCACCCCTCCCACACCCACCCCCCCCAGCATAAACACGCGATGGACCAATCAGAGCAAGCGGTCACACTCAGGGCAGGCTGTCAGCGCCGGACGGAACGCGTTGCCCGCAGAGCAAGAGAGAGAGCAGGGGCAGCCATCCGCGCTGGCAGCTTTGATAGGGGGGCCCGCAGCCCTCTCACCGGCTAAACGCTGCTCTCTGAAAAAGAGGCGCTCTGGCCCGCTAAATGACAATTAGCTCGCCTTTCAGGACTTCCAGGAAGCCAATTTAAGACCACACGCCTGCATTAAAACCTTCAGGGACGAACGCCCCTGCAGCCTTACACCTAATGACTCGTGCAGAAATGCTTGCGAGCACAGAGAACAGACAGAGGGAAATAGAGAGGAGAAGAGAAAGATACATAGACACAGAGAGAGAGAGATAGAGAGACAGAGAGAGAGAGACATAGAGCCGAGAGAGAGAGACAGAGATCGGAGAGAGAGAGAGACAGAAAGCGGAGAGAAAGAGAAAGGGGAGGGGAGGGAGGACGAACGAGGGGAGAGTGAGAGAGATACTGCACCAGCTGGCTTCCTCACCCAGGGGAATGGTGCCCTATCCGAAAATAAGGAACACGTTCTGTGGGTGTCGTACCCGTTTCCACTGCACCGGTTCTTTCTCTCAAAGGCAACCGCGCTGGAGCCAGAACAAAACACTCGTCCGCAGGCAAGACACATTTACCACCACAAACTGCCAACACAAACATAAATCCCCAGTCAGACAGACATCCAGGCAAGACAAGGCACTGAGACATATGGACAGACAGTCACTGAGACCTATGAAGATAAGACAGAGACAGACGGAGCCTGAGACACAGACTATGCAGCCTATGTGGTGGCCCCCGTAACCCTATGGTGCACAGTTTGCGCTTCTGCTCTATGAACAGAGCCTCTGAATGGATGGAAAGGAAGGGGCGCTTCATCTGCATAAGAAAAGCAACAGCTACAGCGGCGGTGGCAGCGGCAGCAGCCACGGCGAGTGGCAGCAAACGGGGGTCTGTAATTAACGCGTCTGAAACGCGTGTGCACGGTACACCCCAGCGAGAAGAACTGCTGTTTTGCAGACACAGACACACACACACTCACGACACTCTTCATCCCTCTATGGACGCGCTAAAAACTTCTGTGTCCCCAGAACGTGCATAAATATCCACTACGTAATGAAGCAGGAAGGGGAGGAAAGGAAGAAGTGAGAAGAGAAGAGAAGAGAAGTGTAGTGTAGTGAAGGGAGAACAGAGTAATATGCATTTAAAAAAGAAAGCCCCGACAAATAACAACTGAGTCCTAATGAGGTCCCTGAGGGCGAGATGTGATGTGCGGGGAGGTGGTGTGTGTGTGTGTGTGTGTGTGTGTGGGGAGGCGGAGTGGCAGGGCTGGAGGACAGCATGCCTAGGGGCTACATCCTCATTACGCCACTGCTTAGATTCTGATGCCTGGCTCTGGACAAAGCAGCGAGAAGAGAAGAGAGCCCCCTCGCACCAGTGGAACAGGTCAGCTGTCCAGCGGCCAGCCTCATGTCCCTCTATCTCCTGCTTGTCCTACTTCTGCCTGCCTGTGTGTCCATTTCCTGTCCTCACCTGTCTATTTTCATCTTTGTCCACCTCTATATCAGGGTATGTTTATTCCATCCCACCTGTGTTTGTTCTCACCTTAAGGACAAAAAAGCCACACATGCACATACACAAGTACACACACAGAAGCACTCAGCATCTACACTTGCACCTTATAGAGACGGACTTTGATGGGCTTCAAGTAAGAACCAAGTAAGTTCCAGTCACATAAGAAAACGCTCATGGTCGCAGAAGGTCCCCCAGCCCCACAACAGCCCACAGTTTAACAGCTCTCGTTCTGTACGGCACAGACTTATTCCCCTGATGGCAGTTACATTTACTTTGAGGTTGAGAATTGCACGGGTGTTTTCTGATTGGAGCCCCTAAACATTCCATTTCTGAGACGGACAAATGGAAAGGGGGCCGAGGGGGTGGATAAATGACGACGCCAACCACTTCGCACTTAACTTACAGGTTGTAAAGAACAAGCCATTGGAGACATTATGAGGAAGGACAGCTCTTAAGTGAGAAAGAGCAAATAAATACCTTGGTGACACACAATTTACAGAGACTCTACTGCAGTCTCGAAAAACACCAGAAAATGACCTAGGGGGAAATCTGCTGAAAGCTTAGAATTCAGTGCCTTTGGAACACAGGTAATTAAGACACTAGCCACGACCTACAGAGAGAAAAACAATCTTGTCATCTCCATTAGGAGACAGATGTTTCTTAGCAACACACAGCAGTAATAAACATTTTAAGATCTTAAACATGATGGTAGATACCATCTGGAATATTTGTACAAATGCTCAACAGCATCTTTTATATTCACAACAAAAACCGTGACAGATTCAGTTAATTTAAAACACTCTCATTAAAGATGGATATTTAGACCCCAGGAAAGCAGTGGAAAGCGCATGTGCATTTTTCAGAAGAAACCATCCTCCAAATTATAAACTTTCAAGCACGGCTAGTTAGGTTGTTTAGGTAGGTGACATCAGGCCTCGCGTAAACCACAACCATCCTGTCAAGCCTCCCTTGAGAGTGAGTGGTGACACGGAGGAGAAGCACCCTGTGAACAGATGCAGATGAGGTTCCGCGTAACCATCATTCTCAGGAACTCGTGCATCATTTCTTCTGCACCATTTTGTGGGCTATTAATAATCCGTTTGACAGTTACAGGCCAAAAGCCTCAAAACACGGCATACTGACAGTCATTTAGTTAAACACAAGTATTGGAGGTAACGTAAGTTACTGGAGGCAACTGGAGTTAACCTATTACTAACCACTGGGAATCTGTCATTGAACATTTTGAGCTAGCGAGCACCTTCAGCTAATCAAACCACCTTCCTAGGTGGTCCTTTGGCTTAGCATTGTTCATGCTAAAGATGTCACAACCAGCTAGCTAAAACCACGACCTAATTCAACAGCGCAAACGATAAAAAACTCAGTCAACATCACCACATTAAAAATAGCTGATTACAGCTTAGCCCAAGTTATGAAGTGCATGCACGTAATGTTAGCTGCCATATACCGCGAAAGCAAGCTGCCGGTGGACGCGTGCTAGCTGACTGAAGGTAAGGTTTATGTAGTTCGCAGATGTACAGTTTTCATTTTTCAGCCAGTCGTCAACTTCGGTCACTGTCATGCTAACACATTGTAAACGAAACAAACGTTTACGAACATTCAAACACCATGTATACTCTCTCAAATCGCAAGTGTCTTACGAACTTGTTAGCTCAAGTTAGCTAACGGCTGTTAGCCAGCTATCTACCTTGCCAAAACGCTCCGCAACAGTATTAGTAGTGCTTGCCAAACATTAGGAAGGTAGCGGTAGGTAGCTAGCTTCCTGTGAGGCTTCGTTTTCTACAACCATTGTGTGCATGTCGAATAATTAACAAAATCCCCCAAATATGTGAGAAACAAGCAACAGATGTCAACAAAGCGGACCTCGTTTAGTAACAAGCTAACAGCAATTCAAACAAGTTTCGCAAGTTACACTGTTTATAGCCATTAGTTAGCTTTACCTCTCCTTACCACATGAGAACATGGCAGGCCCAAAGCCATGCTAAAGCCCTCCTCCCACACCTTAACCTAACCGTTTCAGAATTTCAATTTGACCAAATAGGTGACATCAGTTATTTTGTGCGCCGAATATTACCTTGCTGTCTACACGTGTGTTGTTGTTATGACATATTTAAACAAAACAGTTTCACCAAGCAAGACAGTACATCTCAACCAAGAAGCTATGCTGTCAAGCACGTTAAAATGGAAAGGCCTACTCCGGTATGCTGCTAGCCGGCTACCAACGCAAATGTTATTTTTAGCAATCACTCTGGTAAACCATTGATCGGTTGGCGACGTTATGTGTCATTTTAACCACTTTAAGGAGCTCAGTTTTTATATTCCTTATATTTTGATGTGCCGTTTCATATAAACACCGTGTTCGTTAAGTCTTGGTTGAATACCTCGTTATCTTGTTAGCCGGCTAGCTAGCCATTACAAGATTCTGGCAAACCAATCGGCTTGCATTGTCCAGGCTAGCTCGCTAACATTTGCTAACGTAACCAAAGGCGCTAGCTAGCTAGCAGCGAATCTGGTAAACGATACCGCAACGAGTATAATTTGCGCTTATGTATCTTTACAATCAGCCATCACAGAGAACAGCAACACAACAGTTGTCTTCTTACCAGGTAGGGTGACAGTACTGTGTATTTAAGATAAATTAATTATGCCGCATAAGCATGTATTGCTGGTTGGTTGCAGTCAATCTGTAGCTAAGTCAGCAACACTAGACGCTTGACTAGGCAAAGCATAGGATATGGGGACACACACTGAAAGAAGAGAGTCAATAGGAAACACCACGACTGGCAGGCCGCCGGGCCAATCAAAATGCCCAAGGCTACACTGAACCCCCTCCCCTTTTGTTCAGCTACTTATAAGTGTAAAATTCCAGCGTTTATTTAAACTGTGTTTTAAGTTTTCAAGAAAGCTAATATTTGAATGGAATATTGCAATATCTATTCCAGTCTGACTTGTCTGCTGGCTTTCATTACACCACACACTAGCAAATACACCAAAGTCATAATGCGGCCAAAATGTTCAAATGGTGCAGGAAAGTGTCAATCATTAGCAAGACATTAGTGGAAGCTTCTCTCTGCTCTCTCTTGCACGGGCTCATCCGGATCAACGGGCACTGTGATCTCTGCATTAAGCAATAGGGACAACATTCTTGAACATCATAATCAAAATAATGCAATTGTAAACCAATCGACTATGTAAGAAATAAGGCTAACGTCGCTGGACTGCACCACCAAAGTTGTAGAAGTCACGTCTTCTCCTGGGTATTTGATATGATACGAGCAGAATGTCGCGCCATAATGACGTACTACAACTCAAGTCTCATTTTCGACATTTTCGCGCGAACGTCTGGTGTTGACAGCGTTAGAACCTATGTTAAGCGTTGTTGTGAAATATTCATACTGTATCATATGTGAGATGCTGAAGAAGTAACTAATTTGCCCAAGTTTGGAGAAGTTTTTCGTGGCTGACTGTTGTCATGTTTGGTTAATTGTTACAACAACTTTGGCAGCCTCTTCTTTTTACTGTCCATGGTCGCCCACAACAGTCTGTGGATGACGGATACTGTGTTTGTTAATAAAAACATTTTATTTCTTAGACATGGGTAAGAGCAACCAAAATGCTGCCACCGAGCACGGACTGGACCACGAATTTGCATCTTTGCCGGAGAAGTTGCAGAAAAAGTTGATGCCCTTTCAACGAGAGGGTATCAAATTTGCTCTGTCGAGGAATGGAAGGTAAGAGCTCACTTGGCAGCTTTGAATCCCGACTCACCCTTTCTCATGCTTCTGGTTGAAAATAGAGCATATTTCTGGATTATCCGAGGTCATGACAGTAACCTCTACCTAGCATGCCGGCAGTGAGGTTGCATGCAGACTGGCGAACAATAATTTACTTCACCACGAAGCCCGCTCCAGTCGATGAAACCCTTTGGGGATAGCGGGTCACGGGAGTTGACTTGAAGATGTTGTGATGAGGGGGGGTAATCAATACAGTGACATCGGAGGAGCTGTTCTCGGCGGATGGGGTCAGTCAGTCAATTAGGCGAGAGACATTGGTGTGACAGCCAGCACCTCCTGGGACTTGCAACCCAAGCCGTTAGTAATGAATGGGAAAACCGAGCCTGTAGGCCAGGTATCGATTGTGAGGCGTCGTCAGCATACAAGTGTGCCGCCAGGTCAGTCAGCTCAGGTGTTTAAAGTGGCTTTTGTGGGGTAGCTGTGTGTACTACTATTAGTCCCTTACTGCGAAAGCTTAAAGACAGGTGAGGTGAGCACCAGCCCACATTGAATGAATGAGCTGCTGCTTTTAAAAGTCACTGCTCAAAGTGCTTATGTGATGTCATGTAGCCTGTGTGAGACAGACAGCCTGTGATTATTGGCTGATACAGTACTCATTCTCTTTCTCTCTCTCTCTCTCTCATACACACACACACACATACACACGTCTCAAAGCAATACAAATGATTACTCTGATTTGTATTCTTAAACTGGGAAATAACACAATCAGAGGTTATTTGAATTCCAAATGATCCGTGAGTCAGCTTTTAAAAAATGGAAATCAATTCCCCCCTATTCGTCTCCAGCATCGGGTATAGTCCAGACAATTAAATTGTGTAAATATAGTCATGACAGAGGCAGAGAGAGTGGCTCTCGGCGGCGTCGATGTAAATTTTCTACTCGCCGAATGTTTTGATTGCAATTACGCACTCCAGTCGCCTGGGTCTTGCATCATAAAGTTGATGAGCGCAAATGATGGGAGCCACTTGTAATTGCAGCACCATCAACAGCCAATTAGCCCCGCTGCCTGTCTCCCCCTCCACACGTCTCCTGCGGCGGGTCTGTTCTGGCGTCATCATCATCATCATCCCCTCCGCCATGACTGAGCGCCCAAGGCGAAGCACCAGGAACCAGCGCTATAGCACTGACTCACCTCCTCTGGCTGGCGGAGATAGCATTGGCACTTTTGGCACCATGAAAGTAGACGTGGGGTACACACAAGGGGGCGAGGAGGCGGCTGTCTTGTGCTGTGCGGCCTTGGCGGAGGAGGAGGAAGAGGAGGAGGAGGAGGAGGAAGAGGAGGAGGAGGAAACTGTCAGGGCCCACTCTCGCTGGTGCCTTACATCACTGCTCGTCTGATAGGTTGTGTGTGTGTGTGTGTCGGTGTGTGTGTCGGTGTGTGTGTCGGTGTGTGTGTGTGTGTCTGTGTCTGTGTGTGTGTGTGACAGTGTGGCAGAGTTAGTGCGGATATTGCTGGTGGGATGCTGAGCGGCACAATGGCTGGTGTGCTACATGCAGTACAAGGATTCTGTATCCCCTGGGAGGGGTAGTAAATCCATCCCTCTCTGTCTAACTGTTGTTCCTCCTCTGCAACTCTTTCCCTCCCTCTCCATCCCTCTCTTTCTCACCTCATTCATCGCCCCTCTCCTTCTTTCTCTCTGTCTCCCTCCCCCTTTTCCTCTCTCTCTCTCTCTCTCTCTCTCTCTTTCTTTCCCTTTTAATTCAATTTAAGAATTGGCATGATGAAATATTTGCATTCTCATTCTCCTCTCCTTTATTCTTTTTCCTCTCTTCCCCCTTTCTCTCTCTCTCTTCCTCTCTCCCTTTCTTTCTCTCTCGCTTTCTCTCTCTCATTCAATTCAAGAATCTTTTTTGGCATGACAAAACATTTGCATTACCAAAGCAGAGCATAACATTTAAAAAATACATTTTATAATCATATGCATTTGCTAAAAAGGAACCTGTGTGTGTGTTTGTGTTGTTTGGAAGGTGTCGTGTGTGTGTGTGTGTGTGTGTGTGTGTGTGTGTGTGTGTCTCGCTCAGTCTCTTCCACGCAAACACTTCATTCATTTATAGCATTTATTCATGCATTTGTTACTTAGTAACTTAGTTAACACTTTGTTAATTATTTGTTAGCTATTATTCTTACATTATTTCTCAGCAGTAAATTATTTATAAACATATCTATGTCCATCTGTCTGTTTGTCTGTTGGTTGTCTGTTTGTATTTGTATCTGATGCTATCTGCTATCTCTATGCCTGCTGTCTTTCAGTCTGTCTCTGTATCATCCATTTGTAGATATGTTTTACTGATGAAAAATAATTTATAATGGCTAACAAATGATAAACAAGCTGTTAAGTAAGAGGTTAACAAACGCATGAATAAATGCTTTATAGGGAGTCATTTTTATAAAGTGCTACCCATTTTTGTGCAATCCGGTGATTTTCAGGTAGAATTGTTGCTCACACTTTGGAGCGAGCAATCTGCCTTTTTAATTATCGCCACAGAGAAGCACACAAACAATTCACAGATACACCATTCAGCGGGAGGCACGCTCACAACGGGAGCCACACCGCTGCCCCTCCTAATGAAGCTATATAAAGTGAGGGAGAAGTTTGGAGAGGAGAGGAGAAGAGAAGAGAGGAGAGGAGGGGGGAGAGAGGAGGAGAGAGAGAAGGGAACGGGAAGGTTTTCATGAAAGCAGCACCGACGTAAACGCAGTCGGGCGTCGCAGTGAGGTCGAACATCTCTCGCAGAGACGATTTGACGGCGGGGGGTGGTTGTGTGTGTGTGTGTGTGTGTGTGTGTGTGTGGACGGAGGAGAGCCCAGACGCTAATTCATCATAGGGAGCCAGGAAGTGATGAAACCTGCTTGAGAATGTAAATTAGGGGGAGGCGTGCTGACACAGTTACCTGGCTTAATGATCCCAGGCAACGGCACCATCTGATAGAAGTGCTAAGCTTTGCACATTACACCTCAGGTCACTGGCTGCAATATGAGACATGATTTACTGTGTTTTTGAGCAGGTTGGGCTCCTGTGGTCAATACACATTGATTTTGTTTTTATTTACGCCTTTTCATGCTGTGTGTGGGTGGTCTTTGTGTGTGGGTGTGTGTGTGTCTGCGTCTGTGTCTGTGTGTGTGTTTGTGTTTGTTGTGAGGTAGTTTAGTATTCTTGTTTATGACTATGGGGCCGTAATTAGCTGAGATTCAGATGAACTTTAAATAATTGCAGTGCTGTGTTCAGCTCTGTTGTAGGCTGCTGTGTTACTGGACAAAACGGCAGAGGAAACAATACAGTCTCATTGCTGCAGTCACACACTGACCAATAGGCCCGCGAGTGCCACAGAACCCTGGGAAATGTAGGCTACTTAATGATGCTATTTTTTTTTCCTGCATTCTAAACAATGCATCATTATCCCCTGCAAAACACCAAGCAATCAGCCTCTTTCTTGGCAACGCACTGCATCAGGTGACACTTGAACCATTTGGCTCTGGAGATAACATTTAGCGCTGAGGCGTGTGTGTGTGTGTGTGTGTGTGTGTGTGTGGAGGGGGGTGGGGGAGAAAAAAAGTTTTCTGTGCTGTTGTCAGGGAACGGGGGCAGAGCATCCTCCTGGAAGCGAGGCGGCTGGCACGCGTCAGGCTATTTAAGGAAGAATGATTAATGTGTGGAGAAATGGCAAGCACCTGACTTGAGCCTCCCATTGTGCGCATGTGTGTGTGTGTGTTTGTGTGTGTGCATGCATGCATGCATGTGTGTGTGTGTCTGTGTGTGTGAGTGTGCACACCACACGCAGTAATGGCAGACGAGAAGAGAAAGTGCTCAAGCAATTAGACAAAAACACCGTCAGCGACCAGCACATTAATCACGCTCCTCAACCGAGGGCGCAAAATGTAAATGAAGAAAGAATTGGGGCTGCTTCCTCCCCGCCCCTGCTCTCTCTCTCTCTCTCTCTCTCTCTCTCTCTCTCTCTCTCTCTCTCTCTCTCTCTCTCTCACCGACCGACAGACAGACATGTGTGCTGTGTTCATTATCATACAATTACACAACTGCCGCCCCTGTTCCAGAACTACCTACATGTTAATAATAGTCAGGCTAGCCCAAGCCTTCGTTAAGAGCAAAGACACAGGCACCCCACCCCCCCACCCCCGCCATACACACACACACACACACCCTTACTAAATAGATGGTTTGAAAGCGGTGATTTGCTCCCATAAGCAGGCCATTTTGACTAGTGTGTGTGTGTGTCTGTGTGTGTGTCTGTGTGTGTGTCTGTGTGTGTGTGTGTGTCGCAGCTTTGTAAGAGAGAGAGCCATATGTGGCATATTCTGTTGTTGTTTCAAAAGCTCTGCTATCAGCATTGTGCTGAAACATTTCTCTGACTGTGCACCCTGCACGCTCACAAAATTTTGAGGGAAAACCATGAAAGCGTTTTTTTTTCTCTCTCTCTCTTTTTTTTCCCCTTCCGTGCCACCTATTCTTTTCTTTTCTTTTCTTTCTCGCTCGTGTGTGTGTGTGCCAGTCTGGCCGACTCCTTTCCGAGCGAGTCCTGCACTGTCATTAGTTCCGTTCACCTGCGGAGAGAGGACATTTTAGTCGCCGACGTCCTGGATTTTTTGACAGCACAACACTTTTTTTTTTTTTTTTCTTTTTTTCTTTTTTTCCTCGTATCGCACCTCGAGACGCCTCCCGCAGAGCAGAAATGAAACCCCCCCCCACCCCCCTCACACACACACACACACACACACACACCATTTTCCTCTCGCGATTTTTTATTGATTTCTCCCCCAACGCAAGGAAAGTGTGAAACCCAATAAAGAGCTAATTTATTTTGATGAGGGGGGGACCAGTGCGCTCCCCCCCCCCCCGCGCCCGGACTAATGCCTCCTGATTTATTGGTGACTGCCGTGATTGTCACGGAGGGTCAGGGGAGGCGTTGGGAGGCCTCCGTGGCAAGGAGGAGGAGGAGGAGGTGGAGGAGGAGGAGTGTGGGGAGAGGATGAAGGAGGAGGTGGAAGTGCTCCTCTGTGCCGTCGCAAATTACACCCCCCCGCCCCCCCGGCCAAAATTGACCTGCTGTTTTTGTCCCTTTTTTCCCCCTTTCTTTTCTGTCTTGCATCCCTTTTTCCTCCCCTCCATCACTGGTGCCTCTCTCTCTTTCATTTTCCATCTTTTTCTCAGTTTCAGCCTCCCTTTTTTTTCCTCACTGCAAGCAAGCGTTCTCCAGCTGAAGGTTGGGTGCGTGCAGGTGTCTGTAAATTGATATTGGACAGGCTTCTCCAGACAGGAAGCTCAGTAACTGCAATAATGTGCAGATCAATATGTGCTCCTCTCCTCACATGTCACCGACTTAAGACCCAAAAAAAGGCTTCCTTCAGGTTAATTATCTGTGTGTGTGTCTGTGTGTCTTTGTGTCTGTGTGTGTGTGTGCGTGTAAGTATGTGTGTGTGCTTAAACTCCTGGATGGCAAAAATAGAGGAATGGTGAGCAAAGTCTGATGGTTTAGAAGTTAACAGAATCAATGTTCTTATTTATAAGGGAGAACTGTTTGGTTCTCCTTTCTGTTATGACAAGGACATATTGTTTATCTTATGTCATCCTATGATAATGCCATTTTTCCTCATGCTTTTATTTAGGAGGGAGGACTATTTAGTTCTGTTTGATGTCCTATGGCAATACCATTTTTATCTCACGTTTTAATGTCAGAGGCAGATAGACATTAGTTCTATTAAGTTCTTTATAAGTTCTATTTGACATTCTATTACAGTACCATTTTTCATGCTGCTCATACTTTTATGTAGGGGGTATGACTGTGTAGTTCTGATATGGTTCTGTTTGTATCTGTTGTGTCAGTGCCATGTTGTTTACGTCATGTCTTGTTCTCCCTCTCTCCCTTTGCAGATGTATGATTGCAGATGAGGTAAGGCAGCATGGAAATCTGCACACACACACAGACACACACAGACACACACAGACACACACAGACACACACAGACACACACAGACACACACAGACACACACAGACACACACACACACACACAGACACACACACACACCTGTGTCCCTGTGCATACCGCTGTTTAGCGTGCTGTGCAATCTTTCATCTCTCTGCTTATCAGCCATGACACACGTATACCTCAGCGGGGCTCACACTCTCTCAATGAGTCCATTCATCTCACAGATATCTTAACACACACACACACACACACACACACACACACACACACACAGTCTAGGCCTGGTTGCCAACACTAACGATCCTGGCAAACACACACACACAGTCAAGGGCCAGCACGCACAATCCTGACCTTTTTTTGCTTTAACACTCTTGACACACACAATCATTGCCAACAAGCCTTTTGCTTAAAGGAAGCCTTGTATGCTTTAAGACGTAGCAGTAGAAGTCTTTATTGTCGTTATACGAATACAGTGTGGAACAAGGCAATGGATGCATAGAGTAGGACACAGTAGATAAAAGCAGTTAAATAGAATTGGACTGGGCAGTGTGACAGCTTTAACAGCATTTTTCTCAGTTTCAATGTTCACACAGTTACTGCACTTTGCCTTTGTGGAGCAGAGCATTGCATGCGAGTACTGCACGACAACAAGAGGTAGTACTGATATGCACTGAAGTGCAGGTGGATGAGGTAGAACAGTAAATCATTGCACATTTACCCACTTCTCCCCACGTCTATAGTGTTTTATGTAGCTTTTGTGCAAGTGACAGGAATGCAGACTTACAAAACCCCAAAGCACACGCCAGAGGGAGTAACTGTGTTCCACAGAACCCATTTCTCTCACTTACCTAGTAACACAGTCTTTCGGTTTCTGCCTTTTTTCCCTCACCTTTTTTTCTGGTACAAAGTTATTTTAAAAGGTGGTGATGGCTTGTATCACAACCCTTTTAGGATTTTGTTTAACCCCTTAAAGACACTACAGAAAAGAGTTTTTTATCATAAAGCATGCCTGTTTTCTGTCTAATCAATGTTTACAGTGTTCACATTTTTTTTTATTTGGTAGCAGGAGAAATAGCATGACCAATCAAAATAGAGTGGCCAAGCTGACCAATGAGGAGAAGACTAGTGTTTTTATGACCAATCAGGAAGGAGTGGATGTGCTGTTCAAGACAGACAGCTGTAGAGCAAGAGAATGACTATGCGAGATGACATGAGAAGGACTGTGTGTTTTACAACCCCCCCCCCCCCCCCCCCCCCAAATTAATATTATGGACAGTGAAAATAAGCATAAGCATTCAAGGTCATAGCCAGGCCTGTTCCTGGTCCTTGTTCATCACATAATGCTAAAGAGGGACTGCAGACCTAATAAACTATGTTACCCACATAGTTATCTTAGGAGCAGATGGAAAAATACTACATGCCTGTAATGGAACATAAATAGCTTGCTGGACCTCTCTGCATTTTAATGTCACGGTTAGACTTAATTTTATTTGTTTGTTTATGTTTAATCAATTATTTTTTTTAGTTCATTTTTATTTATTTTATTTTTTTGCTTCCAATGTTTTTTTTTCCAATCTGTGGTGGTTGCAGATGGGGTTGGGCAAGACCATCCAGGCCATCTCGGTGGCCAGCATCTACCGGCGGCAGTGGCCACTGCTCATCGTGGTGCCGTCCTCCCTCAAGTACCCCTGGATAGAGGAGCTGGAGCGCTGGCTGCCTGACCTGCTGCCCGGCGACATCAACCTGGTGGAGAGCAAGACGGATACCAAGTGGGTCTCTTGCCTGTCCTCAAAAACGTCTGTCTCTCACACACACACATCTCACACACACACACACATCTCTCACACACACACACACACACACACACACACACACACACACACACACACACACACACACACACACACACACACTCTCTCTCTCTCTCTCTCTCTCTCTCTCTCACACACACACACACACACACACACACACACACACACACACACTCTCTCTCTCTCTCACACACACAGACACACACACACACACACACACACACACTCTCTCTCTCTCTCTCTCTCTCTCTCTCTCTCTCTCACACACACACACACACACACACACACACACACACACACACACACACACACACACACTCTCTCTCTCTCTCACTCTCACACTCACTCACTCACTCACTCACTCACTCACTCACTCACTCACTCACACACACACACACACACACACACACACACAGAGCAGGGAGAGAAATTAGCACCAGACAGATGCTGGTAAAATATAAAAATGGCTGGTAAGTTTTGGACGCAAAGTAATAATTTGCTCTTGAGTGGCTGGTAAATTGTATCATTTATTTGTCTGGTAAAAGTTCACATTTTGCAAAGTTAATCCCCCCCACCAACACACACAGGAAGGAAAATTAGCACCAGCCAAATGCTGGTGAAATATGAGAGTGGCTGGTAAATTTTGGACACAAAGTAATGATTTGCTATTGAACGGCTGGTGAATTGTATCATTTATTTGTCAGTGGCTGGTAAAAGTTCACATTTTGCGAAGTTGCTGTTACAGCCCAACTTGGTTGGCCCTACTGGGGCAAACTACTAACCACCCTTGACCCAAGCAATGACCAAAACACCTTTAAAAGATAACCCAACCAGTGGGATTTATTACAATAAAGACAAAGACAGAGACTACAAACAAATGACTAAATCATAAGACACACAAATCCCAGACTGAGAGGCAG
>CM059275.1:9669427-9674427 GCA_030347295.1 Setipinna tenuifilis
TGTAAGCCTGCTTACGCACTACAATTCAAATCTAGCACACAAAGTAAACGTCATCGCTCACGAACACACCCTCTGTTTGCTGATTGGTCCTGCAAGATGCTGCCGGAGACAACCATGTCAATGGAAACAAAGCCAGACTACTGCTGTAGGCAGAATTACATACTGTCTTCCATTTTTTTACTGTTGATATTTTAAACTGAGCTGTCTACGAGTAACTGTAGCTACGCAACAACCCATTGTAGAAAAAAAACACCTTCCAAAAGTTGAACAGATTAGAAATGCCTCGCGTTTTTTAAAAGCCTAGGCAGAAATGGCAGCGAGGCGTGTCGCAACGATCACACCGCTTGTCAGCTGCGTAGTTCCATAAGAAAATGAATTCAAGCAGAAACTGGCAGAGAAAAAAACATCACAGTCTGAACTGCCCCTAACTCTGTCAGTAGTTTGGGAATAATATTTGTGTATGTTTATCTGTACAGGGGCATCAGCAGCAGCAAGGTGACCGTTCTGGGCTACGGTCTGCTGACCACGGATGCACGCGCCCTAGTGGAGGCTCTGACCAAGCAGAAGTTCCAGGTGGTCGTGGTGGACGAGTCGCACTACCTGAAGACCCGTAACGCCGCCCGCACCAAACTCCTGGTGCCCATCATCCAGAGCGCCAGCAGAGCCATACTGCTGACCGGCACACCTGCCCTTGGCAGACCAGAGGAGGTAAACACACACACACACACACACACACACACACACACACACACACACACGCACACCTGCACTGGGCAGACCGGAGGAGGTAAACACACACACACACACACACACACACACACACACACACACCTGCACTGGGCAGACCAGAGGAGGTAAACACACACACACACACACACACACACACGCATACACACACACACACACACACACACACACCTGCACTGGGTAGACCAGAGGAGATAAACACACACACACACACACACACACACACACACACACACACACAAACACACACACACCTACACTGGGCAGACACACCCACTTCACTTACATACACAAACACACTAGTGGTGGTAAAAGCACACGTGCACACACACTCGGAAGAGCAAAGGAGGTACGGCATACGTGTACATGCACAATCATTCATATTCTCACGGACACACACACACACATAATCATGCACATACCTGTACCAAAACAACAAGATGCTCACATCCCTCTCTACATTTTCTCACACACATACACACACACACACACACACACACACACACTCAATATTTGGAAGTATTTGAAAACTTGTGTAAAATCTGCACGTGTATACAAAGGCTTCACTACAGCGCTGTATTTGCAGTGCAGTATGTGGACAGCAAGGCCAAGGTTAACTCATTATTCTTCAAAAACATATGGAGACTTAACTCATTACTTTACAAACATATGGACGTGTAACTAAAAAAAAAAAACTGTTCAAGCGTGAAGCTTTAATGTTGAGTTAGATTCCTATAGGCGAATAAATGAGAACTCTGGCTCTAACTTTAAATAAACAGGAAATGCTCTAATATGTGAACACCAGGAGGTGCAAAAGATGGTGTTTATTTAAAAAAAAAAAGTTGCCAAAAAGTGGCTGTGTGCTCAAGATAAGTTTTTGTCTTATTGAGTTAGTCGACGATCAGCATTGTTGACTTTGTTTTCTCTCCCTTCCAAGGCTTTTTATTGCCTTTTGCTCATTTTGGCATTTTTTTTTCTTTGCTCCATAATTTCTAACCAGCTGCATATACAAACACCTGAAATTAATTCCCAAGATGCATAAAATGTACTAGATGCAGAGCTGTTTTGTTATTCTTCGAGAACTTTGTTTTGGTTGTAGGTCTAGTACTGTAGCTTTTTATGCATTTATAAAACTGATCACTGGCCACTCCTAAAAATAAAAATACACCAAATCTCAATGTACCTGACTGCCCTTACCTGTGTAAACAGTATCCAAACTACACACACACACACGAATGCACAAAAACGCACAGACACACGCGCATACACTTCCTCTAGCAGCCTCCTCTGAGAGGGCAGTGTGATGCTTCCGTGTGTGTGGGTGTGTGTGTGGGTGTGTGTGTGTGTGTGGGTGCTTGCTCGAGCGGATCGATAAGACTTCAGCGGTGATTGTCTGGCACAGCGAGACACACACACGGGGGTTTATTTAAAGCTATCAGATTCCCAACTCCTCACATTCCCCCTAAAAGCATTTGTTACTACATAAACAATAGCCTCCATATAGACCGGCCACTGATATTACACTGGACGCCGGCCATCGCCTTAACGTGCCAAAAAAGCAGCCTCTGGACATTCAACAGGCTCCACTTTTCCCCTCCCCGTCGACCCCAGCACCAATATGGCCGCGCTCGCTCGCTCACTCATATCCCCAGATGATTTAATCAAACTGTCAGGCTTTAATGAAATACCGCGCAGGTTTATAACACAGCTGATCCTGCCATTAAACTTCCTGATGCCTTGTCTGTCTGCTTTGTCTGGTGAGATTGAAGAGCATTGAAACACATGCACACACACACACACACACACACACACACACACACACACACACACACACACAATCACTGCCACTCATTCTCATACCCTCACAAATTTAGACATACATACACACACACATACACACACACACACAGACACACACATGTTCATAGACATGTACACACATGCACAAGTTCTTTCTCTCTGTCACACATACACACACACATTCACATTTACTCACAGACAAACACACAAGCACCCAAACACAGACACAAGTGCACACACACACATGCATACACACACACGCACACACACACACACTCACACACACACACACACACACACACACTCACACACACACACACACACACACACACACAGACACACGCAAACATTCTTCGCCTCATTCCATTTTCAGGTGCTTTGCTTTCACCCTGAGCGGTGCCCTTAAATATTTCACAGGCACAGATATTTACTTAACCCTGCTGCCCCCGCAGGAAGCCATCATGAATTGGAGATGCTCGGCCGAATCCGTGCTCTGAAAGGAGATGATGTTTTTTTTTCCTTTTTCCTTCATTCCTCTTCTTCCCTTCCCTTCCCTCCTCTCTTCTTTTCTTTTTTTCCCTCTCTCCTCCGCCTGCTCCCTCTCTTCCCTCCCTCAGTAAGCCCTCGCATTTTGGCGCCTTAACAATGTGTGTGGGAGTGTGTGTGTGTGTGTGTGTGTGTGTGTGTGTGTGTGTGTGTGTGTGTGTGTGTGTGTAAGGCGTTGCAGTCTCACTTTTATTGCTATCTGCCAGACACACACACACACACACACACACACACACACACACACACACACACACACACACACACACCACCTCATCACCTTTTCTGCTGGTTCCGCTCTCTTCTACTTCTTTACTCTCCATTCTAAATTTTGCTCTCCATCTCTCTCCTCTCTTCTCTCTCTCTTGCGTTTATTCCTCTTTTATCCTCGTTTCTGTCTCTTTCTCTGTCCTACCTTTACTCCTTTTTCACCCAGTGCAAAGAGGGAAAAAAAATCTGAAAAACAAGAATCTCAATCTCTCAATTTCCCACCAACTAACAATCCTGCTTTCACCTGTTGTTATACTTCTCACACACCTTTTATTCTCACTCTCTTTCTCTCTTTAACATTTTTTTTCTTTCTCTTCCACACAAACACACCATCTTCTCACTTCCTCTCTTTCTCGCTCTCTCTCTCACTGTCTCTCTCTCTCTTTCTCTCCATCTCTTCCACCCTCCCTCCCTCTATCCTTCCTAACCCAGGGCCCCTGTAACAGCCCAAGGATATGAAACCCCAGTGTTTCATCCGTCTCCTGCACTACTTGTGTGTGTGTGTGTGTGTGTGTTTGTGTACCAGTGCACATGTGTACCAGTCAGAGACCAATAGAGATGTTGCAAATGTGTACAATGCACAGTAAATGTGTGTATGTGACTAAAAGTGAGTGTATGCACATGTACCATTAAAAGAGAATGGAAGAAAGAGTAGGAGAGACAGACAGATGGTGTTTGTGTGTGCTTACACATTGTGTGCATATAGTAGTCAGAGAGACAGAATGTATGTGTGGGTGTGTGGGTGTGGGTGTGGGTGTGGGTGTGTGGGTGTGGGTGTGGGTGTGGGCCTGTCTCGCAGTCTTCTAGGGCATAATGCTAGGTGTGTTAAAAGCACATGCGGTAATGTATGCAGAGAAACCTGATGAGCAAATCAGTTTAAATAATTACCCGTTATTGTCCCACAAACACGGAAACATCCCCATGCTGCTTGTTCAGGCATGATGGGTCTTGTTGTTGGTGTGTTATCACACACGACGCAGAGACGCACAGAGAAGATTCACTCAGGCAGTGTGACGAATCCAGCTGCTGTGTGTGTGTGTGTGTGTGTGTGTTTGTGTGTGTGCGTCTGTATGTGTGAAGGAAAGTGAGTATGGGCATATGTATTACTGAATGGGAGGTCTGCGTGTGTGCGTGTCCATGTGTCCATGTGTGCGTGTGTGCATGCGTGGGCGTGTGTGTGTGTGTGTGTGTGTGTGTGTGTGTGTGTGTGCGCACGCACCATCATTTCATGCCTTCTCTTCATTTTAAATCTGACATTGAATGAATCTCACCACCTACCAAATCAAATATACCCATAAAATAATACAAAATAATACCATAATACAATGCAAATCTGCTCACGACCATAACCTGAAATAAAAAAAGTGATGCTTTCTACAGCTTATGCACATTGCGAAAGCTAATCTATTCCTTTTAATTCAGCTGCAACATGCCCAACGGCAGAAGGCAAAAATATGAAATATGAAACTGAATATTTTTTGTCTATCAGTATTTTTATCATCCATGAGTATTCATGTCAGCCATGAGTTCATTTGCATCTACCAATAACATTGCAGTACACTACAACATTACCAACAGTATAACTGTAACTATATAACAAATATAACTATGTAAGGGATAATGGCCGACGAGGTGACCAG
>CM059275.1:9679427-9681927 GCA_030347295.1 Setipinna tenuifilis
GGTACACTGAGATAATCTGCGACCTCGGTGAACACACCACATGAGCTGGCACAGGTAGAGCCTCAGATTACATTCAGTGGCGGTTCTATAGTGTTCTATAGTGTTCTATAGTGTTCTATAGTGTTCTATAGTGTTTTAGGCCTCCCCCCCCCCCCGAGGCAGAGAGACACGCTGCTTCGGTGGCACCGTCTCAGCCAGCAAGGGCGCCTGCAGTTCCACAACAATCCACAGTTTAGGGGGCGCCAATGTGCCGATTGCAGCGATATGACACACGGAGCTTTTTATTTTATTTATTGCTTTTTTCCCCAAGCGCTCGTGCCGCCCCCCACGAAATGGCGCCCCAGGCGGCTGCCCGGTTCGCCCGTGCCTAAAACCGCTACTGATTACATTGGTGGTGTCACAAACTACGCATCGTCTTTGTTATACAATATGAACTATAGCGAATCTTACAAAAACAGCTTGTGGTTCAATGGCAGAAGGTAAAAACAACTGCATTACACCGGGCCAACATCGCATGTGAAGCATACCACAAATGATCCCATATTCTGTTTGTAAAAGTTTGAAGTTGTTGTTGTTGTGAGATGTTGGAAGTTGTTAAAGTTAGTGCAGTCACGTCTTTAAATTGACACACCTCCAAGCGGTAGGCTACGGAGCAGCAAAGGAAAACAACAGTAGAGGCTGCAAATAAACCTCAGAGGCACCTGCACAATGATTCACTTTAAACAGGTTAGGTGTTTATTTTGGCAATGTGTGTTGTTACTTAAGGGAGTTGGATGCAGTGACAGTTGCTTTTTCTTAGATAAGGATAATGATAGCCTAGGAGAAGTTAGGGGCAAGGCGGGGTGTACGGATGAAGAAAACTGATTGGTTCTCAGGGCTAAAATGTATCTTTTTTTCCCCCCTGATTGCCTGTGATTGACCATTGCTCTTTGTCAATCGCACGCGATTTCTTTAGATATTTGGCATGCTAGATATTCCCAGACAATTTACGACAAGGCCACGATTAGTTGCGTCTGAGAGTAATTCACACCTGATAACTTGTTCCTGCAGATTAACTGCCGAATGACCTGTGAATCAAGGTGATCACATGTGATTTCCAAGCTAACCCCCCGACCTGGAAGTTCTTTCTTAAAGTCGTGTGGTCCCTTACTTGCATTTCAGATCCAAATAATTAATTTGCAATCATAATTTGTGTGTGTTTGCGTGTGAAAAGCACAAATGACAGAGTGACCGATGGAGAAAGACAAAAGATAAGGAGGGAGAAAGAGGGGGATAAAGCATGGCCACAGAGAAGAGAGAGGGAGAATAAGCAATGGAAGAAATAGAAAGAGTAGGAAACAGAGAGAGAGAGAGAGAGAGACAGAGAGGGTAGGAGACGAGAAAGACAGGGAGATAGAGAGAGTGAGAGATGACAAAGTGAGGGAAAGAGTCTAAATATAGGTTTCATTACCGCATTATTGCAGACCCCCCTTCCTCCCTTTCTGTTGCTAAGCAATGGGATCCGATTAACACTAATTATCATTTTGTCTCACTTGTTCCCAGTCTTATTTCTCTCCCTCCCTCTCTTTATCTCTCTCTCTCTCCCTCCATCTCTCTCTCCCTCCCCTCCCCTCCCTCTCTCTTTGTCATGTCTTGGAGGTGACGGAGAGTCAGAGGAGCTGTGTGAAGTGTGTGAAATATTCATGTGACTGGAGTTCTTCATCTTCCCCTGCTGTACATGATCTGTAGAGCAATGGCCAGCACTGCGCCCTCACACACACACACACACACACACACACACACACACACACACACACACACACACACACACGCACACACACACACACACACACACACACACACACACACACACACATCTCCATGGGCCTGGCCTGGGCACAGACAGCATATCCATCACACACACACTTTTACACACACACATACACACACACAATCTCACTCTCACACACACACACTCTCTCTATCTCTCTCTCTCGCTCTCTCTTTCTCTCTCTGAAACACACACACACAAACAGACACATACATTGTGTCACTCCCTCATGACCACATAATAAAGACAGAAACTGTAGCCCAACACAGACACACATACATCTCTTT
Organism: Setipinna tenuifilis; assembly: GCA_030347295.1. NCBI lineage: Eukaryota > Metazoa > Chordata > Actinopteri > Clupeiformes > Engraulidae > Setipinna > Setipinna tenuifilis. Next base: position 9,681,525 of record CM059275.1, read on the forward strand.
TGGCTTTGTCACTTTGTTCATCCTCATCCTCCTCTTCCTTGTCTTGCCTGGAGCATATGAGGGGGGGGGGGGGCGTATTGTGTGGTATGCGTGTGGTGTTTGTTGAAAAATGCATGCTCAGGCTCTTTGTAGTGCCGTCCTGCTGTGTGTGTGTGTGTGTGTTTACATCTGTGTGTGCATGCATGTTTTCTGCGTGTTGCCTGCAGTACTGATTTATTTTTCCTCTTTTTCCACACACACACGCACACACACATGCACACACACACACACACACACTGTCTTCCCTCTCTCTCTAGTGTCTTTCTCCCTCCCTCCTTCTCTTTGTTATTGTGTACCCCTGACTATCCTCACCACACATATGCATGCATAGACACACACACACATGCACATGCACACACCATCT
>CM059275.1:9689427-9691927 GCA_030347295.1 Setipinna tenuifilis
TTTTACACGAAACAAAATACAGTGTATAAGTATACACTTGGCTACCCCTCCCCCACTCTCACGAAAAAATGATACATCAGTCAAGAATTACATCGCAGACTACCTCAAGTCAGTTTCTTAACTACTCAGTGGGGAATTATACAGTATGCTGCATTCATTACACTGCACTTCTTCACCCAGCCTGCCAGGTACAGTATATATGGTGTGTTCAGATCCAGAGTTCCTTTGAAAACCTCACAGATTCAAGGTTCCAGGGTTCAGTTTTTTGATAACCTAACAGATTCAGATTCTCCTTGAGAACCTTCCAGATCCAGAGTTCTTTCGAGAACCATGCAGATCCAGAGCTTCTTTGAGGATGTTACAGATTTTCATTTCCATAGATATAGGATGACATAGGACATAGGATGGTTGCCCTACAATCACTCTTATGCTGAGAGAGAGGAACAGCTTCTCCCCACACCCCTACCCCCCACTTTTCGTTCTCCCTCTACTCTTGGCTCATGCTAACAGAAATGTCTACATAATGTTTCACGAGCCATGACCATGGCAACACATTTCTGCTTCCTGTCACCCTGACATTACCATGGGAACGATTTCCCGGGGGGGGGGGAGCAGGTGTGGCTGTGACCTTTTCGGTTTTGTCTGTTTAAGATTTTTATAACTAACTTTTCCACAGTCTGCCTCCGTGCAACTTAACACTCCTCCTCCCCTCCTTTAGTGTGTGTGTATGCGTGTGTGTATGTGTGTGTATGCGTGTGTGTGTGTGTGTATGTGTGTGTGTGTGTGTGTGTGTATGCGTGTATGTGTGTGTCTGTCTGTCTGTCTGCGTGTGTGTGTGTCTGTTTATGTGTGTGTGTGTGTTTTTGTGTATTTGTGTGTGTGTTTTTGTGTATTTGTGTGTGTGTGTCTGTGTGTGTGTGTGTGTGTGTGTGTGTGTGTGTGTGTGTGTGTGTCTGAGGAAGTTTCCATGGTAACTTCAGGCACCTGCGCTCACTTTCATGTCCTTTTCTCAGAGAGAGGATGTCGGATGAAGGAGGGCTGCTGGATGCGGCTGAGAGAGAGAGAGAGAGGGGGCAACAAAGCTCCGTCTCCGAGGTTCTGTCTCGCTCTTTCCTGCCCCCCCCCCCCCCCTCACACACACACACACACACACACACACCGTCACCTCCACCCCTCTAACGAGTGCACATCACTCACCAGCTCTACGCTTTTTCTCACAGCAGTACCCCCTCCAATCACTCCAAACGCACACACTTACATACGTTAAACACAAACAAACACGCATACACACTCCCACACACACATTCCCCCCCTTAATCATTTTGGGGCGGAGGGGGGGGGGGGGGGGGGCAATGAAACCAACAGACCTACAAGCAATTGACTGCAAAAAAAAAACATGTCTGCATCTTCAGGAGTGTTTAAGCTGCCAGCATGGGTTGTGCCTCAGTACTGGCGGGCAGAGGTGAATTGAAACGGCCATCATTGTTTCGATAACCACAGTCCCAACAGTCCTCAGTCTATTCCATTTAGTTTTAGTATTATTCGGGTTATTTTTGTCATTTTTTACAGGATGTGTCTGGGCCATATGAATTGTCACCTGATCACTTTCTAATTGGAGTGGTGGTGGTGGTGGTAGTGTGGGGGCGGTTTCTTTGAGAGTTTCTTAGTTAGTAATTAAATATTTCGATTGTACCCACCCCACAGTGTGCCTGTGTGCGTGTGCGTGTGCACGTGCGTGTGTGCGCACTCATTTCCTTACCACAGTCGTCTGGGAAAAGAAAAATGGTAGCATGCAAGCAGAGAGAGCTATGATGTGTGTGTGTGTGTGTGTGTGTGTGTGTGTGTGTGTGTGTGTGTGTGTGTGTGTGTGTGTGTGTGTGAGAGAGAGAGAGAGAAACAGAAAGAGAGAGAGAACGAACAGATCTGTGGCCAAGTGTCAGAATTGGTGTCACTTTTGAAGTGTGGGAACAGGGTCTGGGGAGCAGCCATGAGCAGAGAGCACGTGAGAGGGGTGGGTGGGGTGTGGGTGGAGGTGGCATGGTGGTGGGAGGGAGTGTGGCGCTGAGAGGGGTGGTGTTTGGTGGTGGAGGGGTGCGTTTGGTGGTGGAGGGGTGCGTTATTTTTACCCCCTCCAGCATCTGCTCCCAATTACCCCAGAGAGCAAAAGCAAGGCACACACACACAATAATGCACACACACACACACACACACAATAATGAACACACACACAAAACCGAGGCACACTCGCGCATACATACACACAGACAGACCCAGGCAGTGTGCCTCAGATGTGGCTAATGCTACTTCAGAGGGGGTTTTGGCCACCAATTAAATCAAAATTTGCACGGCCGGAGGAGACGGGAGACGGTAATGAGGAGTCACAGCAGCGCTCACAGCAGAGAAGAAGGCAGGCAGGGAGATGGAGACATAGGGGGGAGTGTGTCTGTGTGTGTGTGTGTGTGTGTCTGTGTGTCTGTGTGTGTGCGTGTGTGTCTGTGTG
>CM059275.1:9694427-9699427 GCA_030347295.1 Setipinna tenuifilis
CACTTATACACATATACACACCCGCACCCACGCAGCTCATCATAACGGAGAAGGATTTTTTAAAATAGCCCTCTGTCCGTCATATGCTGAGTGGGTGTGATAAGGTTGTGTGTGTGTGTGTGTGTGTGCATGTGTGCTTGGGTGTATGCTTAGTGAAAGGAAGGCGGGGACGGGGGGGTCGAGTAGGTGTGTATTTGTGTGTACTTTGAGGGGGGGTAGTAGGTGTGTATACTTGGGGGGGGGTGATAGGTGTGTGTGTGTGTGTGTGTGTGTCCTATTCTGGGGGGGGGGGGGGGGGGGGTTGTCGTGGGCGATGGCAATGGCGATGGTGAAATCTAACGGTGTCAGACTTTTATTTATTCCTGGTTGGAGCTCATTGCCAGTCAGCCCACCAGCCCTCCTCCTCCGCCCGCTATAGGGACACAGCACACAGGCACCATGAGGAGGTGCTCTCAGGAGATAGGCGACACACGGAAGCAGGAGCAGGTGTAATAAGGAGGCAAGTGTCATGAGGAAGAGATGTTAGGAGATGCGTGTCAAAAGGAGGTGGTCTTATGTTGGGGGGGGGGGGGGGGCCTTGAGGAGGTGCCCTTATGTGTGTGTATGTGTGTGTCTGGGTGAGGGTCCTTGAGGAGGTGGTCTTAGGGGGATGCTTTTTAGGAGGAGATGCTCTCATGTCTGGTTCACATTATTCAAATTTCAGCCCCATTTTGCCCCAAATTTGTCATGACCAACACATTTTCAGCATCGTAACGGATTCGAAAAGGTCAGGCACGACTTCAAACATGAGTGAGTCTGAGAATGTGAAATACTTAACAACCTGTTTTTTGTTTTTGTTCTCAACGTTCTGTGATAGCCCGACAAAAAACACTAGCATGTCAGAATTTTGTTGGGAGTCATATGAAGTGTCCATTGGTAATATTGGGTGTTCTGTCACCAGCAGTCGATGGAAACCATACAACAACGAGTGGTCCTGTAATGTTTCCCAACCAAGACACAAAAAGAATTTGTGGTTCTAAGATCTTATAGTGTGACATGGTCAATCGTGAACTCCAACCATGAAATGAGAAAAAAAAATGTAATTAGTCACTATGAACTGTAAAATTGCCCCCTTTTCTCTGTGTTTCGGGTTCATTAAATATTGCTTCTGAAAAATAGACTTTGTTAGGTCAGAGCCAAGTCTCCACAAATGAACACCCTCTTGGTGAGATGCAGACCTGCATCTAGTCTAGACCTGCATCTAGTCATGAGACCAAAAGACCCTCCAAGGCGCATTTCATGAGGAGACGCTGTTGGTAGACTCAGGTCATTAGAAGGCGATGTGAGGAGATGTGTTTCAGTAGGAGGTGCTATTAGGAGGTTACGCCCACAATACATGCAAGCAGAATTTAACCACCATCTCTCTGCTTGCTCCGCTTTGAGTGGGTGTGTGCGTGCTGAATGTCAGTTGAAGGTGCATGAAGTTGAAAAGGTTAAAGAATTCTGAGTGGTGATGATTATTTTGTTTTTGTATGGCAATATAAACTTAATCAACAACACTGTTAACAATTTTGTGTACATCCATTTTTTTTTATCTCAAGTCCTTTTTATTTTTGTGTTAGGTACAGAGCAAACATACAGCAACATTCAACCCTCCCCACCCCATCACACCACAGTTCAAAAGTAAAACAGCAATAATAACTGAAATTCACAGTAGTCAACCCAATACATATTGTTTGGTGTGAAATGACATTTGGTGTTGCTACAAACACATAGATACACAAATAAACATAAATACAGATATTAATAACGTGTACATCCATTTTTAAATGTTCATCTCTCCACTTGCCGCCTTCCAACTGAAAACAATGGAATGTTGTTTGAAATGATGTCACCGTCATCGGTTACCGCTTGGCGAACACTGCTTTTTCATTTGCATAAAGTTGAGCAGTGTTCAACTTTTACTGCCCGCCTCGCTGACCTCACTGATCTACATCACCACCTGCTGCCTTCCAATGGAAAAGAACGGAATGTTTCGCTTCACCCGCTTGTGTGTATTTTGTGTGTTAGGAGGCGAGTTTCTGGAAAAGGTGCTCTTAGGAGGTGCACATCATGAGGAGATGCTGTTAAGACACGTCATGAGGAGGTCCCGGTAGGAGGCACATGTCATTAGAATGCAATGTGAGGAGAGGAGCATCATCAGGAGGAGGTGGTGTTAGGAGGTGTGTGTCACGAGGAGGCACTGTTAGGAGGCGCCTTTCAGTAGGAGGTGGTCTTACGAGGCGCACGTTACTCGCTTACATTTATTTTGAGCGTTAGGAGGCGAGTTTCATGAGGAAGTGCTGTTAGGAGGCGCATGTCTTTAGGGGATACTGTGAGGAGAGGTGTGTCATAAGGAGACGTTGTTAGGAGGCACGTGTCATGAGCAGGTGCTGTTAGGAGACGGGTGTCATAAGGAGTAGCTGTAAGGTGGTGTTTCGTGTGTCCTAAGCAGTGATGTAGTGGTGGATAAACGCAAGTAAACGGAGTTTACTCACTTCTCAAATTTCACAAAAAGAGTTTATCCACCTCTCAACTGAGTTTATCCACCTATCAATACAGTTTGTTCACCCTATAATACAATTTAGATACCAAAACCAATTTCTAACATTCCAAAATCACACTGTGTCATCTATATGTGCACTAGAGACCATTACAATGCCTTCAGACTGTTCAAATATGTTTTACATGTCTGTTTAAAACATCTTGTGTCGCACCGTGCATCCACTGCACAGTGACCACTAAATTCATAGTTTATCCACCTCTGATTTTACCACTACACCACTGGTCCTAAGACCCTAAGGAGGCGTATGCAGGCAGGGGTCGTGAGGAGGTGCTGCGCTGTGAGGAGGTGCAGTGCAGTTTGGAGCGGTGGTGTGGGTGCGGGTACTGTGGTAAGGACACAGAGATGTAGCCATGCTACCCGTGGGGATGGCGCCAAGGTGCCACACGCCTGTCTCAGGCTCTCAGTGTGGCATAAATCATCGCCCCCTCCCTCCCTTCATTTTTATAGCCTCTCTCACTTTCTTTACCTTGTCACTTCCCCTCTTTATTTACCTCTCTGAATCCCTCGCTTTCTTTACCTCTCCTACTCCTTCACTTCCTCTCCTTATCTCTCAATCCTCCATTTTCTTTACCACTCTCACTCCCTCGCTTTCTTTTCCTCTCTCATTTTCTTACTTTCTTTTCTTCTCTCTCTCTCTCTCACTACTTCACTTTCTCTACCTCTCTTTCACTTGTCTTCTTTACCTCTCTCAATCCCTCACTTTCTTTACCTCTTTCATTTAACAGCTCATTTTCTCGTTTTCTTTACCTCTTTCTTCTCCTTCAGCAATCACACACACAGTCATTCACTAGTAGAGCTGGTGTTCATGAATGACTGACTGACTGACTGACTGACTCTGCTTGTGTGTGTATGTGTGTGTATGTGTGTGTATGTGTGTGTCTGTGCCTGTGTCTGTGCCTGTGTCTGTGCCTGTGTCTGTGCCTGTGTCTGTGCCTGTGTCCGTGTCTGTGTGTGTTTGTGTGCATGCACGCCTCTATGTCTGTGCTTTTACACAACAGCTCCTGTGTTGCACTCTATGACATAGTAAAGTGTTTGTGCATCATTGTGCACCTATGAGTGTGTGTGTGTGTGTGTGCGTGCGTGTGTTTCTGTGTGTATTTGTGTGTATGTGTTTCTGTGTGTATTTGTGTGTGTGTCTTTTTCATACATCGGCTTCTATGCTACTTTCTATGACGCGGGTATGAAGTCTCTGCACATCATTATGTGTGTGTGAGTGTGTGTGTGTCTGTCTGTGTATGTGTGTGTCTGTGTGTGTGTTTTTACACATCAGCTTCTATGCTACATTTTATGACATGGGTAAAGTGTCTGTGCATTGTTGTGCACCTGTGTGTGTGTGTGTGTGTGTGTGTGTGTGTGTGTGTGTTTATGTATGTGTGTGTGTGTGTGTGTGTGTGCGCATAACGTGAGTCTGTTTTCTCCTGCAGTGTTGCAGGCAGGCAGACAGGTGAGGAATTGTGAGACACAGCTCCAAGTGCTCACCCAGGCACCGCTAGTGTGTGTGTGTGTGTGTGTGTGTGTGTGTGTGTGTGTGTGTGTGTGTGTGTGTGTGTGTGTGTGTGTGTGAGACATGGCTGCTAATATGACACTTTCCTCCTGAGGCATAGGACTCCTTTTTTTCCTCTCTCTTCATTATTACCATCAGTCCAGTCAAACTTTCTTTTTCTATCTCTCTCTCTCTTTCTCACAGACACACACACCCACATGCACACACTCACACACACACACACACTAGTCAAACTTTCTCTCGCCCTTGTCACCTACACTTATTTTAAAGCTGCTTTCTACAACTTTTTTTAACAGCTCAGGGGTTTTGGAATGTGTGAATAGAGAAGCGGGAGAAGAAGTGTGTGTGTGTGTGTGTATATATATATTTGTCAGTGTGAGTGTGTGTGTGTGTGTGTGTGTGTGTGTGTGTGTGGATATGCATGCGATCACACTTTTCTGGTGTGAACCCTCTCACTCAGTCTGAGATTTGTAAGCACCAATTAACAAGAAAACTGCTTTAAAAAGCAGCGCTGGAACGCATCTCTCTCTCTCCCTCTCTCTCTCTCTCTCACACACCCACACACACACACACGCAAACACACACAGACACACACACACATATCACGTCGGCGACGAGGCGCGGCGCTCATTAAATTAGTGAGGCAGCTGCTTAATAATGCCCAGTTAGGTGTCTGACCTCACCACTCGTCACCGCCACCTTTTTTTCATGCTCCACGAAGAAGAGATGAGAAGAGGGAAAAAAAGAAGGGAAGAGAAAAGAGAAGAGAAGAGAGGAGAAGGGAAGGGAGGAGAAGCAAAAGGAAGAGAAGAGAAGCGATTTGAAGAGAGGAGAAGGGAAGAGAAGAGAATGGAAGGAAAGAGAAGGGAAGGGATGAGAAGAAAAGAGAAGATGGTAGAGGAGAGAGGAGAA
>CM059275.1:9701927-9716927 GCA_030347295.1 Setipinna tenuifilis
CCCAAGGCTACATTTTAAGCACTTCTCCCAGCATGGCAGCCCCTAATCGCGGGCCCAAGGCATCGTGGGAAAGCCTGCCAGCCAGGAGGCCATGACTCTGCTGTTTTGGCCGCAGTTTGACTTTTTTTTTTTTTTTTTTTTAAAGGAGTCACCGCATTGCAAGTTTTTATTTGTTTAGTTTTTTACCCCTTATTTTTATTTCGCATCTTTATGTCAAAATCCGTTGCCTGTGAATGCCTTGACTTTTTCACCCAGTTGATGGGGAGACAAACATCCCGAATAAAATGTGATGTGATAAAGCTCAAGGGACGGTCGGGGCTGGAGAGGCTTATAAATTTTAATAATGCCAGATGCCTCCAGGCTATTGACCCAGGCCATTCCCCTACCTCGCCACACACAGAGAGGGGGTAGGCCACCAAATAATAAGAACTATTCGCGTATAATTGTATAACAGTGTACATTATTTTGTTTTTTTGCAGAGCATTGTCATTCAGTTTTCCGCCTGTCTGTCTGTCTGTCTGTCTGTCTGTCTGTCTGTCTGTGTGTCTGTGTGCATATGAGTGTATGTGAACATGAGTGTATGTGTATGCATGATTTGTTGGTGTATTTTGGCATGTATTTTGTGTATTCATGTGTGTGTGTGTGTCTGTCTGTGTGTCTGTGTCTGTGTGCATGAGTGTATGTGAACACGATCATATGTGTATGCATGATTTGTTGGTGTATTTGGCCTGTATTTTGTGTATTTGTGTGTGTGTGTGTGTGTGTGTGTGTGTGTGTGTGTGTGTGTGTGTGCGCGCGCAGGGCCTGACGTTCACGGCGGCCACCCACGTGGTGTTTGCGGAGCTGTACTGGAACCCGGGGCACGTGAAGCAGGCGGAGGACCGCGCCCACCGCATCGGCCAGACCTGCTCGGTGCACGTGCACTACCTCATCGCCAAGGGCACCTTCGACACCGTCATGTGGAGCATGCTCAATAGAAAGGTGTGTATCAGGGAGGGGCGGGCAGGCGGGCAGCCAGGGGGCACCAGCGGGGGGGTGGGGTGTGGTGGGGTGGTGGGGGAATGATGTGGGAGATGGACGGTTTGGGGATGGGCATCGCCCAGGTCATGCCAGGCAGTGAGTGAGTACCTCAGGCAGGGGCACATTAATCTGTCAGCTGGAGCCTCCGTGGCTGGAGAATTGCTCAGCAATGCTGAGAGGCAGCAGTAGGAGCCTGAGGGAAGAGTAACCTTATCAGGAGGATTTATAATCATGGGGAAACACTGAGGGATGACAGTCAGAGCATCAGGGGGGTGGGGTGGGGCTAGTGTAGGGTGGGGGATTCATTTATTAATCAGGTTGGGGAATTATTATTACAAGGTTGGTAAAGGACTTTTAAAAGCTGTGTGATTGACACAATTATTAATGTCATTAACATTAATGTCAACGAGTTTTCTGGAATGATTTTTCAATCACTTTTTTTGTGAAATTGCAGCTATTTCATTAATTGCTGAAAAAGTGATAGTAGCAAAATGATTAAAAAAATAGGATGGCAATGGAATCTAAAAGCCTACTAAAACTAACTTGCTAATGAAAGCAGTAACTGAGCATTAATTAACTTAATTGGTTAATTAGTGTTAATCACTGTTATTTTCCAGTTTAATGCTGCCATGTAGTATCATGTAACATGTTTTGTATTGCTTATGATGGGAAGTTAAGTGTGTTTTGTTATTAGACACTGACCAAGGGGTAAATGCTCTCATGTTAATGCAGCAACTGTGATTGCAAACCAAGGTCTAGACAGACTTTTTTTATAATCAGTAAATTACCTTTCAGTGGTTTTAAAAAATAGCAATCTGTCTCGGCGCAAGTCTTGCTCACTGCCATTATAAAGTATTTCGATTAAAAATGCAAAATGCTTGGGGGGGGGATGTATCCTATTAAATGTGGTTTTGCTACCAACACAAAGTTAAAAATCGGTATTATCAGAAAATAGCCCCAGAATGTCCAAAACTCTTAAGTATACCTTTAAATGTTATGTTGTTTACATTGTTTTGTATCCATGACAACAACGCTTGTTGTTTTGGATGGTTGCCGTGGGCTGCAGGAGACGGTGACGGGGAGCACGCTGAACGGGAAGAAGGAGTACCTGCAGGCGGAGCTGGGGGACAAGGACAAATGGGACTTCCTGAACTTCGCCCAGGCCTGGAGCCCCAGCGAGGCCCTGACCACTGCCAGCGGCCCCGCCGATGACAAGGACGAAGTCTTCTTCTCTCACGTGAGTGCCCCCTGTGAGAGATGTTGGTGTTGGTGGTCTCAGCAACACGTGAGTGTGGGATGTTTCCAAGGCAACAAATGGAGCTTGGGGTGTATCCTAGGCAGGCGTATGAGCATGGGGTGTAACATAGGCAATAAAACAAAGATGGTATGTATCCTAGGTAACAAACAAGTGTAGGGTGTATCCTAGGTACCAAATGATTGTAAGGTAATTCCAAGGCAACACACGAGCTTGGGGTGTATCCTAGGCAGTGAATGAGCATGGGGTGTATCATAGGCAACAAAACAAAGATGGTATGTATCCTAGGTAACAAACAAGTGTAGGGTGTATCCTAGGCAACGAACGATTGTAAGGTGTTTCCTAGGCAACAAATGAGCTTGGGGTGTGTCCTAGCTATGTATTCTAGGTAACAAACTGTAGCACTGCCACATAATGGATACCAGGATGCCCTTTGAGTATGCCTGTGTCAGGGAGCAGGCATCATTAAAATGGGAACCCTTCATGAAGCATATCCACTATTATGTTCCTGTGGTCCTATGTGTTTGTTTATAATGTGTGGCGGGTGTGTGTTGATGTTGTGGTGATCAGCTGAGCGCCACGAACTCGCGTCGTCAGCTGACACTGTCAGAAATCAGCTGACAGACCTAGCAATATGGCGTTTGTTTTTGAACTGTTTAAGAGCGCGAACAGTGGGGACTAGGGTAGGCTATACCTCTCCCTGGGAGTCTACGTGAGACCAAGGAACAAAGCCTCGACCGTTGCACAGAAGGAAACCTGTGAGGACTTACCGGAGTCAGTGAAGAAAGTTATCCGAGTCGGTAAGATTAAGTCCGTTTTTTCTTCCCTCGTTGCTGCCATTGCTTGAACAGTGACCCGACGTCATCTCTCGGTGGATTGTGTATCTTTTTTCACGTCGTGGATTGTTTATCTTTTTGTTATTCACGCCGTTGGATTATGCTTTTTCTTTTTCTGCACGGGGGATCATTCGTTTTTTGTTTGTTGGATTATTCGTCGCACTTGTCCGTGGAAGTGGTGATTTGAGAACTGTTGTGCCTGCGTCGATTGGAGTAAGAGCGAGCTAAGAGTGAGCAGAGACTGCGTGAGCGCGTGTTCATTCACGCAGTGTTCTAAGGACACCGCGTATGAATGAGAAGCTGGTTGTGTGTGTATGTGGCTGCATCTGGGTGTTAATATATATTTAACAATAAGCAAACAAAACCCCTGTGTACTCTCTATCATTTCTGTTACCCATAAAAAACAGGAGAACATATTTTTTGCATTCACTCTGATCCCGTAAAAAATTTATAGTAATAATCTGCCCACTACGATCCGGATTGTTACATATGGTGGCCTGTACGGGGATTGATTGCTTTGTGTTTTTCTGATTGGGTTAGCAGAAAGTGTTAATATGGCAAATCTACAGCTAGAGTCTTCTGATGGTGTAAGTTCTGGGCCTGTGTTTGGTGACCCAGACTTTACTGCTGGCTCTTTTGTAACAAGGAGGAGAGTAAATACTGAATTAACATCTTTATTGAGTTCATTGTACATTAATGATGATGACAAAAATGATGATGATTATGATGGTGACGATGATGATGATGTTGATGATGAAAATGATGATTTGGGTGCTAGGGCTGCTCATACTGGTGCCCATACAGCTGAAGGGAATGGAAAAGACACTGAGATGGATACACAAAGCACACAAACAGAGTCAGACGAAATGGCAGATACTGTGGCTAGTCTGAAAAACCAAGTGTACCAACTGGAAACAGATTTTAGAGATTCTGTGGCTAGTACACTAAACAGAGAAGTCAGTTTCAGAGAATGTGTTGATACCAGATTAGCTAGCATTGAGAGTATGCTAACTGCATGGTTCGTACGGTCATGGAAAACCTGGAAAAGTTATGGAATTTGATTTTGACGTTTTCCAGGCCTTGAATACTCCTGGAAACAGGTGTACCCTGGAAAAGTTATGGAATTTATCAGCCTTCCTTTGTTACAACAGGCACCATGGTTTAAATATCTTATTTGCAGGGCCTGAATTTGGGTGCGCGATTGCGGGAATTGCGCATATTTTATTCTAATCCCGCTCCTTCAGTGATCATAGAGCGGGAGATTCGCGCACGTCTGTGTGTGTGTGTTTTTTTTTTTTTTTTTTTTTAAAGCCTTTTTTTTCATCTATGCAGATCAACCAGGAACACACGTCTCCATTACACTTTAGATCTATCTATCTATCTACGTTTACCGAGTCACCCGAGTTTCCCTGTTTCCTTTGGCAGCCGATAGCCTAGGCCCGTTCCGCCCTGTGGATGGAGCCACTATACGTTGCAATGCAATGAAGAGGAATGGGGAGACAGATTGTAACGTCAAAATAACGAATCACAGTGAAATCGTTATGGTATTTTCGCTGTTGGTTATTGTTGAGCCCCCTCTCCTGCCGTACAGTAAACAAAACAGCGCATAGACATAACATAGTTTTAAACCACAACACACGCGCGCGCACACACACACTCAGACACAGAAGAGGAATCGTGTGCACACCTCAACTCCCCCTCAGACAGTCGAATTAGCCTAAATAAAACTTCTTTCATTCTTCATAATCATTCTGAAAACTATGCTATCCTGGAGCGCTGGTTAAAGCGTGCAACAGTTCCAGAAGTTTCACCTTCGAAAAAAAGAAAACGATGGAATCTGATCCGACAAGCAGCACTGCCAGCAGTAGTGTGAGTGATGATGCAGTTAACAGTTCTGAAGAGACGGCTAGCGTGCAGGAGAAGCGCAGCAGTTGCGGATGCTGGTATTCCAAAGAGGGGAAGCTCACTGCCAACTTAATCATAAAGTTTGTCCATTTACTTTACGTTAATTCTACCCTTCGTTCCTTCTCTAGAAAATGGTCTGCCATAGTGCTCTGCTAGTGGGCTAGTGCAGGTGCGCTAGCGGGCTAGTTCAGGAGAGCTAGTGGGCTAGTTAAGTAGCACTAGTGCCAACCTACCTAACAGTATGATTCTAACGAAACGAAATTAAAAACGAACAAGAAAATTGTAATAAACCAAACCGGAAATAAGAGTGAGTGTGACTTATATACAGTCAGTGTAAGAAATGAACAAGCATGCAACATGCGCGATGGGACTGAGCTCCAGCAGCCAAGTGACAGTCTATGTATCAAAAACACCAGCCAATCAAAACTGGTTCAGAGGTTCACCAATCAACACCGGGACTGCTTTAAGTCCACACCATCAAAACTCCGCCCACCATTCCATTCACCCCCAGAGACGCTCTGCGTCCGGGGGCGGGAGAAAAAAATGACATTTCCCCAATGACCATCCAGTTTCCATGCATAGAAAATTAGGGGTCCGTGCTGGCCCATTGAAGTGCATTGACGCTGGACGTCTATGAAGAAATGCGTTGGCCATAGGTCATGAGAACAAAGTGGAATGCTAAGTTAACAACACCAACTCAGTTGATTTGTGATAATGGGCCTATTATTAACAAACTGGTGTTTGAAATGAACATGTTTTAAGGCATTTTGTAAACATTGACCATTACAATTTTATTTTTACATTTTAGGGGAAGCAGAGCTTCCCTTGCAGTCTTAGAGAAATCTCCTCTGAAGCGCAGGGATACATTTCAGCCAGGCTGCTTTGCTAACACAATGTGGACAGGAAATGTATGAATTCATTCATATTGAAGAATATTCTGAAATCATTCTTGTATTTTAATTGTAGATGACAAACAGGACTTATGATATTAAATGTGAGAATAAAAGAATGATTTCTGTAAGTTAAAAGCCAATGTCACGGATAAAAGATGACCTGACCTCTAAAATAAGACACAGCAACTCATACATAGTAGAGGATCCAGCAGGCTTATAGTATATGATTAAAACAAATTGAATACTAAAATCTATGTAGTGGTTTACTACCCTGAATTTGAAACTGAACAATACATTCTATCTTTGACAGCTGGTGGTAATACAACTTGTGTTTACCTGCACTTTGTATGACAATACTGGGCCTATGGGCCTATTTAGAGACATCAAATAAGATTATTAAAATATGACGATTTAAGCCCGCAAGAATCGTTCCCCAAAAACGACAATCCCCCCCCAAACTGTTTAAATCCCCCCCATTTGAGTCATTTAGGGGGGGAATTCCCCCCCATTTTGAAAAACGAAATTCAGGCCCTGTATTTGTGTAAAATTGATGAATAGAAAATCGCCCGCGAGGCCATTTTAACTGGCCCACCATGCGGTATATTTACAGTTTGAAATGTATCTACAGTTATCACTTCAATATCGTGCAGTCCTACCCCTTGTTCATATGGCCCTCAGAGGACATGAGCAAAATGGAACCTGGCTTTCAAATGAAAAAGGTTCGTCACCCCTGTTTTAGAGGTTACACATAGTCATGGAAACTTGTGGCCAAGTCATGGAAGAGTCATGGAAAAGTCATGGAATTTTTTTGGTTAAAATGTGTACGAACCCTGTAACTGGTAGGCTAGAAAAACTGGAAAGGGAGGTAGTTAACTGTTTGCTGCGCAGAGACGAGCAGTGGAAAAAACAGCTCAGCCAGCGAAGATCAGTTAGCACCCCCCTAGTACAGAGAACTATAGCAGTCACTACTGACCTCAGCACAATAGTTCCCCCTACACCTGCTAGTCTGTCTGGTGCTTCTCCCTCTCCGTTCTACTCCAAGCCACCAGTGCGTATGGATTTCCCGTCTTTTACATCTTCCAAAGATTCCACTGATGTCCTGAACTTCATTGAGCAGTGTGAGAACTTCCTCAGTATGCGACCACTTGCTAACCATGAGCTAATGGGCGCACTGTCAGCAGTCTTAAAGGGCCCTGCACTCAGCTGGTGGAAAACCACAAAAAACCAGGTCCATGACTGGATTTCCTTCAAAGAGGCCTTCCTGTCTGCTTTCCTCTCTTCTGACTACATGACCGAAGTGGAGGAGAAACTGCGGTCCATGGTCCAGAAACCGGAGCAGTGCTTGAGAGACTTTGCTTATGACTATCAAGCATTGTGTCTGAAGTGGAAGCGTGACATGCCTCAAGGGGAAATCGTCAGTCGGATTCTGAATAACATCAACCCCAGGGTCGCTGGATGCCTCCGGGGGACTGTGCAGACAGTGGCGCAGCTGGTGAAGGTGGGTTCCATGGTGGAGAAGGACTGCTCAGGAACCAAAGGATACTGGCAGAAGGTGCAGGCTGGCTCTGAAAAACCAGCGAAGAAGCCCTCTGACAGGAGAAGCCTCCAGGGGGCAGCAGAGCTCACTGTGGTGAAGCATCAGAGCTACAAGAAAGAACATGGGCTCTTGTTAGTCCCCATTGCCATCCGAGGCAAGCAAGGTGAGGCTGTGGTGGATACGGGTAGCACTTTTACCTTGATGAGGGAGAGTCTGTGGCAGCAGTTCGCTCTAGCCGAGGAAGCCTTCCAACCCACAGAAAAACAGAGGTTCGTCATGGCAGATGGAACTATACACCAAGCCTTGGGAAAGAAGACCATCTACCTTGACTGGCATGGCAGACAGTGGGCCGTAGAGGTGCACGTGATGGAAGACCGCCATCTTGCCTTCCCGGTGATCCTTGGCCTTGACTTCCTGTCCCTGACTGGTGCCATCCTCAATCTGGCAGAGAACTGTTATGGAGTAAAAACAAACAAAGGTTACATCTACCATGCCTTCCTGCCACATCAAACACCAGCTAGTGGATGGAATCAGACCAGACTCACCTCGCCTCAGGCAGTTCATCTCTACTATGCCTTGCCTCCTGGAGGACTGCCTCCCTGCTGGGTCACCGCCTTGACTGACACCGGGCCGTCGCCTGACACCGACTACCCAGAGGGGCTGCAACAACTTATGAAGGACTGGCCCACCGTCACCTCGGGTAAGCTAGGGTAGACTGGTGTGGAGAAGCACGCCATCTTCCTGCAGGACGAGGTACCAGTTAGGTCAAAGGCCTATCGAGTGTCCCCACTGAAAAAGAGGGTCATAGAAGAGCATGTAGAAAAGATGCTTGCTGATAACATCATCGAACCATCTCAGTCAGCCTGGTCCTCACCTGTGGTCCTCGTGAACAAGCCTGACGGATCCTATCGGTTCTGCGTGGACTACAGACGAGTGAACGCAAAGACCTTGCCAGACGCTTATCCGATGCCGATCATCCATGACATCTTGGAATCATTGGAAGGCGCCTCCTGGTTCAGTTCGTTGGATTTGAAGTCTGGCTACTGGCAGGTGGAGATGACTGAGGAGAGCAAGCCCAAGACTGCCTTTATCACCTCACTCGGCCTGTTTCAGTTTAGGTGCATGCCCTTTGGTCTTCGGAATGCTGCCGCAACCTTCCAACGGTTAATGGAGCGGGTGCTGGGAGAGTTGAGAGGGCGCATATGTTTCGTGTACATCGATGACATCATCATCTACTCCCAGTCCCGTGACCAACATCTACAGCATCTGGCGGCAGTCTTTCAGAAGCTGTATGAGGCTAACCTCAGCCTCAATATGAAGAAGTGCCACTTCTTCAAGAGGGAGCTGAAGTTCCTTGGGCACATCGTTTCTGGGCGGGGCGTTGAGGTAGATCCCGCCAAGACCCAGGCGGTATCCAACTACCCGGTGCCACAAGATCTGAAGGCCCTGCAGCGCTTTCTGGGACTAGCTGGCTGGTACCACAAGTTCATTCCCCGCTTCGCTGACATGGCTGCCCCTCTTAACCACCTGAAGAGGAAAGGAGTGGAGTGGGAGTGGACGAGTGAGTGCCAGGCCAGCATAGATGCCTTGAAGGACGCCTTGAAGAATCCGCCAGTGCTAGCACAGCCCAATCCAGCATGGCCCTTCCAGGTGCTCACTGATGCCAGTGAGGTGGGGCTCGGGGCCATCCTGTCCCAGGACACTCCGGATGGTGAGCGGGTGATCGCTTACGCCTCCAGGGGGCTGCGAGGTCCTGAGCTGAACTACTCGACGTCAGAAAAGGAGTGCCTGGCGGTGGTCTGGGCTGTTGAGAAGTGGAGGCACTATCTAGAAGGAGTGGAGTTTAGTGTCTACACTGATCATGCGGCACTGGCGTGGGCATTCAACTGTCCCAAAACATCCTCCCGACTCACAAGGTGGATCCTTCGGCTGCAGCAGTTCACCTTCAAGGTGTACTACCGCAAAGGATGCCTTAACGCCGCCCCAGATGCGCTATCCCGAGCCTACACACCCCTTTCACTTCCACCATCACCCTGCCTGGCCATTTCCACCAAAAGTCACTCGGCTTTACCCTCCACCTTGGCTGAAGTGGCCCAGGAGCAGGAGAAGGATCCGAAGGTGTGCGAGTTGAAAGCTGACAGTGCACGGTCAGCGACACCAGCCACCCGCATTTCCTTCGTTACCCAGCAAGGGGTGTTGTACCGAAGAGTTCCGCTGCGTGACCAGGGAGAGAAGTTCCAGCTGGTGGTACCTCGGTCTCTGGTTCCGGAGTTTCTTCGGTACTTCCATGACAACCCCTTGGGAGGACACCTTGGCCAGCTGAAGGCGCTGCTACGGGTGCTGGAGGTAGCCTGGTGGCCCAGTGTGCGGCAGGATGTGTGGGATCACACCCGGTCCTGCATAGCCTGCCAACAGTACAAGGCTGATAACACCAAGCCATCAGGCTTCTTACAGAACACCTCAGTGGGGGCCCCAGGAGAAATGCTTGGAGTGGATTTTATGGGTCCACTCCCTAGAAGTAAAAAATCCAACTGTTACCTCCTCGTGGTGGTCGACTATTACACCAAGTGGGTGGAGATGTTCCCCTTGAGAGACAGCACCACACCTCGTCTCGTCAAGATCCTCAGGGAGGAAATCTTCACTCGCTGGGGGGTCCCGAAGTTCCTGGTCTCGGACCGAGGCCCCCAGTTTACCGCCAGCCTCCTCACCACTCTCTGCAAGACATGGGGTGTTGTGCAAAAGCTCACTACCAGCTACCATCCACAGACCAACCTGACCGAACGTTTCAACCGCACCATCAAAACCATGATCGCGTCATACGTAGGCCAGCATCACAATACCTGGGACCAGTGGTTGGCAGAATTCCGCTTTGCCATGAATACAGCCCAACATGAGACCACGGGGAGGACCCCTGCCGAGCTAGCCCTGGGCAGGACCTTGCACGGCCCGCTGGAGAGGCTCATCTGCCAACCGCCTTCCCCGGCTCAGCATGCGGCCTACAGTGTGGTGGAACGACAACAGAAGATGACAGAGGAGGTGAAACGGGTGGGGTTGCACCAGGCCAGACAAGCTAGGTATTATAATACCCGCAGGAAAGATGCGCACTTTCAGCAGGGCGACCTAGTCTGGGTAAGGTCCCACCCCCTTTCTAAAGCTACTGAAAAGTTTTCGGCTAAGCTAGCGCCTAAGTGGGAAGGGCCAGCTACCATAGTCCGTAAATTAGGGCCAGTAAATTACAGGGTTAAGTGGAGTAGCCCACCAAAAGAGGATACCGTTAATGTGGTAAATCTGAAAAGGTTTTATGGTGTCTTACCTCAGTAGCCTCCGGCTGGAGGGGGGGTCTATGTAGCACTGCCACATAATGGATACCAGGATGCCCTTTGAGTATGCCTGTGTCAGGGAGCAGGCATCATTAAAATGGGAACCCTTCATGAAGCATATCCACTATTATGTTCCTGTGGTCCTATGTGTTTGTTTATAATGTGTGGCGGGTGTGTGTTGATGTTGTGGTGATCAGCTGAGCGCCACGAACTCGCGTCGTCAGCTGACACTGTCAGAAATCAGCTGACAGACCTAGCAATATGGCGTTTGTTTTTGAACTGTTTAAGAGCGCGAACAGTGGGGACTAGGGTAGGCTATACCTCTCCCTGGGAGTCTACGTGAGACCAAGGAACAAAGCCTCGACCGTTGCACAGAAGGAAACCTGTGAGGACTTACCGGAGTCAGTGAAGAAAGTTATCCGAGTCGGTAAGATTAAGTCCGTTTTTTCTTCCCTCGTTGCTGCCATTGCTTGAACAGTGACCCGACGTCATCTCTCGGTGGATTGTGTATCTTTTTTCACGTCGTGGATTGTTTATCTTTTTGTTATTCACGCCGTTGGATTATGCTTTTTCTTTTTCTGTACGGGGGATCATTCGTTTTTTGTTTGTTGGATTATTCGTCGCACTTGTCCGTGGAAGTGGTGATTTGAGAACTGTTGTGCCTGCGTCGATTGGAGTAAGAGCGAGCTAAGAGTGAGCAGAGACTGCGTGAGCGCATGTTCATTCACGCAGTGTTCTAAGGACACCGCGTATGAATGAGAAGCTGGTTGTGTGTGTATGTGGCTGCATCTGGGTGTTAATATATATTTAACAATAAGCAAACAAAACCCCTGTGTACTCTCTATCATTTCTGTTACCCATAAAAAACAGGAGAACATATTTTTTGCATTCACTCTGATCCCGTAAAAAATTTATAGTAATAATCTGCCCACTACGATCCGGATTGTTACAAAACAAGGGTGGTATGTATACTAGGAAACAAACAAGTGAAGGGTGTATCCTAGGCAACGAACGATTGTAGGGTGTTTCCTAGGCAACAAATGAGCGATGGGTGTGCCCTAGGCCTGGAAATGAGTTGTTCGAGTGAAGGTGGGTTACTTTAATTCAGTGTAGATTTCACTCACCGCTGCAACATTAAGACAGACACCCCTTTGTCCTTTAGTTTGAGAAAGACAAGCAGCACGACATCCGCTCCTTCTTCTCGCCCGGACCGGACAAACAGAAGAAGCGAAAGAGAGCTGGAGAGGAGGAGAAAGAAGAGGACGATCGCAAAGACAAAGACTCCAGCTCCACCACGCCTCTGAGGCCATCTTCCACAGACGGCCCCCCCTTGGACACCCCCACTGCCACCCCCAGCCCTCCCGCCACAGACCTTGACTTTGCCCCCCAGGTGAAGAGGCTGCGGCAGGCCACCCCTGTGACGCGGGGCAGGGGTAAGAGAAGGTCCCTGGCGGGCAAGAGCAGCCCCCTGGCTGCCCTGATGGCCCCTCGCAGGCTGTCGGAGGGGCAGGTGAGGCAGAGGTGGAGCTGTGGGGCATGTACCTACTCCAACAGCAGCCTGCTGCCCTACTGCGAGATGTGTGAGTCTCCCCGACCAGGACATGCCAGTGAGTAATACACACACACACACACACACACACACACACACACACACACACACACACACACACACACACTGCTGCTCTGCTGTGAGATGTGAGATGGCAGAACATGCCAGTGAGTACATACACACACACATACACACACACAGGTGCTGGTCATATAATTAGAATATCATAAAAAAAGTTGATTTATAGTGGACAGTTGATAGTGAAAGTTGATTTACCCTAGTCTGGGTAAGGTCCCACCCCCTTTCTAAAGCTACTGAAAAGTTTTCGGCTAAGCTAGCGCCTAAGTGGGAAGGGCCAGCTACCATAGTCCGTAAATTAGGGCCAGTAAATTACAGGGTTAAGTGGAGTAGCCCACCAAAAGAGGATACCGTTAATGTGGTAAATCTGAAAAGGTTTTATGGTGTCTTACCTCAGTAGCCTCCGGCTGGAGGGGGGGTCTATGTAGCACTGCCACATAATGGATACCAGGATGCCCTTTGAGTATGCCTGTGTCAGGGAGCAGGCATCATTAAAATGGGAACCCTTCATGAAGCATATCCACTATTATGTTCCTGTGGTCCTATGTGTTTGTTTATAATGTGTGGCGGGTGTGTGTTGATGTTGTGGTGATCAGCTGAGCGCCACGAACTCGCGTCGTCAGCTGACACTGTCAGAAATCAGCTGACAGACCTAGCAATATGGCGTTTGTTTTTGAACTGTTTGAGAGCGCGAACAGTGGGGACTAGGGTAGGCTATACCTCTCCCTGGGAGTCTACGTGAGACCAAGGAACAAAGCCTCGACCGTTGCACAGAAGGAAACCTGTGAGGACTTACCGGAGTCAGTGAAGAAAGTTATCCGAGTCGGTAAGATTAAGTCCGTTTTTTCTTCCCTCGTTGCTGCCATTGCTTGAACAGTGACCCGACGTCATCTCTCGGTGGATTGTGTATCTTTTTTCACGTCGTGGATTGTTTATCTTTTTGTTATTCACGCCGTTGGATTATGCTTTTTCTTTTTCTGTACGGGGGATCATTCGTTTTTTGTTTGTTGGATTATTCGTCGCACTTGTCCGTGGAAGTGGTGATTTGAGAACTGTTGTGCCTGCGTCGATTGGAGTAAGAGCGAGCTAAGAGTGAGCAGAGACTGCGTGAGCGCATGTTCATTCACGCAGTGTTCTAAGGACACCGCGTATGAATGAGAAGCTGGTTGTGTGTGTATGTGGCTGCATCTGGGTGTTAATATATATTTAACAATAAGCAAACAAAACCCCTGTGTACTCTCTATCATTTCTGTTACCCATAAAAAACAGGAGAACATATTTTTTGCATTCACTCTGATCCCGTAAAAAATTTATAGTAATAATCTGCCCACTACGATCCGGATTGTTACAAAACAAGGGTGGTATGTATACTAGGAAACAAACAAGTGAAGGGTGTATCCTAGGCAACGAACGATTGTAGGGTGTTTCCTAGGCAACAAATGAGCGATGGGTGTGCCCTAGGCCTGGAAATGAGTTGTTCGAGTGAAGGTGGGTTACTTTAATTCAGTGTAGATTTCACTCACCGCTGCAACATTAAGACAGACACCCCTTTGTCCTTTAGTTTGAGAAAGACAAGCAGCACGACATCCGCTCCTTCTTCTCGCCCGGACCGGACAAACAGAAGAAGCGAAAGAGAGCTGGAGAGGAGGAGAAAGAAGAGGACGATCGCAAAGACAAAGACTCCAGCTCCACCACGCCTCTGAGGCCATCTTCCACAGACGGCCCCCCCTTGGACACCCCCACTGCCACCCCCAGCCCTCCCGCCACAGACCTTGACTTTGCCCCCCAGGTGAAGAGGCTGCGGCAGGCCACCCCTGTGACGCGGGGCAGGGGTAAGAGAAGGTCCCTGGCGGGCAAGAGCAGCCCCCTGGCTGCCCTGATGGCCCCTCGCAGGCTGTCGGAGGGGCAGGTGAGGCAGAGGTGGAGCTGTGGGGCATGTACCTACTCCAACAGCAGCCTGCTGCCCTACTGCGAGATGTGTGAGTCTCCCCGACCAGGACATGCCAGTGAGTAATACACACACACACACACACACACACACACACACACACACACACACACACACACACACACACTGCTGCTCTGCTGTGAGATGTGAGATGGCAGAACATGCCAGTGAGTACATACACACACACATACACACACACAGGTGCTGGTCATATAATTAGAATATCATAAAAAAAGTTGATTTATAGTGGACAGTTGATAGTGAAAGTTGATTTACATTAATTCCATTCAAAAAGTGACGCTTGTACATTATATTCATTCATTACACACAGACTGATATATTTTCGAATGTTTATTTCTTTCATTTTGCTGATTATAACTGACAACTAAGGAAATTCCAAACTCAGTATCTCGGAAAATTTGAATATTCTTAAGACTAATACAAAAAACATTTCTACAAATGTTGGCCAACTGAAAAGTATGAACATGAAAAGTATGAGCATGTACAGCACTCAATACTTAGTTGGGTGAACTAAGTTTTGCCTGAATTACTGCAGCAATGCGGCATGGCATGGAGTCGATCAGTCTTTGGCATTGCTCAGATGTTATGAGAGCCCAGGTTGCTCTGGCCTTCAGCTCTTCTGCATTGTTGGGTCTGGC
>CM059275.1:9721927-9729427 GCA_030347295.1 Setipinna tenuifilis
TCGGAGCGGAGCGTTAAAATCAAACACACACACACACACACATAGGCCCCACTCAGAGCAGTGTGTTAAAAGGACATGCACACACGCACACAAACAGGCCACACTCTGAGCACTGCTAAAATTATTGCACACACACACACACACACACACACACACACACACACACACACACATATATATAGGAGCCATGGGGAAAGGCCATGCACAGAGCAGTGCGTTAAAATGACATCCTTTGCTATTTCTGCCTTCATTTGTGATTTTAGCTGAATGTCATCCCTCCTTAACTGTCCGAGTGATAGAGGCCCTGGAGCTCTAATGATTCTCTCAGAGCAACCAGGGCGAGACACACACACACACTCTCACACACTCACACACACACACACACACACGCACACACACACGCACACCCTGTGTTTCTGTGCCTTGTTACCCTAATGTGCGACAGATCTGCCAACCCCCCAATCCCTCTCTCTGCACGCCACAAGCACTGCAGAACAACAGCGCAATAAGGCCGTCTAAAATGGGGCGATTTTGCTGCTGCCACTGCTGTTGCTGTGTGTGTGTGTGTGTGTGTGTGTATGTAATTGTCTGTGTGTTTGTGTGTTGTTTTTCCTTGAGTTGTATTAGCAGAGGAACTTGAGTGGTTTTGTGACCTCCGCGCTTGTTAAGAGACAAGGGGTTTGCGGGGTACTGTTGGGGGGGGGCAGGGTAGGGGTTGGGGGATGGGGATGGAAAGGGGGAGAAACTCAGGTGACATTTGAGAAAATCCATAGACTGGCCTTTGAAGAGAGGAATTTGGAGCCATGAAGGGAGAAACAATTAATTAGCAGAATATCTGTGCTGCTGTGCGTGGCGTCATTGTAGGGGATAGATCACACCGAAATGATTTCCACCAGCTTCTCTCTGTCACACACACACACACACACACACACACACACAATCTTCTGCCATCACGAAGAAATGACCTGCCCTGCTTAGATTCTCTCTTCTCTAAATGACATTTTTATTGTGTCTTACTGTGCCATATGCTACTAAGACACTAGACACACTCACACACACACACACACACACACACATACAGAGGCACACACAAACACACATATACTCTCCGCACCCATATGCGTGGAGGGAATTAGTCATTTCCAAAGAGCACCTGCTCCCCTGCTTTATTTCTTTTTAATGAATTTGGTCATCATGCCAGCGACTCCCTGTTAACAGCACTGGCATACATCTCCATGTCTTCATCTTGATTTCTGCTCTTTACTTTTTTCTCCCCCCCCCCCCCCCCCCCCCTTTCTTTCCTTTTCTTTGGCCCTTGTGTCAGAAGTATATTAACTGAATTTTGAGTAAGTTTAGTTTAATATAGGCTAATTTGTATGCAGGGTATTTTTAGCGTTTGTGCTAAGCAGCTACATCTTTGGAGAACATGATCTACAAACCTTAATTTAAATTACATTAACCTACAGGCTTTTGAACACAAAGAGAGTGTTATTCTACATTAAGTTTTTAAAGGTGTTCTTGGAGGTGAAAATGTGCGCTTGCTGAGATTTTTCTTAAAACCAAAGTGAATCACTCATCTTTCTCAAATGAATACAGTACATAGTTATCTAGCTTGTCACATTACAAATGGTACATCAGTTTAAAACAATTTTCACTTCGGTAACTGCAGCTATGGCAACTGTCTCATCATTTTTTTCCCCCCACCATCCTTTTTTCTTTTTCTAGCAATTTCTTCTAGCTACATCCTCCTATCCAATCTTCAGGGGCTCTCACACCATTTTCTCTACCCAGACCTCTTTGTGCAAAAGGTTACCAGACAGTCCAGTCTAAGTGCTTTGGCTGTGTTCTCTGCTCTTCCGTCTTGTTAGAAGATGAGCCTCAGCACCCCTGTTATCTCTCTACCACTCCCCCCACCACTCCCTCCCCCACCACCCCCACCACTACCCCCCACCCCCATTCCACCCTCAGCGGTCATCGGGAGTCCACAGACCTCCTACAGTCCTCCTGCGTCTCCACAGCCCTCGGCCCACCAGATGGCCAACCCCAGCGCAGCAGAGCTCCACGACTCGGCCGCGGAACAGGTAGCCACTACCCCCCCGCATCCAGCTCCGACATCACCCACAGCCACCCACGATGATACACAGCTGAGAGGGGACGGGGAAGAACGTGCGCCCCCCCACCAGGAGGAGTCGCGAGGAGACGTGTCCCCCAAGACCAGCACAGATGGTAATACATCCCTAAACACATCCGTTGCTACGGTGTGTGGCAGCCTTTTGCCATTGATGTGTGAGTGTGCGTGTGAATGGGTGAATGTTGGGCATTAAAATGTAAATGACTTTGGAATACTATACTGCTGCTGAGTAAAAGAAAGTGCTATAGACATTTAACCCTAAACACACCTGTTTCCACACTATAGGACTCTTCTTTTTGGGATTAGGGGTTGGGGTTGGGGTGTGTTGGGGATCCTCTTCAACAAAAATAGGGGTCCCTACGCTGGTCATGATGATGTCTAAATAATAGTCCTCTTCTGGTCCTGATGGTGGCCATCTTTTTCCCCTTATGTGGTCCTGCTCTAGCCATTATGCGGCCCTGATGTGGTCCCTAATGTGGCCATGATCATGTTGTGATGTAGTCCTATTTTGGCCCTGATGTGGTCCTGCAGTGGTCCTGTTCTGGCCCTGATGTGGCCCAGTTTTGGCCCAGTATACCCGCTCCAGAGTATACCCGTCTTGCATCATAGCCAAAGCCAGCTTCTCATCTGGGGCTAGTAAACAACCGGCACCTCCTCTCTCCATTTTGCAAGGTGGACGGTGGGGGTAAGAGAGAGGGCTCGCCCTGACTTATCTTTTATAACAAGAAAGTTACTTACGGTGCAGGGGCTGGGCTGCTCTGCACTGCAGCCTTGCGCTGGGTAAACTTGAGTCATGCAGTTCAGATCTGCAGCGCTGTCATGAAGTAGCTCAAAACACGACGAGAAAACTGCACCAACAGAAAGGAAAGAACACAGACAGACACACACAGACAGATCAGTAGAGACTAAAGAAAAGCGGAGATATGACACAGCCATGACTAACGCATTTGTTGAAGTGAAAGTGGGTGGCTTTTGATGATTTGTCATAGCAGAATATTTGTCTTTGTGAAGAATCCTCCTTTTCACGTAAACAAAGATCTTTGTGTGCGTGTCGATTCTGAGATAAGCGCCAGCTGGAATAAGAGCTCATAACAACAGAGAGAGAGAGACAGAGACAGAAAGAGAGAAAGAGAAACACCAAGAGAAGTTGACAGAGAGGCTGTTGGAATGAAAGGCTCTTTCTCATGATTAATCTTCCCTGTTAGTCATTAACTTCAGTGACAGAACTGTGACTAAACATGCCAACCACTATTTCTATCACTGTCTGTAAAGAAGTAAAAGTACACACACACACACACACACAAACACACTTCTGACCTTATGGTCTTTCATATGCTAGTTTCTCTCTAATTAATGTCTAGTGTGGGGATGTGGAGGACGTTGGGTTATATCGTAATTATATATAGAAATATGTATGCATACATATGTATGAATTAGGCATGCGGAATTGAAGGCATATCTGTCTAATTAGGACTCATGACAAAGGTGCCGCTACCCGGGGCGCGCTTAATGCCGCTCTAATGTCACCACGTGACTTCTGTGACGCATCACCACGGCAACTATTTTGGGCACCCCATCGCTCAGTGTTAGGAGGTGGGGCAGGGGGGGGTCAGGAGAGTTAATGCAGATTGCCAACACTGGGCCAATGAGAGTGACCTGTTGGTTTTAGGGGGGAGGCAGCTTAATGATGGCTTCCTGCCATTAAGGTGAGGTCGGCTTATAGCCTTGTTCCCCTCAGACACAGCACTGGAAGATTACAGCGATGCCCTGTCCATCGCGGTAGTTATGTTCCAGAACCCCGAAAATCCGCAATATAGAGCGAGACCATATAGAAAACATTATATTTTATAGTTTAAGCCCTAAACTACCTCTTCCACACGCTGCTATAATATTGTTCTGACAAACTTTTCCTTACCATGCATAGTAACATAGTATGCATATATTTATGAAAAAATCTGCAGTATAGCTGGACCACTAAAGGTGAACCGTGATATAGCGGGGCATCACTGTACTGTTACACTCTTGCTGTCCTCAGACACATAGCTAAGAGATTACTCACATGCAGAGTTGTATAAAGTAGAAGTAGAAGTACTGTTTTGGATGTAATTACAACACTGGTAGTATGGTATTATGCACCTCAAGACTTCCCACATTCATTAAGAAAACGTCTCAGATGAATGGATGAATGGATGGATGGATGGATGGATGGATGGATGGATGGATGGATGGATGGATGGATGGATGGATGGATAGATATGAAGACTGACCACCGACTGCTTATTTACATCATTGAGACAGGCATATTGATCGACTGTTTGCTTGAGTGAGTGATTGACTGACTGGTGGATTGGATGTAATTGTTTTTCCTCTCTTTTTGTAATTCTAGTTTACATTTTAATTATATTTCTAAGTCCCTTCTTTATTTTATCTGTTCTTCTGCATTTATCTTGGAACAGAACATTGAACTGCGCCTCTGTAATGGAATCTGCTATGTAAATAAACCTAGCTGGATGGAGGGATAGATGAATGGATGGATATATGAGATCTATCATCAAAGTGTCTTTCTATATAGGTGTCTGATGTCTTAGTGTGTTAAATTTTGTATTGTCTTTTTTATGTACCAGGGTGTGTGCGTGCATGCATGTGCATGCATGTGTGTGTGTGTGTGTGTGAATATGTGTGCGTGCATGCGTGTGTGTGCGTGTGTGTGTGTGTGCGTGCGTGTGTGTGTGTCTGCGTGTTTGTCTGTCTGTGGGTGTGTGTGTGTGTGTGTGTGTGTGTGTGTGTGTGTGTGTGTGTGAGTGAGTGTGTGGGTGTGTGAGTGTGTCTTTGAGAGTCTCCTCTCCGGCGAGACCTTTTATGGGCAAGGTGAAAACTCGTCTGGCTGGGGCCGCGCTCGCGCTCGCTGCTGTCTGTGTTGACGGCTCTGCTTCCAGCTCTTTCTCATTTTCCACGCCTGACCTTTTCCTGTTGCCGTGGCAGTGATTACGATGCTTCATTACAGCCCATAATGATCCTCCACCCACTCTCTCCACCACCCCCACCCCCACCCCCCTCCATCCATCCATCCCTCTTTTTTTTTTCTCCTCTCCTCATCGCTTCTCATCCCGCCCCCTCACTCCTCTCTCCTCTCCTGTCCTCTCTTCCTCTCTTCCTCCTCTTCTTTTCACCCTTGTTTTGTCAACCTTTCCTCTTTCACCCCTTCTCTTTTTCTTTCTCTCTCTCTCTCTTTTCGCTATCTCTCCCTACCCACTACCCAACACCTCTCTTCTCCCCTCCACTCTCTGTCTCTGTCTCTCTTCTTCTCCCCCTCTCACCCCATCTCTTTCTCTCTTTCTCTCTCTCTCTCTCTCTCTCTCTCTCTGTCTCTATCTTCCTCTCTACCCCTTCACCCTACTCTCTAACACATCTCTTCCCCCTCCACTCTTTTTCCATCTCTCTCTCTCTCTTTCTCTCTATCTTCTTTTTTTGTCCCTCCACCCTCCTCTCTAACACATCTCCTCTCCCCCCTCCGCCTCTCTCTCTCTCTCTCGTCCTGTCCTCAGAGCAGCAGGAGTGTGTGATGGAGGAGTGTGTGGGCAATGGTGCTGACGGAACTCAGCCCCTCTACGAGAGCCTGAGGTTCAGCGCCAGCCGACACACAGACAGAGTCTACCTCTATGACAAGGTACACACACACACACATGCATAAATATGTATGCATACTTACACACACGGATATATATGCACCCACACATGCAAATTTACACACACACACACACACATAGATGCATGTGCACCCAGATATGTGTGAGCATTTACACTCACAGAGACACTCACAGGTAAATGTGTACATGCACACACACACACACACACACACACACACACACACTCATGTATAAGCAATATAACTTTATTTGTGTACAAAGGTGTAAATGTACACCTATAGATAATGTATACTGTGCTTACATACATGTACACAAACTCCTACATATACAGGGTGGCCCAAATAAGGGGTAATAGAATTTAAAACCACATTTACCTTACCAGCTTGGCATGTCAAACTCCATCTCCAATCTCCACTACATGCAAATTTTTAAAATTGAAATGGCCGCAATAAAATGGGCCATTCTGAGCAAAGTTGCAATACTGCATCATAGGAACTCCAGCCCTTTAGATACATCACCCTAATCCACTACAGTTCAATTGGGGTTGCCAAAAGAGGACACCATTTAGTCTAACTGGGCCATTTTAATCCCCAGTCTACATTTAAGATGCTGCTGGGCTTCTGGAACTGCATTTGATCTTATTTTTGATAAATCAAAGTTAAATGCATTTCATTTAAACATCAGAGAATAAGGTGCAATACTCCATATAACTATTCTATGCCCATTTTAATTGACAATATCTCCTCAATCATTGAAGCTACCACAATTACAAACCATGCAAATGCAAAAAGCTCATTCAGTTCAGTTGATTTATGATTTATTGGCATGAAAGCAAGCGGATCACCACTAGAGCCAAA
This sequence comes from Setipinna tenuifilis, assembly GCA_030347295.1. Classification (NCBI taxonomy): domain Eukaryota; kingdom Metazoa; phylum Chordata; class Actinopteri; order Clupeiformes; family Engraulidae; genus Setipinna; species Setipinna tenuifilis. Next base: position 9,728,563 of record CM059275.1, read on the forward strand.
TTTGAATAAAACTATGCCTGAAAAAAAAAAAATGTTACCGCATGCCTTTTCACACTTGCATTTTAATTGTGCCAGTTTTCTGAACAGTGACAAGTTATGATCCTGTTTTTAAACTAAGTTTTAATGGTGTCAGTGTGTCCTCCATTCCTTTTGACAATGACAGCGTCTTCATCAAGAAACAAAAGGGAGCTGACTAGTTGAATAATCTTCCTGGCACACGGGCCAGACGCAGCCCAATTGTGAACTTGAAAGCTAACGTTAGCCGCTAAGATGCAGGATAAGAATGCTAGTGCCCCCAGTTAGCCAAATGTTCAATTTCTTGCTTCATCATCCCCTCCCCGGCTTTGTGGGAGAAAATGAACCAGGTTTTTGACCTTTTTATTCATCTTCAGTGGTGTGGTAAGTGTGAAAACTAGGAAAAAAATATCAGGTTATTAAACAAAAAGCAATTGGCAGTTTTTTTTTTCAGGGGTAGTATTCAAATGACTGTAGTGGTCATCCCATTGCTTTAATGGTCACAAACCATGATATTACTTAAAAGAGAAATCAATAAGCTTTAATTTGCATGTTTTGAAATTGTGAAGGCCTCAATAAATATATAATAACGATATATAACAGATATAATCATTTAAAAAGTGGTCCAGTTCTCTGGCCCACCCTGTACATGTATTTATACTACACACAGGTCTAAATAGGTCTGGCATGATCATAAATTTTGTCTATGAAACGTCAGATATTTGCAGAGTAACGTTTTAAGCGAAGTCCCCGTGTTCCTTTACACATGCATCTTTTAAAAAGGCTAGGCATGCTTCTTGCTTTTTATGCCTTGGAAACAAAAAACTCACCTGACAAGAGTGGCTACAGT
>CM059275.1:9744427-9786927 GCA_030347295.1 Setipinna tenuifilis
GAGGTGTGTGTGTGTGTGTGTGTGTGTGTGTGTGTGTGTGTGTGTGTGTGTGTGTGTGTAAGGCTGGAGAAGGATTGATTTCTGTCCCTGGGTGCCTCCCCTGGGCCTGCTGACCTAGAAAGCCTACAGCTTAGCCTGCCTCCGCACCGCACTCAAATGCCAATGTTTTAGAGTTTGTTTCCATCTCTCCAGAGTCACACACACACACACACACACACACACACACACACACACACACACACACACACACATACACACACACACACACATGGACGGACGGACTCATGCACTCAAACACACACACTCAGACACACAAAGACACACACGCACATTCAAGCACACACATATACTTACACAGAAACTCACTTACTAATATACACATACTCAAGCACGCGCACACACACACACACACACACACACACACAAACAAACACACACTGAAACACTTGCACATTCAAGCACACACAAAAGTACACTTAAGCACACACGCTTACATAGACACTCATGCACACACCCACTAAATCTATTACCAGTGTCTGTGTCTGTGTGTGTGTGTGTGTGTGTGTGTGTGTGTGTGTGTGTGTGTGTGTGTGTGTGTGTGTGTAAGGAGTCAACCTATGGCAGGTGGCTGGGGTACAGAGAGGAGGTGCTTTCCCTGTAAGCAAGTGAGTGTGTGTGTGTGTGAGAGTGTGTGTATCTCCCCGGTGAGGGTAGAAGAGGCCAAGGCCACTATAAGAGCAAACATTCCCACCAGAGGAGCAGCTGCCACTGCATCAAGACCACCTGTACTACAGAGCTTACACTGCTGCCCTGGCGCATACACACACACACACACACACACACTGACTGACTGTGTCTCATACATACTCAACACATTCACACACACACAAATAAACTCTGTCTCATACACACTTAACTCACTCAGATGAGCACACACATGCTCACACACACACACACACAGACACACACACACATACACACACACACCACCTCCCATGCCACACCACTAGGCAATACCGGCACCAGGTTTGCAGTGACAACAGAACACAGTGTGCCGGTAATGACTTTTGTGCAGGGGGTTGGAGAGAGAGAGAGTGTGTGTCTGTGTTTGTGTGTCTGTGTGTGTGTGTGTGTGTGTGTGTGTGTGTGCGCACGTTGTGTGTGTGTCTGTGTGTAAAACTGATCTGATTAGGTTTCTGTGTGTATTATGACTAAGATCATGTGTGTGGTTTTTGGTGCTAGAATTTCATAAATCATACAAAAAAACAACAACTGTCAAGCTTTTGCCAAGTTTTGTTATGTGTGTGTGTGTGTGTGTGTGTGTGTGTGTGTGTGTGTGTGTGTGTCTAGCTCAATGAGATGATTCGTAACCCAACGGAGGGCCAGTTCTGGCAGGTGGACCACATCAAGCCGGTCTACGGAGGGGGAGGACAGTGCTCGCTCGACAACCTGCAGACACTGTGTACTGTGTGTCACAGAGGAGTGAGTACACACACACACACACACACACACACACATACACACACACACACACACACACACCAGTGCTCACTTGACAACCTGCAGACACTGTGTATTATGTGTCTCAGAGGAGGGAGTATACACACACACACACACACACACACACACACACATTTCAACACCAGCCTTTTCTCCTCCACTATAAATACCTCTCACCCACCTGCTTCTGCTTATGTAACACATTGCTGAAAGTGTGTGTGTGTGTGTATGTGTGTGTGTATGTGTGTGTATGTGTGTGCGTGTGTGTGCGCTCTGCAGCGCACTGCCCAGCAGGCCCGAGAGCGGAGCCAGACGAAGCGAAGCGAGGCGGCACTGAAGCTGTCGTCAGACATCACGCGATTCTTCCAGAAGAAATGAAGGAGCCTCTACGCCAACCTGACACTCTCTACGCCCCTGACACTACCAATGCTCCACCCATCTGCTCTGCCATAGACGTCACCAGTGCTCCGCTCATCTACCATAGACATCACCAATGCTCCACCCATCTGCTCTGCCATAGACGTCACCAGTGCTCCACTCATGTACCATAGACGTCACCAGTGCTCTATCCATTTACCAAAGACGTCAACAGTGCTCCGCTCGTCTACCATAGACGTCACCTGTGCTCAACTCGTCTACCATAGACGTCACCTGTGCTCCATCCATCTACCGTAGACGTCACCAGTTCTCTACCGATCGACCAGAAAATTAACTTATGCTCCACCCATCTACCATAGACGCTATCCGTGCTCCACTGATCTATCATAGACTTTACTTGTGCCATAGACTTCACCAATGCCACACCCACATCTCTCAGACTCTACCAGTGCTCCACCCATCTACCAGAGACTCCAGCAGTGCTTCACCCATCTACCATAATGACTATTAAAGCAATGACAGTACACACCCACAATATTTACAATGACACACATCTGTCATCTGCATCCTGCTCCTCCTTTTCTCCTTTCATTCATTCTCCTCCCTTTTCCTCTGATCTCATCTCACTTCATCTCCTCCTCCTTTACTCTTCCCTTCTCTCTCTTCTGCTGCAGAGGAATGTTGGCGTGTGGCCTAGTGATTGAGACACACAAACATTCAGACAGCCTGAATGAGCTCACACACCCATACACACACACACACACACACACACAAACACAAACTGTGCTTGTCTCTGGTGTCCACTCAACCGCAAACTTGTTTTCCCTTAGAAAAGTTACTTGAGATCAAATCATACCGCTTGTCTTACTGTCTAGGCAATAAACGTCCGGCTTTTCTAAATATGGTGCCATTGAAAAGTCTGAGTGTGTGTGAGTTTGCTGGTATTATGCAAAGGTTGAAATGCATTTTTAAAATCCAATGTATTTTTGTTATTGTCCCTCTTAGTCTAGATAGGCATCTTGCCCTAATGATTTAAATAGGCCACATCCACTAATCGTCTCCATTTATCCAGAGTGACTTACAGTTATTTAGGTACAGGGTTTCAGTTACAGTCCCTGGAGCAATGTGGGGTTAGACGCCTTGCTCAAGGGCACTTCAGTCATGGATAAGGATGCAGGAGAGCACTAGTCCCCCCCATCCCTTATTCTTCCTACTGGAACAGGATTCGAACCCTGCAATCCCAAGACCAACTCTCCCACCACTAGGCCACAGCTGCCCCTGGATAGGTCTCATCCACTCTTGGGCTAGGTGAGGCCACCTATCCCAGCATCAAGCTAGCAACTGTGCTTGGATCTCCACTCGTTCCAGTCCTCTGAGTCCTTGTTGGTCGTACCACCACAGGTGTGTAGGGCTTCCAAGGTTGTAGCACAGGTGTGTGCAGAGCTTGTCTGTCGTGCAGGTGTTCAGGGTGTTCTGCTGCAAAGGATTTTTTGTCCTTCAGCCCAGACAGGAGAGCAGCCTGCAGGCCGCTAAGAAGAGATCGGCAGCACTGGATCAAGTGGAGAGTTACAGTGTGTTATCCTCTGCCAGAGAGGAGGGCGAGAAACGTTGGGGGAACAAAGTGTGTTATCCTCGGGGTCGGAGGCGTGGGGGGGGGGGGGGGGACGAGTGTGTTATCCTCGGGTCGGAGGCGTGGGGGTCTTGATCCGGCTCAGAGGCAGCAGAGGATGCTGGGAGGAGGCAGGGAGCAGAGCCGTTTGATGGGTTACCAAGGCTACTGCGACTGCTGCTGCCGCCGCCGCTGCTGCTGCTATTTTAACTTGGGCAAACTTTGAGGAGGGGGGAGGAGGAAGGGGAGGAGGAGGAGGAGGAGGAGGAGGCAGGGGGTGGAGGAAGGGGAGAAAGAGAAGGAGGAGGAGGCAGAGGGGGTGGAGAAGGAGAGTTAGAGAGAGAGAGAGAGAGAGAGAGAGATAAAGCCTCACATCTCCCCGGAAATCACAAACTCAAACGTTCTTGTCTCTGCCAGTGCCTCAGCCAAGAGGCATCTTTAGATCCGGCAACGGAGAGAAGAGGAGCGAAAATGACACACATACACACAAACACACACACACTGCCCCCCTTACACCACAGCGCTGGGTCTGATGACTTGATTTGGGAATGAAAGCGGATAACCGCAGTTGGCTGAAACAATTTTTTTTTGTGAGTGATGTTGAATATTGGAGCGGCCCTTTGTTGTGGGTGCATCTCCTCAAGTCAATTATCTCTTGAGGTTGTTTAGGTGCTTAGGTGTCAGGGGTAATGATTTGGCAATCATGCGCCTTTAATCACCTCAATGGGGGTTTGGGGGGGGGTTGTGGGGGTTGGGTGGGGGGGTGAAAAAAAAGTGTCCGTTTCACAGCAGAAGATTAAAGCAGCCTTTGGCTGGCATTTCACTGTTGTATTGACGCAGACCTTAAGTTATATCAATCCATCTTTTGACTGTGCGGCTTTCTCCTCAGACGAACAAACTCAATAAAGGCAGACGGAGAGAGGCAAGTGGGAAGGGTTACTATGGCAACGGCACTGAGTGATAAGCAGTGAGAATATTGAAGCCTTAACAGTGTGTTTTCTGTTTATAGTAATGCTGAAGAACAAATCACCAGCTTCGGTCGCTCTCGAGCAGTCTACTACCCATAACACTACCCAGCTACACGGCATGCCAGCCTAGCTTCAAAGTCTCATTTCTACTGACTAAAAAGTAATAAACGGCAATTTTTTCCTTTGGTCCTTCACCAACCAAAGTGGACTTGAAAGAAAAGTGAAAAATTGAACTAGATTCACACATAAAGCAGAGAGAGAGCGAGCGAGAGAACTGGATATACACACAAACACACACATACACACACACACATACTCTCACACATACACAGAGAGACACAGATGTGCTGCCTCCCTGAATATTAGCACTTTGGAAGTTGATGACTCAGTCACTACACATTGTAAAAAAAAAAAAAAATGCACCAGCCTGCAATAAACACCCAAATGCACTACAGAAGCAATTATCAGCAGCAGCAGCAGCAGCAGGCGTACGCAGCTACTGTAAGAAGGACACAATCTCCCCGCAGAGCAGAGCACAAAGCCTCCTGTCCACATGGCCTCCTTTCTCCTGGGTTGCTTTTTTAGGGGGTGGGGTGGGGTGGGGGGCTTGTTTGTGTTTGTTTGTTTGTTGTGTACTGTTGAGGACAGGCTGGTGTAATAGAAGAACACCCCTTAGGCTTAAGAATGATGCCTCCCCCTCCCAATCATTGTCAAATGCCTGGATGACAGTGGTTTTGGGGGTGGGGGGTGTGCCTTGGCACCAATCACACAGTCCTTGTTTTACCCTGTAAAGACATGACAAACTGCAGGGGAAACACACACACACACACACACACACACACACACAGAGGGTAGGGGTGCCTAAAGGTTCGTAACGGCAAATTATTTCGCGTCAGGCAATTTTTGTAGTCTTGTTTATGTGTGTGTACCCAGGAGATGAGTGTCCACACGGGTTTCCGTAGGCCGCCCACTCGTAGTGTTTATTGGGCCGCGGGGGCCCGAGGGCATCGATGGAGGGCCCGCCTCTCTGGCCGACGGCGACGGCCAGTATTGACCAAACGCAAACACTGCCTCCTGGACTCCTGTCTGAGAGCAGATGAATGGCTTGGAGAGAAACCAAGCAGTTATTTAAAGCCTTCACACACACACACACACACACACACACACACACACACACACACACACACACACAGTGTCCACACGGCTGTCCAAACCAAAGACATCACTCTCTTACACACACACACACACACACAGTGTCCACATGGCTGTCCAAACCAAAGACATCACTCTCTTACACACACAGGTGCGCAAACATACACAAACAAACGCAACCCGCCGCTCACAGAGCCGGTGGCAACAGCCAGACGTCCCTGATCATTAAAAATAAATAAATCAATATCTGTGGGAGAATTGGGGAGTGTAGAGTCCACAACACCAACCCTCTTTACACACCCCCTCCACCCCCCATCTCTCTCTCGACTCATCTGTCTTTGTCTATTAGTTTGTCCCACTCTCCTCTTCTCTTCCTCACCTCTCTTTCTCGCTCCTTCCTCAACCTTAGCACTCCCGTCAACTTTGTTTTATTTCTTTTACCTTTTTTTCCGTCCATCCGTCTTTTTCCATGTTTTCCCCTACCACCTACCACCTCTCACCCTCCCCTCTGTTGTAGTCCTCCCAATGTCTCAGCAAACACATCTAGCTCTCTATCTCTGTCTCTCTCTCTATCCCTCTTTCTTACTCTCTCTTTTCCTCTCTCTCTCTCTCCACCCCCGTCCCTCTCTCTCTCCTCTCCCGCTCCCTCTCTCTCTGTCCCTCTGTCCGCTCCCTCTCTCTCTCCTTCTCTCTCTCCCTCTCTCTCCCTCTCTCTCTCTCTCTCTCTCTCTCTGTCTATCCCTCTTTCTCTCTCTCTCCCCCTGCCCATGTACTGTTTCCCAGAGTGCCACTGGGCGCAGGTCTGCTTTTAATAAGGCGGCTGTAGTGAAGCTGTCAGCAGCCGCTCGGCCCTCTGGGTAATGAACATCTCAGCAGCAGCTTCCTGTCACGGCCTCTTCTCTGGCCCCCAGACCCTACCACCAGCCTCGCCGCCTGCCCACACCTGCGACTGTAGCCCCCCCACAGTCTCCTGCATACACACACACATATATATATACACACACATACACACACAGTGCTGCACTGCTTTATTACAGGAATGAGGAGAGAGAGAGAGAGAGAGAGAGAGGGCAGGAAGGAAGGAGGGAGGGAGGGAGGGAGGGGTTGGTTTAATAACGGCGAGGATGGAGGGATATTGAACGGACGGCAGATGAAGACGAGCAGTGCTCCGCGTGCTGTCTTCCCAGCGGGGCCCCTGAGCAAACAGCAGGCCCGATTCAAATGACTTTCGCTTGTTTTTGTTTGGCAAACTACCTCGAGAGGGGGGGGCAGTGGGTTGTGTGTGTGTGTCTTTGGGAAGTGTGTGTGTGTGTGGGGGGGGGGGTGGGGGGGGTAACAATATCAGCGGCGGTGTTAATAAAAGGTGGTGAGAAAGGCAGCGGAGTGAGCAGGGGCTCGGCTCACAGATATAAACCTGACGCACGTCACTCAAACTGCCCTCGTGTGATGAGATGGAAAACAGGACAGGGAGTGAAAGGAGGACCTGCCGGAGTCCAAACAAACACACACCCTCAAGCGCTGTGTTTGTCCCTGAGGCAAACCAACAACCAACACACACACACACACACACACCTACGCACCAGCCAGGACGGGGCGAGGAGGTGGGGGGTGGGGGTTGGGGGGGAGGGACTCTGAGACGGTGACCTAAAGTCTAGACACTGAACTCAAAACAGAACTTCAGATGCCGAACTCCTGACTCAGAAGTTCTGAGAGAGTACCTAACCAGGGAGAACTCTAGACGGAGCACTTCAGGACATCCAGCTCACCCAGTGTGGCATCCCTAGGTACATACGGGTACATCAGGTCAGAGTCAGCCTCTCCTCCACAGCGTCTCTGGGGGGGGGGGCCTACCGAAATCAACACAAGTTGGGAAGGAGGTGTGAGTTTGATCCGGAGTCTGTTAAGCCTTGGGGCCAGGACACTGTGTAAGCAAGCCGAGCCCTAAGCCCAGAGCACCAGCTTGAATGGGCAGGATCAGTGCCAACAGGAGGATTGGCATGCTGTCAGAAGTTGCCCCAGAGGGAGCTAAACACTCTCCAGACTGGGCACAGCAGACCGGTATAGATTTAAACAGTGAAGACGCCATCGGATCTGCATTGTGAATCTGTGTGTGTGTGGGGAGTCATTAGGGTTTGGATCACTAATAGCTGGCAGTTGCTGTGGGAGGGAAGAACCCAGCCAAGGAGGTCAAAGGTCACCGCAGGAGGGAGGGTAAGCCCACAAGAGTCCGTTTTAATCACTCCTCCTACCTCCTGCAGGGTAAGTGATGCCAGTGCGGCGCAATTATCAGGCCACCTCTGGCCCTACTTTCTTGCACACACAGAGTTATGACCGCAAGCCTCCATGTCCTCTCTTGCACATAGAGGTATTACCAAAAAGCTCTCTTGCACCCAGAGACATAACCAACGTCGTTCTGAACTAGTCTGTTTACTCGGCAGCCATCTAGGTAATGCCTCTGGGTATCCATTTCAGATTCAAGTGATCAGGGCTCTAGCTAAATGTTGTGTACTGGCTGCTGAAGTTTGTCCCTCTGATGATTCCGTCCTGCCCCTTAGGCAGGCACCTGTTCTGTTATGCTGATTCCGGGGTTCCACAATACACAAGTATGAAACGTTCAACTTCCCTGTCTGTTGTGTCATCTATTCACAGAAACTACTTGCCTCCCAAAATGAGCCAGTATAAAACACTAAATGAATGGGGACAGACAAGTATTTGCATTTTTCAAAGACTACTGAATACATAGTTGAAATCACGATGAAAACCTGATTGTACCTTTTCTCACAGTTGAGAAAACTGCACACATGCAGTGCTTTACTACATGGCAGGCGCGACACAGCAAAGCACTACACAGCAACTGGCTTCTTGGTGTTACAAACCTCCCAATGCATTTATGTAAATAATTCTTTAAGTGGTGTGTCTCCTCCTATGAAGAAAGTCTCTGGTATAACTGAAAGCCTCCATCTCATCAGCATACAGAGTTACGACCAAAAGCCCCCATCTTCCCACATAAAAAGGCTACAAATGAGAGCCTCCATCAGCAGAGAGTGTTGGAAGTAAAAGCCTCTGTCAGCTTAGAAGCACACAGAGTTACAAGTGAAAGCCTTCGTCAGCACATAGAGTTACTAATGGAGCCGCAGTCACCCCAGCACAAAAGGTTAAAAATGGACGCCTCCATCAGCACAGTTACACATAAAAGCTTCTGTCAGCACAACAGTGCACAGTTACAACTGAAAGCTTCCGTCAGCGCGAAGGCACACAGTTACAAATGGAAGTCTCCCTCTATACAGAAAGTTAAAAGTGAAAGCCTCAGCTGGTAGGCACACCGTTACAAACAAAAGCCTTTGTACCCCCACAGCCTGGAAAGATATAAAAAACCAAAAAAACCTCACAAACATATATTTCTCTAATAAGTGAAAAGAGCCACATCAGAGGGGAGAGGTGTTTTCCTTTTCTAGATGTAATATTTTTATTCCATTTGCTGGGTTCATCTCTACTTTATACATGTAGGTTGTATATTGTAGTGTAGGTCCTACATTTACCGTGTATCTGTTTTAATGAGTAAATAGAAAAAAGAAGAAAGATGTAACACACCCCAGCCAGGTGTAAACAAGAGTGGCTCTCCTGTGTGGAGCAGAGGAGGAATTTGTCCTGGCAGTTTCCTGGTTATTTGCCAATGTCACTGGCCAGCCACACAGCCCAGTGGGTTCCAGACGGTCCTCCATTTTGGCTCAAGTGGTGGTCTCCGCGTCTCGTCTCCTAAATCTGTTTACCCAGGCACTCAGGCAAACTGTCGTCCAGGATGCATTGCGCCGTGTGGATAATGACCCAAAACACAATCAATTGGCTCAGCGGGGATCAAGTGCGGGGGGATAAGGTGCTTAGGATAATTCATATTCGCTCCCCCAATATATGACAGATTAATGGAGAGCGCCCTTTCCCTCTGTATTGCATTATGGTTATATGTGGCTCAATTATCTCTCCAGTGGCTGCATTGACTTAGCTGGGGGGGAGCTTATACATTGTTTCCAAGACAGTCTAAAGCCCCTAATGGTGGATTTGAGGCGAGAAAGTGTGATTTAATATTGATTTAGAAAAAAAAATGAATGAAAGATGGAGTCACCATAAGCGGCGACCAAGCCACCCTTGGGCGTAAGTGAGTCTCTCTGCAAAGGACGTTCTGCAGCCAGGCGCCCTGACACTGGCTAACGTTCAAGTGCTAATGAGACATCCAGGTTCTTCATCGATGGCCTGCCACACGTGTGGATGTAAAAAAAATCAATCCTGACAAAACAGTGCCATTTTCAGAGCATGCGTGTCAGAAGATCAGGAGTCTATTACTGGTTTCTGCGGTGAACTGGGTGAGGACAGTGAAGCAGCGAGCACTTGAGCTCATCAGCAGTGGAGTGGACATTGTAATGGTGCTAGGCAGCTATGAAAATGATTCAATATGGCACCATCATCACTGCTTAGATAGCTAATGGAAGTTCTAATGCGCACACACAAGGCAGTTAAAAAGACAACCAACCTGACACTGGAATCATTTCTTTGACATTGGCTGTGACAAAACTTCAATTAAAACATGAAAATGGACATTTTGCAACCTCCGTGGACTTCTGGGGCTCTGGGACCATATTAGGAAAGCAAAAACCGTAACAGTACTTGTGCAGAGATTATAAAGACATTTTATGTCCTGCACTGACTTGAGAAAGGTATTATGTCCATACACAGAGTTTTAAATTGGGCTGGAGCCCTCCGGTGCTCAGCCTTGCCTCCTCGTCTCAGCAATACAGCCAGCCGGAGCTGAGCTCCCTCTGCTGCAGTATTTATAGTAATACAACAGAGTGAGATATTGACCACTGTGAGCAAAGAAGAGCTCCTTACAAACCTCCTTACAAAAGCCAACTCAGCCACTGCCTGTGCATGAGTAGCCATTGGGTTGATGTGTTCTGGGCTAAGTAAGATTCTTTGAGAGACTTTGTGACCTGATTAGAACTCTGTTTGGGTGATGATGGACTATGGGGGTCACTGTGGTTTAGTCTAGGCACACCAACCAGCTATGGTCCATCACTGCATTCGCATCCAGTCTCCTCTTCAGTAGCCAACACCTCACATGAGATAGCCATATTTGGTCAAAGAGGACATAGACACAGACACTAACACTGACACACTGACACTGACACACACACACACACAGAAAGAGAGAGAGAGAGAGAGAGAGAGAAACACACATGTCACTGTCTAAATGCAAAAAATACTACAAATGGGTATTAATAATGGTGCATGTTTTATTTTTAGTTATAATTTTTAATTGAGTATGGAAACAATAATAGTCATTTGGACTTAATAAAGGTAGGTAGCAACAGCCCTCTGCTCTGCTTGCCGTGTGTGTCCCTCCTGGCTGGCAAAAGCGAGTCTGAAATGAAAGCTTCGATTGGCAGATGAGTCCTTGGAGCCTCATATGTCGGTCTGGGAAATGAGACAGATAGGCATCAGATGTAAGAGAGGGCCACTGCCAACAGTGAGCTTTTAAAGTCCCCCATAATTCTCTCTCCAAGTGGCGCTTGTGGAGCCCCTGTGCCGCCCCACGAGTAATTCAAAGGGGTCTAAAGTTTTAAACAGAACAGGAAGAAGTTCAGAGTTCGGAGTCTCTTTCCCCCTCTTTGGTAGAAAGTAACACCGTGATGGGAAAAGTGATTTCACCCACCCAGTTTTTTTTCGCTGGTGCCCATCTATCTCCCTCACAGCCTATTTTACATACTCCACTCGTGCCGCCGTGGCGGCCATCTTGCCTTCAGAGGCCCACTTCCTGTCTTTACTTGTCCCCTGTGAGTGGCAGAGCCTAAATAACTGAACTGGGTCACTTTGCAGCTGTAATTAGTTCAAACGTCAAAGGCCCATTGAATAATTGATGTGATGAGGCACGGCTTTCTCAGTCTGCTAATCACCCTTGTGGTGTGTGTGTGTGTGTGTGTGTGTGTGTGTGTGTGTGTGTGTGTGTGTGTGGGTGGGTGGGCTGGGATGGGGTGGTGGTGGGGTGTCAGCTTTAAAGAGCCGCCTAGAGAGGTGTCACATCACGAGGGAGGTGTGTTTACTCATACATGGGTACCTGACCGACCCACGGGACTACCAGATAGACCCACAAGGGTGTACTGAATAAGACAGACAGCTGTGCTGAGGTCCTGGTCCACTTCTTGTAGCATACAGGGCGCCCGATCGCAATCACAGCCCTGATTCGCCCCACAGCCTGCTCCCGTTTTTAGAGCCATGGCTGATTTATGCTCCTGATCCAATAACTGCAGCTGTGCTGACATGAAATACGCTCAAAGAGGTTGCTGGTGATTTATCAGCCAGAAACAAGCTCCAGGTTGCTTTGCCTGTTTGAGCGACGCCAAAGTCTCCTACGTGCGTCATGCAGGTGAAGACGATCAGAGCTGACATCAATCTTTAAGGGTATTTATATCTGCCTGCCACTTCTGTTCAAACAATCCCACTCACGCAGCTTTCTGCTACTCAGACTGCCAGTCGCTGCCTATACTAGCAATAAACGATGACAAACATCTACTTGCTACAAAAACAACTTTTCCTACCAATTCAAATTATACATGATCCTTAGCAACAACCTGCCTCCTCCACTTTAAACAGCTGTCATTCTGCTTTAGTCGACTCAAAAACATGTCAAAGTCAAAGTTCGATTTATCGTGCCAAAAGGGGAAATTCAGGTGGTCTCAATGCACAGATATAGACCTTAAAAACATCTACATAGACAGTTTCTTTTTCTTTCCACAATGAAAATTGGCACAGACTCAAAGATAAGATGTGCCGTATAAAAAGTAAAAAATTACTGCATTGTATAAAGAGATAAGCCATCAAGTTTTGAACTGTAACTTACATTTAACAGCCTGATTGCTGAGGAGGCAAATGATTTGCTGAACCTGGTGGTTCATATTTTCCTTTGTGGAAAGCTTTCCAAGGACCCTGACTGGAGCATAATGCACAAAGGATGAGAGGAGGTGCTGAGGTGGTAAACTTCACTTGAAATGAGATCTTTACTCAACTTAGCATCCGATCTTCTGATAGCGCCCCTTGGCTCTACCTCAGAGTGTGAATTGCTCCTTCATAATTGTACCCCCCCAGTACCCCCTGTAATTCGAACTATCCTCTACCTGACAACGCTATCATGTGCTACAGTTTGACCTGGGGGCTATTCCAAAAAGTGATTTTAGTAACTTACCTGGGTTAGTTATCTTAGAACAGGTGGTAAACCTCTAAGGAGCCCTGCGTGGCTTTGCTATGTTGGGATAACGAAACCATAGAGCTGTTGTAAGATTTATTAAGATTTACTACTTACCTTGAGTCAACTTGTCAGGATTAGTCACTTTGGAATACCCATTCTGGCCTTGCGCACATAGATTATACATACTTAGCCAAAGCGGAGGAACATTTGAAGTACTGTTTTCTAAAACAGATGCAAGACATAAGGGTTAACATTATAACATCTGTTTTTTTTTCTCAGCAGTACCATATTTTGTCAGGCGTCAGTTGATCAGCAAATTAAATTTAAATATATTTTATGTGTTAAACTTTTTTTGGAGTGTGTTGTTGAAAATAGTACTTAGCAGCTGTCTATAATCATTTCTTATGTGTTATGTGCATTAACAGTTGTTAGCTGTTTTTAGGAAGTTTTGTGTAGACTACACCTTTTAATTGGGTTCCCTACTTCTTCCTTAAAATCATCTAATAACTGGGTCTCAGGTTGTAGCTAGCCCATCAGAGGGGAATTATCTGCATACTGCAACTGTGTGTGTGTGTGTGTGTGTGTGTAAAAGAGAGAAAGAGAGAGACAGGGAGAGGGAAAAATGAAGAAAAACACAGAGAGACAGAAAGCAAAGAAGACAGAGAAATAGAGAGACAGAGACAAAGAGACAGAGTTAAAGAGACAGAGAAAGACGGAGAAATAGAGAGAGAGAGAGAGAAATAGAAAGAGAGAGAGAGAGAGAGAGAGAGAGAGAGAGAGAGAACTCGTGCCCGTTGTGTGTGCAGATAAAACACGCCACATAAAACGCAGCCCTGTGGGGCCCCCTATGTTTATAAATCTGGGGAGAAGAAATAGCTGAGCAAATCCCACCTGCTGGGTCCGGTCTGAGAGAAAATGATTAATCCATAGAATAAGCCCTGGGTTAACGCCAAGACTCGCTCGCTGGCTGGCCAGTAGATGGGCTTGTATGGTGAATGAATGCTCTGTTAAAATCAATGAAAACCATCTTCCCTAAGCTGTGAAGATTGTCTAAGTGCTTGTATATAATATTGATCACTGTCAACAGTGCATCCTCCACCCCCTGCTTGTTCTGCTTCCACTGTAAGTGCCCTTTGGTAATATGTAGGCCAATAAATACTTGACTCAAAAGTACCGTGGACGTCTGTCTGTGCTGGCTTTTAATGAATGCACAAGGTAACACTTATTAACCTGTAACGAGTTAAGGGAGAGTGTATATTAATCAGTATTACCTTGGTAATTACACTGTAATAAGGTACTTACAGTGGTAGGCATGTTTTCAGAAGCAAGGGCTTTTTGGTGTTGCTACCTGTGGGTGAGAAACTAGCCCTTAACCACACAGCCAGTAAAAAAAAACACCCAAGGGGGAGGGGCCACAATGAAAATCCGCCGCCAGTCCGTCTCCTCATCACTTGTGATTGGTTAAGTAGTGACAGCACGAGTCCCAGTCTTCAAGAGCCTCTCTGCCTGGGGAGCCCATATGGTAGGTAGGTGTGTGTGTGTGTGTGTGAGTGTGGAAGAGAAAGAGAGAGAGAGAGAGACGGAGAGAGAGAGAGAGAAAGAGAGAGAGAGGGAGAGAGGGTATGGGGGGGGGGTATAAGGGGGGGCGGGTCTGATTTGATCAGGGTCTGGAGAGGGTGTCTATTTTCACACAAATCTCATTTGTTCCTGCAGCCTGTGCCGCCAGTCCAGGAGACGAGGCCACAGAGAGGGTATGGATTTCCACTCGCTCGAAACTCGCCCTCGGAAGGAAAGAAATGAGAGAGGAGAGAGTGAGAGAGCGAGAGAGAGCGAGGAGAAAGTTTGCACAGCAATGACTCCGTCTGCTTTTTCGTGGCCTCTTCAGCTTTACTGTTCTTGCCAGGCGTGAGAGAAGCCACACGACCACCCTGTCAGCTGATTCTGGCTTGCGTTTATACAAAGGGACTAAAAATAAAGACACTGTTACCCATGATTGCATTTAATCCCTATTAAAAAAAACACCTTGAACACCTTGATGAATACCTTGTCATCTCACCGAAGCCAACAAAGCACAGTAATGAGTTGCCGTTGCGTAACAAGGAGTGAAATTAAGGTGAGAAAATAGACTGTCTGGCACTGAACTGCCACACACATACAGTATATACCCAGCTGAACTAAACTTCTTCCCATTAGCTTAGCTTCTAAGCACTTCTTAAAAAAATAGCTGTAGAAAAAGGCGCTTTGACCTGCCATTCCCGGTGCACACTGAGAGGAGGCTTTCTGAATCTGAAGTATGTTTCACCGAGGATTTAAAAAAAAAAGAAAGAAATGACAGAAACGTAGCTGCTCGACACTCAGGGCCCCCTGCCATCCTCAGTAAGACCACTGAAAGTAAAGAGTCCTTCTATAGAGTGGGAGGAATCGGAGGGAGAAGGGGGGTGGTGGGAGGATGAACTCATGCAGACACCTACTGTTGTGTAAGAGTGGCAACAATTCACCTGCCAAAGAGGCAGCATGCACTTCTCCTCCACTCTAAGTGGCCTTTCTTTGAAACTTAAACCTGTCTCGCTGCCATTAACCTGCCAAAAAAACGAGGGAACTGACTACTTGGGATAATGCAGAAAATGCCTTTTTAAGTGTCTTGTCTGTCCCGGACACCGCAAGAAAGGTCTTCGGGCATTTGCAGATATCTCTAAAACTCCATGGGAGACAACCAAATAATTATGTTTTATAGCTTTACAGCTTTCCCTCAACAGTAAAAAGTTTTCTTTGTCTAAAATGTTAGGCTACTAAAATTCACCAGATTTCAGTTGAGCACCATACAGAAGTGTAGAAGGAGAAATGTGAAATTCACCACTTAAAAGCTGAATTATGCGCAGGGCCAATTTTGTTTGCTGGCGTTGGAGTTTTCTGGGTGTGAAAGTAGAGCATCCTATTTTGTGTATTTGGCTCTGCAGAATATGAATGAACGCAAGCACCCGGCTTCTTCTCCAGGCATTTCGGGATGGTATGTTTCCAGTCTCTTGTCAACAATGGCTATGAATGAGAACCATTTTTTGTTACAATCCTTAATAAACCTTCCTAAAATCAGTTTTAGTGATGTGGATTTAACTGTTCACAGAGAGTGTCACCAAAGTGGTCCATGAACAGTTTATAACTATTAAAGCAATGTCACTACTCTAAACTTCAGAAATGTAGCACTAGCAACCAGGCTAAATTCAGATCGCCAATTCACATTAATTTAGCAGCTTATGAATTTGCACTTAAACAACAAAAATATAGTCCCTGTCATAACACAATAATGTTCACTGTATATTTGTGTTTGTTACTTACATGTTGTTTTGGTAGTGGCCAGTGTAGTAGAACTGTACCTTGTCATTCGCTCGCAGTGCTAGATCACTAAAAAGGAATGATGACTCCCCTCATACTTGAGGTGTAGTGATAGCAATGCAACTCACGTTCTCTCCAAAATGTTCACTCATTCATTGAGTACAATTGAACATTGGGTATGGTAGCCTACTATTCATTACAGAGCCTGCTGAACTTTAATGAATGAGCGAACATTTCGGATATATGTCCAGGCCTGTCCAAAGAGATGTCTGGGCCCCTGAAAAGACTCAATTATTGCAGTCAGACAAGCAGACAGCCTTAAGCCTGCCCAATGCTCTTTAGATAGTATCGTTTTTTTCTATGCAAACCTAGGAATTAAACAACAGTCATACCAGTTTGCATTATCTTCCCAATTTGAGACAGTATGTTATTGGCTTGACGTCTGCTTTTGTGGCCTTTAGTTGCGTTCTAGTCTTTTCAGTTAGCTAATATGCTAGACAGACAGCCAAACACACCAGCCACCTGAACAGTAACATTGTGGTTATTATATCCACATCTCCGGTGGCTTGGCCCACACATTTTGGTAACTTTTTTTTTTTAATCAATCACACTGCCTTTTGCTTAGCAAACAAAACCAAACAGTTAGTTACCATTACCAACTAAAAATTTGCCACAAGCAAACCACACAATACCCCGCCTTTGATATTCGACAGAAGAAGAATGTGAAATGCACAAGAAAACTGCTTGGCGTTAGAAGTGGTTAATTTTCTTTATCAGCATAAACTCTGCCCAAGACAAAGTTAGGGTTGGAAGTATTTTGTAGGCTATTAGGTCATTTAGATCCCCCCTTATTTTGACTGCTGGTGTTTTGTGCAACGGTGTAACGAATTCCTTAAATATATGGCCAAGATAAGAAAAGAACCTTAAATATGTTGTCATTTTTAAATTGTCTTTCTTTTCTGAGCACCTTAAAATATGTATGCTTCATTGTGATATCGCTTTCTTTTTCCGTCAACCGCCCTCAACACACTCAGTAGCCTCTTGCTCAAAGTTGCATTGTTCTCTCTAGGAAGTCTAGGTGATGTTGAATTTTGCCATTTTATTTTGGGACAGAGGGGCGTTTCGCTCCCCTCCACCGCCACCACCAGATGTCATTGTAGTGCGATGTGCTCTTGCTTTACTGTGTATGAATGCGCTGAATGAGTACAAACCTCCAGTGATGTACGATTACGGCCGTTTTTATTAATTATTCATTATTATTACAAGGCCTCTGATTTGTTGAGGCACCGGCTGAAGCCTGGGCAAACCCGTTCATTAAAGCGCCCCTCGTCCGAAGTCTCCGGGGACAACCGCGTCCACTTGCCGAGGAAGGCATCTTTTTACCCCCAACTCAGTCTGGCTCCCCGCTGAACGAAACATAGACAAACAAAAGCACTTACATGACTGAACATCTCCACCTAGAGGTCACACAGAAAATAACAGACCAGTGAGACATCCGGTCAATGAAACTCGATTTAAAAAATCTCGTGGAGTTATCCCTACCTGTAATATGTGCGCAGGCTGTAGTTTACAGAAAATATAAAATGTCGTGGCTTCATCCTTCCGCACCACACTACCCGTGCTAAATAAACATTTATGAAGCCTAGACGTTTGATGGTGGTTCAATGGACCTTTTGCACCACCGAGAGGTCTTTCAGGGTATTGACTGAAACCACCCATGTCGCTAATTTACATGGCCCAAGGGGTAGATTAAATCCTTTTATGTTCCTAAAACTACCTGGAATTGTGAAGTGGAATTGTACCGGTTTTCTAACAACCAAACAGCCCAAAGAAAGACAATACAACACAGGTCACTGAGATGCGTATGGTTTATTCTCATTTGAAACACTGGACATCAAGATTTTGGGGACAGTCTGTTTTAAGCTACACGAGTCCTATGCAGAGTAAAATCACTAGTAGCACGTTTCACAAACCCACAAAGAAACAGAAATGAGTCTGAATGACATTCAAAAACAATCAAGAATCTGCATATTAAAAGGAATAAAACATTAGGCTGTGCCCAGAATCGTGTTTTTAAAAACTGTTTGCATGGTGAGAATGGGGGCTTATAATTAGACAAATCATCTGTCATTCCATTTTTTTTTTTTTACTTTTTTCCTATTTCTGGGGTAACAGATGGCTCTCCTAAAATGCACTTTTACACATGAAAACAAAGAAAAATAACCTGTAAACGTAATTTTTAACTGTGACTTTAATCTGCTAGAGTTTTTAGGCACTACCTTTGGCATCCAGTTTTACGGTCACAAGTCTATGAATTTGCGAAACTTAACAAGCCCCCCAAACACACACACCCGGAACGAAGAGCCAGTTTGGGACTTGACGGACTTTTAAAACACGACCCAGCCCGGCTCGGTCAGAGCACCTCCTCTTCCTCTGACGACAACCCGGCCTCGGTCTCGCCCCCCCCCCTCCGGCCTCCTCTCCGCTAGTCTGGGCCGGCTCGCTCCTCCCACTGCCACAGGTTTAGAGAGTGTGGGGCGCGCCGGCGGGCAGGTTTATTGCTGTGCCATGCAGGCGGCCCCACGTGTGTGTGTGAAAGGCTAAGTCAGTAGTCATGTGGGCGCAAAGAGAAGAGGCGCGGAGAGCAAGTTCACAACTGGGCTTTTCTTTTTTTTTCTTTTCCGTCCGCATCGTAAATAGCAGCAGAGAGTGGATGATCAGACTCAAGACCAAGATGCTGAAGATCTGCCCTAAACAAATTCACCATTGGACCAACATAATAATCTGTGTAGATATGTTTTTGTATGTTTATGTATGTATGTACGTAATGTAATGTATATAGACTTTCTTTCATATTTGTCGTTACATCCTTAAGCATCTCCACACCTGAGCGTTTGAGGAATAGAGTTTAAAAATACAAAAAATGCGCGAAAAACAGTTTTCTCCTCTTTTGCACGTCTTGTAAACAGTCATCAGAACTCGAGGTTCTCCCTTTGATTGGAACGAGCACAAACGGTATAAAACATCTCATTAAATGAAACCGAACCACGTCGTCACCCGCCCTTGACCTGAGTTCCAGCAGCTAGAGAAGCGCTTGATCTAGCAGGAAGCCTCGACAGGTGGAAATACTTCACATATTTTTCATTTTTTTTCCAGAGTAGCATTTGACTATCTATATTAATATATATATATAGATTTTTTTGTTGTTGCCAGACGCAGTTTTTCTTTTAGGTCAAGATTCGTAAATGCGGAGGTTACTCATTTACTATGATAAAGAAAAAAAAAAACGAAAATAAAAGAAAATAAAAACAAAACATCACAATTGTGTATGCGTATGTCTTAACTCTGATAAATGTGAGATAAATTAAAACTCGCAGGGTTTCTCTGTCGCCGTCCCGTGTCTCTCTCTCTCTCTGTCTGTCTGTCTGTCTGTCCCCCGCCCCTCCTGCCCCCTCGTCTAGTAGTTCATCTGCTGTGCACTGAGCAGGGAGTCGAGCATGTTGAAGGTGTCCTCGTAGTCCATGTGCTGACCGTTGACGGGCAGCGGTGCCTCGGGCCCGTGGCTCTCGCCGCCCTTCTTGTCCGCCTTCACTAAGGTGCTCAGGGATCCATAGCCGGCCTGGTGCTGCAGGGCCGCGGCGGGGAAGGCCGCGCTCAGGCCCAGCACCTCCTGCTGGCCGCCGCCGGTACTGCTGCCCCCGGCGCTGCCGCCCCCGCTGCTGCGGTGGTGGTGGGAGGAGCTGGAGCTCTTGGAGCTGCGGCTGGACTTGGATGAGTGGTGGTGGTGGGCGTGCGAGGGTTGCGCCTGCTGCTGGTGGTGGTGGTGGTGGTGTCCGGACGAGGAGGAGGAGGCGGAGGTGGCCGAGGCGTCGCCGTGGCCGCCCAGCGATAGCGAGCTGGAGTGGGAGTGGCCGTGGCCGTGCTTGGACTGCCGGTGGCTCGAGTGCTCGCGGTGCTTGTCTCTGCTCTGCCGCGGGCTGCCGTGTTTGCTCTTGCTGCTGCTGCTGCCACCTCCGCCGCCACCACCACCGCTCCAGCTGCCACCACCGGGCACCTCCAGGCCACCGTATCCGGACGAGGAAGAGGAGGAGGAGGAAGAAGCGGCGTGGCGCTCCGACACTTTGATCTTCATGCGCAGCTCCTCCTGGCTGCCCCCTCCGCTGCCGTTCTCCGAGGCTGGCAGCCGGCGCTTCAGGCTCTTGGACGAGGAGGACCTGGAGGAGGACGACTGCTCAGAGCCGGGCGCCGCTGCGTACTTCACCCGGATGGATCCGTCTCCACCGGAGGCCAGCGGCTGCAAGTGACCGCCACTACTGCTGCTGCTACTGTGGTGGTGGTGATGGTGCGTGTGCTTGCGGTGTGGTTCCGGCTGAGCTGCGGCGGCCGCGGCTGCGGCAGCAGAGGCCTCGCTGCGCTTCTCGCGGTACTTGTCCAGGGAGATCTTGGGCGGGGCGGGCGGGGGCGGGGGAGGGAGGGCCGGTTGGTGGTGGAGGGGCTGCTGGGAGGTCATGGCGCCCCCCAGGGCGTCCTGCTTCAGGCTGTAGACGTCCGCGGGCGTGGAGGAGGCGGGGAAGGGGTAGGCCGAGGCCTGCAGCCCCGCCATGCCGTTGAGGGAGAGCGACGCCGACGAGCTGCTGGGCATGTCCAGCTGGAAGGAGGAAGAGGAGGAGGAAGAGGAGAGGTCGGAGAAGGCGTTGCTGCGCATGTCCAGGAGGCTGTCCAGCGAGTTGTTCTTGGACAGGCACAGGCCCTGGAACGAGGAGTCGGCTGAGGGGGCGTCTGTCTTTGTCTTCTTCGCCGCTTGGTTCGCCTAGACGGGAGAGAGGAAGAGCTCAGTCAGATTTAAAAAAAAAAAAAAAAAAAAAGCAATACTTCCTGCCAAAAACACTGATAACTGATAAAAGGATGTAGAACAATACTGTAATTTAAAATAACATTTATACAATTATTGTGAACAAAAAAAAGCATTCCATTATGTAGCTTATTAACATTAAAAAATGTTCCCAAAAATGTTTTGATTAATGATTAAAAGATCACATCGTTAGATTAGAGGGCTGAGCGGTTCTCCTGTGACTGATTAACCTCAGTAGTGTTGTGGGCAGAAGGGCACTAACTGGCGTCATGCCACTGGTACGTACCCTCCAGTTTCGGATGCGCTTCAGTCGGCTGGGCGTCTTCTCCAAGATCTGAAGGAACTCATGTGTCAGTTCTGCAATGACAACAGAGAGAACAAGGTTGGGAGTCGGCAGTTTGTTTTGTGCTGTGTGGCTCTGGTACCGCTTTATGTTGTCGAAAAAAAAACAAAGGTGTTCTGGACCTCAATTGAAATCAAACATGATATCAAAGAAAAAAAATTATGTAGCGCTAGGAACTTGAGTTAAGCACTTAGGTGCTCACAAACGAGAGAGAGAGATGACGACATTTGCAATGAACCAATCTAAGGGACTAGGACTGCAAGATTTAATGCCAAATCCATTTCAATGCAAAATTATGACTATGATGCGAGTATGCTGAAAACTTCCTGCATCCTACACAGGCTGAACTAAACTCACAGGCGCTAAAATCAGTATTTCATATTTAACACCGTATTAATCTCTGCTGATCTTTTTCAAAAACACTGTCTGAAAAGGTTTTTTTGGGTTAGAGAATATTTACAATGTCACTGTCCTACTGAGATTGCAGCCCTGATTATATTGGGTTTTGAAGAAAATCCTAAAACAAAATGCACTCAGAGAGCGCAAACCTTTGGCAAGCTGTTCAACCCCATCCTTCTATGTTTGAATTTTGTCAATTGTCAATTTCGCAGGTTAATTTTCACCAAAAAAGAATCACCTTGAAGGAGTGACAAGACCGACACACTGTCAATTTCAGAATGATACCTTTATGACTGACTTATTTTACTAAAAGACAGACAGACAGACAACTGCCGGCAAAAATATAATCTCTTTGGTGGAGGTAACAAAGCAAGAGGAAGCCTTACGGTCAAGGAGCTCCAGCGTGACCGAGTTGTCCACATACTCCCACCAGTGCTTGCCGTCGGAGGAGATGGGGATCTCCCAGTTGGACCACTTGCAGGCCAGGTGGATGCAGACGCAGGCCACCACCTGTGGACGGTGCTGCAGGCAGAAGGTGGTCAGGTGGAGGCTGCGAAGATGGGCGGCGAGTCGGGTGGAGGTGGAGGAGGAGGAAGAGGAGGTGGCGGTGGATGGAACATGTGAGAGAGGAAACAAAACACAGAGAGGGGGTGGGGGACACCCGATTAGTCCTCATGGATATCACTGCTTATTCAATAAAAACAACAAGCACTCATTAACACCCCCCCCCTTTATAATTAAAACATTATAATTACAAACATTTGTAAATCCTCTTTGATACCTCAGGGCAGTAAACAAATATGTCTCAATGCCATGTGAGTCACTGTGCTCAGCAACAGCTCGTAAGCTCTTGTTAGGATATGCATGTCAATGCTGAAGCTATTGGGAGTATGAATCAGCAGTGTAGTCTCTCAGCTGTGCCACCTTAGATGCCAACCAATCCAAACTGCCTGACAGGTAGGCTACACCGGATGGGCAAACTGCAGGGTTTTGTTTCTGTAGCTTCTGCTTCATTAGAGTCAATGGAAGAAGCTACAGCAGACATGAGAGTTGTTCATCTAAGATCATACCACTGATAGAGAAAAAATGTAATGTAAGAGAAATGATGCTCCAATAATGGATTACCACAGTTTTAGAACCGGTGTAGCCTGCCAGTAACAGTACGAGTTGGACAGAGAAAGGCAAAAAAAAAGACTGCGGTTATTGTAGTGAAATCTACTCTTCCATCTTTGTGAATTACAGCATCTATAGTTATTCAAAGCAATATCACTTCCCCCACCCTATGACATAAACAACCCCCAAGTCTTCTTCAGACTAACAGTAGGGTGGGGCTATGTGATTATGTGGTCAAAATGGGCCAGAGGACAGAGACAGGAGCCACATACTGGGTGCAGGCTGGCGTTAGGGGTGCCAACCTGCTTGGGCCAGATCCACAGGGGTACATGTACAATGTCTGGACACGGACTGGCACAGCTCTCCG
Source organism: Setipinna tenuifilis (assembly GCA_030347295.1). NCBI lineage: Eukaryota > Metazoa > Chordata > Actinopteri > Clupeiformes > Engraulidae > Setipinna > Setipinna tenuifilis. The sequence continues at coordinate 9,767,673 of CM059275.1, forward strand.
CCCTTTCAACACAGGCTGAAGCAGGGCTACCTGAGCGACCAGACTCCAGTGGGGAGCCGAGCTTTAGCTTGCTTTTGGAGGTCGAATTAACGGCGTGGACCTTGAGGGCTTGTTGTGAGCGGGACGATTGAGGTCGTCCGTCGGGCAGGGGAACCAAATTCATTCATATCCCACACACAAACGCGCACACACTCAGAACAGCGTCAGCGGTTCATTGCAAAATCAGCCAATTAACACACAGTCTCGTTAAGGTCAAATTGACTTTAGAATGTTTTGCTTTCCTGGCAATCCAGACACCGTACACCACTGTGTAGCCACAGACACACACTGTTCATCAATCACACAACTTGTTTTATCAATCACCACACTAACTAAATAGCTACAGGGCTATTTAAACAATTTTACTTGTGTTAAAAAAACAGGTGTTTTCCGGACTGAAAGTCACCTTTTCTGACATTATAAAACAAGAAAATGATTATGCCACACTGAAATACCTTCGGAATTAATCGCAAAACAATTCTAAAAATAGGTTTAAAAAAATCTAATTCAATTCATCTGTCTACCGTAATCTTCATGCTTAATTTATCTTTATCTTAATAAATCGTTCTACACCTATAAATATTTCAAAAGAAAACAGTACTTAACTTAATGTACAAAATTTGCTTTAGAGTTTAATTTTGCCAATTGTGCGCACCACCAAGGTGATAAACCGTAGATATTCGCCTTGGAAAAAATGTAGATGCGACACCTGCTTTGTTTGAAAACTTGCATTTGTGGATTAAAACAATTTTGGCAAAACCACTCAAATAGTAACATTTCATAAATGCAACTGCATGTTTTTTGCACCAGTTTTTCTACCATCAGTAGACAAACTTAAATAGTGTACGTTGTAACAGAAGAAATTCTAGCTAGTATATGCCACTTAGTAGGGGGCCTAGTCCACAACCAATCAGACCATTATCCACCTTCACACTGAAATCTGTGACTGTCTGCATCCAGAGTAACATTTTTATACTGACTGAGCCAATACCAAGCGAGGGTGATTTACAAGTCCGGAAAACACATACAGTGTAGCCAAAAATGATTTGTTCACTCTGACAAATTGTCTTCTGGGTGAGGAAGGCTTTCACAGGGTTTGAAATGTGCCTGGGGGTCATTATTTTTCTGGAAGATGCAGCAACGCCCAAGCAGACCTTTGTCAAACAGGTTATAAAATCCTTTAACATCCACAATTTCATTTCCACCTTAGACAATTTGTCGGAGTGTAAAAATAATTCTTGGCTACACCGTAGGTAGTTGTAAAGTTTAAAAGTAACATGTTTGTTTTGTTATTAATTACATAATGTTAACTGTTGATAATTTATGTGTTTCTTACACCTTAGCTAAGCTAGCCACAAATAAGTGTAACGTACTATTTCTAAAATAATTCAGTAACTAAATTTTCATTAACATGGGAGGAAAAAAAAAAAAAGTATGTCTGTTATACTTACCGGGACAATCTCTAAGTTAACACCCTTGCAACCCTTTAGCAGACATTCAGGCTACCAATTGTGTCATTAGACCTATGCACTCTGAACCAAGCAAGGGGAAGCTCAATAGCACCGCTACACTTCACTATGGGGCATACGACCCTTCTGCACCAACCGCGGACCCTCGTACAATACACCGCACTGCAGCCAGGGCCCGGTACTGCCCGCCCGAACTGCACCGCGGCACGGGGCTCTTGGCCGCACGCGCCCGCAGGTGTCTGCCCGGGGGGGTTCCCGTGGGGCCCTGGCGCAAGGAGGGCGTTGGGCGCAGGAAGGGGTACCCTGCGAAACAGGAAGCTATAGGGTGCCATCACAGTGCAACAAAGAGGGTCAGGATAACAACCTGTTGGTAGCCATGAAATAGGAAGTCTGGGCCAGGTCCTTGCTCGCTGTCAAGGCAACAGGGAGAAAGAGAAAATGACTTGAAAGCGGCATTTACAAAAAAAGACACATTTTCAGCAGTGCACGATACAATTCCTAGGAAAATAACAAGCATGCATTTAGTTGTGTATGTCATACTTTGTTACAAAAAGGATATGAATGATATGATTCATAAAAATAAAAGATAGTAAACCGTAAAGATAAGATTTCAAACCATACATGTTTGATAGCATGACACTTATAACTGTGAAGCTACAAAAGAAAAGACAAGAAAGTGTAAAATCCTCTACCTCGGACTAGCTGGGAACATCGCACAACATCCGTGTGTGGATGCTCTATAGTTATTTCAAAACCTGGAATACAATACAAGGTTAGAGTGGACCGTCTCCCACAGGACAACAATGACACACAACTGGGCATCTTGTGTGTGTGTGGACAGACAAAGAAGATCCTTGTCCTCATACTCACCAAGCGTTTGAAGTAAAATCGTTTCTAGAAGGACCAGCTCTTGAGCTTGCTGAAGGTATGCCTGGAGTCCGACACACAAATGTTTAGTCACAGAACATCCTCGGCTCATGGCAACACACGTTCAGTCATGCAAACTGTTAAGCCTTCTAACATTGGCTTTGACATCATTTGGCACACTTTCGAATTCCACAATGCCATTGACTTCTGCAGACTGGCTGTGCAGCAAATGTTACAGTAATTTCCAAACATTTGAACCATGTTTGTTATGCTAGACAATGGATTTCATTGAGATGTGCCATCAAAAAAATTACCAGATTCATAATTGACAACAGTTCCAAGGCTAGTGTGAGGTGATATTAAAAGCAATGCAATCTAAACCAAGTATGGTGCACGCCTTGCAATATTCCATGTCAATGCTGGTGTGTGGAGGCCTTTTTTTGTACAGTTTGGTAACCTTCACATCATACCTGGGTGCCATCTGAGAGGGCCACCCCTAGGGTGACCAGATGAGGGCTGTCACATGCCTACCATGTCCCCTATCTTGTGCACTTTCTGGACTACAGACATTGATGATGGGGAATGCCAGTCAATGCACACAGCACTGCAGTAACTCAGTATGTGATATTCATAAGGGACCAGACGTTCACTGATATGAGGTCGGGTTTTTCCCAGTAAATCAGTGTTGTTTTCACTCTGCTGCTTATGCAATGCCTGCTTTTTTTCAACAGATGTCATGGTTCAGAAGCTGAAGACATTGATTCTGTGTGATGCAATCACTTTGCTATTGTACATTGTGAGATCACTACAGAGTAAGTTACATAAGACTTAAACAGGCTTAGGAGGATATGTCCATTCTTGCGGTGTAAAACCACAAATCAGAATGATATGCAAATAGAAAAAGTAAAATCTGCCTACAATATTCTAATACAACTTCTAAACTATACCCTTAATTTCCATACACAAAATGCTTGAATTTCTTTTCCTGCTTTGCATCAATCGAAGCAAAAATGAATGCTCAGGTAAATGTTCCACTAACCTGTGACCCAGTTTTTGGCTACACAGACCTATGGCCTAGAATTATGGTCATGTTTCCGAGAAGAGGAAAGATAAGCGTAAAAAATACATACAAAAACAACTTTTTGAAAAATGCACTTCCGCAGAGGGGGAGATTTCATATGGGCCTAACAGGTCAGGTATAACAGAAATTTAGATAACGGGAATATCTAATCTATTTTTCTTAGAAAATAAGTCCTCTACAACAAATCTGTGAACCAGCTATTGGATATGCTGTATAACTATCATCCCTTAAACATTACACTAGAAAAGCCATGCCATGCCTGACCCCACTTTAAGGGAAACGGAGCACGATGACATACTAACCCACCATCTCCATCACCTCACTGGAAACCTGAGCAAAACAAGTGATCTAACTACACTGCACATCAAGCGGTCACAGTGAGGTGTGTGTGTGACACTTCTGCGATTGAAGCAAAAGATTAACAGGGTAAAGGAGGGAAATCGGACCAGGAAAACAACCTGCATAGGTTGCTACGCAACACAGGAGACCAAAGAGAGCGTCTCAGCTTCACCGCTGCTTCACTAAGTTACCTGAGGGCCTGTATGACGAGAACTTCTAAACAGGAACAGCAGCATTTTCCCGCTCACACACACACTGACGACGGACACCAAAACACCATCTGCGCGCTCGACACAGATCCACTGGGGCCCCCACACACGACCACAAAGGCATTCGGGCAAACGGAAGTGTGACTTACATTGCTCTTGGTGTCCAATGGAGGATCCTGTGGGTTCAGACAAGCATGCGCTACTTTTATGACGTGTTCTAGCTTCCTTGGCTGCTCTTCCACCTTTGCAGCCAAGAACAGCGTGGTGGGTGAAATTATCTGCCAAGCAAAACAGAGCAAAGGATTAGATTTGTCTTCTGTGTCAACGCACAGATCATGTTATTCAGAGTAGGAAACCAAATAAGAAAAGGAAAACGCTGCAAAGTAATTAATTATTCATGCATCAAATCGGCCACAAATCAGCATCCGCAATGGCTGTTTTATTCTACACATCCTCCAGATGCAAAACCGATACAAAAACTTGATTACAAATGTAGTTACATTTATTCACTATGCCTTCCAAATCTAAGAAATTGCACTTACATTTCTATGGAACTTAGTGAAGGAGTGGAGCATATAAAATCTGTGCATGTAAACGATTGCAGTGTTGATTGTGAGCTGGGATCTGAGGGAGACAACTGGTTAAGGGCAACACCACAACCAAGCAAGTTAAAACTGGTACCGAACACAACACCTCGTCTCACACTGAAATTCCGCCAACACATTCAATGACTAATGATTTCCGATCAAGACGGCAAGACCACTGGTTATAATAAGACCACCCCGTACTTGTACAATTTTTACCAAAATGTGCAAAATGGCGCATAATTTCACTACGCAAACTCTTATTATTGACTACTGCGACGTGACTTTGCAAACACTGTGTTATATAACAAAATTACTGGACTGGGTCAGAAGCCGGCTTAGCAGGCCTTGCTAACAAATGAAACCTATGCTAGGCCGCGAGCTAGGACATCAAATGCGCAACATTAGCTGACTAGCGACACACTATTGTCGTCAACTAGCAAGATCACGTTATCACATATGTAATCTAAACACTTTTTGGGAATGACAAATTATGATAAAAAAAATTAACGTTAAACATAAAGTAAAATAGTCGTTTTTTTAGTATGGACGGTGATCTTGTAATCAATAATTTTACCCCCACTACATTGGCTAAGGCTAGCCAACAAATGTATGCAAGGCATTTCCATTGTTGCTAGCACGCCATTTCGACATTGTGTTCATAGCCAGCCTAGCCCGTGAGCATAGCTCACGGGCTAGTATAAAGGACCACGGACATTGATCTTTAAATCAAGGTCTCGATCAAAACATGAACCAATACAATGCCTAAAATGGCCAATATTTTACCACTGCGCCATTCTCTTAGTAAAAGAACGGAAATGGATGCAATAGCACAACATATTTCGACGCCACATCATCCAAAATTTCGAGGGCGATGTTTCAGGCGAGGCGCCATGAGCTCTGCGTATGGCTGGCTAAAGAGTTAGCACGAATGCGTCTTTCATATATCAAAAAGGATACACGTTGAGTCTTTGGCCCATGTCCTGAATAAGATTCGCAGCTTGCTGGCGGTAAGATAATTCCCTATCCGGCTCGATTCCATTGCGACGGGACGGCGTATTTTCCAATTGTTCAGGGGTGAAGAGCCATTTCGAGGAACCCCGGTATCCAGCCGCCATGTTCGTCCCGGCGCGCCGACGTTCTTCTTCCACACAAAAATGACGCAAGTATGTTTAGAGGCCACGGATTCGCGTGTATGCTGCCACCCACTGTTCTGGAGAAAAATACCGCCACGAGTGATGGAATAAACAACACAGCTTTCAGATTCAGGTTGAACACAAAAAATCTTTTGCTGGGATTTTTCGATTCTCTGTTTTATTTTTAATGGTTATGGTAATGGTTATGTGTATGTAATGGTAATGTAATGGTTACGTGCATTTACAGTAGACCATTGTTCGAATCATGCACTACTCCAGTTATATAGCACAATTCATAGACATATAAACATGTTCATGGCAGTTTCCAAAATGAATACAGTTCCAATCATGTAAAAGTAACACTTCAGTCACAGATAGAAATGTTCCCATTGAACAGCAGTATTGCAAGTCAGTGTCAGCCAGCTTGGATTTCTATGACCTTTTTGCCCTTTTTTCTCTGCTTTTAAGAGCCTCCGCCATCTGTATTGCCAGCGTTGTTGCGGAAATACAAATAGCACTTTAAAAAGTACTTTACATAATGCACAGACGCACACTCCTCAAAGATCATAACAGGGTTTTTCAATAACTGTTGCCGTCACTTTACTCAAATTAAGGATTTTTTTGTGTGTGTTTGTTAAATCAGCTGTATATGGTGGGCATACTGTATAGTGTAATACCTGACATCTGTTTTCATAGGACTATTGATGGGACATGAGGAAGATTGAAAGTGAAAAATAAGACATGCTTGGCGTAGTTGACAGGGGCGATTTTAGCATCTGGTCTTTAGGGGTGCCCGGCCCCCAGTGCGTATCACACAACACTATTATTATATATAATATATTATTCATTTTGCACTGAGCCAGGGGGTGCCGAGCAGTTTCACGGGGGTGCCTTGGCACCCCTAAAAATGGTCTAGATTCGCCCCTGGTAGTTGACACTGTAGCTATGCAATAGACTATGTGCAAAGTGATAGTTGGAACAACTTTAGAATGAGACCACATTAAATACGGACTACACAAGCAACATTAAGTAAGTCTGACGAATAATTGTTTCTAATTTTATAAATGAGGACTGGTCCAAATGGGACAGCAATGCTCCTCCAAAACCCAGGACTGATTAACATAGGTTGTCCATAACTGAATTGCATCATCTTATTGCATGCTTTCAGAAATACATCATGAACATGACACAACACATTGAGATGGCAATTTATTTTTGTCACCCCATCTTAAATCAATCTGAGGCTCAGACAGACCTTTAAAAAACCCATACAAAGTGTTGTGTAAGTAGTTGTGTTGTTGTGTTGTCTAAGTTGTTTGCAAGAAGTTGTAATGTGATTGCCTTCAAAAATATTAATAAAAAGAACATATTTAATACATTAAAAACAAATTCTATGCGTGCAACATATTGTACATATTGTAAATGGGCAATACTTTTAGATATGTGATGGTAGCCCTGGTGCTTTTTTTCTGTCTTTCCCCCTCCATTGTCCAGTATGATGTGAGGTGGGAGTTCAGTGCACCTGTATGTACAGTATGCAGGTGTTGGTCAGTGCTCTGGTCGCCTGCCTAGAAGTCTTCTACACCAGTGATTGTCAATTTGGGGTACTAGTACCCCTATAGGGCTACCTGGATCACCTCTAAGGAGTACAGTGAATGAGTTCTCAGCTTCTACTAGCATGAATAGCCTATTACATATGTACATACTTTATGTGGAAAAAGAGCTTATATTCAATCTATCCCCTGTACAACCCAATTGGGACTACATTATTATGTACCATATAATATGCACAATTATTATGCGAAAATACTCATAGCAAGCTGGGGATACTTAGTAGGACAGAGTGTCTCAGGTTTGGGAACCACTGTACACTAAAGATGAAGGCCCTGTTGTGACAGCCACAGACTGATGTCAGTAGCCTACTAAGCACCCACTGCACAATGGCTCTATGACTTTAGATTTAAAGACAAAAAGCAAAGTTAGCTCATAAATTGTACAATTTCTCATGATAATGGAAGTGTGGGAAAATGTGAAACAATCTCGAATTTCTATAGCCATCTTCAGTGAACAGGTTAATTCTCCAGGCTAATTCTAACCTCTTACTCACTGCTGTAAGTTGCAAGACGAGCACTATACTGTAGCAGTGGCCGGTTGCGAAGATATTGGCGTTTCATCAGACCATCTTAACAGGAGCCTCTAAGCGCCACTCTCGTCAGATCTCACCACAGTTTGGCTGGAGAGAAACTGATCCTGACAACATCACAGAGTTCTCAGTTCTCCATTTCTCCTTTCTGTCTGTCTTAAAACAAAGACAAAGCACTGGCCATGAATTTAGCTGAAGGACACTGGCAGAATGAACAGCCTTCATCTGATGCTATTCCTGAGTTTCGAGCTGCCTGTCAGCAGAAAGATTTCTCAAACTACTTTTCAATGCATCAGGATCACTTAGGGGCTGTAATATTACATTGTCAGCTTGTGTCCTTTGAATACAAATAGACAGACATGGTCTTGAATGTTAAAAATGTATGTGATCGGTTGTTATTAGTTTTATGCATCAAGTTGCCCCTCCCCCTTTCTCTTTCTGTGTCTGTGTGAGTTTGCTCAATATCAATCACTGTAATTTGAAAGTCACAGTTAGGCCTACCCTTTTATTGCATTGCAGAGCTTTCCCTGGACGTGTACTGGATTGAGGAATGGGTACTGGTAGACTAGACCTCAAGATAGGAGATCGACAGAGCATTAGCCCTGAATCCCTCACTTCTGGGTGGTAAATGTTCATCATTGTCAGTGAGACCATATGTCCTCCAAGCATTGACCAGGCCTTCTTCCATAGACCTTGTGCGGGGCCTGGGACTAGCAGATTCAAACATTTAACAGCAAAGAAAGCAGAAGAATATATTTACTTGAAAAAAATGACCAGAATTCGCATTAACATTTCTGAAAAGGTGACACTTTAAATGTGCTAACTATGTAATGCATGGTTGTATTTCAAAGTCACTAACTGCAATGTCCACTTCCACCACCAAAAAACACAGAATCAGTGTTTACACATCCAGGCTATAACATTCTTCTTGCATCATCCTTCTGTCAAAAAACACTTTTAGTAGCTCTATTTACAATGTGGTGGGTCACAACAAGCAGTATATGCACGCAGCATTGCAAGACGTGAAATTAGACCCTCATGGTTTTACTGGTCAATTGAAGGGTCGAGCTAACCAAAACGAGCGGATCAGAGCATGCTAAACCTATCTAGGTCACTAGGTCGTAAGCCCCGCCCAGAGCCATGTATGGCAAGCCCACATCCCAAAGGATTGGTGGACAGAAGCTAGGTGAGCGAAAGACAGCGAATTTGCCCAATCAGAGGTGCCTTATTGACACGTCATGGATATTCACGAGGGACACCGGAAAAAACAGTCGTTCAACCACTAGACCTGTTATAGCTTACAGAAAACAGCGTCAAACAAAAGCTCTTGGACAAAAAAATTTACAGAAATGACGCACAATGCATTCAACCATAGTGGCGACACAGAAATATGAATAAAAATAACGATGGAAGTTCCCCTGTTCCCAAATTGTTCACAATTTGACGGCGGACATATTTGACAGTGACTGACTTTAATGTCCAAACACCACCACTAGATGGGAGCAAACGCCAGTAGTCTGGTGTGTGGATTTTGAATCTCCTGTCAGGTAAAAATGTCAACACGTACACTTCGTAGTATCAACATATTTAAAAGTTGCACTAGATACAAATGTAATGTGGGTGTAGCAAGACGTTTGTAATGTTGTCTTACATGGCTTGTTGCTCCTTTTGAATTTAAGAAATCAGCAAAATTCTCATGTTTGCCAGCTTGCTATTGTTTTTTGTCAATCTAACTAACTGTGAAATCATAGCCTTCTAAGATACAAGAGAGGGTAACCTACAATCAAAAGGTTCCCTGAAACAAACATTTATATAATCTGTTTTGAATACGTTGCTTGCTTGTCTTTTGGTCGCATCACTTGTAATCGGATCCTCATCGAATCCTTCCAAATGGCTGAATAGGCTGGATTGCATGTCTCTTGCATGTGCAGTTTTGACCGGTATTTAAGTTTAGTATGTCGGTCTCGCTCTAGCCTATGTGTGATGTGCTTACCCTTACCAGTTATACAAACAACAACAAGAGCCCAATGCATCCTTCGCATTCCCAGCGAAACCCATAAATTACGAGCCATGTGCTGTGATTTCGCTATTATCAACTTTGTTTATCTGACGTCTTTGTTTGATGTCTCATCGGTCTACTATCATCAATTTAAACAGAATCCAAATTAATTAAAACTAGTTTTGTTTGTGTTTCTGTGGAGCTCTGATGCATGGCGGAAACATATGCATAGGTTAGGCTATTTACCAGCTGATAAAAAATAGCTATGTCATGCGGCGTATAGATTGGCAACACATTACAAAATGTTGTGGTCTATGTTGTGGATTTCGAAACACTTGCAAGGTATAAAAAATGCCTTGACTAAACTTTTTCTGTCGCCACACATAAAATGGGATTTGACTTCTTAGTCAACAGAAGCGTGTCTAATGAAAACAAACAGCGCGCTACTGCTCTTTACATTCAGCGCAGTGTGGATGTTGGTCGTTTCTTCTCCTAAACCAGATGCGAAGCCTTGCGCACAGAGAGGAGTTGCGTTGTGCCGACCGGCTGTCGCCAGCAGTCTTGTCAGCAACCTGCAATATTGTACCCACAGGGTTACGTGTGTGAATTCCGCGTAATTCGGGGCAGAGGTCTTGCTAAGGAAACGAAGATTTTTAATTAGAGAGTGCCTGCTGTACTCTTCTCCCTCTTAGCGAGTGTGTGTTGTGGACTGGGGGCTCTCTCGTGCGCTGATTGCGCTCTCAGACACGCAGTGAGTTCGCGGCGCACCACTCTCCTCGAGACGGGCTGCACGCGCGTGCTGGATTGTTGCACCTCTCACCCCGGTGTGAGATTATTTGAATGCCTAATTTGACCTACACCTGAACGACGATGACAGACGCCTTGGCTCCGGATCCTAGTCCCATCCCGGATCCTACTATCGTGGATCCATCAGCTCAAAACGGCCAGTGCGACCCTCCAGATCAGTCGCTACCTAGCAGACCGAGCCAGGGAGACCCAGACCCGTTCACTATGGACCAGGAAATGAAAATCAGCGACAACGTTGAAGACAAAGGTAAGGAGAAAAGAAGAGTTTATTACATTTCAGTTGTCCTGGCGGGGAGTTTTGTCAAGCAGGCACCGCAGCTACTGTTTTAATTATGGGCTTCTACACGAGATGCATTATGCAAAAGTACGCCAGAGCGAGACCCCTCACACCCTCCAGTCTGTAAGTGTGCGCGCGGCCGAGTGTGTGCGTGTTTGTGTGAGTGAGTGTAACTGTGCACCTGCCCAGTGGTTTTGTCAACTGTCGCCATAGATGGGCAAAACTGTCAAGACAGACCAATTCTTTCAATGTCGAAGTTCGAAAGTCTCAAAAAACTTCTTTGTGAATCTTTATCTGAAATAACACTGACAATTACAAATGGATTCTTTAAATTGATTTAACCACGTCAACTTAAAAGTACTTTTGATACAATAATTAAATAAATCAGATGTCTCTCACTTTAAAACACGAACTGAATGAATCACATGTATTGGCCGCCATATCTCTGAGGGCAGTCGCCTGTCAGTCATCTGTGTCCCTGTCCATCACTCCTGACAGGTCTGTTGGAGAGCAGCACACGGCTAAAGCCCCATGAAGCTCAGGACTACCGCAAGAAAGCATTATATGTATCCTGGCTGTCCATCGTGGTGACACTTATCCTGGCCATAGCTGCTTTCAGTAAGTCTGGCTGTCTTTCATTTGTGTGTGTCTCTCCCTCTCTCTCTCTCTCTCTCTCTCTCTCTCTGTTTGTCTCTGTGCATTTTGTGACTTTCCACTTCCACTTTCTTTAGAATGCTGGTAACTTTGAGCAACTCTTTGGTGTATGTGTTGGTGAGGTGAAAATTGCCACAGCATGGGGTCTTTCTGCTCAAAAACTGTGCAGCAGAAAGACTAATTTTGTCCTTCGTCCACTGTAAAGCATTGCTCTAGCAGTTCTCAGTTCTCTGCTGTGTGTGCTTAGTGAAAAGGCAGTTCAACAAAAGCATGAGAGAGGTATCACCTGTTTGACGTGTGTAAGTATGTGTGTGTATGTGTATGTGTGTGTTTGGTGTGACTCATGGTGTGTTCAGCATGTCCTTGGTAGAGATCGTGCACATGTGCCTTTGTCAGGCTAAAGTGTGACACACAAATGCGCGCACAAGCCATCACAAGGCACCATTCAGCTTTTAGTGTCTTTTTTGGCTGTTGGTGGTGTGTTTGAATACCAATGCAATTACTGAATATCTGACAGCTCAGTGATGTATGTGTCCTCTGGAGTATATAAGAAGAGCTGGGTCTCTTCAGGTGAGAAAAGGGGGACCTAAGGATGAGATGAGAGTTAACAAAAATAGATGATAGATAAATAGATAGATAGATAGATAGATAGATAGATAGATAGATAGATAGATACATACATACATACATACATACATACATACATACATACATACATACATACATACATACATACATACACACACACACACACACACACACACACACACACACACACGTACATACATATGTAGGTAGACAGGTAGACAGACAGGTAGACAGACAGGTAGACAGACAGACAGACAGATAGATAGATAGATAGATAGATAGATAGATAGATAGATAGATAGATAGATAGATAGATAGATAGACAGATAGATAGATGTAAAAAAAAGTGAGGGTTATTTTAGGTTCAGTTGTTAAGGGGGTGATTTTGCAAGCCTACATAAAAAGCATGCGCTGTGGGTACAGCCATTCCAAGGCCTGGCTTTGCCTCTGCAATTAATGCTTTTGGTGCTGGTTTGTTCTCATTTATAGGCAGAAGCAAAGCCCCGGTGTCAGGGAGAGAAATGTAGCGCTGTCCCAGGCTTGGTCCCTGGGTACCGTCCCCACATGGCTTGTGTATCTATCTGGGCAGGAATAAGTGCACATTCAGCTTCAGCTGACTGCAGCGCCCGTAAAAAGGCCTCACAGCAAGTCCTGTAGCCCCTAGCTCGCCACCACCAAACAAACCGCCATTAATTCCACTTTTCCCCTCTCTTTACTGATGCTGAAGCTCGCATTAAAGCCACAAACTTCACTCTGCGCGGTGGTGTGTGCATCTGAATTAATGTCCCTAATGAATGGATCTCCATTGTTTTAAAGGGGAATGCAATATTCAGCCTACAGTATGGTTAAATACCCAAATAGGTAAATAAGTACGACATATTTATCACACTTGGTTAGAAAGAACAGGGTTAAAGGGGGCTTAATGCCCTCGAGTCTCTGAGTACTTAGTGTGATCACACACGGGAGCAAGTTTTCATATGGCCTCAGAGATTGGGGGTCACAGAACACACACTACATGTCACAGTCACAGATCACAGATCACAGATCTGTGAGCACTGTCATCTGCATACTTGTACTGCACCAGTGCACACAACCCCTTTCAAAGGCTCAGCTGTGTATGTGACAGAAAGAGAGAATGTGTGAGAGAAAGAGAGCGTGAGAGAGAGAGAGAGAGAGAGAGAGAGAGAGAGAGAGGGAGGGAGAGAGAGAGAGATACGAAGGTGTGACGCGAGTTGCTGATTTGCGTCATTTCTCCAGTTTGGCCCATAAGCCACAGGGAATCTTTTTAGAGCCTAAATCTGTGCTGTTAGCTGTTAGCTGACATGCCCCGAAATAGCAGTGGGGTGGTTCTTCGATAGAGTGGATGAAGATGTGAGACAGAATGGAGATGGGGCTAAGATGGCACTGTGAGAGAATCTGAAGCCTGTTGTAAAAAGTCAACACAAAACACGCAAACATCCAAATCGTGACACTCAGGGTGCTGGACAGATGGAGAAGGTCAGTAGAAGTGAAGGAGTCTGCACACCAGATAATGTTCTCAAACTAATTTTTTGATGTGATACTACATTGTGTAATGTTAAAGGCTGGAGCCCATCCCCCAATGACAGCCAGCGTCCTTCAGCAGCGAGTCACTAAATGTCTCTAACATTCAGACACTTTTATTCACACTGTAACCATCAAAATGGTGAAAACTTTCATTTTAATTAGCCAACGCTTCCGTATTATATACTGTCTGCCTCTGCAACCTCCCACTTTAATATTTTTCAAATATTTCTTCTAGTGTTGACAGATGGAAATATGACCTTCATCAGCTAAATAACTTGAGTTATTTTGGTTCGCTGATGGCAACAGTTACCAAGGGAAAAAAGTTCTCCTTTGAACCGACAGTGCAGAAAACATTGATTCAAATGCCAAAACTAAAAAAATAAATTAAAAAATGTGTGATTCACACGTGAATCACGAAGCCCACTTCTATGAGCTCAGGTAGCAGATCTGAGTTCTAAACTGTCATGGACATGTGCCAGACACTGGCAGTGAGCTTTGCTCTGTTAAACATATTGACGATGTAAACTTTGGCATCTTTTGGCAAATCAGACGGCGTCAATGGCTGTTAATCCTCAAAGAAGCATAAGAGGCTTACAAAAAAACTGAGAGTGGAGATAGAGATGAGAGAATTGAGACAAAGAAAAGGTCGAGATAGAGTGACGATAGAACTGAGATAGTGTTGAGATAGAGTTGAAATGGAAATGACAGTTTTGAGATAGATTTGAGAGTGTTAAGGTAAAGTGGAGGTAGAGCTGAGATCGAGTTGAGAAACAGATTAGAGTTAAGATAGAGATGAGATAGAGGTGAGAAATGGGTAAGAAAGAGTTGAGATAGAGATAGAGTTGGAATTGAATTGACATACATTTGAGAAAGATGTGGCAGTGTTGAAGTAGAGTGGAGATACAGCTAAAATAGAGTGTAGGTAGAGTTGAGATAGAATTGACATAGTGATGAGATAGAGATGAGGTAGAGTTGAGACAAAGATTAGATAGAGCTGAGCTGAAAAGTTGAGATAGAGTTGAGATAGAGAAGGGATACGGCTGAGATGTGGTTGTGATGGAGTTCAGATTGAGTTGACATAAAATTGAGATAGAGATGATTTAGAGTTGATATAGAGCTGAGATACAACTGAGGAACCTGATAGAAGAACTTGACAGATCTAAGGCAAAGTGGAGACATGCAGAAACTGTGACAGAGTGGAAACACAGTTGAGACACGTGAGACAGAGTTGTGAGCAGCCTAAGGGAGAGAGAGAGAGAGAGAGAGAGAGAGAGAGAGAGAGAGAGAGCGAGAGGGAAAGAAAGAGAAAGAGAGCGGAGAAGGAGCAGAGGAGGACGGCTGGAGCAGGAATCTTGTTTCTTGTTTCTGACTGCTGGGTCTTACTTCCTTCCTTCCGTCCAGATAAGTAACTCTGACTGCTGATGAGGAGCGGGGCAGGCCGCCTTCCTTCCTGCTCTCTGCTGCCTGCCTCTGCCCAGTCTATGCCTCTGTACACACACACACACACACACACACACACACACACACACACACACACACACACACACACACACACACACACACACGCTTACCATCTTCTTTACTCTCATCTGTTCACCCCCCCCCAACACACACACACCTTTTGCACACCTTTTGCTCTTTATCTCACTTGTTTCTCTCTCTCTCTCTCTATCTGTCTCGCTCCTAAAACATATGTGTTGTAAGGATGTGTACACACCATACATTTGCACACACACCTATATAAACACTCAACTGTAGTGCCCCACCAGAAACCACACACGCACACACACACACACACACACACACACACACACACACACACACACACACACACACACACATACTAACACGTGCATGTACACACATGCACACACATGCACACACACACACACACACACACACACACACACACACACACACACACACACACACACACACACACTAGAGTGGTTATTTGCACAGAGCTGGCTGACTATTGGAACACAGCATGAGAAATTGCTGAGTAAGCCGAAAAGCTCCCTGTGTTCTCCCGGTACCACAGAAGATCCTGCCGTGTGTTAACACTGCACACTGGCAGCCATCCCTGGCAAACACACACACATGTTTACACACACACACCCTCAAAGGGACACCTCACATACACTAACTGTTTTTTCCAATCACATTGAGAAAATCCGGTTGGACACCCACATGGAACACTTAACAATTAAATTAGTGACAGGTGACATTCTGTTCAAGAGTATACTTTGGCTTCAGCTAGTGATGTCAGCTATGAGTTGTTGATACACCTAATGTCAGTTTGTGATCATGTTCGGTGCGTTTTGAGCTTAGACTTTGAGTGTACATTTGACTGACTGTCTGTAAGTGGAGTTGCAGGAGAGCCCCCGCCCTTATCCATA
Source organism: Setipinna tenuifilis (assembly GCA_030347295.1). Classification (NCBI taxonomy): domain Eukaryota; kingdom Metazoa; phylum Chordata; class Actinopteri; order Clupeiformes; family Engraulidae; genus Setipinna; species Setipinna tenuifilis. The sequence goes on from CM059275.1 coordinate 9,783,809, forward strand.
CGCTAAGTGGTTATTTGTATAGCTGCGGGGCTATAGATTTTCTCCCAACGTAACCAGGATGTAGGACATTACACGGCTGGCTGGACACCTCATCCTGCAGGTGCAGCCAGCTCTCTAATTACGCAAGGAAGGGAACACACTCTGCCCCCACACACACTGCTGCTCCACCTAGACTAGACTCACTGCATATCAGGACAACAGAACTGGTACACAGAACTATCACTGTTCAGGAACTGGTACACAGAAGTGAACTATAGCTGTTCAGGAACTGGTACACAGCCCTGAACTATTACTGGAACTGGTACACAGAAGTGAACTATAGCTGTTCAGGAACTGGTACACAGAAGTGAACTATGGCTGTTCAGGAACTGGTACACAGAAGTGAACTGTGGATGTTCAGGAACTGGTACGCAGAAGTGAACTGTGGATGTTCAGGAACTGGTACACAGAAGTGAACTATGGCTGTTCAGGAACTGGTACACAGAAGTGAACTATGGCTGTTCAGGAACTGGTACACAGAAGTGAACTGTGGATGTTCTGGAACTGGTACACAGAAGTGAACTATGGCTGTTCAGGAACTGGTACACAGAAGTGAACTGTGGATGTTCAGGAACTGGTACACAGAAGTGAACTGTGGATGTTCAGGAACTGGCACATGGCAAAGATCTATAACGGTTCAGGAACTGGTATAGAGGAGAGATTTATTACTGCTGAGTGACTGGAACAGGACATTGAATTATTACTGTTCAGGAACCTATGCAAAGGAGTAAACTATTATTGTTGTAACTGGTACAGGTAAAGAACTATTGTAGTTCAGACCATGGTTTAGAACAGTGAACTACTATTGTTCAGAAACTGGTACAGAGGAGTGAACTATTACTGTTCAGGATCTGATTTAGCACAGTGAACATGGGTAGTAGCTGATGCCCTGCAGTGAACTATTACTGTTGAGCAGCTCGGGCACAGTAGTCAACTTCTACTGTTAAGAAACTGGTTCAAAGGAGAGAACTATTACTATTTAGGAGATGGTGCATGGGAGTGCACTTCTACTTTGGTTCAAAGGAGAGAACTATTCTTTTTTTTTTCTGGTATCTGGTAAGGAGGAGGAGAAGTTCCTTTGGTTCAGGAAGGGTTTGTGTGGCGGCACAACATTGAGTCTGACCTTATGGAACCCGAAGGCCTTGAACGGATGTGGAATGGCAAACACCTCTCCTGCCTGCTGAGCAGATCAATCAGCGAAGCCAGCAGATCAATCAGAGAAGTGGTTATGTAACTTCCCATCACTGCTTACCCAGAATCCTCAGCAGGAGGTCTTCAGCTCTGAGCTGGGTTTGCCATATAGAGGTTTTACCCCTTCTTTACACCCCTCTGTCTCTTTCCCTCTTTCTTTTCCTCTCTTTCTCTCCCCCCCCCCCCTTTCAGTGTGTTTCCTTGGCCATTAATATGACCAAATGAACAAAAACAAAATTTCAAAGCCCAAAACATAGAAACCCATTAAAACATTGAAAATACAAAAACAAAAGAATATATAACATAGTAAAACATACACACACACACGCACACACACACACACACACACACACACACACACACACACACACACACACACACACTTTAAGTGATGCTGCAAAACTTGCTGCCCGTCCACATTTTGAAATTCAGAGTTGAAGTTGAAGTCCTCCCAGTTAGCGCTGTCTTTCAAAGGCACTCCTCACTGCAGTGTGGAAGAGAGAGCACCTCTGCCCCTGTCACAAAGTGACTACTTCCTACCAGCTCTTAAGGTCAACCATAATTCTTTCTGTCTGCCCCTCCCTGTGGTCAGGCTGTAGTCACTTAATTCATGCTGGCAGAGGATCCATCTCTGCTTCGGGCAGCTGTGGCCCAATAATAATAATAATAAGGAGTTGGTTTCGGGATTTGAGGGTCGCAGATTTGATCGTTGTATCAGTAGGACAAATTGTGGATGGGGGAGTTATAACCAGCGCTCTCCTCCTGCATTCTTATCCATAGCTGAAGTGCCCTTGAACAAGGCATCTAACCCCACATTGCTACAGGGGAACTGTCCTTGTACCTAATTCACAGTAAGCTACTGGATAAGAGCGTCAGCTAAATGCAATGTAATGCAATGCCTTGTGTCTCTGACAGTGGAGAGATCCTCTGCCAAGAGATGAGCCCTTTTTATGGCCAGATAACAGCCTCATTAATGTCTTGTTTCTGGATTCATTCCACCAGCGTTCCAAATAGCATTTGTTTTCCTTGTTAATTTGGTGAACTGTGATTGGTGGTTGGGTGGCAGCGGGGCCGGTCATAAAATGGTCTCTTTGTGGTTCTAACATGATCTGTGATGGGGGTTTCCTGGGTTAGTTTCAAGACCAAATGACTTTAGCTTCAGGCTGAGCTCCGGGGAACTTGAAATGAATTATGGTGGCTTAGTGTAACATGAATCCAAAATGTCATTGATTTTTTTTTTTCTTCATGGATATCAGTGGAATTTGGCCCTATTTTGTGCCCCGCATGCCTTTGTGGGTGATCTTTGTTAGATATAAATGGTAATGTGGCATTTTCCTTCCCTGTCTGCATTTTGGATGTCTTTCTTTAGACAAACAGAATTTGGCCTGCAGGGTTTTGGACTGGGTGCTTGTCCCATAAAGTGTGGTCTTGCTTATTGAGCGTGATTAGTTCCACCCATTTAGAGGGTGAAATAGATTAGATATAGAAATAAAGTAGACTGGTTGATTCAAGTGTGTCCAATATTATAAACCAAACTAAAGATTTTACGTTGATAAAATGCTGTTTTGTACAATAAAACACCCATGTTACTATTTTCCTTTGTGTGCATTCAGTGCAAGTTTGAAGCTTCCTGAGGAACTCATAAAAAAAACATGATGACTGCACCATTTACCCCCCCCCCCCCCCCACACACACACACACACACACACACACCACCTCACCAAAAAAAACAGAACCCATTCCTTAAGGATGTTTCTATTTTTGGAAGATCACAAAAACTTTGGACTTGTCCGAGTTTACAGCCAGGGTCCGGTTCTGACAGCGCTGCTCTGGCAGGTCCAGGTGCTGTGGTGGGTCGCCCTTGTTGAGCGGGTGACAGCAGCAGCAGC
>CM059275.1:9799427-9801927 GCA_030347295.1 Setipinna tenuifilis
TGTGTGGTCCTCATTATCAACTCTCACTCCAATCTGATAAAGGAAATATCAACCTTTCTAGTGAGTGTGACTGGCAGGTTCATAGACACAGAGACAGACAGACAACCCCTTACACACAGACGAGAGAGAGAGAGAGAGAGAGAGAGAGAGAGAGAGAGAGAGAGAGAGAGAGAGAGAGAGAGAGAGGGAGGGAGAGAGAGGGAGAGAGAGAGAGAGGGAGGGAGCGAGGGAGGGAAAGAGAGAAGAGGGTGATGACAGGGAGCAGATGGGGAGGGGCAAGAGAAGAAAATGAGAAATCTAAAAAGAGACCTCATCATTATTATCATGACAGTTTGATAAAGGCTGGTCCAGACACCAAGAGATGAATGACTGTATCCCCTCCTTCTTCCTTCTTTCACATTTCTTGTCTCGCATTCTCTCTCTTTCATTCCCTTTCTCTTTTTTCTTTCTCATTCCCTTTCTCTTCCTCTGTCTCCATGCCTACCCCCTTTTTCTCTCTCTCTCTGGCCGTGCCTATCCCTTGCTCTGAGCTGACTGGTTAAAGCTGTGTGTATGTGTGTGTTTGTGTATATGTATGTGTATGTGTATGTGTGCACGTCATTGTGTGTGCGCGTGTGTGTTTCCCTTGTGTGGGCTGACTTAAAGGGGTTTGTGTGTGTGTGTGTGTGTGTGTGTGTGTGTGAATGTGTGAAGGTGTGTGTATGTATGTGAGTGAGTGCATGTGTGTGAATGTATGTGAATGTGTATGTGTGTATGTGTGTGTGTATGTGCATGCGTGCCCAAGTGTGTGTGATTGTGTGTATCAATCTCCTCCCAGCTCTGGCCTGTAAATGAGTCTCTGCCTGTAATCAGATTCCTGGGCTCCCTCAGCTCCACAGAGCTAGAGGTGTGTGTGTGTGTGTGTGTGTGTGTGTGTGTGTGTGGAGGGGAGGGGAGGGGTGTGTAGATCAGCCTCCCACATCCCTATAGCTCCCATGGAGGGCTCTTTTGATGCTGTCTTCACTCTTTACTGTTTACTGTTTACTGTTTACTGTTTCCAAAGCCTCTTGTTTTTGTTGTTTACCTCGGTAGCGTATGACACAGTATACTTGCCTAAATAAGCACGGTGGATGTAAATTTGATATGATAATGACAGCGACAGATGAGTGAGTCATTTTTTTTTAGTGTGGCATTAGCATTTCATTAGCCAGGCTGCTTTACACTAAATCAATGTCAACATGTTTTTTTTTTTTAAATAAACAATGTTTTAAAAATCCTTTGTAGAATCAGAACGGGCACAATGACACAGTGGGCTACCCATGAAAAAATGATGACTTCACAACACCAGACATTACAATACAATACAATACAATTATGACTTTCCAGCAAACAATTCATTGTGTATTGTATTCATATTGCATTACAATAGCCTGTTTAAATAGCCTGATCATATACTTAGCAACAGAGGTGTCAGTTGCAGTTTCAGAAAATAAAATCCCAACTACATATCGGATCCAACCATTTCCTAAACCAGCTGTACCTAATAAGCACACAAATCATTAGACAGATAGATCTAGATAGATTAGCACGTTAGTGAAATTACCTGTGTTAGGTGCACAAGTAGAAGGCAGAGGTTTTACTCTTAAAACCAGGATTGACATCTTTGCTACGTAAGCAGTATTGAGAGATGAGTGATGGTAATACAGTTTGAGTATTATCATACATATACAGAGGTGCCAATCCCGGGTTCAGACAGTAAAAACCCTGCCATGTTTTCCTTCTAACACAGGTGACTTCACTGAGCAGCTGATCTACCTGTCTTGAGTGCGTATTACGATCAGCTGATTCAGAGCTGGTTGGATCAAATTTGTGGCAGGGTTTTTTTGACTTTCTGAACCCATGATTGATACCTCTGTACATATAGCTATGTATGCACTGTCCTTTACACAGGAAGTGACAGCCAAGAAACTCATGACTGACACACTAGGCTCAAGACCTGGGATTAATCACAAGAACTGAGACTTGACCTGCCTGAGCCTTTCACAGGTTTGTGACTTGACATTGACTTGAGACAAAAAACATACACTTGACCTTTACACGTGACCTGGCTTTGATTCTGAAGGCTCAAGACTTTACACGGACTTGAGAAAAAATTCTTTACACTTGACTCGGCTTTGACCTCACAGGCTGAAGACTTGGCTTGGACATGTGAGGAAAAAAAATTATCTTGGTTGGGACCTGATTCGGACGTGAAGAAAGGCATTGGAGTTAACTTGGTTTTGACATGGTTCAGCCTAAAGGGATTTACATTACATGTCATTTAGCTCTAATTCAGGGAAATGTACAGTGAATTAGGTACAGGGACAGTCCCTCAGTGCAGTATAGGGGTTAGATGCTGTGTGTAGCCTCTTAGAGGTCACTGTCATGCTGGTGGAACAATTCACTGTTAATAAAAACAAACATAATTACAACATTACAACATTACTAAGACATTACAGAGAGTCTTTAGTAACACATTACA
>CM059275.1:9804427-9811927 GCA_030347295.1 Setipinna tenuifilis
CACACACACACACTGACACTGTGACCCTCAATGTGTCACTGGTGTGTGGCGTGAGAGAGAGCAGAGGCTTGTGTTTGCGCAGAGTGCGTGTGTAAGTGTTTGCTTGCCTCGGAAGCAGGGGTGACAAATAGTGAAGTGTCTGAGGAATGTTGAACCCATGACCTTAACACCTCCATGGCATGAACATCATGTGCCAATGACATTTGTCATTTCCCTGAACTCACATGCACACACAGACACACGCATGCACGCACAAACATACACACACAAAGAGAGAGACACTGATCATTTTTTAATGTTTGGTCACGTGGAAGACAAACAGATGGGCTCTGATTTAATCAGAAGTCAGTCTGTTTTATTTAAACCATCCTGTTATATTTAATTCATCTTGCTACATCGAACAAACATCCTGTTTTCTAGGTCTCCACTTTGAAGCAAATAATAAGCTCCACTACAACAACACAAAGCAGCCTGATTGGTCAGCTCACAATGACGCAGAACAGCTCCTAGTTACCCCCACAGATATCTTCACTGATCCACCCCAAAAATAGTCATTTTGGGTCTAGGGACCTATTACCTGCTTTTCCTAAGCTGGGGAACATAAGATTATGGAGGCGTAGGACCCAGAAAACAAAGCACCCTAGAACTGAGGGAAGTAGGTAGGAGATTATAAGCACAGGACCCTTTGTAATGCCTCACCATCACTATAAACATCTTGGGGACCTGTTTTTTTGGGTCCACCTGGTACATCTTGGGGGACATAGGACCACTTGGGACAGTCTTTCCCTTGGCACATAGGGCTCTTGGAATCACAGTGGCCTTGATACATAATGCCTTTAGAAAATAGGACCCTGGGAACATACTGCTAACCATAGTTTGAATTACAGGGGGTACTGGGTGGTACGGTACCCCTCTGATCAGAACCAGGTACCCTGCCAAAGGGACAAAAATAGCAGGGTTGAGGGGTACCGACATATTATTGTAAAATGTAAAACATAGTACGCTCTATATTATGTAGTAACCCCCCCTCCCCCCTTATGGAGGAATAATTCACACTCTGTTGCTAACCCTCCCACAGAAAGCATGAGGCTAGCCCCACAGATAACCTATGTTAGCTCCACGGATAGATAGTTATTGTAACCCCCACAGCACAGGTAGCATGTTAGCCCCACATATAGCATATGATTAGCTCCCCAGAGTGCACCTGCTTAGCTGTACAATACATGTAACAGATGTTAGCTGCACAGAGGGCACATGGTTAGCCCCCCACCCCACCCCTGTATGGCCTGGTCGGCCTCACAGTCTGCCGCCCCCCACTGGGAGAGGGTGGAAGTGCGCCTGGTTTGGGAGCGGAGCAGAGCAGAAAATGGCAGAGGCTGATTGGAGCTGATCTGAACAGATGCTGTGAGAGGAGAGGGGCTAAAATGTCAAATGATCCCCTTGTAATCCTCACACACACCACACATATGGACACACACACACACACACACACATACACATACAGCCACACCACACACACACACACACATATGGACACATACACACACACACACACACACGCCACAAAGGCACACACACATGCAGGCATACACACACAGACACACAGACACACAGACACACAGACACACACACACACACACACACACACACACAGATAGAGAGAGAAAAAGGGACCCCGCCCCTAAGCCCTTAAGATGAGGTGTCTAGTAGAGTGGTAACTACTGCCTAGCTTCATGCACTCCCCCTTGTTTCTGGTTCGTGTGTGTGTGTGTGTGTGTGTGTGTGTGTGTGTGTGTGTGAGAGAGAGAGAGAGAGAGAGTATATGCATGTGTATGTTGTGCATGTATGTGTGTGTGTGTGTGTGTGTGTGTGTGTGTGTATGTGTGTGTGTGTGTCTGTGTGTGTGTGTGTGTGTGTGTTACAGCTGCGGAGAGCGGCCGGTTATTCAGTGGGGTTTGAGTGACCTAGTTCTGCAGGAACATGGAGAGATGCAGCGGTCGGTCTGTTCACACCATCCTGACATCTCCTGCCTGGCAGAGACAGAGAGGGGCGGGGATGGAGGGGCGGGGGGTGGGGGTGGATGGATGGTGGTGGTGGTTGGGTGGGGGTGGGGGGCCGTATTGATCTGGATCCAGTTTCAGCAGGGGAGCAATGTGCTATGGCGTGCTGTGCTGTGCTGTGCTGGGCTGTGCTGTGTTGAGTTGTTTTTTTTATCGTTTAAGTCTTTCTCTGGCTCCAGATGTGTCGAAGCTGTTCTGGCCCAGACAATTAGGGACTCTTTCTTTCTTTCTTTCTTTCTTTTCCCACTCTCTCTCTCATACACACACACACACACACAAACACACACTCGCACACAGACACACACACACTCACACCCTCACACACACACACATACACGCACACATGCACACACATGCACATATAGTAGATACGCACACACAGCTCTGAAGGTCTGTCAGTAGAACAGGTGCAACTAGCATACTGCACTAACAGTCAGTTTTCTTGCTTCATCCATCTCTTTTTAGTTTCCCTCCCTTCTTCATCTTCTCTCTCTCTCAATCTCTGTCACTCTTTCACTCTCCTTCACTCTTTCTCTCTCTTTCTGTCTTCCTCTTTTTCCATTCTCTGTTCCATTTCCTCCCTCATTCTCACTCTGCTTCCCTTTTTTCCTCCTTCAATCGTTGTCTTTTTCTCCTTTATTCTCTCCTTTCTCTCTCTCTCTCACTCTTTCTCTCATGCTCTCTTTCTCCTTCCCTCCATCTTCTCTTCCCCTCAGTTCCAGAGACTCTCTGAAGGCTTCATTAAATACCTCTGTTTCCCTGTTCTGTCACTTTCTCTCCAGGCCAACACGCTTCACTGAACCCTAAGGGGTGTGTGTATGTGTATATATGTGTGTGTGTGTGTGTGTGTGTGTGTGTGAGAGAGAGAGAGTAGGTAGAGAGTATAAGTGTGTGCCAGAGAGAATGAGAGACACAAAGTTTGTGATTGTTGTGAGTTTGTGTAAGACCATATGTGTGTGTGTGTGTGTGTAAGAGAGAGAGAGAGAGAGAGAGAGAGAGAGAAAGAAAAAGAGAGAAAAAAATCTAGAGTGGGGGTGGGGAGAGAGAGAGGCTGTCTGTATGTGTGTAGAGACTCAGATACTCTTTACACCATTGGCTTTTTAATCTTAGTCTGTAGTTCAGGTGTGTGTGTGTGTGTGTGTGTGTGTGTGTGTGTGTGTGTGTGTGTGTGTGTGTGCATGAGAGAGAGAGGCTAAGCTTTACTTCTGGGATCCTAGAGTGTCTCTTCCCTTCTCTTCTCTTCTCTTCTCTTCTCTTCTCTTCTCTTCTCTTCTCTCCTCTCTCCTCTCCTGTCTGGGAGTGGACAGGATGGCAGCTGATGGTCAGGTGTAGTGTGTTTATCCGGCTTTTCTAGAGAGGGAAGTCGAGGTGTGCCGTAGGAAGTTGTGAGAGAAGGTTTTTTTTTCTCTTCGTGGGAACTCAGTCATCTGTTTTTCTCTGTGTGAAAAAGAGAAGATTACTTGGTGTATATGTGTGTGTTTGTGTGTGCATGTGCTTGTGTGTGTGTGACTAAGTCTGTGTGTGTGTATGAATGAGTGTGTGTGTTTGCGTGTGAGAGAGTGTGTGCGTGTGTATGTGTGTGAGTCTGTTTGTGTATGTGTGCGTACGAGTGAGTGTGTAAGTGTATGTGTGTGTGTGTATGTGTGTGTGTGTGCGTGTATGTGTGAGTGAGTGTGTTTGTGTGTGTGTTTGTGTGTGTGTGTGTGTGTGTGTGTGTGTGTGTGTGAGTGAGTGTGTTCGTGTGTGTGTATGAATGAGTGTGTGTGTGTGTGTTTGTGTGTAAGTGAGTGTGTGTGTATGAGTAAGTGTGTGTGTGTGTGTGAGTGAGTGTGTTTGTATGTGTGAGTGAGTGTGTTTGTATGAATGAGTGTGTGTGCGTGTGTGTGAGTATGAGTCTGTTTGTGTATGTGTGTATATGAGTGAGTGTGTGTGTGAGAGTGTGTGTGTGCGTGTATATGTGTGAGTGTGTGTGTGTGTGTGTGTGTGTGTGTGTGTGTGTGAGTGTGTTCGACCTGCCCCCGTGGAGTGGCTGATTCCCTCCCAAGTCTCGGGCTGGGAGCAGGAAGTGCTGGAGATACCTGCTGGGTCGTGACCTTTTCATCTCCTGTGGCACGCTCACTGTCAGGGCTTGGAGTGAGGGAGCTGTGTGTGTGTGTGTGTGTGTGTGTTAGTGGGGCTGTGTGGTAGTGTGTGTGTGTGTGCGTGTGTGTGTGTGTGTGTCTATGTGTGTTAGTGGGGCTGTGTGGTAGTGTGTGTGTGTGCGTGTGTGCATGCTTGTATGTGTATGTGTGTGTGTGCGTGTGCATGCTTGTATGTGTATGTGTGTGTGTGCATGCATGTCTGTGTGTATGTGCGTGCGTGTGTGTGTGTGTACATGTCATTAAGACAAAATGAAGCTTGCACTCAGTATTAAAAAAGTGAATAAAAGTTGTGATCCCTATGCAAAAAGAGGGTTTATCGGTCTCACAGGTGCTAAAGTAATTAGAGTGTAAAAGTGCACCATTAAACTCGTTTTGCATGGGTATCTCAACTTTTACTGATTTTTTATGATTCTGAGTGTGAGCTTCATTTTGTTATGATCCTGTGTTCTCATTTGAAACGTAAGCACCACTATATCGAAACAGCCACTTTGGAAGGCTTTGATTCCTTGCTTAGATTACTGTACATGTGTGCATATGTGTGTGTCTGTGTGTGAGTACAGTACACGCATGAGTGTGTGTCTGTGTGTGTATGTGTGTGAGTGTGTGAGAGAGAGAAAGTTAACACGTGCGGGGGGTGTCTAAGGGGTGAGAGTAAGAGTGAGAGTGAGAGTGAGGTTGAGAGTGACAGTGAGAGGAAGAGTGAGAGTGAGAGAGTAACAGTGTGAGAGTGAGAGTAAGAGAGAGGGAGAGTGAGTGAGAGTGAGAGGGAGAGAGATTGAGAGTGAGAGATTGAGAGTAAGAGTGAGAGTGAGATAGTGACAGTGTGAGCTTGAGAGATTGAGAGAGAGAGTGAGAGGTGGAGGTCTGGCTCAAAGCCACACTGCAGCATGCACAGGCGGCCGATCACATGACCCAAAGTGCTTACTGTAGCCACAGAGGGAAACTCACACCACAGCAGACCTGCAGCTCACCCGTGCCAGCACAGAGGGTGTGTGTGTGCGTGTGTGTGTGTAGTTCTACTGTATATACTGTATGTGTGTATATCTGTCTGTGTGTATATGACTGTCAGTGCATGTGTGTGTGTGTGTGTGTGTGTGTTTGTAGGTCTACTGTATATACTGTATGTATGTTTGTATGTGTGTTTGTGTGTATATCTGTTTGTGTGTATATGACTGTAAGTGCGTATGTGTGTGTGTGTGTAGGTCTACTGTATATACTGTATGTATGATTGTATGTGTGTTTGTGTGTATATCTGTCTGTGTGTATATGACTGTGAGTGTGTGAGTGTGTGTGTATATGAGTGTGCGTGTGTGCATGCGTACATGTGTGTAGGTCTACTGTATATACTGTACATGTGTGTCTGTCTGTTTGTGTGTATATGAGTCTGTGTGCGTGTATGTGTGTGTGGGTGTGTTTTTTTGTATATATCTGTGTCTCGGTGTATACCTATCTAACAGAACACAGTGTGTCAATGTGACTAGTTTGACTTCACCGGCATTAAGGCTAAGAAATGGTGTTCCACAAGGCTCAATCTTGAGCCTGTTATTGTTTACATAGTTATGATATCTCTGTATCACTAGACCACTGTAAAGTCCATTTTTATGCAGATGATACAATTCTGTATACTTCTGCAACATCCATAGAGCAAGCAAGCAGTATCAAATCTTCAATGTGCTTTGCTTTTGACCATGTCCAGAACTCCTGGAAAAGTTTGAGATTGGTTTTAAATTAATCTAAAACTAAGTTCTTGATTTTTTTTAATCATGAAAGTGTGATTCACATGCCATCCGAACTTCCTCTCTAAATGGGACACAAATTAAGCAAGTTGCTCAATACAAACATCTTGGCATCTGGTTTGATGACAGGCTGTCTCCTAAAACACATGTAGCCATCACAACACACGCTCACAGACTTTTATTCCCCTAGAAATCCCTCCCAAATAAAATCTGAGGGTTGGTAAATTAGTTTTTAGTTTCTTTGCACCTACAAAATGGAGCAGGTTACAAGATGTTATTAAATTAGACCAGTTTGTGTCATTAGACACTTTTAGGACCTTGTTGGATTTGTTTCACTTCATTGCTGCTTGTTATTGGTTTATTTTTTATTGTATGAATTGTAAACTCAGGGCATTGCTGTAAAAGAGCTTCATGGGCAGTCAATTCTCCCTCAACAATGGTTGATATGTTGCATATGTGTTTATATAAGTGAGTGGGTGTTTATATTTGTTTACATTTGTATATTTAAGTGTGTGTGTGTGTGTGTGTCTCTGTGTGTCTCTGTGTTTTTGTATCTGTGTGTATGAGTGTGTGTGGTGTGCATGAATGAGTGTCTCTGTGTTTTTGTATTTGTGTGTATGATTGACACACACACACACACACACACATGCGTGCACACACACACGCACACACACTCACACAAACACACACACATACACGTATGCACGCACACACACATACATGTATGCACGCACATACACATAGTCTCACACACACACACACACAGACACACACACACACACACACACACACACACACACACACACACACACACACACACACTTACACTCCTGGTCCGGTAACCTCAACTATAATCTCATATTATCCAAACGTGCTCTTTTAGACAGGTTTCACTTGTCTGATCTCTTTCTCTTTATTTCTTCCTTTTTTTATCTGTCTCCTTCTCTCTCTCTCTCTGTCTGTCTCTCTGTCTCTGTGTGTCTCTCTCTTTCTCTCTCTCCATCGCTCTGTCTTTTCCTCTTTCTCTTAAGCTCAGATTCAAATGTGCTTTATTAGCGTGACAAATGACACATTGAGTTGCCAAAGCATGCACAGGGAGTTACAACAGAAACAGCAAACTTGTGCATAGGTTATACATGTTCCGAGGTTCTCTCTCTCTCCCTCTTTCTCATTTCTGTACTTTTCTGTCTCTCTTTCTTCCTGTCTCTACCTCTGTCTTTTATGTCTTTTCTCTCTGTCTTTCTCACTGTCATTATCCTTCTGTCATTATCCATATGTTATGTTGTTTCATTTATTATTTCTTCCTCTCCCATCTATCTCTCTCTCCCGCTCTTTCTTCCTCTCTCTACTCTCTTTCTTTCCTACCCCCTCCTGTTATTTTTTTTGTTGTGTCTTTTATTCTGTCTCTTTCATCTCTCTTCTCTCCCCCTCCCTCCCTCTCTTTCTTTCTTTCTCTCTCTCTCTCTGTGCCTCTCTCATCTCTTCTTTGTCTCTTTCTCTTCTAGCTGTTTCCATCATGAGACACAGCGCATCTGCCTTTGGCTTTGCTGTAAGTACTCCTCC
>CM059275.1:9816927-9829427 GCA_030347295.1 Setipinna tenuifilis
TATGGCTGTATTCTACCTCGAAACTCTTTCTCGTTATGCCTCCAGAACACAAAGCAAACAGAGCCGCATTAATTAATCAAAGCTGCCCTCATAGTAATTAGCACATACTTCAGGAGCGCCAATGAAAACAATATGGGGCTTGTCAGTGGTTGTTTTAGGCTGGTAATTAAGTCTCTGCGTTACAATGAAAAGTCTGGAAGAGGGAGAGGAAAAAAGAAAGATGATGATGATGAGAAAGAAAAGAGGGGGAAAGGTTGGGAGAGAAAAATGAGATGAAGGAAGGAAAAAAAAGAGGATAAGGGAGGGGTGGTGGGTGTGTGTGTGTGTGTGTGGGGGGGGGGGGGGTCGTGCTGTGTTTATGGAGAGGTGGGTGTATGCGCTGGGTGAACACGTCTTTATGACGGACTGCACAACATCCATCATCATCCTCGGCCTGCAGACAGAGCACAAAACCTTCTCAGCAGGCACAGTGTGTGTGTGTGTGTGTGTGTGTGTGTGTGTGTGTGTGTGTGTGTGTGTGTGTGGCATACGTGTAAGTGTGTGAGAGGTAAAGAATAAGGGATGAGATAGAGATGAAGGAATCAAGAAATTAAGATACAGGGCATATAGTCTATGTGCATACGTGTGTTTGTGTAAGAATGTGTGTGTGTGTGTGTGTGTGTGTGTGTGTGTGAACGTGTGTGGTTGATACAGTGTGTGTGTATTTGCATGTCAAAGGCAGTACGATGAAGGTGTAGATAAATAGGAATGAGAGAGATAGAGCTGAAGAATGTGTGTGGAGAAAATGAGCGACAGAGAGAGAGAGAGAGAGAAGGAGAGAGAGAGACAGAGAGGCTGGAAAGAGTAAGTGACAGAGGAAGGTAGAGGACTGAGAAAGAGAGAGTGAGTAGGAGAGACAGAGAGAAAGAGAGTAAGAGAGAGAGAGAGAGAGAGGGAAGAGAAGGGGGAGGAGAGGAGCAGCCTTCAGCCCATGCTGTGTTTGGGGTCTGGGGAGTCCACAGAGAGCAGGGCCACTGAGACAGGACCACATCGATAGAATAACTAAGATAAATTAACACAGCCACACACACACACACACACACACACACACACACACACACACACACACACACACACACACACACACACACAGCTACTTACTTACACTTCTGCACACACACACACACACACACAAACACAAGCACACACACACACACACACACACACACACACACACACACACACACACACACACACACACACAGCTACTCACTTACACTACACCCCCTCCCACATACACACACACACACACACACATACAGGATGTTCTCTCTTTCTGTCCCTCAGGCCATTATATATTCAGCTGCCAGACAACAGCAATACATGTCCTCACCCAACAGAGCACGCATGTTCACTTGAGGAGACACATTTTCAAAATGATGCATTTTCATTTCGTATCTCTAGATCTGACACAGTGAATGAGATGTTCTTCGTTTTTTAATATCATTTTTACACCTTACATGTTCTCATACGCCCAGGTATCAGGGGTGGAAATTCACTTTTACAAAATCTCAACCTTTACCAGCCACTGATAAATTAATGGCGAGCTTCACCAGCCAGTCAACAGAAAATCAATATTTTGTCTCTGACATTTAGCCACTTTCATATTTCACCAGCATTTAGCTGTTGGCTGGTGCCAATTTATATCCCTGCTAGGTATCCATCTATTTTTTACGTGTCAGCCTATTTTGATATTTAATGTCTCACTCTTTCTCTTTCTATTTCTCCCTCTCTCTCTCTATTTAATTTAACTATTGCCCAATGCTTTTATAGCATGACTGACCACATATACATATACACACACTTATAGGTGAATTGAAAGCATTGTGGGTAGATGTCAGACCATAGACTGTAAATAAGAGAACTGGATAAAGCCTGTAAAACATCTCAAATGGACTTTCTCACACACAGTATGAGGCTTAGCCTACATTTAAGGTAGTAACCAGGCTGTAAAAAAACGTTTATTTTTGCTGTGAAAATGTGGGATTTTTTGACATGGCAGTCTGTAGGAAGTTGCTCGTTTCTGCAGCCAGCCCCTGCTGGTCGCAGAATGGACTTTTAGTTATTGAGATACGTTCTGAGGGCAGCATTGCCTACCATTGGTTCTCTCGCTCGTCCAATCACAGACAACAGGAGGCGGGCTTTGAACATTTTAAAAATCTGAAGGTGCGCGATTTTTCTTCTGAACAGTGTAGCTATGATTAACTCGGATCATTTGAGGGACCCGGATCATTTCGGATCACTTAGTGATATGAGCCGGGTTGTGCGAGTCACTTGAGTCACTTGAGTCACTTAACACAAAATGGCCCGACCTTTAAAGGGGTCCTTCCGCTAAAAAACACTTTGAGTAGCTCTATTTACAATGTGGTGGGTCACAACAAGCAGTATATGCACGCAGCATTCCAAGACGTGAAATTCGAACCTCATGGTTTTACTGGTCATTGAAGGGTCGAGCTAACCAAAGCGAGCGGATCAAAGCAGGCTGCATCTGCGTCACTAGGTCGTAAGCCCCGCCCAGAGCCACGTATGGCAAGCCCACATCCCAAAGGAAGAACAGTGGACAGAAGCTAGGTGAGCGAAAGACAGAGAATTTGCCCAATCAGAGGTGCCTTATTGACACGTCATGGATATTCACAAGGGACACCGGAAAAGCCAGTCGTTCAACCACTAGACCTGTTATAGCTTACAGAAAACAGCATCAAGCAAGAGAACTAGGACATAATTTTTCACAGAAATGACGCACAATGCATTCAACCATAGTGGCGACACAGAAATATGTATAAAAATAACGATGAAAGGACCCCTTTAAGTGTTACTATTTTCTCCTACCATGAACCTTTAGGTATGTTTCTAAAGTCTGCAAGTAGGCCCAATCAGCAGAATGTTAATGACCAGGTAATGAAAGTGGTGTACTAAGGGTTGGAGTATTGGTAATTTACAAATTACAAACAACAACAAATGGAACAATATGTGCAAATATGGTAGTGACTACATTAAATAACACACAAGAAATGGCGGAAGAATGTGAAAAAGTTCAAATTGCTTTTAAGCTATATTATAAACAAAGTATGTGAAATAATAGTGCAATGGGTGTATACAGTAGACTACAATAAAACGAGAAACATTCAATTAAAGTAGTGAGGTGGCTCCTCCTATCAGACACAATTTGCCCTGTTTTAGAGAAAACTCTCTCAGAGGGCACTGAGGTAGCAACAATGCAAAGCCTGCTCTTCATCACTGTGCACAGATCTTTGTAGATTTTTGAAGTTGGGCAAAGGTCACAGAGACACAGCATGTGTCTTGTTGGTGTTTTGCTACCAATAGCCTAGAATATCCAGCCTGTAGCTGCCCTGGCTACTAGTTCTACAAAAGGGCTCTTATTATTGTTGTTATTATTATTGTCATTATTATTAATGATATTACAGTCATCACAACATGCAGAAACCCCCACCTCAAGGAAAAAAAGAAATCTAGAAATAAAACATTATTATATTACATTAAATTCACATTAAATCCATCATATTGTATTACATTATACAGTGGTCCCTTGCTATAACGGGACAGCGCATTGTGCTATGTCCCCTAATTGGCTACTGTATAACATTGTCAATCAATATCCTCCGTGCCGCTGTTCTCCTGTACAGAATGCGTTCAGCATGTACAGTTTACATAAATCTGTGTGACTCTGAAGCTGTATTTGTGGGTGTTGGGAGTTACAGCCTCAAATCTATAATAATTGTGAAAAAATAAATAAATAAAGCTGACTACTTCGCAGATTTCGCCTATTGCGGGTTATTATTTTTAGAACGGAACTCCCGCGATTAACGCGTAACCACTGTATTACAGGATTTAACGTTTGTGAGGAATTCGACATTATAACAGGCCCAAATGCAGAATACAGTCTGCAATTCAAAATGCAGAACGCATTACTTGATCATGAAATGTGTATTGTTTTCCTTCACGCTGGAATACGTTTTCATTGTTTGTCAATAAATTAATAGCTTAAGCAAAAGACAGGTCGTCAGTCGTATTATGTTTGCAAAAAAAAAAACCACCGATGTTCTAGCCTACATAGTGACGCTCCCAGAGTAACCACCAGTAACCACTACGAAAGAATATTTTATTTTATTTTTATTATTATTTTATTCTCTTATGGTGAAAATGGATATGGGGTGGATCACAGTATTCATTGACACAACATAGGCAACAAGCTTATAGAAGTCAACAACATGGCGAACTCGTGCCTGTGTGCGAGACCGCCATTGGGGTATGCAATGCTACGGTTTCTGCAGGACCGCGAGCAAGCAGGGATTCATACTCAAGCAGCGAGCCGCGAGTGAAGCCATGATCCACCCGAGAGCAGCGAGCCGCGAGTGAAGCCATGATCCACCCCAGAGCAGCGAGCCGCGAGTGAAGCCATGATCCACCCGAGAGCAGCGAGCCGCGAGTGAAGCCATGATCCACCCCAGAGCAGCGAGCCGCGAGTGAAGCCATGATCCACCCGAGAGCAGCGAGCCGCGAGTGAAGCCATGAGCCAACCGAGGCAGCAACCCGCGAGTGAAACGAAACTCAGGATCCACCACGAGTGACGGTCGGGTTGGATCCTTGTGACGGATCTCGGTTAAGTTACGTCTGTTGGATCCTTGCAGTTGAGTCAGAGTTAAGTTTCGTTTTTGCCGCCTGAGCGAGTGAGTGGCTGAGTGCCTATGCTTGCGCTACTGCTTGGATCCACTAGTTGTGCTCAAGTCGCATATGTGTCATTTCTCTGCCAACTGAGATGGAATATGTTTAAGTGGTGCCGTTTATTGATTATATATCAATCAAATATGGTAGGACTCAACTGAGCCGGTTAAATAGACGTCTAGATCCGTGGTTCGTGAGTGATTTTAAAGGGCCGGTTACTTGACCCGGATTACGGATCTTCTTACATCTCTAGAACAGTGCCGCCAAGTAACTCCAAGCTAATAGTGACCCTTTCTAAACATTAAGAGACTATTTGGAGGTTGTTGCAGATTTAGTGCTTTGTACATAACAATATAAGTAATAACTGTTAACGTGAAGAATGGAATGCCGCTTATTTCTATTGAACCCCTTATTTAATTAGATGTGGTAACATTACAGAGCTGCTAGCACTAGCGATAATATGATGATGGCTAATGTAAACTCACCTAGTCTAACTTTTATGTCATTGCAACTTATAACGTTAGGGCTTACAGTAGAGGTTTTGTACAGTTTTCTATCTTCTTATCAGTATTCAGATACATTTAGCTGCTCTTTTGTAAATTCCGCGTCGTATTTTATAATAATGCTCCGAGGGCAGCTTTACCGGTAATTCTACTCGTGGAGCAGCTTACAGTATGACGCATTAACTCGCTGCTCCGAGGGCGTCCTTTTCTGTCTTATCAGTATTCAGATACATTTAGCTGCTATTTTGGGAATTCTGCGTTGTATTTTATAGGGGGTCCTGTCTTAAATGGTAATGCTTGGAGCAGAAAGACTGAAGACAGAAAAGGACGCCCTCAGAGCAGCGAGTTAATGCGTCATACTAGCCGTGTTTGGATAAGGGTAGACGGCTACAGACGGCTGCAGCCGGCTGTAGTCAGCGATGCATTGTGGGATGGAAATGTTGCATTATGGTTAGACTTTGTGTCAGAGTTGCCAGAAAGGCGTGGCGCTGTCACAAAAACGTCACAAGGTCAGATGACCTAAAAACCCATGTGATGTAGCCGTTTGTAGCCGTCTGTAGACAAAAGGTGCAGCCGCTTGCAGTTGCTTTTTCCGCGGCTACAATCGTCTAACTAACGCCTCCGTGGTGACGCAACTGTGCCCTGGTTGGTTTAAAGTTCATTGACGTCTGGACACGGATGTTGTGTAGCGCTCTGTCACGGAACTTCTCATCTTATATGTACGTTATTTTAGTCCAGTTTGAAGACATATCTTTTCTCTCTCTTTTTAGCTTGTTCTGGGGCGTGTATCTGATGCTGTCAAGCTCAATCTTTTATTGATTTATGTATTTGTTAATCTCGTTTTTATTGTATTGCTTTGTGTCAGTAGGCTATACCTATTAATGATCTTTGGGTTATGGTTTTGCCGTGTTATTTTTCATCCTTGTGTTGTGCAGCACTTTGGGACATCTCTGTTGTTTTGTTTAAATGTGCTATTAAAAAAACGACTCGACTTGACTTGAAGTCTCAATGCACCCTACTACAACCGCCCGCCCCTCCTTGTCCCTCACACACAACACATGACTTCTCCGCCATCTACTACGAAGATCAGGTGGTGTAAACAAAAGACTTGTGTCCGACTTGACCGCCGCCTTTTAAACACCCGCCCATGCTGCGAGGCGGAGTTCTTGCTGACGCATGTAGCCGAAGTTAGACAGCCGTAGACAGACCGGTGTGCTACACGAACGAGCCTACTGTAAGCTGCTCTACGAGCAGAATTACCGATATGCGGTAAAGCTGCCCTCAGAGCATAATTATAAAATACGACGCGGAATTCACAAAAGACCAGCTAAATGTATCTGAATACTGATAAGACGACAGAAAACTGTAAAAAAAAAAAAAAAAAAAAACCTCTACTGTAAGCCCTAACATTATAAGTTGCAATGACATAAAAGTTAGACTAGGTGAGTTTACATTAGCCATCATCATAATAGGCCCGTTCGGATAAGGGTAGACGGCTACAGACGGCTGCAGCCGGCTGTAGTCAGCGATGCATTGTGGGATGGAAATGTTGCATTTTGGTTAGACTTTGTGTCAGAGTTGCCAGAAAGGCGTGGCGCTGTCACAAAAACGTCACAAGGTCAGATGACCTAAAAAACCCATGTGATGTAGCCGCCTGTAGCCGTCTGTAGACAAAAGGTGCAGCCGCTTGCAGTTGCTTTTTCCGCGGCTACAATCGTCTAACTAACGCCTCCGTGGTGACGCAACTGTGCCCTGGTTGGTTTAAAGTTCATTGACGTCTGGACACGGATGTTGTGTAGCGCTCTGTCACGGAACTTCTCATCTTATATGTACGTTATTTTAGTCCAGTTTGAAGACATATCTTTTCTCTCTCTTTTTAGCTTGTTCTGGGGCGTGTATCTGATGCTGTCAAGCTCAATCTTTTATTGATTTATGTATTTGTTAATCTCGTTTTTATTGTATTGCTTTGTGTCAGTAGGCTATACCTATTAATGATCTTTGGGTTATGGTTTTGCCGTGTTGTTTTTCATCCTTGTGTTGTGCAGCACTTTGGGACATCTCTGTTGTTTTGTTTAAATGTGCTATTAAAAAAACGACTCGACTTGACTTGAAGTCTCAATGCACCCTACTACAACCGCCCGCCCCCTTCTTGTCCCTCAAGCACAGCACATGACTTCTCCGCCATCTACTACGAAGATCAGGTGGTGTAAACAAAAGACTTGTGTCCGAGTTGACCGCCGCCTTTTAAACACCCGCCCATGCTGCGAGGCGGAGTTCTTGCTGACGCATGTAGCCGAAGTTAGACAGCCATAGACAGACCGGTGGGCCACTCGAACGAGCCTATTATCGCTAGTGCTAGCAGCTCTGTAATGTTACCACATCTAATTAAATAAGGGGTTCAATAGAAATAAGCGGCATTCCATTCTTCACGTTAACAGTTATTACTTATATTGTTATGTACAAAGCACTAAATCTGCAACAACCTCCAAATAGTCTCTTAATGTTTAGAAAGGGTCACTGTTAGCTTGGAGTTACTTGGCGGCACTGTTCAGAAGAAAAATCGCGCACCTTCAGATTTTTAAAGTGTTCAAAGCCCGCCTCCTGTTGTCTGTGATTGGACGAGCGAGAGAACCAATGGTAGGCAATGCTGCCCTCAGAACGTATCTCAATAACTAAAAGTCCATTCTGCGTTCAGTTTGGGCTTCATTGTTTAACCTGGAGAACTCTTCTTATGCTGTTAGGACTGGAGAGTGTTTTTTGCAGCCATTGGAGCATGTACATTTGTCTGTGTCTTGAAACAGGACAGATTGTGAAGTATTAGAATTATAAGTAGTACTGTGACCACAGATCCATTCTAACTCTGCAAGTCATATTTCTTTGTATTGGCTTTTGCCTTTAGCAACGCTGTGGTAATTTTTTCCCCTCTTTTTTTGCATTTGCATTCTCTCTCTCTCTCTCTCTCTCTCTCTCTCTCTCTCTCTCTCTCTCTCTCTATCTGTCCCCTCTCCCCCTCTCTCATTCCTGCCCCCCTTCTTTCTCATTCTTCTCTCTCTCCCTCTCTCTCTGTCTCTCTCTCTAATTCTTCTGTATCTCTCTCCCCCTTTCTCATTCCTCTCTCTCTCTTTCTCCCCCCCAACCTGTCATTCTTTTCTCTCACTCTCTCTCTCTCTCTCTCTACACACACACACACACACACACACACACACGCCCTGAGAATCATAATGTTTTCAGCTCCAGTCTCCCACTGGCGCAGTAGCCCAGCTTCAGTCTCTTGGGGAGGAGTGTGTGTGTGTGTGTTTACGTGTGTGTGTGTGTGTGTGTATGTGTGGTAGGGGGGGCAGATGCAGATCGCCGTGGAGACAGATGACATCAGTGAGCCAGTTGCCGTGGTGAAAGCAGGGGGCTGTGCTTTCGTTTGTTGACTACAGTTTGAGGAGGCGTTTGTCTACTGACAGGATAATAAGTACAGATACCAGCTTTGGGATACGCAAGATTGCAATTATTTACATGAATTAACATTAGTCTGATCCACCCATCCATTCATCTGTATCTGCAAAACATCTGCAGTCATAAAAACATTACTTCATCATTTAACCGAACCCCAGTGCCGTACAGCGCGTCCTTATAATCACTGAATTACGGTTATTATAGTGGGGCATAGAGCATTCGCATAGAGCATATTAACGTAACTCATTTAAGATGAGTTATTACAGCATTGTCAACACAAAGGCTATATTGTCCAGGTTTTACTTCCAGGTGTGTGTGTGTGTGTGTGTGTGTGTGTGTGTGTGTGTGTGTGTGTGTGTGTGTGTGTCTGTGCCACGCTCCAGCTGGTGTAGAAGCAGGTCTCCAGAGCCTGGCTGTGCAGCGGCACGTTGTTGTAATTGGAATGTTTGTGTTAACCATCCATCCATCCACCTCCTGCCGTCACCCCCCCATGCCACCCCCTCACCCCCCCACATGCCCCCCTTGGTCCCAAATGGCAGTCACACCCCGGCAGCTAATGCTGCCCCTGGCAACTCCACTGCTACAGCAGGGGGAGAGGAGATGAGGGAAAAGGGAATGAAGATAGAAGAGGAGGAGAACAGGAGAAGACAGGAGAGGAGGAGAGGAGAGGAGTAGAAAAGAGGAGAGGACAGGAGAGGGAAAAAAACGTGTGAGCAGGGAGCAGTGGAGAGGTAAGAGCTTCTCTGGAAAAGTACCAGAAAGCCTCTCTCTCTCCCAGTGTGTGCAGTGTGTGTGTGTGTGTGTGTGTGTGTGTGTGTGTGTGTGCGAGACAGAGAGAGAGAGAGGTGTGTGTGTGCATAAGTGCATATGTGTGAGCGTCCATGTGTGTGTGTGTGTGTGTGTGTGTGTGTGTGTGTGTGTGTGTGTGCGAGAGAGAAAAAGAGAGAGAGAGAGTTGTGTGTGTGTGCGTGTGCATGAATGCATATGTGTGAGTGTCCATGTGTGTGTGTGTATGTGTACGTGTGTGTGTGTGTGTGTGTGTGTGTGAGTACGTGAATGCATATGTGTGTGTGTGCGTGTGTGTGTGTGTGTGTGTGTGTCTGGCTGTGGTGTTGTTCTTCCTGTGCTAGAGCTGGAACAGACTCGCTTGGTTAGACAGCAGCAGACTGAACAGATGGGGAAGCCAGAGTTTACTGAGGGAGAGGAGCAGCCAGAACAGATGGATGGATAGATGGATAGATGGATAGATAGATAGATAGATAGATAGATAGATAGATAGATAGATAGATAGATAGATAGACAAACTAGAAAAAGATACAGGATGGATGGATAGATAGATAGATAGATAGATAGATAGATAGATAGATAGATAAGATAGGGTGGATGGATAGACAAACTAGACACAGAGATACAGGATAGACAGATGTATGGATAGATGGATGAATGGATGGATAGACAGGTTATAGAAACAGACAGACAAATGAAGATGATGAAGAGACAGAGAGACAGTCAGACAGAGAGACGAGCAGACAAGTAGTCTGTAGCAAACAAGATGGTGATAAATGCTAACTAGGCAGCGCTGACAGCACCAGCGGGGAGAAGAGTGTAGGACTGTGGGGGCACACAGAGAGACAAACAGACAGACGGACAGATGGACAGGCATACTGACAGACAGATGGGCAGACAGACGGACAGTCAGGCACACTTACATACATACATACATACATACATACATACATACAGACATACATACATACATGCATAAGTACATACAAACATACATACATACAGGTAGACAGACAGAAAGACAGTGGAACTGGGAAGACAAGGTGGTTTGAAAGAGTAACTCTTAACGGACTAATAGAAACCACAGACAGATCAGTGTGTGACAGAATACCGGTAATTAATTAGTGTAGAATCAGACACACAGTCACACACACACACACACTGCACACACTAGGACAAGTTTAATCCAATTGTAAACGAGTTGGAATCGAATTCATGTGCACAGGCTAAAGATCGTATAGGGACTGGATTTGGCTTAAGCCGATGTTAATCCTCTTGGTGCTGCCTTGTGCACGATATCGTATTGGATTTGAGTACTGCACATGTATCAATGAAAACCAAAAATGCTATTTGTTCATTCAAACGGCCTTATAAACACAGCAGAATGCACACTATTTACGCAAATGCTGCTCCGTCAAACTCCTAGAACGGCATCTTTGTTTGTGTGCCACAGGATAGTTTGTTTATTTTCCTAATTTCATCAACCGGATGTAGTTCTAACACCATTTGTTGAAAAGACTACAGCACCACCTAACATAGCGGAGTTGCCCAGGTCACTGACCATTATCTCATTACACAGACTCCATGTGCACTTTGGGATTTTGGGACAGACCACCCGCTGGGCAGCAACATCGGATTTGGAGAAATCCAATACAATACTACCATGTGCATGCAGTGACAGACACACAGACAGGCAGACAGATAGACAGACAGACAGACAGACAGACAGATGAGTGAAATGGTGTGTGACAGGACACAGGTGAGCAGACAAATCAATAGTGGAGGTAAGTAAGCAGAGACAAGAGGAGACACAGACAGAGATCAGACAGATCAGCACTGAAGCAGAAACACACACACACACACACACAGACACACACACACACACACAGGCACACACACACACACACACTTACACACACACAAAGAAATACAGATGCACAGAGAGACAGATGGATTAGTAGAAATTCCCAGTGGGGGGGGGGGTTAGAGGGAAAAGAAAAAATGTAGGGAGTGAGAAACGCTAAAGGGTTGAATGAGTGGATTGGGGGATGGATGGGTAAAGAAGAGAGGAGGAGAGAAAGTAGAGAGAAGAAGAAGTAGAAGAAAAAGAAAGAGTGAGAGTGGAGATGGGAGGGGGAGGAGAGGAGGAAAAGAGCAGAATATAGAGGGAAGAGGAGGACAGTAAAGGAGAATAAAGAAGAGGAGAGGAGGAGGGAGGAGGAGAAGGAAATAGGAGGAGAAGAGAAGAGAGGAGATGAGGAGAGAGGATGGTAAGTGAGAGAACAGGTGTAATGTAATGGTGTGTGTGTGAGAGTAGAGAGGAGAGAGGGAAGAGAGGAATAGGAGGAGAGGAGAGGAGGAGGGGAGTGGGGGAGGAGGGAGTGGAGTCGACAGCTGTGATGTAGTGGTATGTGTGTAAGAGGAGAGGAAAGTAGAAGGAGAAAAAGAGAGACAAAGGAGGAGAGGAGAAGGGAAGTAGGATAGATGGAGGAGTAAGTAGTGTGTGTGAGGTGAGAGGAAAGGGAGAGAGAGAAGAGGAGGAGAGGAGGAGTGAAGAGAAAAGGAGAAGAGGACAGGAGGAGTGGAGAGGAGAGGAGGAGAAGATGGAGGGAGGAGAGGAGAGGAGGATGGAGTGAAGAGAAAAGGAGAAGAGGACAGGAGGAGTGGAGAGGAGACAAGAGGAGGAGAAGAGCAGTGAAGAGGAGAGATGGAGTGGGTAAGAGGAGAGGAAGGGAAGGGAGGAGTGGAGAGGGATGAGATGAAGAGAGGAGGAGAGGATGGAGGGAGGAGAGGAGGAGAGGATGGAGGGAGGAGAGGGCTGGTGGACAGCTGTGATGTAGTGGTGTGTGTGAGGCTGTGACAGGTGACATCCAGCTGATCCACCCTGTCGATCCTGCTTACTCTACCCTGGGACAGCTCCTACAGACAACCCCCCACCACACACACACACACACACACTCACATTCTCTATTATTTCAACAATGCAACCCCCCCCACCACTACCACCACTACCACTACACACACACACACACACACACACAC
>CM059275.1:9834427-9836927 GCA_030347295.1 Setipinna tenuifilis
CTGTTCACCAGTCATCTCAATCAAACCCAACCAAACCCCCAACCCCAACGTTAACCATACATTGTGTATCAGCGTTTCAATTGATAGTGTATCATTACAGACTATAGTCAGTCTATAGGAGGCCATCCTAAGTAAACTGTGACTGATGTAGTGTGTGAGTGGTTGTAAAGCAAACTAAACATGGACTTTCTCCACAGTCAGACTGAACACAGAGCAAATGTTTTATTTTAAGAGTGTATTTGGACAGAATGGTATTTGGTGCAGAATGACGGGACATGAGTGGGAGACAGAGATGGGGTGGATTTAGGAAATGGCCGCAGGGTAGACTTGAACTTGTGTCCTTATGTACAGTAAGCAGAGCCTTTACTTCATCCGTGGCCCAGATATTTCTTTTCATCTTTATGCTACATCGGAGAAAAACAGGAAGTCCAAGTCCAGTCGACAAATCACAGAAATACCAAAAAATATCACAAATAACTTCTGTCCAGCTACTTTTGCTTAAATGACAGGTACATCCCCTCCGACCCAATCCCCCCCCCTCAAACCCCCCAAGACCTTGATACTTTATTTGCCTCAAGTAGCCTCTCTTGGCCAAAGGTTTTTCTGAGGCCAGAAATCAGCCTCAACACAGCCTGCCTACAGCACCAACTACCGCTTGGATGCGACAGTCATACAGCACTGGGCGTGGCACGGCCATGTTTGAGCAGTTTTTTGGCCCGATGGTCTAGAGCCTGCTACAGTATATAATTAGTGTTACGATTGTGAGTTGACCAGCAGCGCCCCCTAAAGACTCGCTGTTATTGGAGCACAGGGTGTCTTGCTCTCCAGTTTAGCCTCGTAAACCAGCCCCTCGTACTTCATTTTTATTTTGTACAGAGGGTCTGGCTGAGGTTCCATTGACATTGTTGTCTCAGGCAGAATCTTGCCTAACCTATCAGCAATCAGAGCGACTTTGTGTGTTACATTTGAATTGTAGTGCGTAGGCAGGCTTCTAGCCAGGCTAATCGCATATGTCACGACCAGACATTAGCTATTGGTTAAAGGCAGATCCAATGATTTTAAACTTAAGCAGAATCTACACCTCCAGGAAGAAAACGTTTCTCAATACAGCACAGCCAGACCCTCTGTACGAAATGAAGTGTAGTATGAGGGGCTGGTTTACCAGGCTATCTGCAGTTAGCACTTCGCTACATCTCCAGTCTTTGCGGATGGGGTACTTGTCAATGGCATGGTGAGGACCGTGTGATGTAGCTGTGACATCTTGTTGTTGTTTATTGTTTGTTGTTGTTGTTTTTGTTGTTCTGCAGAGCTTGTGTGATTCTGGGCGTGGTCTTCATCCTCTCCTCCATCACCATCCTCGTCAAAGCCACCCATGACCTGGTCACCAAGCTGCAGCCTGAAGTGGTAAGACCTCTCTCACTCACACACACACACACACACACACACATGTACACAGACACACACACACACATACTGTATGTACACACATACATATACACACACACAAACACACACATGCGCACAGAAGCATGGAGATCTACGAAAGCACCGGATGAGTTGGAGGCATGGAGTCTCCTCTGCCATATGGACTGCTGAGTTATTTAAAGATGAAAGTTTGGATCAAATCTGTTTCAAAATCTGCAGATCTGTACCTGCCAACCATTCAGAAAAAAAAGCAAATTTCGTCATCCGAGTATAAATGGAAAAAAAAAAAACATGTCTAATGCTTCAAAGATACATGCCCACACGCACACATAATGCCACACACACAAACACACACAAACACACACACACACATACACACACATACACACACACACACAAACACACAGGAGGAGAGGTAGGCACACACACACTCACACACACACACACACACACACACACACACACACACACACACACACAAACACACAGGCTGAGAGGTAGGCACAGGAACACACACACACAAACACACACACACACACACACTGAGAGGTGGGCGTGCACACACGCGCACACACACACGTACACACACGCACACACACGCACACACACGCACACACACGCACACACACGCACGCACACACACGCACACACACAGGCTGATAGGTCGATAGAGAGACACACTTCGCTCCCTTGGCTGCACGGCCTCTATCAGGAAAAGTGTGAATTCTATTTACGAGACAGTACGCCACAGAGAGGTGTCACCGTGACGATAGGGATTGGGGGGGGGGGTGTTGAATTGGGGGGGTTGTTTGAGTGGAGACCAGAGACACGCTGACAGCTTGTGTGCTGTTAGTGTTACCCACCCCCCCCCCCCCAACAACCACCCCACCCCCCCAACTCCAACTCCATCTCCATCCCCGACCACCCCCCCACCCCCCAATCTAACTCTCCCTCTCCCTTTGGCGTAATTATAGGAGGAATGTTGCAGAGAAGGGGTGTCATGACTGAAAAAGAGGGAGAGAGGGAGAGAGTGAGAGAGAGAGAGAGAGAGAGAGAGGGAGGGAGGGGAGAGAGA
>CM059275.1:9839427-9861927 GCA_030347295.1 Setipinna tenuifilis
GGAGAGAGAAAAAGGGAGGAAGTACAGGAGGGAGGAAGGGAGGGAGGGATGGAGGGAGGGAGGGAGGCAGAGTGGGAAAGAGGTGCAGATGGCAGAAGTGAGAGACTTGATAGGTGAGAAAGATAAAAATACTGGAGAGAAAAAAAAAACATGAAGAGAAGAAGTGAGAGAAGTGTGAGAGGGAGATGAAAGTGGGAAAACTGGTAAAGTGGGATAAGGTGAGTCTGTGAGAAAAAGAGAAAGAGACTGAGAGAAAGAGAGAGACAAAAGGAAAATAGTGAGAGTGAGACAGCGAAGGAAAAAAGAGGTAGAGAGAGAAATTGACAAAGAAAGTGAGAAAAAGAAAGAGAGACAGGAAGAGAGGTAGTGAGAGATAGGGCAAGAGAGAAAAAGAAGAGGAAAGGGCTAGAGAGAGAAAGACGGAAAAGAGAGTAAGAGAGAGAAAAGGAGAGGAACGGACACAGGGAGAGGGAGAGAGAGGGAGAGAGAGGGAGGGAGAGAGAGAGGGAGGGAAGGAGTAAGATTCATGGTTCTCTCTCTCCTCCTGTGGATTGGGGTTAGACATTCGGCAGTCTGAGGTCCTGGGTGGCGGCCATGTCTAAATCTAGTTTCAGCCTCATTTGTGAAGCTCTCCGCGTCCCTCCCTCTCCGTCTCCCAGCCTCCTCAGACTGCCCAGCTGGTTTAGGGAGAACGGCCGTGGCAGAAACATACATTCGCTAGCGACCCACTCTTTCATGCGTACACTTCTCTCCTCTCCTTTCCTCTCCTCTCCTCCTACTCTTCTCTTCTCTCCTCTCCTCTCCTCTCTGAACAACAACAGCAAGCTCCGACAGACAGTCTGAGCCCAGATTTTTACTGGGGAATAGTTTCTGATCGGATCAGCAGTGCAGGTTCAGATGCTGTGAGAGTGTGTGTTTGTGTGAGTGTGAGTGTGTGTTTGTGTGAGTATGAGTGTGTCTGCTCGTTTTTAAGAGTAGCGATCCCAAGGGGTGTGTGTTATTTACACTCTGTCTGACAAACACACCAATCATCATCACAAAGTCTCTATTTAAAGACGCCTCCTGTACAGGAGTGTGTAAGTGTTGCTGGCGGTGTGTGTGTGTGTGTGTTGCTGATGACGTGTGTGCCACTGATAGTGTATGTGTGTTGCTGATGGTGTGTGTGTGTCGGTGATGACGTGTGTGTGCTGTTGATAGGGTGTGTGTGTCGCTCATGGTGTGTGTGTGTGTCACTGATGGTGTGTGTGTGTGTGACGCTGATGGGGTGTGTGTGTCACTGATGGTGTGTGTGTGTGTGTGTGTGTTACTGCTGCACCAGCAATGGATGCCACTCCGGTGAGATTGGGAGGCGAACAAAGCTCTCATTTAGCAGCTCCGTGTGTGTGTGTCTCTGTGCTGGCTGTCGTGTAACCTTGCAGAGATGCACTTTTTTCATGCCTGCAAGCCCTGCTACAATATTAATGACGCTCCTAAAGGCTGAAAACCTGACTCACTCACTCACACTCTCTCTCTACCTCCCTCCCTCTCTCTCACACTCTCTCTCTACCTCTCTCTCTCTCTACCTCCCCCTCTCTCTCTCTTCCTCCCTCCCTCTCTCTCTCTCTCTACCTCCCTCTCTCTCTCCTGCACTCTGTCTTTTTCTCTCCATCGCTCTATCCCATTCGTCTGTCTTTCCTCCTGTATTATAAATTACCTCATTTACATCTATATATTTTTAATTCTCTTCTCTGTCTTTGTGTCTTTCTTTGTGTCTTTGTTTCTTTCTCTCTCTTTCTGTCTTTCTTTATTTTCTCTCTCTCTGCCGCCCTCTACCTCTCTCCATCTCTCTCTCTCTCCCCTATCTCTCTTTCTCTCTCTCTCTTTCTCCCTCTCTCTCTCTATCCCTCTCTCTCTCTCTCTCCCTCTCTCCATCTCTATCTCTCTCTCCCCTATATCTCTTTCTCTCTCTTTCTCTTTCTCGCTCTCTCTCTTTCCCTCTCTCTCTCTATCCCTCTCTCTCTCTCCATCTCTCTCTCTCTATTCCTCTCTCTCTCCCTCTGCAGGATGACTTCCTGTACAGTGTGTCCATCATCAGTGGAGTGACGTGTCTGATCCTGTGCGTCTTCAAGTTCATGCTGGGCAGAGTGCTCACCAGCAGGGCCCTCATCACCGATGGTCAGTATATACGTCCGTATACTACAGTAACCCCGGACACCAATCACCACGCCGCCCCTCTGCACCATGGCAACAACACCAACCTCCGCTTCACCCCCCCCCCCCCCCAAAAAGACCACACCCACCTGTGCAGCAGAGTGGGGAGGGGGGGCGTAGGGGGAGAGAGAGAGAGAGAGAGAGAAGAAGGGGGGGGGAGTGTGAGAGGCAGAGAGGGAGAAGAGTGTAAGAGTGTGAAACAGAACAGAAAGAACAGAACAGGTGAAAAGTGAGAGTGAGAGGCAGAGAGATTTTTGCAAAAGAGAGACAATCGGAGTCAGAGAAAGAAAGAGAAAGTGTGTGTGTGTGTGTGTTTGAGCGTGTGAGTGTGTATATGTATATGTGTAAGCATAAGTGTGTTTGAGTGACTGCGTTTGTGTGCATGTATGTGTGTGATCATGAGAGTGTGTATGTCACACATGAGAGTGTGTAGTTTGAGTGACTGCTTTGTGTGCATGTATGTGTGTGATCATGAGAGTGTGTATCTTGTGTGCATGTGTGTGTGTGAGCATGAGTGTGTGTCTGTGTGTGTGTTTAATGAAAGTGCTGATGTTGAAGCAGGTGCGGGCAGGATGCAGGATGCCCCACTTTCTCGGCAGAGACACGCCCACCACCCGCAGCCTCTGCACCACAGCTCCACCTATCCCCAGGGGTGCTCCTCCGCTCCCAGCCAATGGCAGGCCTCCTCGCACCTCCCTCAGCCAATCACGTTGCTCATCGATTCCCTTTGATGTCCTTGGGCGTTGACGTTGAGTAGAGCAGCTGTCCTGGGCCTATGTTGCCTGTGGCTCAGCAAAGTTCGGTCTCACACCCGAAGCCTCCTGCTGTTTTTTTTTCCACATGTACATACAATGGGTGTGGTGCTGTGTCCCTCTAAGGACACCGTAGCCAAGTCACTCCAAGCCCAGGGGTGGGGCCAGAGGGAGTTGCCAGTAGCAACCAGCTCAGATTGCTCCCAAGCACACAAGGACTGAAACAGGCTACAAGACATTTCTAGAACCTGCATCCTACTGAGGTTGTAATCTCACCACCTACCACAAGAATTTGTAAGAGTTAAACTTTTTTGACAAAGGGCAGAGGTGACATTTGTGAGGCACTATATAAAAACACTCCCTGTAGCTTGTGAGTTGGCCATTTAGACGTTCAACAGACTTAGCTCCACTCAACTGAGACTGAAACTGAGAAGAGTATGCTGGGCAGCTGGAGGATAGCTGGAGGATAGTTTACCGAGCCCACACTGGTAACAGTGAGCTTGAGAGAGAGAGAGGACACACTCAGAAGTCTGAGCTACAGTGAGAATAAGATGCACTAACAGGACTTAGGGGGAACTTATGTTCAGGCTGAAAGACCACAGACACTCCAGTGTGGACTTGAAATCCTACTGTACTTCAAAGAAGTTCAATAAAATCGAATTGAATCTAGTAAGGACAGTGTAGTATTAATAAAGAATCCCTTAGCCAAACACACAAAGAGTCCTCAGTCCAGCGTGTAAGACCTCATGCCAATTCAGTCACCTGAGAGATGAACAGGCACATGATGAAGACCTCATGACATGCTGCTTCATAATCACGAGTCTTCTTGTTGCTGGCTCCTAACGATAAGTCTGTTGCTGCTAATTCTAATGACAAATTTTTCTCATTTTAGCTCTTTCATCATACTTTTTGCCTCATTCCCCCCTCTCTTTTCCCTCTCTTGTGGTCAGGGCTGTATTGATTTGGGGAGGCACTACATCACCAGACACACAAAGTCAGCGGCTCCAGCTCCAGCAGTACAAACACTCCGCGGCTGTTTGTCCATTGTGTGTCGGATTTATATTTCCCTCAGCGAGTGTAAACACTCCGTCCACTTTGTTTTTCAGCTTTGAGAACAACGCAAACAACAGTAGCAGTTGGGGGAGACAGAAAACTAATATGTCTGCTCTGCTCTTCTCTGCTCTTGTCCTGTCCTGTTCTGTCCTGTCCTGTCTCCCATCTCTGTGTGTCCAGGCTTCAACTCTCTGGTGGGCGGCATCATGGGCTTCTCCATCCTGATCAGCGCGGAGGTGTTTAAGCACGACCCGGAGGTCTGGTACCTGGACGGCACAATAGGCGTGCTCATCGGCCTCATCATCCTGGCCTACGGAGTCAAGTGAGTTGGGTCCTTAGAGGGCCTTCAAGGAGTAACTGCACCCCCCCCCTAACCACTAACTAACGTCTTATAATAATAATCTTACACCATTAATCATCATCTAATATCATTCAAAAAAAGGTTTTAAAATGAGGGTCTTGAGGGGAGAGGGGACTTGGGAAACTTGGTCTACCTGCCTCTGATAAAGAGGTAGGTCTCACTTCTTGTTTGGGTATGCCCCTATGACATGGCTGCATCTGTGTCTCTTGCTACACAGTGTCATCATGAATTCTCATAGGTTGTGGCACAATTGAAGCGGTAGAGGGCACAGAGAGATGTCCATTTAAGCCCTAAAGTGCCACAAAAAGTTGTTTTTAGCTTTAAAACTGATGTTGGTTGACATTAAAAAAACTATTAGTGTGTTTTTCCACCACATCAGCCCTATCACTTAGTCTAGCTTAGATCTTAAGAACATACTCCAGGGTGCAATTACTTTCTTTGAGGCCCTCTAGGTGTCCCATGCTACTCATGCCACTCTGCAGACATCAGGGTCCCATCTAGATGAATGGGAAACCAATCCAGAACTCTACATAGGATGGTCAAAACAACCATGTCAAGTACATCAAGCGAATCTTCAATTCAGTTCAATTCAATCGAATTGAATTCAGTTTACACTTTAAATATTTTATAGAAACTGCATGGAATTAATGTTCTCAACAGAAAAGTACGGGAAAATGTGTGTGTTGTCTTTGTGTTGACTTGATCGCCATGCATGCACCAAAATGGACTCTTCTGTTATTATTGTGGTAACAGATAAAATATGTAGTGTAACATTACTTGTACATTTGCGCCTGCTTGTTAACATGGAATGCATTACTCACACAGATTCGCACAACAGCAAACGTTCATGTCTCATAGCATACTCTATTTCCCAGTTCCCCATGAACTACGTTTTGACTGTAACCATCCTAACATACTGGGCACGTTCCTGCATCTCATTACATATAGATTGTTTGAGTAAAGCAAAATGTGAGTTATGCTGTTCCCAAAAATGTGATAGGCTTGTCAACAGGGCGGGACTAGTGGAATAGCATTAGCGGTGCCCTCTCATTGATCCGCAACTATTTTCTGGATCTGTGCCTTTTCTCATCAAACCTCTCTGAGATCCACTTCTTGTGTTCTGCCTCACCTGGTTTCTACTCCTGACATACACAACTAAACACACACACACACACACACACACACACACACACACAGGAGTTAAGAGACCTAGATAGATGCAAGGGACTTTTAGACATGTAGGTTAACACAAATAGGACTCAAACACCAACACACAGACACACAATCATAGGCCAGAGCTGAAACACACTCTCAGTTACACACGGGACTCAAACACACTCACGTATACAGACTGTATAGTCATGAATATGAGAGATTCTATCTCTCTTTCTCACCCTCCTTCTCTTTCTGTCTTTCTCTTCATATCTCTCGTTCTCTTATTCATCAGTTGCATGCTAACTGGTGCAATCCCATTCAATGATTTATTTTTAGCCTATAGCTGAACTGCTCCTGCCAGACCTGGTTTTGGTAAAACTCAACTATGCTAAACTAAACTTTAAGGGTTTTGGAAAATTAGTCTATTTTTACAAAAAAGTGGAGTGTTTCTTTAATGATGTTGTCTGTCTAATGCTGTTGTTACATATAAAACCAGTGGTACACGAGACAATATTAGATATTAATATTTAACAAGGAGCAGGCACTGCTAATCTTTACTTTCAGTCCAAATTTCAGTCAGTTTTTATTTCTTTTACACCTTCAACTCTTTCTTTTTTCCCCTCTTTTTATGTGCCCTCATAAGGCTTCTGCCAGAAAAGTGAAGGGTTCTGTTCTTACTTGTTTTGACATCTTCTACCCCTTTCTCCTGAACCCCCCTCCTGACCCCCCCCCCTCCCCCTCTCTCCCCCCCCCTAGGCTGCTGGTTGACATGGTACCCCGCGTCAGACAGACGAGGAACTACGAGAGGTTTGAGTGACAGTCGCCCATGGCAACGGGACGGGGGGACACAGGGGAGCCTGGTTTGGAAAGGGGCTGGATGACCTCATCAGTGTCCCCTCTGCACCCTGTAGCAGCACCCATCTGATATTAAAGACACTCCCCAACCCAGTCACTCACTCACACACACACACTCACACATCTTCTCAGCACACACACACACACACACACACACACACACACACACACACACACACACACACACACACACACACACACACACACACATCGATACTGACCTTCAGATGCCAGCGACATTTTAGTATTTTTCAGCCAGCCCTTTGTCACTGTTGCATCACACCCCCCTTCCCCCACCCCAACCCCACCCCCAGACCTCCACCCCCCTCCACACTGTCCACCCCCCCACAACCACACCCCCCTCCCCGCCCCAACCCTCGCGTCCCTGAGGCTCTGCTTTGTAAATAATCCATATGAGAGCAGAGGGGAGTGGAAGAGAGCGCAAAGCATTGTGGGAAATCAGTCCCGGGCTGGAGGACGAGTGCCGCAGGATTGCCCTCGGGAGACGACTGTGGGCGCGACTGTTCCGTTCCGTTTGCTCGCCGCCTCGCATGATGATTGACAGAACCAGCTCAGCTCTCCTTCCGAGTTCTGGACAGGAACTGTGTGTCTGACGGATCCTCATTGAGGACTTCAGTGTGTTTGTTTGTTTGTTCGTTTGTCTGTCTGTCTGTCTGTCTATTTGTTTTTTTTTCTTTTCTTCCTCCTTCCTCCCTTCATCCTCTCTCTGCAGCCTCTCTCTGCAGTCTGCTGCAACTTCCTCCTGCCTTTTTGTGGTAAGATTTTTCTCAAAGAGTTATGAGTGTGTGTTTTTTTTTTTAACAGTGTGGGGTTTTTTTTTGCCAAGAAAGCACAGTTCTTCACAGAGTGTTGCCTGTAAATGCTTCAGGAGGATGTGAAATGTGTGTTTACGTTTTCTGTCAGGACTCTGTGTGTGTGTGTGTGTGTGTGTGTGTGTGTGTGTGTGTGTGTGTGTGTGTGTTTTTGACAGCCAATCCTGAGAGGTAAATGAGAGGCTGTGAGAGGGCCCCTGTTGTGGAAATGAAATTCTCATTTGACAGTGACGGGGCGTAAATCAACTCCGTCGTCGCGCTCCCCAATGCAATGTGGGCCGGTCCCTGAGCTTCGGGGGCTTAGGAGAACATTAGCGAACGAGGAGCCGGCTTCCCAGAATAGACACGACTCTCTCTCTCTTAACCACTGCAGAGAATACAGGGTGAAAAGAAAAGAAAAGAAAAGAAAAGAAAAGAAAAAAAAAAGTACTGCATGAACCCAAACACCTTAGTCTGCTCGTACAAGGAATTATGAAATATGAGGAGGCTATTAGCTAAACCCCCCTAAAGAGAAGGATTAGCTATCCCCTCTAGACATATAAGGCCTCTTAACATTTACAACCAAGATTGGCTGGTAGCTGAAGGATGGTTTGTCAGTCACCTTTATGGTGAATCTGACAGGAAAGATATAGGGATCATCACACACACACACACACACACACACACACACACACACACACACACACACACACACACACACACACACACACACACACAGGGGCTATATGAGGGTGGGACTGCAGAGACTGAATCTTAAAGGAGCACAGCACCAGTCAAAGCCCCCCCCCCCCCCCCCCCCCATCCACAAGCCTTTGACTAATGTTACACAGCACAGCAATGTAGGCCATGCACCCAGCTTACACCACAAGGGTGACCGGTCAGCAGTGTTCGTCATAACAGCATAAACATCAACCGTAATGCCACAACGCCGTTTCTTACGGCAACATGAACATAGACCATAATGAACGAGGTGTGTTCATGTGAAAGATCTTTCCTTGCCAAAGGAGTCCTGTGCCAGCTGCTTAGTTATGCGAACCACACTGATATATGTTCAGCTTGAGCACAACTTTGTACAAAAAAAAAACGCATAACTGCACAACTACTGGAAAGCACACTGGTGACTCAAGTCAGGTTTAAGGGTATAAACACCTGGAGGGTATTCCAAGTAGGTGGTTTAGTGGCTAACCCAGATAAGTTAACTGAGAATGTATGGTAAATGTACTAATAGCACAATCTCATGGCTTCATTCTCCTAGCGGAACAAAGCCACATGGCTCTTTTAATAAGAGATTTACCACAAGCTCAAACTTTAACATAGCCAGCTAAGTAACTAAACCAGCTTTGTGGAATACCCCCACCCCGAAGAATGGCAACTTGACAGGTGTTTGTAAGCACCTGAGAGGTAACATGACAGGTGCTTGCCAGCGATCTTGCCTAGAAGGCAGTTCGTTAAAGGGAAACATCTGGATCTCTTCTGGTCCTGAGGAGACACACTCCCTCCATATTAGTCTAAAACACAGATGCTCTCTCTTGGGCGTCGTTTG
This sequence comes from Setipinna tenuifilis, assembly GCA_030347295.1. Taxonomy (NCBI): domain Eukaryota; kingdom Metazoa; phylum Chordata; class Actinopteri; order Clupeiformes; family Engraulidae; genus Setipinna; species Setipinna tenuifilis. The sequence continues at coordinate 9,848,170 of CM059275.1, forward strand.
AATCAGTGTTTTTTGTTTTTGTAAAAGCACCACCGCAGGAAATGAGGCTGCTCTGTAAGCTTCCTCTGTAAATACACCATTTCACACAACAAACAGGGTTCAGGGTCACGCTCCTCAGTATATTTAGAACACAGACTTAAACACACTCACGGACACACACACACACACACAAAGACGCCCACATCCTGCACAAAGGGACCACATCAGGAACAGTGAACACTCTGGGGGACATTCTAAGAACATGGATAAATAGCAAGTCTGGCTACGTTCACTCCCAATGTAGTAAAACACCTAATAGAAGGGCTCAGAGGGTTTGTTTTTGCAGGGATAATGAGGTCATGGGCCTCTTCATTTAGAAGGTTTTACACTAATTTGGTATTTACTGCGGTTAATTTTCATTCTTGGAATAACCCACCTGGCCTGATCCAGGACCCAGTTCCTTGCTACAGGTGATTCAGCTTTTGGGTGAGGAGGACGTACCTGGTCTTAACACACTGGGGTCAATATCTGATATCTGATGACAAGCGGCTGAGTACACACACATACATACATACATGTATGCTTGGTTCCGCTTTTGCTAAGTCCTCCGCTGACCTGAGGGAGGGAGGGAGGGAGGATGTGTTGTGTTGTGTTGGGTGACGTAGCCCCCACCCCACCCATCCGTTGTGCTGTGCTGTGCTGTGTGTGACGTAGCCTCCACCTTCTGGTAGCTGTAGTGAAGCACAGTGTGTCTGACGCTAAAAGCACACCGACCGATCGATCAGTGGCACAAAACTGGGTTGAAGCTCAGTGTAAGCCTTAACAACATGCCTAAATATACACACACAGCGCACATATACATACACACATCACACATACAATATACACACACGAGCACACCACATACATACATACATACATACTCGTACATATTTACACACACATGCGCACATACATACGTACACACACATACTTGTTCAAACACACACACACACATATATATTTGTACACATTAATACAAAGGTACAGATATTTTTTTCTCTCTGCCTATAGTTCTAAGTGATGTGACTTTAACTGAAGTATTACCGTAGACTAGCAATCCAGAGTCATCTGTCTTGGCTCACGGTGGTGTGGCGTTCCAGATGTGGGTGGTAGTCATTCAAGAGTGTTTCTTTTCTACTCTGAGCCAATCATATTCCGCTCTTCTAGAATTAGAACTGTGATTGTAGGCAGGTAGCATTCACTGTAAAAAAATTAAGTCTGAAATGTTATATTGTATTTACAAAGTGTGTTTTTTTGTTTTGGCACAAGTGCATTGCTGTACTTAAGATGAGTAATTTATTGAAGAGAAATATAGGATTTTCTTTTTCATTAATATTATATATATATTTTTTTTGTTGTTGAATGAAATTTCCTCATGGAGGACATTTTAAGAGGTCTCGTTTACAATAAACTAAAACAGACATGAATGATTCCTCCCTCCTGGTGCGGATGCTGTGACCTAGCTTGAAAAAAAAAAAAAAAAAAGCTCCCGGCCCTCCTGCACTCTTTCCTCGACTCACCTTTTCTTTGGATGATTGTTGCAGCATTCGCGCCTCTCTCTCTCTCTCTCTCTCCCTCCCTCCTTCTCTCAGTCTAACTGATGGTGTGGGAGACGGGGCAGGTGGGCCCATGCATGTATAGAAAAGCGCCAGCAGCTTTTAGAGTAGACTTACACACACACACACACACACACATGCACACACACACACACAAACACATGCAGCAATATGTGCCACACACACACGCAGCCAAACGTGGCAGTGGGGCACCGGAAACCGACTTGAGTGAGAGCTGGGCCAGATGTTGGACTGGGGTCCGGTTCTCCGAGGGAGGGAACAAGCACAGCTGGTTCTGCCTAGAACATGTTCTAAAATATCGGCCAACAGGCCAGTATGTGTGTGGAACATGACCATGTACTGAATGTATATGTTGCAGATGATCTGATCTGATGTAGTGCACACCTGTATATTTATAGAGATCACGCGTGACAGGCCTCTCTTGTCACAGAGAAAAGAAGGTTTATTGAAAAATAAAGATATATCCTGATTATTCATCAAAACAGACAAAACACATGTGTTGTGATTTTTTTCTTTCCATTGTTCCTTTTTTTTAAATGTTTTTGCATTGTCAAAAAAAAAAACTAAACAGAAATGAAATCCCTCTTCCACAGCAGACAAAAGAGCAACATAAAAACCACTCCCCTCCAAAAGCTTGCATGTTAGCATGGGACGGAAAAAAGACTCTGGGGTCTGGATGTAAAGCCCCTCCCTTTTCCAAAGAGGCACAATCACATCTACACCCCCCAACCCTAAAACACAGTCCACTCCAGCCGAGCTTGTATACTATATTCCACCTATACAGGCATCATTAAAACCCAAATATGTTCCCATAGAACACTATATCTCTTGATACTGGCCTCGTAAATCTAGTATACACTCTTAACACTCATCAAACACACACACACACACACACGCGCACATGAGTGTGCACACACACATACATACACACACACAGTCACACACACCCCAAAAAGCAGCAAAAAAGTCAAAGAAATCTTGTCAGATGTGTGGCAAGCTGCTCAAAACAAAAGGCCAGAATAAATAAGTGACGTGGCTACCACTGAAAGCCGTGCCGGGTGACTAGCGTGAAGCTTCAGGTACACACAGCCGACTCTAAGGCTCTAACTTAAAACTAGCTCCTTCACGAGAGTGCTAACATTACCTTTAGACACAACCCTACATCCAGAATCTATGGCCACCACCATGTTCAGCAGAGACAATATATTAATTAACAAAACAATTCTGTGAAAAACATAACATACAAACAAACAAATACCAAAAAAAACCCATCACCTTATATGGTGGAAGTCATGCCAGGTAAGCTGTGTCCCAACAGAACCGTGCCCAGCTGTGGTTCCAGTTCTCGATATGAATGAGGGTGGTTCTTTAACTAGGCCTCTAAACTGCACTGAGGTGTGTGGCTGATCACACCAATTCTCCCTTTTTATGAAACTCTTCCACAAATACTTTACACTGACGTGAACAGTTATTCTGGACTAATAACCTCACAATGCAGCAGGTGAGGATCTGGCTTAGCTCGTCACCTGCACACGGGTCCATATATGCTTCCAGTCCAGAGTGATACCTCTGTGCCAGAAAACACACTACAGAGTGAGGGACCACTGACACAGAACACAATGTCAGAGGCAATGACAAAGGGGGCACAAATCCATACCACAGTACGAACTGGAGAAGGTTAGATGTGTAGGTACTAGTAGGTACATTGTCATCCTTACAGTGTCCTGTGATTGGTTGTGCAGGGGGAAATACTGTCATAATTAGTGTTAGAAGCCTATACAGTCTGGGTGCTTTACCACAAGAAGGCACCCCTATACTGTCCCAGAGAGGTGGATCAAACTGGGGTTATACTGGGATATACTGGGTTATCATATGGTGCTAAACAGGTGACCCACTTAAAGCAGGTAATCTACCTGAGGCCTGATCTCTATACGGTCAGTGGGGTCATGTTTTCAGAGTAAAGAGTAGGAGGAGCATCTCTATCATGTCATCAGATCACAGGCACTACACTCTCAACTTGGGCAACATCGGTAGGGTATGTACACCCTTCCGAGGATGGAGGAACCACACCCACACACAGACAGACACACACACACACACAGACATGCACACAGCATGGGCACTGATGTTGGCAGCTTGTGGTTCTGGCAGAGCTTACGATTAAAGCGTGGTGAGGACGCAGGCAGAAGAAGCAAACGATCACCTCTACACCTCTACGCCCTCCAGCCTGGACGCCAGCGACATCGACGACAATGACAATCGATGACGGGGAGGAGCCCGAGACTGGCACTACAAGCAGGTCTAGCAACCGTCGATAAAAAGGCACATCATTTACTCAAAAGCTTGGGACTAGAGCTCCACTCAAGATCTTAACATCTTATTTACAAAGACACAGGAACACCCCCCCCCCCCCCCCGCCCCTTCCCCTTTCGTCCAACTGAACACAAGAGGGGGGGGGGGGGGGGGGGGGGGATGTCATCTGCAGAAAAGAAAAAAAATAACATAGACATAACTTAAAAAGAGATCTATCTATATTTACACATGTGCAAGGGGACGGTGAGTAGAACTAAAAACAAACAAACATGAGAAGGCAAAGAATCAAGTGAGAAAGTGAGGTGTTTGCTGGCATCTGAGAGAACATGCGGGTGAGCTGCATTCATCAGCATCAAAACAACATGGACAGAGCTCTGGTGAGGAGGAGCACTGTGATGGGAGAAGACACTTGGATCAATTTCAATCTCACACCTTTGGGGCCCCCTGTCACACATACACACGTACGTGTACACACACACACACACACACGTGTGTACTTACACACTCACACACATGTACACACTTGCACGTAAGTGCAAACACACAAATGAACACACAACTGTGTGCACATAAGTATGTGCATTCACATATACCTAAATTGTGGATATGTGCATGTATTTTGATGAACACGCAGATGAACAGCCAGACTCACACACACTTACACAGCAGGACTCAAGCAAACACAAACACACACTCTTACACACACTTACACAGCAAGACTCAGCACACACACACACACACTTACAGACACACACTTACACAGCAGGACTCAAACAAACACACACACACACTTACACAGCAGGACTCAAATACACACACACACACACACACACACACCCTCTTATGTGCCTGCACGTCCTGGGTGATAGCACAGGGGAGGTGGCCTTTGGCACATGCAGCGGGAGGGCTCTCCGTGGGGCCCACAAACACCAATCCAGGCACTTCTATTTTTAGTGCTCCCGGTGCTTAAAAAGCAACGCCGTGCTGGAGAGCAGAACAGAACGCCGGGGTCACTACCCTCGCCACACACACACACACACACACACACACACACACACACACACACACACACACAAGCAGAGTGGAGAGAACAGAACGCTGGGGTCACTTCCCTCCCCTCCACCGCGTCACTTTGTTGCAGCAGAAGCCTCTCTCTTTCCATCTCCCTCCCTCCCTCCCTCACACACACACACACACACACACACACACACACACACACACAGCAGGCCTCTCAAGCACAGCAGCCAATGTTGCCCACCATTGCACCACTATATACACATGCATACACACACACAATCACTCTCCCTCTCTCTCGCTCGCTCTCCTTCATGCTTCACGTGCATTGTAGTCAATACTAGCCACCATTGCACCGTTGCAGATCTCAGATCAGGGGGTTGGTTTTGGACCCTGGCCTGGCACAGATGTCCCAGAACCGGGGTAGATCCAGGGTTGACTGTGTCCAGCACCAGATATACAGCGCACAGATCCAGCACGCTAGGGTAAAACGCGGACCCAGAACGAGGATCCAGAACTATGAAACTATACTCGGAAGTGGGCTGAATTCTAAGGCCAATAGGGTCCCAATTGTGTGTGTGTAGGGTGGGGGTGGGGGGGTGGGGGGTGGAATCAGGCCCGTTTGGGCCATGTCTTCTCTCATCACAGTCCTACCTCAGTCAGATGCTCTGGGACACACACACACACAGTCGCCATCTCTGTCAACGCTCGGCTTTAGAATGTCAACAATCTTAAATTACTCAGATAAATAAAATGAAGGCTCTATAAAATGAAAAAAAAAAAGAATTCTCTTCTATAAATACCAAAAGAAAATATAAAATAAAATCACCATAAAACATTAGCAGACAAAAAAGATAAAGATCTGTATACAAAATAAATTAAAAAAGAATTTCAAAACCAATATGAACAATGTACAGTGTCAACATATTTTTTTTTTGTTTATCATCAGTAAATATCTTAATAGTGCATTTCATTCCAACAAAGATGAGACTTCTTTTTTCTTTTTTTTTTAAATCCTCTAAGCTGCAAGCAACAGAAGGAAAACTTAAAAAAAAAATATGCCATCCATCAGATGATCAACAAATAAAAGGTCGAAGGTCAATCAGTGTGTGAAGTAAATATGTCTACCCATCAAGACATATGTACACATGTACACGTTTGTGCAAACGCACCTCTTTGAAAGAATAAAGAGATGGCTGCCTTTCTACATAGAAATATCAGTACAGTTGATTCAGACTGACTGTGCTGAGGGGGAGCGGTGGGTGGTGGCGGTTTTTATTGACTTAACTGAGGTAAGGGCCATGACCAAGTTAAAGGAGATTGGTGATTGGTATTTGAGCTTGGACATGGTAAGAACGGCCTCTGTGATTGGCCAGGAGAGAGGGAGCTGGTACGGTATCACTGATAAAACAGGCAGCTCGTGGCAGTTGTGTGTGTGTGTGTGTGTGTGTGTGTGTGTGGATGGGGCAGCATTGTTTTATCACAGCATCAGTGATGCTAATACAACCAGCTCTAGCTAGTCGATGCTGCCTGTCTGTCAATGTGTGTTTTTATGTCACGTGTATGTCCATGTTTGTGTATGTGGGGAGTATGTTTTTTTGTAAGTGCGTGTGAGGGACAAATTATAATGTGTGAGAGTATGTGCATGTGTGTGTGTGTGTATGTCTATGTTTGCATGTGTGGGGAGTATATTTTTTGTAAGTGTGTGTGAGTGACTAATTTATAATGTTTGTGTGAGTATGTGCATGTGTGTGTGTGCTGGACAGGTGGGTTTTTTCCATGGCCCACCCCACATAGCTTTATTTTGATTGTGGATCAGAACCGAGGCAGAAGAGGAATTGGCTCCTTTCCACTTCAAGCCTTCTTGAGGGTCTTGTGGCGACAACTCCTACAAAAAAAAGCCATCCTCATCTTACCACAGGCATAGAGGCGTGTGTGTGTGTGTGTGTGTGTTTCTGTTAATTAGCAACAGACTATCATGCAGACTAGCAGTGGGGCTAGCACAGCTAACAGCTACCCTCCGCTATGCTAACACCTCTATGCCTCAATAGAGTGGATGGCGGCCCCTCTCCAGACGAGTACAAAAAAAAAAAACCTACAACAGGACGGGAGAGTTAAGAATGATATCAGAGTATCTACACCACACCACACCACCGCCGCCGCTGCTGCTGCAGCTGCTGTCAAGCCAGTCCAGTGTCAAGAGTCTTTCAGGAGGGAAGGTGGGACGGGGGAAGGTGGGGGTTGTCGGTGGCGATGGTGGGGGTGGGGGTGGGGTGGGGGGGTACTTCAGTGTAAAATCCAGAGCTGCCCTTCTCTGTGTTAGCATTCCTCAGGTAGCTAGCTAGCTAGCAGGGCGCTGTGGTGTGGTGTGGAGTGTCACCGTGTCTCTCTTCCCTTTTACACGGGGCCACTCCCAACCAACACACACCTGCGCACACACAGACACGTACACACACACACACACACACACACACACACACACACACACACACACACACATAGGGCAAAGAGTGTGTCCAAAAAGTCTGCATCTGTCTTGGGCGCGGGGTGGGGAAGTTGGAGGATGAAGGATCCTTGCTGTCGCTGACGAATTTGGTCCCAAATGATGAAGTTCTTCAGAAAATACGAGTGTCTATAAGGTGTGTGTAGGTGTGTGTAGAAGTGTGTGTGTGTGTGTGTGTGTGTGTGTGCATAATCCTTAATGTACTGCACTACAGACAAAGGGTAATCAAAGTTTGTCTTTCAGCAAGGTTCCACGCAGGACGAACAACCTCCTCAATTTCAAGTATTTCAGGCTTGTAGAAGTCCATGTTTATGTGTCCTTCTCACCAAGTGCAGGTGTGTGTGTGTGTGTGTGTGTGTGTGTGTGTGTGTGTGTGGTAGTAGTAGTAGCCCTGGATGAACCCAGGCTTTTGACTACAGTTTTTTCAGGTCTATAACACTCTGATGTGTGATAGGGACAGACACACACACACGCACACACACGCACACACACACACACTTAACCCCATCCAGCGCACATGCATCCTGCTGTAGTCCAGTATCTGTGAGGCTGTTAGGCCCGGGACTGGCCCGGGACTGGCCCGGGACTGGCCCAAGCCCCCGCCCAGGCCCAACGCCGGGTTGGTCAGAACCAATTAGCTGGCCCACAGCACGCTGTTGTTTCCCAGGTCCGGCATTTTGAGTCGTTCCGTTCGATGTCCATACGCATTTGTGCCAGCTGTACACATGCGTTTAGCATGTGTCAATACGTCCGTGGCCTACAACACTTGTGCCCACACAGTCAAAGGATGGTCTTACATTGTCTGGTTGTAGGAGTGTGTGTCTAAATGTGTGTGTGTGTGAGTGTGTGTGTGTGTGTGTGTGTCTGAGTGTGAACTGTATGTACTGCGATGCAAAAGTCATCAGGACAAGGTGTGTGGGTGGTGGGGTTTCGTTTTCGTGTTTGCATGAGGTTCACCCAAAATGTCATATGTATACACGTATGTGTGTGTATGTATGTATGTATGTATGTGCTGTGTGTGTGTGTGTGTGTGTGTGTGTGTGTGTGTGTGTGTGTGTGTGGGCTATAAGCAGTCCTGGCACAGGGCCACCTGGCCCTTCATGTAGTCTCTGCAGGGGCAGACGCGCTTGAGGGAGGCGTGGGCTCCCGCGCAGCTGAACAGCAGCAGGTCGGCCTGGAAGATGCAGTGCTTGCGCGCCTCGCTGTACGCCGGAACCACAGTGTCCCCCGACGACTCCACCGTCTGACAGTCCACGCCAAACCTGCCAGAGACGGACAGGGAGGGAGAGGAGGAGGAGGTGGAGAGGAGAGGTGGTGGAGGATAGAGGGTGTGTGTGTGTGTGGAGAGAGACAGGGGGGGCAGGAGGGAGAAAAAGAGCAAAGAACAAGAGAAGGATGGGTAGAGAGGGGAAAGAGAGACACAGACAGACAGACAGAGAGGGCGAGGGAGGAGATGGGGAGATCGAGTCAAAGTGACGAAAAGATTCCAAGAACCACAGAGACAGATGGAGAGAGAGAGGAGGAGGATTGAAAGAAAGATGAAAGAGAGGGAGATAAAGGAAGGCAGAGGACGATAGGAGGGGAAAATAAAAATGGAAGAAAGGAGGGAAAAGAGGGGCACAGAGGGAGAGGGGAAGAGGGGGAAGAAAAGAATATAAAAGAAAGAGTGACAAGGGGGGGGTACAGGAGTGTGGGTGTGTGTGTGTGTGTGTGTTTGGGGGTGGGGGTTGTGGAGTGAAGGATGGAGAGATAAAAAAAGAGGAAAAGACAGAAAAGGGGAGAAGCAAGAGACAGTGCACAAGAGAAATGACAAGAGAACAGAGGAGGATGGGGTGATGAAAAGAGAGAGGAAGAGGGAGAAACAGGAGGTTGACAGACGGCACACAAACAGGAAGGGGTAAACAGTGGGACGGAAAGAATTAGAGGGCATGTTTGAGAGAGAGAGAGAGACAGAGACAGAGAACAAGATGGAGAGAAGCAAAGACAGAGAGAGAGAGAGAGGAAGATTAAGAGTGAGAGAGGGTGTGTGTGGTGAGAGAGAGCGAGAGAGAGAGAGAGAGAGAGAAAGAAAGAGAGAGAGAGAGAGAGAGATAGAGAGTGACGAAAGTTGTGTGAAAAAATATGGAAAAAAAGACAGTGCCAGCAAGGATGAAAGAGACAAGGTAAATAAGGTAGGGGGCGAATGGAGGTGAAGAAGTGAGAGAATGCAGAGAAAGATAGAAAGAAGAAAGAAAGGGATTATGATGGAAGGATACAAAGAAAGAGGGAAAGGGAACAGAAAACAAAAGACCTTCTTTACTCACTAGCAAGCACATCAATCCACAGACTTGTTCAAACTTAACTTTTTACACAATTGTTTGCTGTGCCTAAACAAGCTCTCAATAAGCCCAGTGCACTTAGGCTAAATCACATCAGGAAAGACAGAGAAACAGAGAGAGAGAGAGAGAGAGAGAGAGAGAGAGAGAGAGAGAGAGAGCGATAGAGAGAGAGTAAGAAAGAGGGGGCCTTCTCCAGGACAGAGAAAGACAAAGGGGTTGAGTGTTGGAGTCGGGCTGCGCAACATCTTCGGGCTGCCTAACTCGATTTGTGGCGCGCTGGCAGTGCGGGCCTTCCGTGAGGTTCGTTCTGACGACTGATTAATAAATTAGCTTCGCGCCACGCAGGTGTGCGGCTGTAATTCGATTTCCAGTCAGCGCCGATTTGGCACGCCTGCCAGGGCTGCCTGGAATCGGGCAGGGCGTGATTGACACCCTGTGGCGGCGGCACGGGAGAATGGCACAGTGGTGCGGCGAGTGAGTGAGTGGACAACGGCACTGCTGCTTTTCAACACAAGGGGGCAGTGTTACCACACGTGACCAGACAATGACATCCGGTGGAGAACACTGAGCATGACATGCTGGTTTAAGTCTGCTCTTTAGTTTAGCTCTGAGTCTATATTTTTAGACCTCTTTCTGACTGTATGGTTGTCTGGCTGTATCTACACCAACACCACCAAGTACTTTGTAAGTGTTTGTGTGTGAGTACGTAGTGTAATGATGAGTATTGCTAAAGTGTACAGTTGTGTGCATGTATTGTACTGTGTGTATGTGTGTACATGTATGCATGTAGTGAGTGTTTGCGCTTTATGTGCAAGTGTATATGTGTATGTAGTGTGTGTATGTGTGTGTGTGTGTGTGTGTGTCTGTGTGACCTGGCCATATATGTGTGTGTATGTGTGTAGTGTGTATGTAGTGTGTGTGTGTGTGTGTGTGTGTATGTAGTGTGTATGTAGTGTGTGTGTGTGTGTGTGTGTGTGTGTGTGTGTGTGTGTGTGTGTAGTGTGTGTGTGTGTGTGTATGTAGTGTGTGTGTGTGTGTAGTGTGCATTTGTATGTAGTGTGTGTGTGTGTGTGTAGTGTGTGTGTCTCACCTGGCCAGATCCTTGTCCTTGTTGAGGTGCTGGAAGAAGGAGGGCTCACAGATGAGCTGCTCCTCCTGACACACCTGCTTGCAGGACTGGCCCGGCTCGGCCAGCTTCACCCGCATGGCGGCCAGGGGGGGCCACATCACCTGCCCGTGACAGAAGTCCTGGGGGGGGGGGGGCACAGAATCACACAACATTCATTAGCCAATGGGTGGGGGGGTTGGGCATATCACCCACCTGTGCCTGGGGGGGTATTACTAACACATTTTAAATGGGAGTTGAGGTTGGGGAGTAAGGGTTGTCATTCACCTCTACTCTGGGGGAGGGGGGGGGGGGGCATATCACCCACCTGTGCCCAGGGGGGCGTAGTAATGGCTGATATAGAAGTATCTAATAATGGCATCTCACTTTCAAATGACAGAAACTGGCCCTTATAGAAATTGTAATTGTAATTGTAAGCCCTTTACCGTCACTAGTCACAAGTACCAGCGAAATTAGCCATCAACCCATCCAATGTAGATACAAACATACATGATGTGACAAGTGGGTAGACAGGATGGGAAGACAGGAATATAAAAGAAATACAACATCACACGAGGAAAGGGGAGGAGAAAAAAAAGCCAACCCCTAGATGAAAGAAGGGAAAAAACACCTCAGCAACAGAAGCACATAATCAGCACACTTTACAACACGTAAGGCAGTTTAAAGGACAGGATAAGTAAAAAAAAAGGCCTGTTTGTGTCCCTGAAGGTGGCTCAGTGTGTGTGTGTGTGTATGTGTGTGTGTACACACATGTGTATGTGTTCCCACAATGCCTGCTTAGTGTGCCTAACAAAGCCTGCAGACGTATTTGCTGTTGTTCTCTGTGGCGGTTAGGCAATTTGTTTCATTGTATAGCCCAGCTGCCACTTAGTGATCCAGCTCAATCTGAGAGCGCAGGAAAACACAGAGGAACAAGAGCCTGTGACTGAGAGAGAGAGAGAGAGAGAGAGAGAGAGAGGGAGAGAGGGAGAGAGGGAGAGAGGGAGAGAGAGAGAGAGAGGGGGAGAGAGAGAGAGAGGGAGAGAGAGAGAGAGAGAGAGAGAGAGAGAGAGAGCAGACAGTGACTGAGAGTGAAGATGTCTTCAGCATGAGTGAAGTGAAGCGCTGGTGAACACACAGGCAGACAAGCACTAAACGAATCAAGTGGTGGGGGAAAAAAAAAAAAAAAGAAAAACAAACAAACAAAAAGAACAGAATAAAAATAAAAACGAAACAGACAGCTGGCTGGTCAGACAATGAGAGTAAATGTGGAGATGGGGAGAAAGGATGGGTGAGCTGATTGAAAAGGAATGAGAGAAGAGTGGGATGAGTGGATGGCTGAGCGGGCGAAAGAGGAGATTGTTTTCAGAAAGACAGAGTCAGAATGGCATGGAGGAGAATTACCAAGCAGCATGTGGAAGGGGATGGGATGGAAATGTAAAGTGAGAATGTGTATAGAATAAAGGTGTCAAATGTGGAGGAGATAGAACAGAATAAAAAAATGTAGAATCTAAATGGAATGCAGATGCAGAATGTGGAAAGAATACATTGGAATTAAACTGTAGAATTTGAATAGAATAACTGAGTGAAATTTGGAGGAGAGGGAGGGAATTGAAACTGTAGAATCTTAATGAAATAAACAAGTAGAATGTGGAGTTGATGACACGGCATAAAAAATGTTGAAAAGTGCAATGCGAAGGGAATAACATGCACCTGAATACAATACAAAAGTAGTAAGTCGCTTTGGATACAAGCGATACAAGTGTAATGTAATGTAGATTGTTGGGGGAATGAAATAAAAGGAAACTGTTTCATCTCAATACAATAAGCAAATGAAATGTTCAAGGAATGGAATAAATTAAAACGGTATAATTTGAATGGAATACAAAAGCAAGACTGGAGTGGAATGACACTATAGGGTCTGTGTGAAGCAAACAAGTAGAATGTGAATGGGGGGGGAGTGGGACTGACGTCTCCAACCAACTGAGACAGGAGAGACTGAACAGCATCAGCAACAGACAGCAACATAGTCAGTCGTCAGACAGCATTGTCAGACACACACACACAGACACACACACAGACACACAGACACACACAGACACACACAGACACACACAGACACACACAGACACACACAGACACACACAGACACACACAGACACACACAGACACACACACACACAGACCTCTTTCTTGACAGCTGTCTTGTGTGTGTGTGTGTGTGTGTGTGTGTGTGTGTGTGTGTGTGTGTGTGTGTGTGTGTGTGTGTGTCTGAAAGCCCAGTGACGGCTCTCAAAAGACAGATCTGAGCAGAGGAGACACACTCAGGGGTGTCATAACTCCTCTTGGAGATGTCTGGGCTTAGATCATCCTTCAGAGAGACCTCACACACACACACACACACACACTGACAACAAGCTCAGTGCAGCAGAGCAGCCAGAGACTGGGCAGAGAGAGAGAGAGAGAAAGAGATGAAGAGAGGAGAGGAGAAGACAGATGAAGGAAGAAAAAAAAGAAAAAAAAGGTGCGAGACAGACAAATGGTGTAAGTGAAAGGGAGAGTGCCGGACAGCTAGAAAGACAGCAGAGGAGCGATGGAGGCAGATAAAAAAAAAGAAAGTCAAAGATGAAATGAGGGGCTGGGGAGTATTAAGTGAGAGAGATGGAAAAGATGCATTGGTGAATGGATAAATGGCCAGTCTGTTCAAACTGGCTTTCGTTTTATCGTCCACAGATGGAATGGGACTGTTCCAGCAGTGTTGACCATTAAACAGTGACCCATTAAAGGGAGCTTTAGGTGGCCTAATGTAAGGAAACTAACGTTGCCCCCCTAATGTGCACCTCTGAGCTATAGATTTAAATAGGTGCTGGCTAGCTCCAAACAGCGCTAAATATAGATTGTGTTTTT
>CM059275.1:9866927-9871927 GCA_030347295.1 Setipinna tenuifilis
TCTGTCTCTGTGGTGTGTTTGACATATGGCAAACAATGACATCACTCATGATCGGCCATCTTGGCTCTACTTCAGTGGCTGCAGTTTCCCAGGCTGAAATTGTAGACATGCAGGGTCTGGGGAAGCTGTTGAGGGGGCAAAAGAGGCACGTGTGTCCAGGTCCAGATGGCCCAGATGTGGGAACAACATCTGCACAAGGCTTCAGGTGGGAGGCAACACACAGCTGCAAAAACACTTCCTTCCCACATGGCCCAGTGTGCGCGCACACACACACATACACACACACACACACACACACACACACGTAGAAAGTACATACAGATACATACACATGTATACACAGGTGCAAAACACACAGGCACACTTACATAACACACACATACACATGCATCCACGTAAGACAAGAGATGTAAACCACATGAATAGCACAGTACATACACATGCACATGCACACACACAAACAATCTTGCTTAGTTTCCTTGTCCAAGGATGTGACAACCTCTCCACTATCTCCCTTCCAGTGGGGGAGATCACCCAGTGTGTGTGTGTGTGTGTGTGTGTGTGTGTGTGTGTGTAGCTGTCGTCAGGGATGGCGTGAGGACAGCACCCATCAGGATTACTTTAACACTATTAGCACAAGGAGATGGAGGATGATACAGCTGGTTGGGACCACACACACACCATTACATACACACACACACACTTACACACACACACATCCACTTACACAGACATACACATGTAGAAGACACACACATCCACTTACAAACACAGATACATGCACATAAACACAAATTTAGATCCTCTAATGAAGACAAACATACACACACACACACACACACAGAACACACACACACACACACACACACACACACAGTACAGACACACACACACACACAGTACAGACACACACACACACACACACAGAACACACACACAGTACAGACACACACACACACACACACACACACACACACAGTACAGACACACACACACACACAGTACAGACACACACACACACACACACACACACACACACACACACAGACATACCACTGGTGGCCTAGTGTGGGCCCGGGTCTCTGATTCATAGCTGTGATGTGACGGTTAAAACACCGTGTGACCACTCTCTACATAAGGGACAATGAAGGAGTGGGAGTCCTCAGATCCTTATCGGGTAGAGTAGGACTACAGAGGAATTACACACACACAAATAATACACACACACACACACACACACACACACACACACACACACACACACACACACACACACACACACACACACACACACAGACAAACATTAAGACACACATGCACATGCACACACACATAGACACACACACACACACAATTACACAGTTGAAGACACATACTCAGAACACAAACACACACACACATTAAAACACACACACACACACACACACACACACAAACACACACACACACACACACACACAAACAACAAAGGCCATTTCTCAACGTCCAGACAATGCGTGCCAGTGTGTGTGCAGGGGAGCGGGCTGTAACGTGCTGGGCAGGGTGTCCACAAGGAGAAACTCATTCGCTCTGATGACTTGGGCAAATATTTTAGCGGCCCACTCGCGCTGGGGGTGACACAGCCTGGAGGAGAGCCACAATGGGCCGCTTGTTGCCGGCAGGCCGGTCAGGCTGGTCAGCCGCGAGAGGCTGGCCCCGTGATGAGGTGGCCCCAGCCGAGAGAGCCCAGCCCTGGGCACAAAGGGCAGCCTGTGAGGGGGGTGTGGGGGCCTGGTTGGGGCTGGGAGCCCCACACGGAGAGGAGAGGAGCGGAGAGAGGGGAGTGGGGAAGAGCGGAGAGAGGGGAGGGGAGAGGAGAGGAGAGGAGAGGAGCGGAGAGAGGGGAGGAGAGGAGCGGAGAGAGGGGAGGGGGGAAGAGGAGCGGAGAGAGGGGAGAGGAGGAGAGGAGCAGAGAGAGGGGAGGGGGGAAGAGCGGAGAGAGGGGAGGGGGGAGGGGAGGAGCGGGACTGGGCAGATGACATGACTGCTGTGGTCATTCTGGGGTTAGTGCAGAGCCTTTCACACGGAATTGCAGCCCACGCAGTCAACACTGACCCAACCTAACAATCACACAAACCTACACACACACACACACACACATGCTCACATATACACAACAAAGCACATACATAATGACATTGGCAAATGCATACCAAACACACACACACACAGTCTCTCTCTTTCTCTCACACTCACGCTCACACAAACAAACAAAATGAGCAGATTGTGTGTGTATCTGTAGAACAGGCATCTCAGTGTCAACAGTGTTTATCAGCAACTTTTATATCCAGCAGGGGGCAGCAAACGTCTGCTTCAAGGCAGCAGAAGAAGTGACACACACACACACACACACACACACACACACACACACACACACACACACACACACACAAACACACTCTCTCTCTCTCTCTCTCTTTCACACACACACACACACACACACACACACACACACACTCTTACATTCACATTCACACAGACACACACATACAGAAGAGAGAGAAAGAGACAGAGAGAGAGAAAGAGACAGAGAGAAAGAGAGAGAGAGAAGGAGGAAGAGAGAGAAAAAGAAAGAGAAAATACTGATGGAGAATCAATATGGAGAAGATGGAGAAGAGGGAATGCAGGAGAGGAAGACAGTAATAATGAAAGAGGAATGAGAGAGCCTGCGGGACAGGACTGGAGAGGGTGTGTGTGTGTGTGTGTGTGTGTGTGTGTGTGTGTATGTGTGTGAGTGTGTGTATGTGTGTGAGTGTGTGAGAGTGTGAGTGTGTGTGAGTGTGTGTGTGTGTGTGTGTGTGTGTGTGTGTGTATGTGTGTATGTGTGTGAGTGTGTGAGTGTGTGTGAGTGTGTGAGTGAGTGTGTGTGTGTGTGTGTGTGTATGCGCAGAAGGGGCAGAAAGATGGATGGCCTGAGAAAAAGAGATGGATAGATACAGCAAAAAAAAAAAAAGTTCTTCTTATCCTTCTTAGTGGATACTGGCAGCTTTGACAAGCAGGTGCTATTAATAGGCAGACTCTCTTTCTTTCCATTACACTCTCTCTCTTTCTTTCTTTCTTTCTTTCTTTCTCTCTTTCTCTCATTCTTTTATTCTTTCTCTCTCTTCATCTCTTTTCAAGTTTAATGTCAGCAAAGTGCTTTTCAATGTGGATGGCAGGGAGCTGGAATTCGTAGAGGAAATCAGAAGAGACGGAAGTCTGTGAGTGTGTGTGTGTGTGTGTGTGTGTGTTCAATGGCACATCTGCATATGTGCATAGGCGTACTTGAATGTCTTGGGATGTTTTTATGCACATTTTATAATTATGTACATTTGTAGATTACGCATATTTGTTTCTGCATGTTGTGCTGTGTGTGTGTGTTGTATGTGCACATTTCTCGCTCTCACGCACGCACACAGTTTCTGAGTTAGAAATGCCATTCGTCTCAACTCCTTTCTACCATATTTACTCCCAACGCGGGTAGAGAAGCTGCTAGTGTTCTCCTGGCTGTGGGTGCCAGGGGCGTGACACTACGTGATTTAATACCTCTCTCCTTCTCGGCCTTCACCGCTTTGGGCATGAGAACGTGACTAGAATGTCTCCTGCCTGTCTGTCTGTTGTGGCCACTGTGGGCATAAGAACGTGACCAGAACATCTCTTTTTGTGTTTCTGCAGTGGCCACTATGGGCATGAGATCGTGACGAGAACATCTCTTGCCTGTCTGTTGTAGGCCACTGTGGGCATAAGAACGTGACGAGAACATCTCTTCCTCGGTTCTGCAGTGGCCACTTTGAGCATGAACACGTGATTAGAACATCTTCTTGCCTGTCTGTTGTAGGCCACTGTGGGCATAAGATGGTGGATCATCAGATCCATGAGTACAGAGAGCTCATTTCCCTCTCCAGGGGGGCCCTGGTTATAAGAGTCGTGATGATTATGTGCTGAGAGAGAGAGAGAGAGGGTGGACTGATAGTGATAAGAAACCTGAGGGTATGCATGACTGTGTGTGTGTGTGTGTGTGTGTGTGTGTGTGTGTGTGTGTGTGTGTGTGTGTGTGTGTGTGTGTGTCTATGTGTGTGGGCATGTGTGTGTGTGTGGGTGTATGTGTATGTGTGTGCGTGTGCGTGTGTGTATATGTGTTTGTGTGTGTGTATGTGTGTTTGTGTGTGGGTGTATGTGTTTGTATGTGTGTGGGTGTGGGTGTGCATGTGTGTCTGTCTGTATGTGTGTATGTGTGTATGTTTATGTGTGTGTGTGTGTGTGTGTGTGTGTGTGTATGTGTGTGTGTGTGTGTGTGTGTGTGAGAGAGAGAGCACAGGGAAAAAGCAGAAAAGCCAAAAGCAGAAGTAGTGGTGGAAGGAGACAGACGAGGGTACAGACAGGAAAGACAGAAAAAAAGAGAAAATGAGACCACACAAGCATGCATGCATGCACGCGCCCACACACACACACACAACACACAACACACACTCACATTCATACCCATACCCATGCATTTAGCCACAACAAAACCTCAACAACGCACATCAACACACTGTGTATCTCCATCTATGGTCTGGTGGTGTGTACTTCCTCATTGGCCCTCTGATGCACTGTCAGCTGTTTACACAGCACACACACTTTGGTTCTGCTCTGATGACGCTGAGCCACTCTGCATGTCATGGCCACTATGTCTATTAGTGAGTTACACAGCACAGTCGAGCTCATAGACGAGTATGATACACTGGGAGGGGGGGCTAACGAGATGCTGATTAGGGTCGACACACACACACACACACATACACACACTCACTCACTCACACACTCACACACACACTCACACACTCACACACACACTCACACACACACTCACACACACACTCACACACACACTCACTCACGCACTCACTCACGCACTCACTCACGCACACACACACACACTCATGCACACACTCACACTCATGCATACACTCACACTCATGCATACACTCACACTCATGCAT
>CM059275.1:9876927-9881927 GCA_030347295.1 Setipinna tenuifilis
TTCTCAACACATACTCCCTTCACTACTCCCAACACTCCTGACTTTTACGCTTCTCTACAACACAACTACACACACACACACACGCACACACACATACACGCACACACTTTGCTGTCTCTATGCCCCCCTACACACATACACATACACACACATACACACACATACACACACACACACACACGCGCACACACACACACGCGCACACACACACACACACACTTGACTAAAGTACAGCTGTATCTTGTACACTGTCTGGCTAACATGGCCTAACGGATGTACAGTACAAACTGAGAGCCACAGTGGAGCAAAGGAGAGGGTTACTCGCCGACTGCTCCCAAACAGCCCAAACTAAATGAGTGCTAGAGGGCTCTGATGAGCCTCAAATCCAATAAGCCCTTTTGTTTCTCCACGCGCCGCGCTCTTTAGGATAAACGGCAAAGAACAAACTCATTCAACAACAGTTTAATAATCCTGCTGGAACGAGCTGTAGTAAGCAGGTCTCAAAGCAGCTCTAAGGCAGACACCCCCGCTCTGTTGATACAGACACACACAAACAGCGACGCACATACACACACACACACACACACACACACACACACACACACACACACATACAGACACACACAGAAATATAGACACACACATGCACACACACACAAGCAGAGACACACACAGACACAAACACACAAACAGAAACAGACACACACACACACACACAGAATTATAGACATAAACACACACATAGAAATATAGACAGACAAACACACAGGCACACACAGACACAGACACACACACACACACACACACACACACACACACATAAAGACACACAGAGAAATATAGACACACACATGCACACACACACAAACAGAGACACACACAGACACAAACACACAAACAGAAACAGACACACAGACACACACAAATATAGACAGACACACAGACACAGGCACACAGACACAGACACACACACACAGACACACACAGAATTATAGACATAAACACACATAGAAATATAGCCAGACACACAGACACACACACACACACACACACACACACACACACAGACACACACACAGACACACACACAGACACACACACACACACACACACACACACACACACACATTTACTAAAGATTCCAGAGACAAAAGTCAGAGATTTTGTCAGGACTGAGTTGGGCAGGGGAACAACAGGCTATAGCATGCAGAGCTAAGGACGCTAGGCAGGAGATCTCCACACAGATATCTTAGCAAACAAACTTCTGCATACCTTCTCTCTCTGTCTTCCTTTCACTCTCTCTGAGACACACACACACACACACACACACACACACACACACACACACACACACACACACACACACACTTAATCCTACTGCACGACAGCAACAAGGCAGCAACAAGCACGCGAAGCAGGCGAAGTGTGTGACCTGGGATTTCCAGTTGCATGTCAGCAGATGGAAGAGAAGGAAGGAGAGAAAGAAAAACATTTCACACTACACACACACACACACACACACACACACACACACACACACACACACACACACACACACACACACACACACACACAGAAACAATGTGGGGGGGGGGGGGGGGCGCAATGGCATGCAGTAATAGCATACCACATCCTGTTCCACCTCCAACCATGTTCAACACATTCTACAGCACCAGGAGGACTCTAATTACAAGATCATATACACACACAAACATACACAAAACACATACACACAGATAATCACACACAGACACACACACACACAAGTAGATAATGACACACACAAGTAGATAATCACACACATACACACACACAAGTAGATAATCACACACAGACACACACACATAAATAAATAAATAATCACACCCACACCCACAAACACAAATAGATAATCACACACACACACACACACACACACACACACACACACAGTAAAGTAGATAATCGCACACACACACACACAAATAAATCACAGATAAATCACACACACACATAAATAATCACACACACACACACACACACACACACACACACACAAACACACCCACACCCACACCCACACACACTCCTGAGTCCTCCTGTAAAAGCTCACAGTGGGGCTAGAGCAGATGTTGAGGCTGTGGCTGTGACAGCACTGGGTGGTGTTGGGCCCGCAGCTACATGGCCCATATGGAACAACCAGGAGACACCCAACACACACTTGCTCTCCTCACACACCGTGACTGAGAGAACGGTAGAAACACACACTTGCTCTCCTCACACATTGCGACTAAGAACGGTAGAAACACACACTTGCTCTACCTCACACACTGTGACTGAGAACAGTAGACACACACACTTGCTCTCCTCACACACTGCGACTGAGAACAGTAGACACACACACTTGCTCTACTCACACACTTCCACTGAGAACAGTAGAAACACACACACACTCGCTCGCTCCCCCATAAAAACGGCAACTGAGAACAGTAGAAACACACACACACAATCGCTCCCCCTTAAACACTGCGATTGAGAACGATACAAACACACACACTCACTCACTCCCCTTTCCAACTGCACCTGGGAACACTTGAAACACACACTCAGTGCCCTCATACGCAGTGTCTGAACAGCCAAAAAAAAAAAAAAAAGAAAACTTCTTACCCTGGCTTGCCCTCACACATTACATTTGAGAACATTAGAAACACACTCACTGCCCCAAAACACAGTGTGTGGGAACACTAGAAAACCACAAACACACACTGAGTCTAAAAACACAAAAAAACCCAACATTTTTTACCCCAGCATGCCTTCACACACTGCGTCTGAGAACAGTCGAAAAACACACTTACTAGCCTCAAACACTATGTCTGAAACAGTAGAACCACACACTCGCAACCCTCACACACTACATCTGAGAACCGTAGAAACACACACTCGCTGCCCTCACACACTACGTCTGAGAATACTAGAAACACACACTAGCAACCCTCACACAGTGCGTCTGAGAACAGTCGAAACACACTCGGACTAGTAAGGTATAACCTTAAAACCCGCCTGGTATGGCAACACTGATGGTGCAGTGTGAGAGTGAACCATGGAGGGGTGTGTGTGTGTGTGTGTGTGTGTGTGTGTGTATGTGTGTGTGGTAGGCAAAAAAAGGCAGTTTCTTCTGCAGCACATGAAAGATGAAGAAGAGTGGCACTCTGCTGGGCTGGGCTGGGTGTGTGTGTGTGCCAGGCTGCTTAAGGAGTCTGGCACACAGCCTGACAGACACAACATGAGGAGGGGAGAGACGCAGGAGCTGACAGGAGTGGGGAAGAGAGGAGGCGCAGAGGAGAGGAGAGGAGAGGAGAGGAGGAGAACTGAGAGAAGGAGCTAGACTGGGGCATCAAGAGGGGGGGAGGTAAGCGAGGAGGGATGGAGGGATGGAGGGATGGGGAGGCAAAGTTAAATACTAGGAGCAGAACAGGAGGAGCGAGAGTGCGACGTTAAAAGTAGAACAGCAGGAGGTAGACTCCATAGCCCATCACAGCAGTGTGTTATTCACACACACACACGCACTTGTGCACGCACACCTTCAGCATTCTCCAAACTCATCCAGCCTAGTTAGCCACACAAGCACACAAACGCAAGCACGCAAGCACGCACACACACACACACACACACACACACACACACACACACACATTCAGCATTCTCCCAACTCACCCGGTCTAGTTACCCACACAAGCACACACACGCAAGCACACACACACACATACACCGATTCAGGCGCCTGGCTGGCTGCGTCAGTGTATGCTGTGAAGTTAGCATCTGTGTGTTTGTGTGTGTGCGTGCGTGTGTGTGCGTGTAGCTCGGTGTTGCATTCCTGCATATACCGGTGAGCCTGTAAAATGAATGCCCCCCGTGGAGACTAATGAAGTGCTGGTGAACTTTGACCCTAAAAGTTACTGATGGGGGGGCCCAGGCTGAGAAGAGTACATCTGTTCACAGTTGACACTTCCACTGTCAACAGCAAAAGGATGTGAACGATTGTGAGTGCGTGTGCGTGTGTGTGTGTGTGTGTGTGTGTGTGTGTGTGTATGTGTGTGTGTGTGTGTAAGAAACAACCAGAGAGAGGAGAAAGCTGTGTATGTGTGCATAGGGCAACCGGCTGTGTGTGTGTGTGTGCATGCGTGCGTGTGCGTGCGTGCGTGTGTATAAGAAGCAACCTGAGAGAGAGAGCAGTCAGCTCTGTGTGTGTGTGTGTGTGTGTGTGTGTGTGTGTGTGTGTGTGTGTGTCTGTGTGTGTGTCTGTGTGTGTATATGCTGACAGGAAAGAGGTAGGCAAGTATCCCAGAGGAGCATCTCTGCCTTCAGTTCAGCTGTCTGCAGGTGTGACGCAGGTAGGCTGTCAAAACGCTGTCTCAGGAGTGTCTTTCTTACACTTTTACGCGCACACACACACACACACTCACTGAACTTCAAAAAGACAAAGTACGAACACATGCCCAAAAAATACTGAACGAAAACGGGGCAGCCGTGGCCTTATTGTTTAAGGAGTTGGTCTTTCCGAGACTGCTTCCCTTCCTGACAAAACTAACAACCACTAAACCAACTCTCATGCTTGTATAATTCTCCCTGTGTAGGACGTATGTGTGTCTGTATTGTCCCTGCTCTGGGACACTTAGGCACATGAATCTCCTTGTATGTATGAAGATAGTCTGCTTACTCTGTGTTCCTCTACACCACTGTTAGCTTATGTCCTCCTTTTTGTAAGTTGCTTTGGATAAAAGCGTCTTCTAAGTGTAATGTAATGTAGTGGAATGTAATGTAATGGATTGAAAGGTTGCAGGTTCGTATCCCACCCTTAGCAGTAGAAAGAATGTGTGTGGACTCCCTACACCTTCATCCATGGCTGAAGTGCCTTTCAGCAAGGCACCTAACCCCACATAGCCCCAGGGAATGTAACCAACACCCTTTACCTAAATACTCTTAGTCGCTTTGGATAAAAGCGTCAGCCAAGTGTAACGAAA
>CM059275.1:9901927-9906927 GCA_030347295.1 Setipinna tenuifilis
TTCCTCATTTCCTGTAGGAGGGAACTTACGGGATGTGTGTATATATGGCTGTGTGTGTGTGTATGTGTGTGTGTGTGTGTGTGTGTGTGTGTTGTGTGTCTGAGTGCACCACCCAGCCTAAAGCTAATCCAAACAAACAAATCTAATTATAACCGCACAAAAACTCCCCCTCCCAAAAAAAAAAATGCTTGGTGAGCAAACTCAGCTCAGCACCATAGTGTGTGTGTATGTGTGTGTGTGTGTGTGTGTGTGTGTGTGTGTGTGTGTTTCTCTACCCCCCTTCCCAGCCCCTACCTGCCTCTGAAAAAAGGAGATGGGATATGTGATGGTCAGCACATTAAGACAAAGATGAAAAACAAACACCCACACACACCCACAGATCCACACACACACACACCCACACAACTCTGGTTTTGACAGGCCCAGACCGGTTGATGATGAAGCTCCTGCAGCCCTTGATTGCGGTTCCCACTGAGTGGTTGGCAAGCACACTCAGCCTTACAGCCCAGAGTCGTCAGTCAAGACTGGCCAACGGGAGGGCCGCCGCCACTGCAGCCAGCTGGACGCACCAAAGAGGGCCAGACCAACACCCGGAAGTCGACGGTCAATTAAACAACTCCTGGAAGATAGCTGCTGATGACCAGCTAGCGTTAGCATTCCATTGACCCCCCCCCCTATTCATTTTGTCGGACTTCTGAAACCAAATATCTTCATATTGGAAGCGTTGTGTGTCTTGAAGTCAGTGCCAATATTTTCTACACAGACATCACACTATGTAGCAGACTATATACTTGTATGTAGCGTCATGATTCCGTATTAAGACATTTGGCATTAAGACAAAATGGTTTGAATTGGATTCAACGGGCTCTTTTTCATAGCTACAGAGTCCCTTGGTCCATTTCTTTTACTATCTATGGCAACTACCGGGCCTGGTGGGGCCATGTTGGATGTAGCCAAACAGAACTGGGAAAGTGGGACTTTCACAATCAACTTAAGCCTTTTATCAGTGTTAAACACATCCTTTCACACACACACACACACACACACACAGATGGAAACACACACAAGGTACACAAGATAAACTGGCGTGTGCATGAATGTATCTATGTCTGTGTTTAATTACAGTGCATACAGTTAATCATTGTGCTTGAACCTTATCTGCTTAATATGGCTACATACACACCCATTCCATCACGCACACAGGCGTCCCTCCATCTAGAATATTCTACTTGGCCTGTGTGTGTGTGCTGACTGCAGGAAAGCAGAGCTAGAGTGAGCAGGAGACCATCTGACTGCATGTCCCGTGACCGCTCTTCTCCAAGGAGACACTCGGTGCCAAAGCAATCAACAAAAACAAAACAACAAACACAAACTACAGTGAGTTGCGACTGTTGGGGGATGACGGAAGAGCTGGGGAGGGAGGATGCAGCCAGAGGTCCCTTGCCGTACCCCGCTGTGTGCATCCTCTCTTGAAGGGCGGGGGGTGGGAGGGGGAGAAGCAGATGTTTTGCTCTGGCTTTCTGGGGCAGGTTGCTCGCAGTCGAGCTGAATATGAACCCCTGCCTCGCTTGGAAGGAAGCATCCAAGCATCACCCTGCTTGCCAGAGAAGCAGTGCCGAACTGATGCTCTAAAATAAAGTGGGGGGGGGTGAACAGAGGCTCTCGCCACAGGCTGGCACCGTCACCAAATCAGGCGTAGCTGGAGTCCTGCCGAGAGCGCCGAAATTGGCACTTAGAGGTTGAGCCCCTCACGCTGAGCCAACACCGGTGCCAGAAAGTGCCCACATTTTCTGCCTCAAGACTGGGTCTCGTTGCACTGCCAAACTAGTGCCGGGCAGGCAGCGCAGATGAAGAATGACCCTTTGACCCCTCACTGAGTCACGCAGGCCACAAAGACACTGCGGCAGAATCGCTCTCTGTTGAGGTTTTTTGCTCGTCAACAAACGCCCTTGAACTGTTTTGGCAAAGTGGGGTTGGTCTTGCTTCATACCATGACTCATTACTAGAGTGCATCTGACCCTGAGAGAGAGGGAGAGCGAAAGTGTACATGAGAAAGGGAAAAAGAGGTAGAGAGATAATGTAAGAGAAAAGAGAGAAAGAGAGGGAGAAGAAAGTGTGAGAAAGTAAGAAAGTAAACAGGCTAAGTGAAAGAGGTAGAAGGAGGGGAAAAAAAAACAAAAAAGGGAGGAAACTGTGGAAAACATTAGGCTGTAAGTGGAGAATAACATCCTGAATAAAAAACCCTGCCAGGGTAGGCTATTCTGTGCCTGGCTGCACTTGCAGCAGCATAGAGAGCAGGTCTTCAGCCTGCTGACCTCCCGTCTGTCAGACATTCAAAGAGAGGGGAACATTTGCCTGGTCTGTTTTGCCACACACATGCAAATCGGGGGGATGCAAATTCCTCCCAAGAGGAGAGGAGACCTCTCACTGTTGGCTCTCACTGAAGACCAAAAGCTGTTCATCAGATAAAAATACCCCTCTTATGTTACTGAGAAATAAGAAGCATGTAGTAAACAAGAACACATGTTTTTGTAGATGAAACACACCCCTGAAAAACTGGAATGACTAATAAACGTTCCCATGCTCTTTCAAAAACAAAGAAAAGAAGGAATGAAAAGAGTGTATTATTACCTGTTCTAGAACAACCTGCAAAAACAGCTCCAAGAAATGACTGACTTTGACTTGACTTGACTTTGATCTTACAAAGAAGGACTGGTGAAGTTACATGAATGATGATAATGTTACAGCAGTTAACAGCACATCAGTGTGACTCTCCCCGGCCCTTCACATAAACAAGCAGAACTTAAAGCAGGTGAAACACCTTGCAGTGTTTCATCATTCACCCCTGATGACTGCACTGTCTGTGAATTGGGAACTTTTCATGGCTCCAATGTCTGAACGGAGCATCTGTTTTGCATTGGACTGTTTTGCAATTTTACACCTAATGATCATATTTTTTTCCACCCAAAGTGCTTTCATTAACAGGCTCCCATTTGAGATACTGCTCTCTGGGGGCAGTCTCTTTGGCAGCGACTGTAAGCAAATGTGCTGCATTTAGCGACTGTGCTGAAAATGTCCTCCATCTTAAAAGGAGGAGTGATGCTGGCCTGCACCCTCATTACACATCACCATCCCCCCCCTTCCTTTCCCATCATGCTCTAGCTCTAGCTGAGCTGCCCACTCACGGACAGGAAAAGGCTTTCATGATGGCCGAAACTCACCACCATAATTACATGCGCCTGCCCGTCCACATGAATTATTGATCGGGCATATATTTACCATATGCAGAAGAAATATGGAAATGACTGGGCAGATGTTCTTTCCCCAGAGTTTCTTTTCTTCCGTCTCTCCTTTACTCTGCATGTTTGAGATGCAAAACTATGTTTAAATTATTGCCACACAACAGTAATGGTGGTAGATGCTGGCACAGAGAAAGAGATGGCTCATTTGGGTCGTAAGTAGGATGGAGAAAAATGACCAATAAGTGGAAAATGTACACAAGACACAAACTAACTGCAACCAACAAATTATTCGTATTCATTACTATTGTTAAACTATTGCTTATAACATTTGTTTTTTTGTCACACATAGAAAAAATAATAATGAAAGGTGGGCAAAGAACTTAAAGGCAATGCAAGGCATAGTACAGATCAATTTGACCTGCCGACCACCCCTGATTACGGCACAGGACAACCCAGTCCAGCCTGGCCCAGCACTGACCAGCACAGCACAGCGGAGCAAAGCAGAGCAGAGCAGAGCGAAGGAGGAGGAGGAGCGGCCTGGCCCGGGGCCAGAGGAAGGGCCCTAGAGCGGGCGCGCGTGCCAGCGCTGAAAGGGACTGGGGACAAGCGCTACGCACAATGAGCCGTTTCATCGCTCCTGTGTCACCGCCAAGGGGATCTCTGTAAATGTGCGTGGTCACTGGGCTGGTCAGCGCAGCAGCAGGGGCACATAGCTCTTCGAAAATGTCCACAGTTGAGAATCAACGTGAACTATGTAACAATTTTTTTTTCTCAGTTTGTGTCGATAGACATGGATACCTTTGGGACGTAATTAGCCAGCAGTACTGTGAAAAAGAAAGGCTGGGTTACACACAAAGTCTTTAGTTAAGGATGAACACAATCTAGGGGGCATGCTTAACAGGCAGTCGCAGTATTGTCAAGGGGGTCTGTCCCCGGTTGCTGAGTCGGCAGGTTTATTTGCGGGGAGTGCAGAGTTCAGCAAAGGTTGACTCTGGTTTAGTATGACATTATAAAAACAGTGTCTTTGGCAAGCCACGGGGCAAAAGTGGTGTCTGCTCGTCGTCACGCATGAGCTGGTTATGAGAAGCCAAATGCATTATGGGGGACGAGTGGAAGCTTTATTGCATTTTTTATATATACACTGCTGCAGGAGAGGTGTTTGCAGTCTGTTGCTTTAACAAGAAAACACACACCGCCTTTATCCCTTTAGCATCTTCACTTCCTCCCTTGTAACATAATTTTCTTTTTGACATTTCACTGAGCTTCTAACCTTTAATTGGTTAGAGTTTTTTTTTTCTTCGTCTAAACACCGCATCGAATCAACGTCTGCTGGACATGAATGGCCATCTTTGTGTGCCTTCTGTAATTTCCTCTCATAGCCGGAGAGTGCTGCTTCTCGTTTGTCAAGTCTCCCTGGATGAAAAGCGTCTGGCTTAATGTAATGTAATGAAACGTAATGCAAGTGTAATGTAGAAGGCTGAGCCTAGCTACCCCCGCATGGAGCTTTTTATTTTTTTTTGTTTTTTTTCTCCCTCCCCATGTCAGATCACTAGCTCGCACTTTTGTCTTTTGCTTTTCTGGACGCCACTGGGCACTGGCTCCCCTCTACTTAAACTGAACCTGAGCCCCAAGTCGGGAGTCTGAGCCGCCGACTCTCCTCTGGGCTGAATGGGCCTAGTGTGCTGCTGCTGCTGCTGCCCCGCCGTAGACGACGGGGAGTTTACGTTCGGACAACTGACCGCTCTCTCTCGACCTGGA
>CM059275.1:9911927-9916927 GCA_030347295.1 Setipinna tenuifilis
TGTGTGTGTCCTGGTGTGTAATGGTGAGGTGTGTTAATGAGGATGAATGGCGTTTATAAGGGGCTGCAGGGGAGACACACACACACACGGCTGGCGAGCGCCACACCAGCAGATGCTCCGCAGATGGCGTCTCCTTTGCCCAGATCAGAGGGGTCCTACACACACACACACACACACACACACACACACACACACACACATAGCACTTTCTCACTCGACAGGGACACTGTGTGTGTGTGTGTGTGTGTGTGCGCGCGTGTGTGTGTGTGTCTGTGTGTCTGTGTGTCTGTGTCTTACTGCACAGGAAATGTGTTTGCACTGTGTGTGTGTTAAGTATGTGCATGTGTCTTTAAGAATACTTGTCACTGTGTGTGTGTGTGCACGCAACAGCACTGGGACTAAATGTGGATGTGACTGTGTGTGTGTGTGTGATTGTGGCTGTGTCGAGTGTATACTGTGAGGTCTTGGGGAATGTTTGGAGAGCTGTGCGAGATGGGAGCTGCACATCGCAATGATCACACACACACTCACACACACACACACACACACACACACACACACACACACACACACACACACACACACACACACACACACACACACACACACACACACACACACACACACACACACACACACGCTGAGCTGGGACTGCAGCTCAGGGAAGCCAGATGCAACACCCCCATAAATCACCCTTTACTTCCAGTGCATTCAACACACCCACACACACTCTTGCGTGCATGTGTACACACACAGAGACCTCACCATTCTCCATCTCAGTCTTCAACAAGCGCATGCACACGCACACACACATACAGCTTAATGTGTTCTCTCTCAGAGCCTTCAAGACACACACCCACAACCTCACACCTTTACACGCACGCACGCGCACACACGCGCACACACACACACACACACACACACACACACACACACACACACACACACACACACACGAACGTACAAACACACACACACACACACCTTAATTTGCTCTAAGTCTACAACACAAACACACACACTTCTCTATGGTCCACCCCAATCCTAACACTGTGGAGGGGGGAGGGGAGAAAGCTGCAGTCTTAAAGACATCTCCAGCATCTCTCTCTCTCTTTCTCACTCTCTCATTTTTTTCTCTTCCTCTATCCATCTCTGGCTTTGTCTGCAACCTCTCGTATCCTCTTCTTTTCACCTTCTACTGCTCTGTCTCCCTCTATCTCTTTCCCTCATCCATTTCTGCTCCTTTGACTCACTGTGAGGCTCTCGTTATCTTGAACGCTATTTCCCCCACCCCACCCCCCTCTCTGTGTCTCTCAATTCCATCATGCTGGGAATTGTGTCACAGGCTTACACTGTGTGTGTGTTTATGTGTGTATATACAGTATATATGTGTGTGTATGTGTGTGTGTGTGTTAGATGCAGAGGTGTTAATGTGTATGTGTGTGTGTGTGTGTGTGTGTGTGTGTGTGTGTGTGTGTGTGTGTGTGTGTGTGTGTGTGTGTGTGTGTGTGTGCTGCACACTGTGTCACAGGCTTACGGTGGTCGCTGCCGAGCTAGGGAATCTACAGGGGGATTATGGGTAAATCCTCCCCGTAGGTGACGGGCAGGTGGAGAGAGATAGACAGAAGCACAGACGGAGAGCATGACGGAGACATGAACACATGTGGACAAAAGAAGGGAGGAAACAAACAGTTTTCTGAGAGAAAGAGAGACATAGTGCGTATGTGCGTGCGTAAAGGAGAATAGCACAAAATGAACAAGGGAGAGCTGGAAAGAGCTAATAGAAAGAGTAAGGAGGAGTAGAAAGGGGAGGAAAGGAAAGCAAAGGTAAGAGACGGAGGAGATGAGAGAAGAGAAGAGGGGAGGTAAGAAAAGCAATGGGGAGGAGAATAGAGTAGAGGAAGAGTAGAGAGGAGCAAAGGGAGAGACAAAGAGAGAGAGAGAGACCGGAGAAAAAGCAGTAGAGAGGAACAGAAGGCCAGATGCAGAAAAAAGAGGAGAGGAGAGGAGAGGAAAGGAAAGGAACAGTACAGAGGAGCCGGAGGCTAGATGCAGGAAAGAGAGCGATAGAGAGGAAAAAGAGTGATGGAGTGATGGAGAGGAGAGGAGCAGGTAAGAGGTGCTGGAGGCTAGATGTGGCAGAGGGAGGGAGAGTGAACAAGAAAAGAGGGGAGAGGAGAGGAGACGAAAGGAAAGGAGAGGAGGGAGAGGGAGAGACGAAAAGAGGAGAAAAGAGAGCTAAGAGGAGCAGGATGCTTGATGCTTGCTCCTGCTCTCCAGGCAATACGAAATGCCTCCTCTTCCTCCTCGTCTTCCTCCTCCTCCTCCTCCCTCTGTGCCCCCTCAGCTCCAGATTGGCTTTGCCTGGCTAATAATACCCCTGATGTCCCCTATGATCCCCTCTCGGTGTACACACACACACATACACACCCACACCCACACACACACACGGAGCCGGGAGCGACACACTCCTGTGTCTGCACCGCTGCAGGCCCAAGGTCGCCCCAATGGCAAAGGCATTTATCACAGGGAGCAGGCAAAGGATTCACGTACACCACCATCCCATCCCTCTGTCTTTATCTACTCCTCCCTCCCTCTCCCTCTCCCTCTCGCTCGGTCTCTCTCCCTGTCTGTTTCTCTTTCTCTCTCTCCCTGTCTGTTTTACTCTCTCTGTCTCGGTCTCTCTCTATCCATCTCTCTCTCTGTCCGTCTCGCTCTGTCTCTCTCTCTCGCTCTGTCCCTCTCTCGCTCTGTCTCTATCTCTCTTTCTCTTCCCATGCCTCTCTCTCTGTATCCCTCTCTCCCTCCATCTCCCCCTCCGTCCAAACAGACACACCCAGAAAGACAAGTAGACACACCAGAACAGACACAGGCGTGTGAGTACACACACACAAACTAACACACACACACACACACACGGCAAACATCAAAATGTTCCAGCTGGCTGTGAGATTGAATTAGCATTTTAAGAGAAACTCCAGCGCCATTAAGAGACACTAATTAAGACAAAAACTATCCCTGTCAGGCTGGCACTGCCCATCTTTGTCTCTGTCTCTTTCACTCTCGCTCCATCTCACACACACGCACACACGCACACACACACACACACACACACGCACACACGCACACACGCACACACACGCACACACGCACAATTACAAATACTCTCCGTCTTTCTTTGTCCCTCTCTCTGTCTCTCTCTTTCAAACAGACAAACACACACACACACAGACACGCACACACACACAAATACTCTTAAACACACTTTCATTCCCCATCTTGCTTTATTTCTCTCTCAGTTCCATTTGCTTCTTCCTTCTCCTCTTGTGACTGAAGACGTTTGGGAACACACATAAGCACACAAAAGGACAGTCTATTGCTCAACAGGCCCTTAAGAGGGGCAACACACACTCCTCACCCCCCCCCCCCCCCCCCAGGCAGGATGTGCTTTTTACACTGACAGGCCTCTAGCTGCCATTGTTTTACACTGGCAGTGGGCTGCAGTTGTCTAGACATCTTGCTGTTTTGTGTCTTTGTACTGGAGTAACCGCAGCCCCTCAGGTTCATATTAAACTCACGTTGTCCACCTGCCATATTAAATTAACAGTGCTGATACTCATCAGCGAAGAGAAATGTTACATAGATGTTTAGGAATAGACATGCTGTCACTGACCGAGATAGCATGATGGCTACAGTTGTGCTCATAAGTTTACATACCCAGGCAGAATTGATGATTTCTTAGCCATTTTCCAGAGGGTCGTTTGGGTAGTTTCTGTTGTCATTATGATTTAAATAAAGTAAACATAGGTGTTTGACAATAAATGGCTTCAGCCAACCACGAGCCATGAGTGAGTTTGTGTTATCATTCATATTCTCTGAAAAATGATGAAGAAATCATTAACTCTGCCAGGGTATGTAAACTTATGAGCACAACTGTAGCTAGCTATACACGGCTAGTTGGCTGTCTAGTCACTTTAATTGACTTTACATTACCCTCACAGACACGGAAATACGAGCACAGACGACCATAATGACACAGACAACAGGAATGTTCTAAAATTTGTATAAATTTAAATATTAAATTAATATAAATTAATATAATATAATAATTTATAATTAATTTTAATATTAATATAAATTTGTATATTTTCACAAAACAGATGTTAGGTCAGGGTAGCTTAGCATTTTTCGCATAGGGGTTCCATTGGAACATATTAGCATTTGGTCTCCCCTGAAGACACAGAGGTGTGCTTTTTCACCTGAAAATTAGAATGTCCTTTTTCAGAATGTCTCTGCAGTCAGTTAGTCAGAATACACACAGACACGCAAGCACAAACAAACACACACATACACACGTACACACGCACGCACACACACACACACACACTCAGCTAAATGTGCCCTGTACAATGTGCTGCTCTAATATCCAGCTTGCTCTTTCCAATTTCACTGAGTATTGAAACCTGACATGTTGAGTTATGACAAGCAAACCAATAGCCAGTGAAAGGAGTGTGTGTGTGCATGCGTGTGTGTGTGTGTGTGTGTGTGTGTGTGTGTGTGTGTGTGTGTGTATGTGTGAGTAAGGGAGAGATCAAGACAGAGATTGAAGAGGTGTGCTAGTGTGTGTGTATATTATGAAAATGTGTTTGAGCAACTGAGTCAGAAAGTATAAATGTAATTGTGTGTGTGTGTGTGTGTGTGTGTGTGTGTGTGTGTGTGTGTTTTAGAGAGATGTAATTGCATGTGTGGCTAGGTCAGTATTAGTTTTTTTTGTACTATGAGCGAGGGAGTACATGTGAGTGTGTGTGTGTGTGTGTGTGTGTGTGTCTGTGTCTGTGTGTGTGTGTCTGTGTGTGTGTGTGTGTCTGTGTGTGTGTGTGTGTCTGTGTGTGTGTGTCTGTGTGTGTGTGTCTGTGTGTGTGTGTCTGTGTGTGTGTGTCTGTGTGTGTGTGTCTGTGTGGGAAGGGATGATGCTGACAACAAGAGCTGTAATTCACCCA
>CM059275.1:9921927-9924427 GCA_030347295.1 Setipinna tenuifilis
TGGAGAGGCTGCCATGAAAGACACCAACCAGTATTCTGGGAGCAGAAAGGGGTTTAGTGTCTAACTCAAGGACACTTCGACCTGAACAAGGTCGAAACATCGTTTTGTATCCTCTCGTTCTTTTTTGCACTACACAAAAAAGAACCCCCACCCTCTAAAAAAAGTAGTTAAGTAACTTGTACTCTAAATACATTTTAAACAAGACACATTTTACTTTTACTTGAGTACATTTTTTTGTGAAAGTGATTCCCATTTCTCATTGTGATCCCACAACAAAATTCAACCTCTGCATTTAACCCATCACCCGCCTGTCGCTGTAGGGAAATTAAATTTGTGACCCTTTGGTTACAAGTCCGACTCCTTAACCGCTAGCTTATGACTGCCCCAAAACTTTACACTAGTACTTTTACTTGTCCTCGAGTAAAATTTCATCAAAATACTTTTACTTGAGTAGAATATTTCAGTACTGTTTCTACATCTGAGTAGGACCTTAAGCACTGGTAGCACTAGCGTTTGCTTAGCTACGTGAAACACTGGTAGCTTTAGCATAGATTTAGCAAGCTAAACCAGTGGTAGCATTAACACAGGTGCTTGCTCAGATACCTAAACAACTTCAAGTATCAACACAAGCACCTGCTAAGCAAACCTAAAATAACCCTCAAAGTCACTTTGAGGCCAAAAGACCAGCCAAACAACCCAGACTGATCAAACAAACTCACTGGAAAAAGAAACAGAATGTGCATACTTGCACCCATCTGTCTCTCGCTCTCGCTCACTCTTACACACACACACACACACACACACACACACACACACACACACACACACACACACACACACACACGATACAAGTCATTAGTGGTATGACAACTACATCCTACCATACCTGTGTCGGTATGACTACAGACATCATTTGAATAGCCAGCTTGCATATTACTGTGCAGGCAGGATAAGACAAAGAATATGAATGTTTGCATGTGGCCCGTGTGTGACCTGACTTATTTTTGTCAGTCTCTCTTGCATGCACATACACACACACACACACACAATCACACAACACACTCAGAGAACCTATCCCAGTAGTGTGTGTGTGTGCATGCATGCATGCGAGAGACTGTCCCAGTAGTGTGCGTGTGTGTCAGTGTGTGCATGTGCCACAAGCCTTGCAGCTGTGTGTGTGTCTTCTGTGTGTGTAAGCACCAATAGCCTGTATCTGTGTGTGTGTGTGCGTGTGTGTGTGTTTGTGTACAGATGGCCTCTATCTGTTTGTGTGTGTGGCCTCTATCTGTGTGTGTGTGTGTACATGTTTGAGTGTGTATATGTGTGAGTATTTGTGTGAATGTGAGTGGTGATATGTGTGCACAACTGTGCATGCGTGTCACGCTGTATGTGTGTGCATATATGTATGTGTGAGTGTGTGTATAGGTGTGTTTCTCAATTATTTAGAGCCAGCTGTATTATTGAGAGGCCGGAGGTGCACAGGGACAATGGCCTTTTCGTGTTTTTCCTGCTTGCAGCTCTCCATCTCTCTCTGTCTCTGTGTTCTCTCTATCTTTCTCTGTCTCTGTGTTTCTCTCTCTCTCTCTCTCTCTCTCTTTCTCTCTCAAACACACACACACACACACACACACACACACACACTCACCGACACACACACATAGCTGGAGGACTGTGTCCCTTTTATGTGTGTGCTCTTGTGTGTGTGCCCGTGTTTGTGCGTGTGCATGTGTGTATTTTCTGCACCTCACTTGTGTTTACATGTGTTCCATTTATACCTGGTTGTATTTAGATGTTCATTATTGTGTACACTGGGGGTCTTTTGCGAAACTCTACTTCATTTGGGCCCATGTCTATTGGCCGATATTTATGGCAGAGCTGACAAATAATTCTGACTGGTTTTTGACTGCACGTATTTCAAACAAAGAAGTCCATGTTTAGGACTGGAGGACAGGCTTGGCTGAATCCAGACCTGTTCTGAGGTGGACAAAAAACTCCACGTTCCAGGGAAATGAATGTTCTTTCCGGGTGTCTTGGGTCAACCATCTGCATTTGCCAATTACTGTTTTTTCTCTCCCCAGATTTCTGCTCACACCTATTTTCTGAAACGCTGACAAAGCAATCCCAGGCCGACAGCACAGACACACACACACACACACACAGAAAAATAATGCCAAAGTTTGTGTGTGTGTGTGTGTGTGTGTCTGTGTGAGAAAGAGGAAGAAAGAGATAGAGAGGGAGAGCAATAACGCTACAGGCCTGCCTAACTCAGTGAGTGTTTTCAAAAGAAGTAACCCCAAGTAACCTGGCGTCATCCATTACACAGTTATGTGTCTGAGTATTGAGACAGCCTAAATGGGCTCTTCTTTCCACTGGGGCTTATGCAGATTAGGCTGATGGGAGTTTTGTAAGAGTTGTGCTTTTGCACAGACGCACACAGACGCACACAGACGCACACAGACGCACACACACACACACACACACACACACAGACACACGTGGT
>CM059275.1:9929427-9931927 GCA_030347295.1 Setipinna tenuifilis
TTTTTTGTTGCTCCTGAAAACCATTTTAGTTGTAGTTTGAACTTTGTTGACTAGCAGTTGGATATACCGGAGAACCAGCAACAGGAAAGCCTGTTAAAAGTGGAAAATATTAGGAGCAAGCCCTGGACTTATTGTGACGCAAAGTTTTTGTGTTTCTGCTCCTGGAAACCCTTTTCCCACATCTCCAGCCCGTGCTGTACCGTCATAACTGGTGATGAAGAGAATAATGGGTTGGGCTCTTGAAAATGTTATTGAAGTGACCGGTCTTTTATGTGGCTCACCCCAGCTGGACCCCAGTTGTCCCCTGCAGCCATGAGCAGACTGCTGGTACAGGGATGGAACGCTGCGCAGAAGATTTGGTTCTTCACCACCTTGACATTTCGCTCCTCATGCAAGCACATTTTCTGAAGGCCTTCCTTATAAGTTGTCAAGCCTGTTTTCCTTTGGTAAGGCCATGGCGGCTCCTAATCTCCTCTTTCAGCTGGTCATAGTCTGTCCCAATACTGCTCTTCACATCTTGATATGCTTCAATCAGTGCAACCATACACCTACACCTGTCAGACTGGTGCATTCTGGGGATTGTAGTGTGCAAGGAGACATAGCGTCCCTCTACCACACATCCCCTCGTGATGCCACAGTAGATAGCTAGTGTTATGCCCCACCTTGGTTGGCCCTACTGGGGCGAACAACTAACCACCCATGACCCAAGCAATAACCAAAAACACCTTTAAAATGTATAACCAACCAATGGGATTTATTACATAAAGACAAAGGCAGACCTCAAAACAACACTACAAACAAATGACCAAATCATAAGAACACACAAATCCCAGGCTGAGAAGCAGAAAGACAGCCAGCAGTCCCACACCAGAAGCCTCTCCAGCTGCAGGAACGAGGAGCTTTCAAACAGGTGCTTTCAATCAAGCCAATCACATCCTGAGCAGGTAGATGGAGAGAGAAAAGAGGGACAAACGGCACAGGACACACAAACCACAATGGGACACACATACAGCAGTAACAGATGGATAGATAGACAGACAGACAGAGAGAGAGGGCAGAAACACACACACACACACACAGAGCTGAAAACTAAGAGACAGAAAGAGAGCAAGTGACAGAGAGCACTGGATGAAGGACAAGACAAATATGATGTAATGAAGATAAAGAAGGAAAGACTGAGAAGCCTCAGGGAGGAACAGGAAGTGAGAGTGTGTGTGCGTGCGTGTGCACGCTTGAGAGAGACAGTGGGGGCCAGAGGTTGGTATGGAAATGCATGCGTGTCGCCATGGCAACCGGGCAAGTCACATGACTTCTGGAGTGCAGGGAGATGCTTTTTCGCTGCCACAGCTCCTTGCTGTACACAACTCTCGTCTTCGCTTCATCCCTCTCTCTGACTCCCTCTCTCTATCCCTTACTTTGCTTTTTCATTTGTCTTTTCTGTATCCCTTGTTTTTTTTCTCACCTGCTGCCCTTGTGTGTCTCTCTTTTCTCGTTATCTCGTTCTTTCTGCTCCACTGACAGCTGCCGTTCACTCCTGAGTCCTGACCAGTTCAAAATGGGCTTCTTCATACTGACAATAGGTGTGTGTGCTTTCACATGTGTGTGTGTGTGTGTGTGTGTGTGTGTGTGTGTGTATAAAGTGTGCTAGAATATGTTTGAGTAAGTGAGCCTACATGAATGTTTGCCTTTGTGAAAAAGTGAGGGAAGAACAGCGAGAGAGGATGATTAACTGTGTGTGTGTGTGTGTGTGTGTGTGTGTGTGTGTGTGTGTGTGTGTGTGTGTGTGTGTGTGTGTGTGTGTGTGAGCGAGACGGGGAATATTTGCAGCACCTGTCAGGATGCTGCTGGGGACCTCATTATGAGCATTCTACCAATGCTGAGTCCACACACACACACACACACACACACACACACACACACACACACACACACACACACACACACAAGCAGACAGCCAGCGCCTCGTCTTAAGTCCCCCCCTATTCTTGACAGCTAATGATGCAACAGCAGTGTAAGCCCAGGCCTCTCCCTCACACCCACTAATGACCCTGCAACTAGCTGCTTTCCCTTCCTCTTTAAAAAAAAAAAAAAACATACGCCTGTTGCTAACTGGCCACACACTCTCCATAAAAACTACCATTAATGCCCCTGCCGCTAACTAACCACACACTGCCCCTAAAGCAACACTCCTATTAGTATATAATAAAACTACTCTAAATCCCCCTATCACTAACTACCCATTCCTTACAGCTGTTTCTGAGTAAGAGTGAAAGTTTTTGTGCTGTTTCTTTTTTTCTATTTTAATTTTTTTCTTCTGTGATAAAGTTTCAGAGATTGCCCCTGTTGTTGGCTAACCACACTCTCCACACTACCACAAACGTCCCATGGTGCACTGCACATATCTAATGCTCGTCACAAACCACAACACGTCTCATATTGAAAACTACCACAAATCTCGCTGTTGCTAACCAGACATCTGTTAAAAACTGCCAAAAATAAC
>CM059275.1:9939427-9959427 GCA_030347295.1 Setipinna tenuifilis
TGTAAGTTATGTAAATTCGATGAGCACATTCTGACCACACTTCCGCAGCAGGTGGAGGAACTGCGTCCACTGCACACAGGTGAGAAAACAACCCCACCCTTCTGTCAGGTCTGGCACAAACACACCCATACATAATGAACCAATGCACATACACATGCGCACACACATGCACACACACACACAAACACACACACACACACACACACACACACACACACACACACACACACACACACCCTTCTATTGAGTCTTACACAACCTAGCACTTACTTAATGAACACATGTATACACTTATCACACACACACACACACACACACACACATATATACACATAGATGCACGCACACACACACACACACACTAATCTTCTGTAAGTTTTGGTACCACACCCACAGTCATTAGACAGATGAGGAAGCAATGAACTCCACATCTCATAATTTTGCCACTTCAGCCAGCAGACACTCTTTAACAGCTGTAGTATCTCTCCCAGCTTAGAGCCCTGGTATGATAGTGCTTCACTTGTAAGAGTCTCTCAAGATAAAAAATCATCAAGATGGCAATACATTAATTAATAAAGAATAAATATAAATGTAAATGTGAACTATCCCTCTACTGCTGCCACAGGGGGAACAATCTAGTTAGTGAATAGCCGGACCTTTACTCAGTCAAGGTCGAATGCAGAGGAAGAATCCGCACCCTTGACTTGCCCGTCTCAGTACACCTGCCCGTTACTGTCCCCACCTTAAGTTATTTTTACTTTTCTAAAAGCGTCACACAAAAAAGAGCCTGGACGTCTCCCGTGATGTCTAGATAAAAGCTATCTGACAGCTCGTCTGACAGCATGATGACAGTGAAGGACACCTGGAAAGATTACATTCCCCAGAAGGCCTTTTTCCTATTGTGGATCTGCTGGTCCGCCACACTCACAGCGAGCCGGCCACCAGTACCCTTTGCCGAGTCACTGAGCTGAGAGGGTGACATAACGGGGGGAAAAAGCCCCCCCCCCCCCCTTACCAGACACACCGGCTGCAAGGCATTATGGGAGGAGGAGGAGGGTACCGCGTAGCTGATGCGGCACTTCCTGTGATGGGTCGCCTGGCCCCGTGAGCCTCGTAGCGGATGTTAACGGCCGTCTGACGGCCGCAGTGAACTGTGAAAGATCTCGGGGGAAGATGATCTGTGTCTTGTCTCTGTCCTTCACTGGTGAGCCGGCTGCCCTCAAAAAGGCCATTTAAAAGAGCATCAATTCCGCCATCAGAGGTGGTGACTAGAGAGCCCCCCCCCCCATTATCACTGCCCCCCACCCCCTGCTCCCCCTCCCCCTCATATGAAGTCTTCACACAGCCTGAGCCCCTCAGTGAGGTGTGACTGAGTCTGACCTCTGAGGTCACTAACGACGGGAAGAGAATGCAGTGAGTCGGGCAGAGGTAGTCTACATCCGGATGGCTCCCCTGTCTCAATAACGGGAGCGGTCACATGAGTAATGAGGTCATCACCAGTAAAACACACTCACACACACACTCACACACACACACTCACACACTCACACACTCACACACTCACACACTCACACACTCACACACTCACACTCACACTCACACTCACACTCACACTCACACTCACACTCACTCACACACACACTCTCACACACACACTCTCACACACACACTCTCACACACACTCTCACACACACTCTCACACACACAGGAGCACACAGGAGCACACAGGAGCACACAGGAGCACACAGGAGCACACAGGAGCACACACACACACTCACACAGGAGCACACACAGGAGCACACACACAGGAGCACACACTATCGCACATGCACTCTCACAGGAATATACACACATAATACAATCTCTCTTTCTCTCTCTAACACGCACGAACACTTGCAAATGTGCATGCTTACACGCATGTATACACACTCGCAGGTACTTCTATTACCTAGTCAGCTAATACCTTTGGGACTTTGGGAGGGAACAAAAGCACACACCTTAGCTGAAAAGGGAATGCTGATGTGTGTTTCGGGAAAGGTGACATGGTGAGAGGACGTGGGGGGTGGGGGGTGGGGGGGTGGGGGTGGATGTCATGTGCTGCTGACCCAGTGGTGCTCCAGGCTCAGCCGTTTCCCATAAGACCTTTATCTGATAATGGAGGATGATCTTACTGGGTTTGGAGGTGGATTAACACAGATCTGACCAAAACTCCCCCACCACCACCTGCGCAATACACGCACGCACGCACGCACGCACGCACGCACGCACGCACGCACCCACGCACCACCCCCCTCACTCTCACACACACACACACACACACACACACACACACACACACACACACACACACACTTCAGCCGCTATGGCTCATTATACTTATGATGAAAGACCTATCATATACTTGATAATGGGACACCATTAATGATAACATTACTTGACCACCTCATTTTCTTGAGATTTGGATGTTTAAATATCTAACAAATATATTCAAATGTCATTCTCATGTATTTGGTAATGGGTGTGGTTGGTACATTCTTTTAAGTCATCATTATCTGGTGTACCTGTCGACATGTTTAAATCATATTTACAGGACTCAAACTAGACTGATGATACTGATGATGATACATGGGTCGCCCATGCTCCACTGAGAACATTCCGGCGAGAGACTTCTGGAACACTGGCTGTGTCACCTCTACGCTCTATGCCTATTTTTGTCAGACAAACAGACAGCACGCCTGCCTGAAAAATCTACACAGGACTGGAGAGACATTGGAATAGAAATGTATAGAAAGTAAATGCTGCAACTAGCCTGTGTTTGTATTGTATTGGCCCGATTGTATTTCATTACTTAATTGAATGTATAAACGTACATGTGTGTGAAAGATCACTCCCAGTTTGTATAAAGTTCTGTTATTATTGTGATAATGTTTTTTGTGTTTTTTTTCCCCTTGTTGTTGTTCTCACGCAGCATACACAGAAAACCCCAATTAAATATAATAATAGAAATACATTTAAAAAGAAAATCAACACATGAGTGAGCCCAGGGCACCTGTCTCTGGGTGTTGTCTCTGTGGAAACAAAGTGTACAATCGCAGATCCCCAAACAAAGAAGCTACATAAGCACAAACAAAACCACCTTTTCACAATTGCAAATACCATGACGACAGGCCGTAGCGACCGTCCGTCTCCAGGGGCAACATCCGAGGAAAGAACAATGAGCATGACGACGGCCGGGCGGGCGGGCGGATCATAGCGCCTCGCTCTCGCCACAGGAGGAATCAGTCGCACGCTAGGAGCGGCTCCAATCAGTTTCAGGAAGAGCGAGTCGAAAAGAAAGAAAGAAAGAGAGCGAGAGAGAGAGAGAGAGACCTAAATTGAGACAATCAAAGAGAATCGGCACTAATGCCGGTAGGGGGGGGCGGGGGGGTAGGGGGGGGGCAAGTGAATGCTTTAATCACACTCCATTGGGGGCACTGCTTGTTCTGCAGGGCTAAATATAGCAGGGCTTCATCATCATCACTGAGACGGGAGAGGAGATAGGAGAGGGCCTGTTTGTAATGCTTCCAAGAATGTATGATGACGTTCCAAACTACTGTGTGAATTCATTTCTTGGTCTTCAGGAATAACGTTTGATCATGTTTTTTTAGAATGAGATTTACATTCCTAGGTTCGAAATTTCTGCCTTTGATAACTGTTGTAATGCTTGATGTATTTCAGGTTGCAAAGTTAGGAAAACAAAATGATGTCTTTGTTCTGCTATACCCTGCTGCATCAAACGTTACTGAATAAATCTGAATTGGAACATCAATGTAAACACCACCTGTAGAATTAGACAAACTAAGCGAGAGCAGCATTTGTAATAATACAACGAGGTCCATAGGCTAATCAAAGCGCTTGCCTTAGACAGCAATTGTGATTCTGTGAAGGTAATGAGCATTTAAAAGCAGTCCACACAATGCCTGTGAGTCACCAGATCAAACAGTCCCTTTGGAGGGAAACTCATTTACAGAGCCAGTGAAGCGCTCAATGATGCTCGAATGTCACATCATACATCTGAGTCAGAAGGAAAAAAAAAAAAAGACACTTTGCCGTCTTTCCGTGAGGGCATAATGCAGACCATGTAGTTTCTGTGAAAGAGACTTATGGACTTAGCCAATGAGATCCTAAGATTGCAAATCTGAGCTAGTGAGAAACAGCTGAGGAAACTGCCTTGAAAGACTGTTGTGAGTTAAGTGCAACCTTCCATTCAGATTTAAGGAGGGAAAGAACTGTACCATGGGTCTGGTTCCGCTCTCATTGTGTTCCCGCCAGCTCTGTCACTCCATTGCCACCTTCTAAAGTTGGGTTATGCAACATCCCCTGGAGGGTGCAGGGCTGTATGTAATTCTGGCAGGATGCTGGTCTGGCAGGCTGACTCTAAATGGCTTTTCTTAGCAAGGAGCTTCTTAACATTAATGCTTTGCGTATGTTTGTGGGACGATGTGGATTAGTGTGTGTGTGTGTGTGTGTGTGTGTTAGTTGTAATGGTTGTGTGTGTGTGTGTGTGTGTCACAGTGTGTGCTAATCTATGACCCTCTCTAAG
This sequence comes from Setipinna tenuifilis, assembly GCA_030347295.1. NCBI lineage: Eukaryota > Metazoa > Chordata > Actinopteri > Clupeiformes > Engraulidae > Setipinna > Setipinna tenuifilis. Next base: position 9,944,010 of record CM059275.1, read on the forward strand.
TGTGAGTGTGTGTTTTTTTCCTAAATCCTGACATTTCTCCCCTTCTCTAGCCAGGGGTGATGGCGCCTTGCTTTCCACCAGGAGCCTGTCCTTCATGTGATGCCGAGTGCCATCCTAGTGTGTGTGTGTGTGTGTGTGTGTGTGTGTATCTGTGTGAGATGCCGAGCGCCATCCCAGTGTGTGTGTGTGCGTGTGTGTGTGTGTGTGTGTATCTGTGTGAGATGCCGAGCGCCATCCCAGTGTGTGTGTGTGTGTGTGTGTGTGTGTGTGTGTGTGTGTGTGTGTGTTAGCCTGCAGGGTGTCTGCTGTCGGCTGCCAGGCCTCCACACACTTATCAGGCCCAGACAAAGCCCACAGACAGGGCTGCGTCTAGCCAGCAGGACAATATACAGCCCTTACCACGCCAAGACAAGACAGGGCCCAAACACATGGCAACACAACAGCCTTCAGGCAGCTATCTACAGACTTGATGTAATGCCCAGAAAAAGAAAAAACAAAAAAATCCCCAACAAAAAGCCCACAGAAATGACTACAGCAAAGGTTCTGACAAAAATAGAAGCCTGAATAAGACGGTCAGTGTACGACCTTGCAGTACCCTGGCTGTGTGAAGGAGAAGCATGAGTCTGGCTCTACGAAGAGTGCTAACCCTCTGCGCCCCCCCAATCATGCCCCTACTGTAAGGTCTGCAGACAGAGAGAGGGACTAATCTCAGCTAACATGGAAAGTTAACCCGAGTCAGGAAATATCCGCTTGGCCTATGATGTCAGACCATTAGGATTAACATCCCTGTATCTGATGTCAGTGGAGAAGTTGGGAGCTCTGAGGGGCAATGAGAGTGGGTGCATAGCATCCAAGCTTAAAAGGAGCTTAAAAGGGCCCACAGCAACAAGAGAGGGTCTTCACAACCGAGAAAGGGTTAGAAGTTAGAAGTTAAAATGCCACCCACAACCCACAACCCCCCCGCCCCGACACCCTGCACTGAGAGAGGGTTTTCACATCAGGAGGCAAGTTAGCCTCTGAGCCGAACCAGAGAGGCCAAGATACCCATTGCAATCAGAGATGGGGTTTTTTTACATCAGGAAACCAAAACACTGGAGAAGTTGAAATGCCCACTGCAACAACAGCGGTTTTTCGCATTAGCACAGGGTAACCCCGGGAGCCAAGCTACAGACGCTAAACTGCACTGACAGCCAATGAGAGTGCGTGAGGAGGTTAGCATTCCCTCAGCCGAGCAGAAGGTGTTCACATTAACCCCTGAACTGACATCACCGCACCAGTGTGACAGAGAGGCTGGATGAGGAGGGACATTCTGAAGAATACCTGAAGAATATTATATGGAATTGGAGAACCTTACATTGCAGTTGAGCATTATTAGATATAACAGTGGTTCCCAAAGCTTTAACTGCTTTGTACCCCCTGAGACACTCTGTCCGACCGTGCTATGAGCGCATAACAATTGTGAATATTATATGGTACATAATAATCAGAGTTGTATAAAGTAGAAGTAGAAGTACTGTTTTGGATGTAATTACAACACAAGTAGTACGGTACTACGCAGTTGCAACTGCATAATACCATACTACCAGTGTTGTAATTACATCCAAAACAGTACTTCTACTTCTACTTTATACAACTCTGATAATAATGTTGTCCCAAATGGGTTGTATAGGGGATAGCTTGAATGTAAGATCATTTTCCACCTATAATGTACTGTAGTATGTACAGTATACTTGATCTTTATGCAAGTAGAAGCTGAGAACTCATTTACAGATTTATTTAGTGTACCCCCCTAGAGCAGATCCTGTACTCGTACCCCAGTTTGACAATCACTGAGGTTGAATATCCAGAACCTCCCTGTGTGAGGGTTAAAAGGAGTGTTACTCCGGGTGCCAAGCTTGGTTTCCACAATAGCAGTGCTTTCCTGCATTAGCTGAGGGGACTGCAGTGGTGTTTATAAAGGGTGCTCTCAGTGAATTACATAACCCATCAGAAAGCAGGTCCCTAAAGCTTTGAGAAGGAAGGGGTGGGGAGGGGAGGTAAGGGGAGGGCAATCAGCTCAGACTGCTGGTCAGGGGAAATTAGCTCCTTTTGAAAACATCAGAGAGCCCTTCAAAGGCTTTTTTCCCCCCACCTAAAATCAAAACCTTAATTTCCCCAGCCATAGCAATTTTTCAGCCAAAGGCACACTCCAACTTACAGCAGCGAGATATCTGGATTAGATTTGGGTGGAGTTTGGGCTCCCATCAGCTGCAGATCAAAACTCTGGGCAGTTTCTAGGGTGAATCAGCTGTACTTTTGGTTTCCACATGGTATAAAAGGCTGAAGGTAATGATACTGAGAGAGAGAGAGACAGAGAGAGAGAGAGAGAGAGAGAGAACTACTGCTCTGTACTGAACCACAGCCAGGTTACGTCACATGGTACTGGAAGGGCAAGCAAATAAAAATGTAAAGTGTGTGTGTGTGTGTGTGTGTATGTGTGTGTGTGTGTGTGCGCGTGTGTGTATGTGTGTGTGTGTGTTTGTACCACAGGGGCTGGCTGCTGTTAAGGTCTTCATGTGGTGGAGTGTGATTAAGTGTAAAGGTGCTGAAGAGAGCAGAGAAAGGAGGGTGCATGGTGTGTGTGTGTGTGTGTGTGTGTGTGTGCGTGTGTGCGTGTGTGTGTGTGTGTGTGTGCGTGCGTGTGTGTGTGTGTGTGTGTGTGTGTTGGGATCTGCACGTGTGCTGCTTCGTGACGGGCCGTGAGGGTCTGGTGTGAATTGTGTGCCTGGGCTGCAGCCACCATCACTGCTACAGATGCGAGCGGCAGGCAGGCGTGTGAGCCTGATGATGTTCTGGACAGGCAGCCATGGAGGTGTCATCAAGACCTTCACGGGGGAAATCTGGGCCCAGTGGACTGGCTAGGACGCGTGTGTGTGTGTGTGTGTGTGTGTGTGTGTGTGTGTGTGTGTGTGTGTGTGTGCATGAGTGTGTATGCATGAGTAAGTGTGTTTAGTCCCCATGTGTTTATGTAATGGTGCGTGTGCATGTATGTGTGTGTGCATGTGCATGTGTGTGTGTACATGTGTGTGCATGCGTGCGCGCATGTGTGTGTATGTGTATGTGCATGTGCATGTGCGTGTGTGTGTGCATGTGCGTGTGTACATGTGTGTGCATGCGTGCGCGCATGTGTGTGTATGTGTATGTGCATGTGCATGTGCGTGCGTGCGTGCATACATGTGTGCGTGTGCACGCATGTGTGTGTGCGTGCGTGTGCATGTGCACGCATATGTGTGTGTGTATATGTGCGCATGTGTGTGTGTGTGTGTCTGGCTCCAGGGCAGGCCTTGGCAGCTGAGGCTACTCTACTCTAAGGCACGTCTTCTTCTTGCCAGTTTGGATATGTTGATTAATGAAAGCTGCGTAATGAGGCGAAAACTAAACAAAAGGGCCGAGGGATGTGAGTGTGTGTGTGAGTGTGTGTGTGTGTGTGTGTGTGTGTGTGTGTGGATCAGAGGAGAAAGCGGGGTTGATTCAAGGCCAGGAGATGCAAGAGGCCTCATCCAAGGCAACACTAATCAGGCCTAATTCTCCCTTTCTAACGAGGAGAATCTGTGTTTGAGAATATGCAAGGACAGAGACATTAAACAAAAGCAGATTTGATTTCACTTCTGGTATTTCGGTACAAACTGTGTGTGTGTGTGTGTGCGTGCGTGTGTGTGTGTGCGTGTGTGTGTGTGCGTGCGTGTGTGTAATGTGCACCATTTGTTATGCCATGTTGTCTGATGTAATACAACCCAAGGACAATGCAGATCTGTGTGGAGGGTGGGGTTTCTTCTACTGTTTCTAAATGTGTGTGTGTGTGCGTGTGTGTCTGTGAGAGATCCTGCACATGCTTCTTAATGTATGTACACTTGTGTACATGTATATGCATGCACATATGTGAAAACCATGTGTCTCTTCTCACATACACACACACGTCCCCATACATACAGGCATACACACACAACCATATATATGTGGTCGTCTGTGTGTGTGTGGGTGGTGTGTGGTGTGTGTGTGTGTGTGTGTGTGTGTGTGTGTGTGTGTGTGTGTGTGGTGTGTGTGTGTGTGATGTCAGAAAGCATCTCAAGGGTGTAAAGACCCTCCTCTTGTGTAATGTGGTGGCACACACATCATTCATTCTAAGCACACCCACATACAAGACATCTCCAGGGAGCCATGACCCTTTAATAGTGCAGAGCAGTGACAACACACACACACACACAACACATACACACCCAGACACACAACACACACACACACACACACACACACACACACACACACACACACACACACACACACACACACACACACACACGCACCCAGAGCTGATCACTCACGTATGCCGAAGCACACCCGTATTTGATGCACCAATGCTTAATGTGAGCGGTGTTGGCACGACCTCCACAAACACACACACACACCCACACACACCCACACACACACACACACACCCACAGTCAGCTCCTGCCCACCCCAGCCATGGGCAATCTAAAGATAGATGTGTGGCCATTGTTCTGTGGGTGCTAACAATAGCACATGCCGTCTCCAGCACGACACTACACCCAATGCTCCAGGCCCTCCTCCTCTGGAGAACATCTGAGCATGGCGTCAGTAACGGGAATCTGACATAAATCCCTTCTCCTCAGGGGATGGGCCAGATGATTGTGTGTGTGTGTGTGTAAATGTGTATGTGTGTGTGTGTGTGTGTGTGTATGTGTGTGCGTACAAAAGTGTGTGTGTGTGTGTGTGTGTATGTGTGCACACGTGTCTGTGTGTCATGCACACTCAAGTGTGTGTATGAAGTTTCTGTCGATAAAGCAAAGGTGACCTGGTTACGGATGGATGCTGTAGAGAGAGATGTGGATATGGATACTGTAGCAGATCGGATGGTCACAGAAGAGTCAAAGGGGCCCAAAGAGTCACAGTGACCCAATTTGAAAGCTTAGAATCGGGCATCGATGTAGAGGGGAGACAAAGGGCTTTAAAACTGATATCCAGGGCAAGCCTAACGGCTTTAGAAAAATAAAGCCATTTTGAAATGCTGCCTCTTTGTGTGATTGAGATTTTCTTTCTCAATCATATCTGCCTTGGGACAAAACAACATTCCATATCTAGAATTGGAGACCCTTTCACATTACCGGGAACACCAGATCATATGGGAGTTGACTTAATTGTATTATAAGGAATAGCAACAAAATTTGGAGCATTTCTTAATTTCTTCATTATTTGTCAAGTCACAAAGTGAAGCCGTCCACAAAATGTTGTTTTCTGTAATGTACATTTAGATCCTAGCCATGAGACCCTTAAGCAATATAACACGAGTGGGTGTGAGGTTGTTGGTGGATGTCCTTACGGGTGGGGTTTGGCTGCAGGTAGGTAACCACACCCGTGAGGATATCCAGGAAAACAACCTTTTTTTAAAAGTTTTATTTAATCGATTTTCAGTAAACTCCAGTCTCCGCTTCCCTAGGATCTCCCCTAAGAACACACACTCATTTCACCAGGTCTGGTCCCATATGTGACAAAGGCACTGAAGACAGACAAATCAGTGGACACTTTTTTTTTTATGGCCTGGTCAAGTAGAATGCTGTTTTCTGATTGGCTGCCAGGGTATGCATTAATTCCATTGAACCGTTCAACTATGTAAAGTAGTTCTAAAATTCTGGCATAAAGTTTAAGCACCGTTTTATATCAATGCTCCACAGAATGGTAACTATAACAACCATATAGACAAATTTAACAGTTGCATTTCTGCTCCACTTTTAACGACTTAGAGAATAATTGAAACATTCCGGCATAATAGTTTTAGATGTTTCCTAATTTCTCGAGAGTGGTACCCGGGTCATAAGCGGGACAAACAGTCTTCGAGACGTGCATTCGACAGAAAACGTGCATGGGGAAGTTATTCGCCTCCGCTAGTGTTGATTAATTCTGTCGACTGCATGCCTGGGCAGCTGTTATCCCTTAGTTAATGCGTGTATTCTTTACTGTACTGTACATGTGGACAGTAATCAGCTGTGGACACGTGGTCATTGGTCTGTAATGTATAGGGGCCTTTTGCAATCTGAGAAAGGGGTTTTTGTTTACATTAGGCCAGGATACAGCTACTGCTACATCTGGACCGCCACCCAGCTGTGTGTGTGTGTAAGTGTGTGAGTGTGTGTTAGTGCATAAGTGTGTGTGTGTGTGTGAGCGAGAGAGGGATTTGGGAGGTGGAAGGTGTGGTAATCAGAGCAGAGGGAAGCAGAAGGGAACAGAACAGCACATGGCCCAGCTTGTGACCCTCTCTCTCCCTCCCACACACACACACCCCCCCCACACACACACACACACACACACACACACACCTACCTTTAGGCTCCCAGGAGACCTTAAACTAAACACCTAACGATATTAAAATGCAGTTTTTGTTTATCTGTGCAAATCCAGGGCCCCACTGGCAGAGGCCAACGAGGAAGTCAGCATTCCTCGAAGGTGGACCAGGAAGTCAGCAGTAAAAGTCAGCAATAACTGTTGGTGGATTTCACTCAGGAGGTCTTCCCTTCTGGCATCACAATAGGCTATTTCCTTTTCCTGTTTACCTGCACATACAAAAAAACTAATACTGAACGCCATCAGCACAATCCCAAATAGAGCTGCCAGACTGCAGTTTCTACACTGGAGCCGTCTATACACAGGGGGTAGAAAACTAAACTGCCCTCCAAAGTATACCATGCACACAAAACACACACACTCACTCACACACACTCACACACTCACACACACACTCACTCACTCACACACACACACACTCACACTCACTCACACTCACTCACTCACTCACACTCACTCACACTCACTCACTCACACACTCACACACTCACACACTCACACTCACTCACACACTCACTCACTCACACACTCACTCACACTCACACACACACACACACACACACACACACACACACACTCTAGGCCTTCAGCCACTGCTAATGTCCTTCCAGTCTACACAACACACACTTAAGACCACTGTGTTCACCTGGCTATACAACACACACTCTAGCCCACAACCCACACATGATGTCTTCCCAGTCTACAAAACAAACACTTTAGACTTCAGTGCACACACACAACACACAACACACACACACACACACACACACACACACTGTAGACTAGTGTGGTTCTATCCAGCCACATTTCAGTATCTGGTCTTCTGTTGCCAGCTCAGAAAAGAAAGAAAAAAAAACAAGAATGTGAGCCATCTCCTTTTTGGGGTTTATATCAACACTGCAAAGCAACAGTGGATAAAGTCCAAGGCTTCTGGCCTTAGATGACTTTGTGATTCTTCCAAACTTGTAAGGTGTGTGTGTGTGTGTGTGTGTGTGTGTGTGTGGTGTGTGGTGTGTGGTGTGTGGTGTGTGGTGTGTGGTGTGTTTGAGTGTCTAAGTGTGTTGCAAGGTAAAAGGAAGGGGAAGAAAAGCTTATTTTGTGTCTGTGTGCATATGTTTGTCTGTGTGTTAGTGTGTGTATGTATGTGTGTGTGTGTTAGTGTGTGTATGTGTATGTGTGTGTGTGTGTGTGTGTGTCACTGTGTTTACCTTCTGCAAAGCCCAGCACCGGCCCCCTTTCTGTGAGTGTGTACAAGAGAGCTCAAGCATTCTTCCCGCAACAATAAGCAGATGGCCACTTGAGGGCAACTCTGTCCGGCGGACGCACTGTCTGGACGGGGCCCTGATCATAGGCGCTCGGCCCAGCGGGGATACAACAACACCAGGGAATGGGCCTCGCCACAATGCCACCAAAACTATTAAAAGAGAGAAATACTGTCGGCACAAACCTTTGCTAGCAATCATTTGTTGCTTTAACCCGGGCCCCGGGGACTTTTCCTTTTTCAACGTCTTCATTCTTTTTACTCGTGTTTCCAACACAGACTGCAGTTACAGTGAAGACGTAGACCTACACCTAGTTTTTTATGCCACAGAAGAACCTGATATACATGTTTGTACCATCAATATTTTACACAATTATTCCACCTACACAGACATTCATGATTATAGACTATGTGCGGTATACGCCAAAACAGATAATTCATAGGTAAAACCCTCTGAATCCTACTTACAGTATAAAATGATACCCAATCGGCCTACGCACGGAGGATGCACCCCAACTCTTTCCCTCGCCGAGCCTTAGTCATTATAAGCTACACTGTGGTGAGGAGAGAGTGTCAGACAGATAGCTTATTTAAGATCTGGCCATCTGTAGGGAGTCTATAGGGGACCATTATAAGTAATGTGTGACCATGTGTGTTATTTTCATGCTGCCGCTGTCGGCTCTGAGATCACACGTCTAGATAAAGCACACAGGCCCCCAGACAACCCCCCAGGGGTAACATTAAACAACAGGAAAAACGAATCATCTGACGGACGATGACGTAACCCGTCGACTCGAGGATTTGTCGCCGACACTTTTTAAAAATCACGGGAAGTCTGTTAAAAAAGAGGCCGGTCATCGGAGAGCCAAAGTCCTTTCTGGTAATAACGGTCACGGTTTACGGTCACGAGCCGCATCAGCGTTCCAGGGAACGCAGCAAAGGTCAGATATCAGGATCACCTTTCCTGGGATGTGTTTTTAATATACGGGAAACACTGGAGAGTGAAAAAACAGGACAAAGGTCTTTCTCCCACACCTTCTTTCTCGCTCTCTCTCTCTCTCGCTCTCTCTCTCTCCCGCACACACACACCGCAACATGCACAAATCAGCTTGTACGGTCCTGTTCTCACACACACACACACACACACACACACAGTCAATCCAATTCAAGTTTAACTCTAGGCAATTCGGTTGAATTTTAATTGATTAGCATGACTTTCAATAGTGTTGCTAAAATAACAGTGCAATATAAAAGTGTCTTCTCTTGCACATATTATTTTTCTTAGTTTTTCTCTGACACCGCCCACCCCTCTCCCTGCATCTTTCTCTGCTGCTAAATATCTCCAATAGGGAGGTTATGTTTTCAATGCTGTCTGTCTGTGTCTGTCTGTCTGTCTGTCTTTGTATGTCTGCTTCTCCCTATCTGCCTGTCCAATTGTGTAAAAAATTAGCCAGCTGGACTTTGGTGGAAGGTTGCAACTTGGACCAAGGAAGAGCCCATTAGTGCTCTGTCTGGATCAGCTCCAGGGCATTGTGTGGAGGTTGGTCTTTTTTATTCACTCGCTCACTTCCTAAAGCCCCCTGATGGTCAGAGCAAAGGTCAGTGTGTGTGTGTGTGTGGATGGAGGAGTTTTTATTCACTTCCTCCTGCCCTGGGAGACCTCGGCTCTCGCCAAGAGATCCGCACTTTCCGAGGGCTCTTCTTGTATTCTGAGAATCCGACCCCTGTTTGCTCCATCCTGACAACGAAAAAAGATGCTGGCAGCAGCATTAACGGCCACGGACCGCGAGAGGCAGTTTTTTTGAAAGGTCAAAGGTTAAACGGCAACACTTCCTAGTGATAAGCGACGCACATCCCCAAATCCCAAAGCCACAGAAGCCTTTACCACCGCACCCACGCCCACCGCTACCCCTACCCCTACCCCTACCCCTACCCCCACCCCCACCCCGCCCAATCGTCTGTGCACAACAGCCTCCTAATACAGCATCAGGGAACAATATCTGCACTTCCTCCTCATCTGTCTTCTCTTCAATCTATCCACACACACACACACACACACACACACACAGACTGTCACACACACACAGACTCTCTCACACACACACACACACACACACACACACACACACACACACACAGACACACACACACACACACACACACACACACACACACACACACACACACACACACACACACACACTCCCCCACTTGTCCAAAGGGAGATCTAAAATATCGCTGTGCTACAAGAGATTGATTGTAAGGGGGGAGGGGGGGGCTTCCATCCGGTTAAAAGGGGTAAATTATTAACTTTTAAAGGGCTGTTCCGCCTCTTGTCTCCAATTACTTACCCTGACAGCCGCCAGAGGGGCAGCGGGCAGAGGAGAGGAGAGGAGAGAGGAGAGGGCAGGAGAGGAGAGGGCAAGAGATGGGAGGAGAGGGTAGGACAGGGGAGGGGAGGGGAGGAGATGAGAGGAGATGAGAGGAGGAAATGCCAGAGGAGAGGAGGAGGAGGAGAGGCCAGAGCATCCCTCTGTGCCCCTCTCTGGACTGGACTGAGATGAGCTGGGCACGGGCCCAGTTCACACACACACACACACACACACACACACACACACACACAAACTAATACACACACGACGACAGCTCATAGAAAGCCTGGCTGTCCACTCAGTGGTGAACTACATGCTGACAACTTGCTAAAGGCTCGACACTTGACCCGCTCTTCTTTCAAGGCTGGCCTGTCAATACCATTCAACGTGAAAGCATTGTTTGCGTGCGATAGAGTGTGCGATAGTGTGTGTGTGTGTGTGTGTGTTTGTGTACGTGCACACATGTGAGCATGCATCTGTTTTTGTGTGGTGTGTGTTTAAGTGAAGACATGCCAAGTCCTATACATAATTACTCAAAGATAAAAGGTCCTTGTTAATAAGGCACTGTGCTGACTTAAGTGACATGTTAAACACTTTATTGTCGACCTACACAGACAGACAGACAGACAGACACACAGACAGACACACAGACACACAGACACACAGACACACAGACACACAGACACACAGACACACACACACACAGACACACACACACACACACACACACACACACACACACACACGAATCAGAGAGTGTAAAACAGATATGGGTAAGGTCCTCCCTTTCACAGGCCCAGCTCCACTTAGCCAGGGACTTTTATTTAATGAGTCAGTGTGGTTATATGCAAGCAAAAACAACATTTCAGTCTAATCACTCTATTTCCTCTCATTAAAAGATGTCATAGTCATTCAGAAAAACACCAAATTTGAATGACATCATTTTAATCAGAGTATTATTCAGAAAATCACCAGGTTTGTCACCCTATGACACCCATTTGCACATGTTATTCTACATGTGTTCACTCTTTCTAAAGCTATGGTGTTACATGGGTGTGGCTCCTCAGGCAATGTGGATAGGATTCTCCCATAAAGGTTTCTGAAGGCATTGTGGGTAAAATTCTCCCCTGAAAGTTTCTAAAGGCATTGTGGGTAGGATTCTCCCCTGAAGCATTATGGGTTCCTACAGTAATTGTGGGTAGGATTCTCCCCTGAAGCATTATGGGTATGATTCTCCCCAGAACCATTGTGGTTAAGAATCTCCCCAAGAGCATTGTGGGTGAGATTCTCCCCCGAAGCATTATGGGTAAGATTCCACCCAGAAGCATTATGAAAAAGACTCTCCTTAGGAACATTGTGGGTAAGATTCTTCCCAAGAGCACTGTGGGTAAGATTCTCACCAGAAGCATTATGGGTAGGATTCCCCCCTCAGTCTTAGTCAAGACACTCCTGTCCAGGCTTCTGGGGCATTGTGGGTAGGGCTGTGGCTGGGGCCCCAGACTCAATAGCTTTCAGTATTCAAGATGACCACAGGCCTCTCAGGGAAACAAAGGGCAGGGGGAAGACGTACAGAGATGGGTAAGGTTCACTTAGGGCGTGGTGGTGGAGAATAGGAGAAAGGGAGGAGAATATGAAAGCACAAAATTGGGGCAGAGAGGGAAAAAGGGAAGAGAAGGAAGATGAGCAGGGAGAGGGGGTATAAGAGAAACAGAAAGAATGGAAAAGAGAGAGAGACAAAAAGAAAGAAGATTATATGTGTGGACGCCAGTAAGTGTGTGTGTGAGTGTGTGTGTGTGTGTGTGTGAGTGTGAGTGTGAGTGTGAGTGTGAGTGTGAGTGTGTGTGTGTGTGTGTGTGTGTGTGTGTGTGTGTGTGTGTGTGTGTGAGTGTGAGTGTGAGTGTGTGTGTGTGTGTGTGTGTGTGTCCAGGCTAGCGCCAGGCTGGAGCGGGCGAGTGAGTGATGGACGCAGGCTGGCCAAGAGGGCACCTGATTAGAATCGATCGGCGGGCAACACAGGGGAAACCTCAGCAAGGAAAACATCCCAAACTCTCACACACACCAGCGTCCAGTAACACTTGAAACAGCCAAATGAGCACAGCAGCTGCGGACCACTCAGGGAAATATTACCCTCAACTGAGTGGTGTGTGTGTGTGTGTGTGTGTGTGTGTGTGTGTGAGAGTGTGGGTGTGATGTGTTTCAACAGTAAGTGTGTGTCAGTTCGTGTGCGAATGTGTGTGTCGGTGATGTGTTTAAGCAAGCGCCAGTGTGTGTGTGTGATTGTGTGTGTGTGTGTGTGTGTGTGTGTGTGTGTGTGTGTGTGTGTGTGTGTGTGTGTGTGTGTGTGTGAATGTGTGAATGTGTGTGTAAATGTGTGCAAGTGTGTATGTGTGAAGTGTTCAGGGCGACGCCAGGCTGGAGCGGCCAACTTTCTGATCTGATCTCATGAGTCACAAAATGGAAAAAATGTATCATTAAAGGAACTGACAGTATTAACCTAAACAATATTATCAGATTGCCTTTGGAAATATGAGTCCTCTGCAATGGAAACTACTTCCATCGGCTTCATTTATTCCTCTAAAAGAGCAGAGCCTCTTTCCATAAAGACACACTGACTTCCAGGAGTATAAAGCTGGCTTCTCTGAGAGTATTAGAGAAGGGCAGGTCACCTTTCCCGGAGAGATAGAGTTGCATTATGGGCCAGCTCACCGAGACAGAGACAGAGACAGAGAGAAGGGGCACAGGAGAGCAAGAACCCAAGAAAATTACAAGGAGGAGAAAGTGAGAGGCAAAGAGGGAGAGAGAGAGAGAAGAGAGAGGGGAAGAGAGAGAGAGGGACGGAAGAAGGATAGAAGGAGAATGGGGGGGGGGGGGTGAGAAGGGAAATGGAGTGAAAAATATACAAGCGAGTGATGGGAGAGACAGAATGAAAAATAACGAAGAAAAAATACACAGAAAGTGATGAAAATAGGAGATGAGGGAGGGAGAGAAAAAGAAACAGATGGAAAAAAATGAGAGAGAGAGAGAGAGAAAAAACAGCAGGAGCAGAAGGGAGTTAGAGGGAAAGTGAAAGACAAAGAGATCAAGATCACCCTCTGCAATGACACCACCAGTCCCTCCATAATCCCCTGCGGTGCCCGCCCTGCGTTGTGATGCATTATGGGTCCCTAAAGGGCTTCCGGAATGGCGTCCTTGCCCTGAAGTATCGCTACAGCCCCCCCCCCCCCCCATCATCTGTCACAGGTGGGGTAGGGTGGGTAGGGTGGGGGCAAACCTGCTAGCGGCGGCCCATCCATTACAAACAGCCTCGGAGATGGGCCATTTCACTGGCGAAATGGGGCCTTCGGCTCACCGAGACTGGGCAGCGGGCATAGAGCACCCCCCCCCCCCAAAAAAAAGAACCCCATCCACCACCAACACTACCACACCACAAATCATATGGAACACCGCCCAAAAGGGAGAAAGAAGTGAAAAAGTAGGTAGAGGGCAGAAAGGAGAAGGAGATGGATAGAAAGATATGAGAAGGAAAGAAAGATAAATGGACAGCAAGCAAGGGGAAGGTGGAAAAAGCAACACAGAAAGAGAGCAAGAAGAGAGAAGAAGAGAAACACAGAAACAACAGAAAGAGAGAGACAGACACAGAGACTTACAACTTATCGTTGTAATATTATTTTGAAAATGGGCAGGATGTTCCACTGTCTTTTATGCTTTGGCAACACTGTATGTTAACAGTCCGGCTAATAAAGCAAATTTGAATTTAAAATTTGAATGAGAGAGAGAGAGAGAGAGAGAGAGAGAGAGAGAGAGAGAGAGAGCAAGGGAGAAAAAGAAGGAGGGAAATGGAAAGAGGGGAAATGATGAGAGAACAAGAGATGTACAGAGAGACAGAGGAAAAGAGAGAGAGACAGAGGAAGAGAGAGAGAGAGAGAGAGAGAGATGCGTAAAGCGAAAGAGAAGATGAGTGATGGGTTGAAAGGAAAAAATGAGGCGTGAGCAGAAGAGAAACAGACAGCGAGCGAGTGTGAGGGAGAGAGAAGAGACAGAGGAGGCGAGGCCACAACACCAGCTGCTGACTGTCAACCATCACAGGCCAAACACCTGGTGTCCTGGCCTCTTCCCATCCCAGAGACAACACACACACAGTCACACACACACACACAGTCACACACACACACACACACACACACAGACACACAGACACACAGACACACATGCACACATGCACACATGCACACATGCACACATGCACACACAGACACACAGACACACAGACACACAGACACACAGACACACACACACACACACACACACACACACACACACCCCTCTGTCTCGCAGAGATAGTCCAGACAGTCCTGTTACTGGAAGAGGAACAAGCCAGTGGCGCTGCCAAAGAGTAACCTCATACAGCACAGAAATTACAGCCATTGGATTAGAGCTCAACTCAAGCAGATAGATAGATGGCAGAGAGAGAGAGGGAGAGAGAGAGAGAGAGAGAGAGAGAGAGAGAGAGAGAGAGAGAGAGAGAGAGAGAGAGACCAGGGCTGAGTAAATCAGACAGAGAGAGAGAGAGAGAAAGAGAGAGTTGAGATAAGGGAGAAATGAAATGAGACAGAATGACACAAAGAGGGATGGAGAGAGGAAAATGAGAATAGAGGGAAAGAGAGAGAGAGAGAGAGAGAGAGAGAGAGAGAGAAGAGAGAGAGGAAAAGGGGCAGAGAGAGAATGACAGCTTTGAAATACATTGCTGTGTAACTTTAGTTACTTTAATTTTTTTCTACCAAAACACCACACCGAGGTGTACAAGGTGACAGTGGCTGTGATTGACAGGAGGCTGCCCTTTAATTCCCCCCCCAACAAAGTGCAGTGGTGCGGAACCACCAGGCGGGGACTTCCAGCAGCAGCAAGAGCAGCAGCAGCAGCATTAGAGCAGAGCAGTCCCACCAGCCTGCGGTCCCCTGGGGCCAGGGGAGCTTGGGCAAGAGAACCCTGGGCAGCGTCGTCCGGGCATGACGCGCTCCCACTCCTCTGGCGGATCAGTGGCCCCCTATCGCGCCCATCAAAGGCCAGGGAGAATGGAGGAGGCTAGACACGGCCCATCTGATAAGCACTTCGCTAGAGCCTCTCACTTTCGCTGCTTAGCGAGGAGAAGTGTGCGAGACCTGCGTGTGTGTGTGTGTGTGTGTGTGTGTGTGTGTGTGTGTGTGTAGACAGGAGTTTATTTGTTGATGTGCATGTGTGCTTGCTTGTGTGTGTGTGTTTGTGTGTGTGTGCTTGTATGCATGCGTGTAAGTATCCTATCTTTTGTTTTGTATGTTTGTATAAATGTGGCTTTATTTGTGTGTTTGGGTGTGTGTGTGTGTGTGTGTGTGTGTGTGTGTGTGTGTGTGTG
>CM059275.1:9964427-9969427 GCA_030347295.1 Setipinna tenuifilis
CACAGACACACACACACAGACACACACACACACACACACACACACACACACACACACACACACACACACACACACACACACACACATACACATACACATACACATACACATACACATACACATACACATACACACACACACACACACACACACACACACACACACACACACACACAGAAATGTGTGAATCTGTGTGGCCATATCGCTGTGTTACACTGACAACATAAGTAGGAGGGACACAGAAAACACACACAGGAAGCACAACCACATGCACACACACACACACACACACACTTCAGGTGTGACTGTATGAGGTATGTCGCTATGCCAAGACAGCCATGTGGAGCAGGATGAGAACATGCAGGTGGCCGCAGGTGACACACAACCACAACCTCTCCCAACTTCCGTTTGTGTGTGTGTGTGTGTGTCTACGTGTGTGTGGTGTGTGTGTGTGTGTTGTGTGTGTGTGTCTCTGAAAAGGTAGAACACTGGTAGAACACTGGTGAGTCAGCTTAAAAGGTAACACAGGTCCGTCTGTTGCCTGCTCGGAAAACAGTGCCCTTTCCTTTGGTCCTTTGGTGTGTATCCAAAGTGTGTAACCCAATCATTTTAACTCCATTGTTGTGGATGAGAGAGTGTGTGTTTGTCCTAATCAGTGTAACTTCATTGCTGTGTGTGTGTGTGTGTGTGTGTGTGTGTGTGTGTGTGTGTGTGTGTGTGTGTGTGTGTGCACGCGTGTATGTGTATATGTCTGTGTGTGTGTGTGTGTGTATGTGTGTGTATGTGTGTGTATGTGTGTGTATGTGTACGTGTGTGTGTGTGTGTGTGTGTGTGTGTGTGTGTGTGTGTGTGTGTGTCTAAGTAACCCAATCATTATAACTCCATTGCGGCCTTATTGCATTTCGGCACAAGGTCTCCTTTCAGAGCTGTGTGAGCTACTGCAGAGTAGAGTGGAGCAGAGCAGAGGAGAGTGGAGTAGAGCACCAGGGCCCGGGCGGGGCAGCAGGCGGCCAGACCCCCGGAAACAAGCACCTAGTTCAGCCACCCAGACGCCCACCCGGCCTCCCTCCTGCCCGCGGGCACATTCATCTCTGCGCCGCGATCAATACGGCCCTAATGAAGACCCACACTGCACTGCACTGCACCGCAACGCAACGCAGAGCAGAGGAGAGTAAGGGTGGAGGGCTGTGCTCGCCTCCAGGTTTATTTACACCGAGGCACACACACACACACAGGCATCCATCCATAAAGGAGCTTTCTGTGTGCGAGTGCAGTCTCGGAACGGAGACCTGGGCATACCAACCAGTTATTTACGGGTGTTTACAAATATGTGTGCGTATATTTGTGTTTGTGTGTGCCTGTGTGTGCGTGCGTGTGTTAGTGTGTGTACAGGGAATGCAGGGGTGTCTGAATCTGTATATATATCTGTGTGTGTGTGTATGTATATGTACATATATGTACTGCATATGTATATGTATGCGTATGTATGCGTGTGTATGAGTATATGTATGTGTGTGCGTGAGTGTGTATGTGTGTGTGTGTGTGTGTATGTGTGTGTGTGTGTGTGTGTCTAAATGTCCAGTGTGATGGGACAGTACTCACACTGGACCCCCCCCTCCACCTCCACCTCCACCTCCACCTCCACCTCCCTTCTCCCTCTCTCTATGAGCTGGCTGATGGATGCCTATTTAGAAATGCCAGGCCTGGCGCGGGAGGGAGGGAGGGAGGGCCCCCGGGCTTCTTGGGCGGGCAGCTGCGCCACAGCCGTCAGCAGTTATGAGGGCGGACAGGGGGCATGATGTATGGGGCTCCCCCACAGCCGGCGGCGCTCAAGCCTGACGCTTTATGAGGAGGTGAGGGGGTGGGGTGGGGGGGGCAGGGGCAGGGGCAGGGGCTGGGCGCTGTGCACAGGAGGCAAATAGACCTTTGAATAGACAGCCTGGATTCATAACGCACTTTGCTCGGAGCGAAGGCTTTATTCGGAGAAGTATATATGTGCGTGTGTTTGTGTGTGTGGGTGTGTGTTTGTGCGTGTACTTGTGTGTGTGCACTTGTGTGTGTGTGCGTGTGTGTGTCTGTGTGCATGTGTGAGTGTGTGTGCGTGTCTGTGTCTGTGTCTGTGAGTGTAACTGGGTGTGTGTGTGTGTGTGAGAGAGTAAGTGTGAGCGTGTTTGTGCGTGTTTGTGTGTGTATGTATGTGTTTGTGTATGCATGTGTGTGAGTGTGTGTGTGAGTGTGTGTGTGTGTGTGTGGCTGACGAGGCCTGACCAGGTTGCTGAATATTAGCACCCGTGAGCCTTTGGTCCAAACTGAACTGGAGGCTTATCAGTAATCACCAGCATTGACAGGGCTTAGAGGGGGGAGAGCGGGGCCGTCAGGTGGGAGGGGGTGTAAGGGGGGGGAGTAAGCTGGCTGGTGCATTACCTGAATAATTTTGGGATCTGGGTGTGAGTTTACACACACTGCATCCTCTTTCCTGGGCAAAGGTGTGTAGTAGTGTGTCTGCGCAGTGCAGCAACAGGGCTTTCGTAAACTCATCATGACCAATCGATCCCTAGTCTTACCAAGTCGCATAAACAATTGCCACCTGATTTGAATGTCTAAATACTGGACACTGCCACTGAATACTTGAAATACTGACCTTCGTAAATACTGAAACTCATTGTCGCTTTAGATGAAAGTGTAAAAAAGGCTTCACACAGGCTTCAACTCAGCGCTGTAGTGTGTACAATATGAGGGAACACAGCCATGTGTATGTGTGTACAATATTAGGAACACTGGTTTGTGTGGGTTTGTGTGTGTGTGTGTGTGTGTGTGTGTGTGTGTGTGTGTACACAACATGAGAAACAGGGCTGTGGGGGTGTAGATAATGAGAAGCAGGAGTGTGTAAGTAAAACATAAGGAATAGCGGTGTGTGAAGTGTGTGTACAATATGAAAAACAGCCGTGTCGTGTTTGTGTTTACAACCTGAGAAACAGAAGTGTGGTGTGTGTTTACAATATGAGGAGTGGAGTGTGTGTGTGTGTGTGTGATGTACAACATGTGTAGCAGTAGTGTGTGCGTGTTGATGATAAGGAACAGGAATGTGTGGTGTGTGTATATCATAAGGAACAGGAGTGTTTGTGTGTGTGTGTGTGTGTGTGTGTGTGTGTGTGTGTGTGTGTGTGTGTGTGTGTGTGTGTGTACCAACATGAGGAACAGGGGTGTGTGACCACCAGAAAGAGGAAAAATGATGAATGGTAGATGAAGAGAAAATGAAGGAATGAGGATATGAGAAAGAGTAAAAGAGTAAGATAGAGACAAAGGAAAGGAAAGACAAACGTATAAACTGTGTGAGAAAAATGGCAGGGGCGAGGGTGGGGGAGGATGGCTGAGAAACGGTGTGTTAGAGAGATTGCATGTAAAGGCATATGAGAGAGGCATATGGACAGAGCATGTGTGAGGGCGTGAGTTGGAAAGATAGGGAGGGTGTGTGTGCGCGTGCGCGTGTGTCGCTGTGTGAGGAGGCGAGCGACAAGTGTACAGTGTGTGTGTGTGTGTGTGTGTGCACGTGGGAAAGTGAGCGAGAGGGTGTGTGTGTGTGTGTGTCACTGTGTGAGGGCGTTGCAGGTCATATGTGTGTGGTTGTGTGTGTGTGGGTGTGTGTGCATTATTGTGTAAGGTGGTGACAGGCTGTATCTGTGTGTGTGTGTGGGTGTGTCCATGTGTAAGTGGGTGAAGAGCTGTGTATGTGTGTGTGTGTGTGTGTGTGTGTCAGGCAGAGCAGCAGGGAGCGAGGTGTGTGTTTGTGTTTGTGTGTGTGTGTGTGTGTGTGTGTGTGTGTGTGTGTGTGTGTGTGTGTGCACATGTGTGTGTATGTGTATGTGTGTCAGGCAGAGCAGCAGGGAGCGAGGTGTGTGTGTGTGTGTGTGTGTGTGTGTGTGTGTGTGTGTGTGTGTGTGTGTGTGCATGTGCATGTATGTGTATGTGTGTCAGGCAGAGCAGCAGGGAGTGAGGTGTGTGTGTGTGTGTGTGTGTGTGTGTGTGTGTGACTCACCGGCCACGTTGACCTTCTCGGCGTTGGCGGCGCTGGGGGCGGCGGTGCTGGTGCCGTTGGTCAGGTTGCCCCCGGTGCCGTTGTACAGGATGTTCTCCACCTTGTTCTCCAGCTTGGCCAGCCGCAGCATGATGCTGTCCAGCAACACGGCCAACGTCTTCTTCAGGTCTGAGAGAGGGAAGAAGAGGGAGAGAGTCAGAGGGAGAGAGAGAGAGAGAGAGAGAGAGAGAGAGAGAGAGAGAGAGAGAGAGAGAGGGAGGGAGGGAAGGAGGGAGGGAGAAAAGTGGAGAGAGAAGGAGAGAGAGGAAAAAAGAGAGGAGAGAGAAGAGAGAGAGAGAGAGAGAGAAAGGGAGGGAGGGAGAGACAGAGAGAGAGAAAGTGAGAGAGACAGAGAGAGAGAGAGAGGGAGGGAGAGAGAGACAAAGAGAGAGGGAGAGAGGAAAAGAGAGAGGAGAGGGATTTAAAACACTAATATTAACATATTTACATTCCAACAATCTGTACATCTGAGAAAGATTAAGAACACCTGTTAAATGCTCCAATATTTACAGATTACAACACTCGTAAAACTTGAGACTGTGTGAACAGGGGAGGCTGCAGAGATACACTTCAACCTACACCCATCACACCCTTATGACTTAGCTGTCCTGAGCACAGTTTACGCAGCCACAGAGTGCTACTATTATGCCTAGACCGTGATAACGTTTCTTATCTTTAGTCTGACCGATAACAGGCACTCGAAAGGCGTGTGTGCTGCTGACTGACATGAGGAGAGCTGGTTTGTAACACTGTACGTACAGTAGGTAGCAGGTGTTGATAGCAAGCCCAGTGCACCACTCCCAGTCTGTGTGTGTGTGTGTGTGTGTGTATATATGTGTATGTGTTTGTGTGTGTGTGAGTGTGTGAGTGTCCGCATGTGTGGAAAAGTGTGTAGGTGTGAAAAGGACATGGTGATTGAGTAATG
>CM059275.1:9976927-10004427 GCA_030347295.1 Setipinna tenuifilis
ATAAGGAAATAAACAAGTTAAACAACATTTTTGGCTACCCTGGGCTGAACTCAATTTACGCTAGGCTGAAGAGCCCTGCTAAAAACGCCTGGTGAAGCCACTGCTACGCTGTAGCAGATCCACCAGTGCAACTGCATAGCACCTGCAGCTTTAGGTGGAGCTGGTGGTTGAACCACTTACAGTCTTGCGAGAGAGGGAGAAAGACAGGAGGGAGAGGTGAGAGAGATGAAGAAAAAAAGAAAAAGGGAGAGGAAAGGAAAAAAAGAGAAAGAGAGAGAGAGATAAAGAAAAATAGCAGAGGAGAGGGCATAGCTGTGTGCTGTGTGATTCAGCAGCTGATCCGTGAATAACGGGTGGAGGTGAGCAGAGAAGGAATTAAGCTATGGGATGGCAGGAGGGGACCAGGAGAAACACACACACACACACACTCTTACAGGGAAGCACACTCTCTCCCACACACAGGCACACTAGCGTGCGCTCACACTCACTCTCGCTCTCGCTCTCCCTCACACACACACACACACACACACACACACACACACACACACACACACACACACACACACACACACACACTCAGTCAGGCTTCGGGCCAGTAACCCGAGTCCTAGTGTGCGGCGGCCAGGTCAGGAAGGGAAAGATCAGCTCCGCTGGGAGGGATATTCTCTTACCATGACAAAGAGAAAAGGGAAGCAGGGGGAGGGAAAAAAAGAAAAGAAGAGAGAGAGAGAGAGAGAGAGAGACAGAAAAAAAACACAAAGCTTGTGTTGGTGTTCCATGACGAAGGCAGACCATGGATAGCTGCAGAGCTAAGGGGGGATTAAAAATTAAACGCTTGTGTGTGTGTGTGTGTGTGTGTGTGTGTGTGTGTGTGTGTGTGTGTGTGTGTTTTCTCTCGCTCTCCCGCGGATGCAGCCGGCCCTGAACGAAACAGCCCTGAGCTGAAGGTCTGAGTGCAGAGAGAGAGAGAGAGAGAGGAATCACTCCTGCATCCCTCCGACCTCCTCTCTCTCTTTTCATTCCTTTTTTCCCCCCCTTTCCTTCTCTTTTTTTCCCTTTGAAGTATAGAGATTGGAAATCCCCAGCTTGTCAAAGAAGAACAAAAACACTCCTTATAATTCAACAGCAGCGAGCCTTAACCAATACCCCCCCCCCCCCCCACTCCTCTCTCTCTCTCTCGTATCGCTGTGCACCAAAGCGAAGAGACCAAGACAGGGATGAGAGGGGTAAGGGCTGTAAGGATAACTGAGTCCTGGGAGGCTCAATTTGTGTTCTACACCACGACACAGAGGCAGGGCCAACTTGGAGGTCCAAGGCCAACTTTTTTTTTTTTTTTTTTTTTTTTTTTTTTACAAAATCAGCTCCACTGGACAGCTCAATCCAAATTTAAATTCGCAGACACTTGTTTTTTAAGTGACCAACAGGTTGTTTTTGCCAATACATAGGCTACCTTTTTATTTAGCCCATTTTTTCATGCTGTAAAAAGTTAACGCTGACATTTAGGTTAAAGTTGGAGAGCTTTAATACATACTTTTAATGTAGTGTGCACTCCTCCTTCCAGGTCATCTAGAGGAAAACGAAGCTATGTCTGATGTTTTCAATACACCTCTGTTTGAGTTCAGAAAATATAATTCATCCTTCTTCTCACTTTCACTGTATTACACACACACACACACACACACACACACACACACACACACACACACACACACACACACTACACGATGTTCAAGCTGCTGCAAGCTTTTCTCCTTATCTTCATCCTTTAAGGTAGACATGACAAATGTGACAGGGGGCCCCCCACATCTCAACCAGACCCATTCTCCCCCCATAATGCCATAATGCATTATTCAATTCATCATCCCCAACATCTACGCCTCATTAAGCTTAAACCAACCGCCAAGACGCTGCCCGCCTAAGTGAATGCACGATATGGCAAAACAAAGCTTACATTGTCTCTCAGCAATGCCACGGCCTTGGACTGGCAGCTCTTGTGTGAAAAAATAGGGCCTTGTCATCCATATTTTATCATGAAGAACAGATATCAAGTTAAACTCTCAGTGTGTTGCTCTAGCACAACAAGAGGCAACAGCTCCAAGTCAACTGTTACTGTAATTCTCGCTGTAATGGTTGGGGTGGAGATATCGTTTAGTCAACAGCCATATTTATGAACTCTGACTCATTTACTTCTTCACAGCCTGTGGTAAAGAGATGAGGTCACAGATACTAAAACAAAATGGCCATGGTCATATTCACAATGTGGACAGTAAGGCACAGTCATTATGACAACTGTGTGGGCTCGTTTGCTGACACTGACATACAAATACAGCAACAAATAACACTAACAGGCAGCACTACTAAACTACTAAACAACATACGGTGGGATAATTTTAAAAATAAAGAAATAATATGTGGTTTTAAATGAGAAGAGAGTGTACACAGATGCCATAAGGAGGTCGGGCAAAAGGCAGGAAAAACAAAACCTTGAGCCACGCTTGAGCACAGAAAACAATGGCGCCATTCAGGTTACAAGCACAATAATTAAGTCACATCTTTATCATAAACACAACGCTCCCCGACCGTCCTAGAGACACAGAGGTATAATGGGAGAGAAAGAAAAAAAGAAAACGGAGGTAGAAGAAACAACAGAAATCCCTCTGGTGAAGAGCTATTTTAATTACAGCAATGAACAAAGCATCGTAAATGCAGAGATCTTTTCCCTGATGATAAATAGCCCACACTGATGTTTCTTGTCTAATTTGTCATCTATAATACCTGAATTCATTTCCACTAAAGTGTTAAGGGATGGTTTTTCATGTGCTGGGCAATATATCATTGTAGTTGTGCTTTTTAATTCAAAGGCTCCCAAACATTGTTATTGGAATAGGGTATAACCACGTATATTGTCTTTTTAAAGGTCATAAGCTAAAAAAAAACCAATCCATCACTCAATAATAGGCTGTATTTAAATTGCTTTGGGCCATTTTGAGTCTGCTTTTGCACAGGTAGCTCTGCAAAAACACATTCATTTTATTACGAGTACATGTTGTAAGCAGCTAAACAACTAGGCCAAACAGAGTGTTATAACCTCTTTTTTATAGTTGTTTTTTTTTTTAAGCAGCAGACACATCCTAAATATTTTCTGATTCAGAGAGGCATGTAGCCCATGTATAACAAATTAGAACATGTAAACTTTCCAGTATACAACATCAAAAACATCCTGAATTTGTGGTAAAAACTACTAAGACAAGATGACAGATGACTTAAAATATGAACTAATGTTGTTAAATTATTACATTTTATTAAGTATATTCATGGACTTTAACATAAATGCCATCACAGTTATAGGCTACATGTGTTACAAGCAACATTTTGTGTATTTTTATAAGTTTAGTATATATTTGAGGATTTAATCATTTTCTAAAATCAACCAGGGTAGGCACGGCCCACACGTCATTGCTGCAAACTGACACGCAGACTGTGAACTTTTGGAACCACACTGCCTTTAAATTTTTATACCCTAACCTTTCAAAAGGGCATTACCTGTCCTGTCTTGACCTTGGCAGTAACAGCTTGAAAAGCACAAGCAGTGCGTCCTTTAATTAAGCCGATGACTTTGAGCCATGTTACTAGGCAACGCTACTAACAGGCGCTGTATGCAGACTCGCCCACTGATATTGGACAACACATTTTAATCAGAGGAACTTAAGATCATTGTGAAAAAGTTGTCTGGCTGATGATTTTAACAAAGCATTTTGGAGCCCATCATGTTGCTGCCTAGCAACAGGGGCAAAAAAGCTGCTTCATTTATCCTCATTTTTAGTTACAAATTTTACAAATTGAACCGCTATCCTCAGCTTCACTCTGAAAATGTATTCAGAGACAAAAATGTCACAAGCCAGTAAGCTTTGGTAAATCAGCTTTAATTTGAAATAAAATGTGCAGGCTGTTTTGCAAGGGAGGCTTGTGGTGATCAGGTAGAGGCTTTGGTTAAAATTTAGCAGTCTGTTTATTCCTTTCTACAGATCAGATGCATGGCTATATCTGATGCCCATCCACTTCAATGGCCACTCAAATTAACCAGGCAGAACTCTACCCAAATCGGTGCTTCCACGTGGGACGACTGTTGGTAATGACTGACCCCTCTTTGGCAGTGAGAGTGCACAGGTCATCCTCATTAAAGAAGTGGGTGCATTTCCATTTGAAGAGTCATGAAGTGTAAGGGGCACCATTTGACAGCAGCCATCTCAGCAGCAGCACCACAGTGTTGAGTGTGCACATTAATCCCGTGCTCCTCCTGATGATAATTTACACCATGACTGAGACCTGCCTAATTACATCCTTATAATTATGTCATTAGAGCTGTCGAGATGGGAATCCGTTCTAGTGCTGCTGATGTTGGAGGACAGAATGTACTGAGAACGCAGACTTACACTACTACTACGCTCCGATGCAGCACTGGCCAATCAAACGGCCTGGACAAAGGCTTCGGCTAATCAAGCAGCCAGAGACATGATCCCTCATTAATAAACATTAGTCCTGACTCCAGGCAGGCAAGGTTAAAGACACTGTCTGCTCGATGTGTTTACCTACTCTGCCAGGGTAACGGGAAACCCAACTGAAGCATCGGGTGAGTCTAAGGAAAGATCAGGGCCCTCAATACATGAGGTAGTCCTTAAGAGACATTGACTGTGGTTTGCTTTTATTGCAGTAGTGCCAGCAGCAAGCCATGAGCCTGACACACACTAGTAACATAGAGCTTTTAATGACTGACTGTAGTAGGGCTGGACGATATGGAAAATGTATATAGGGATTAGCTCAACATTTTAACATATTAGGTAAAGAACACATGTGCAGATATCATGTAGCCAGAGGCACAGATGAACTGTGCATGATTTGATTAACTTAAAAATCGCCAGAACTCAGAAATCAATAAAAGACTATGTTGGAGACAATGCAGAAATCTGTTGTGAATACATACTGGATTTCTCAGGATGGATAACCTTGTTAAAAAACACACGTACCCTACCATTTGATTCTGTAAGTTTTAGTTTCTTTTTAATATATACATGGCTTATCATTAATGTGGTGAGTGACTGGTTTGTCAGCTGTACAGTCACAATGAATGGATGTTATGAAGAGCATGCAGAGCAGTATTCAACTTTGATGCAGATTTAAGGTTTAAATTTTCTTACGGACCATTTATTACAGCGAGTGGTGACTTGCACCCTTGAACAGCTAATGCTGTGTGCTCTCATGCAATAAATGAGAAGATATGGCTATTCTATTTAAAATGTCATTTGTTTTAAACACTCTCAATCATATTTTTACTATTATTATTTTTGTTCATTTATTTTATCACCATCATAAAATCGTCTCTAGCCCGACTCTGTAGCCAATTTCGATAGCGACGCACATTTCCCTAAGTTCTGCTGAAGTCACGCTTCTTCACACCTTTCCGCAACATCTATCTCATTACATCTTTTAGTGAGGTCAAGGTGAAGTGGTCAGGAATAAATGACTAGACATATCCAAATCACAGACGACCTTCATTAAATGAAACAGGCTTATAATGAGTTAACACTGCAACCCTGCTGATTGCTTGTTTTCTTCATCTGATTTTTGGCCGTGTGATGCTCTCCTTTGCGTGGATCCTCATTTGAATCAATGGCAATTTCGTGGCTCTTAATGAAGCTCATGCTGAACAGAACGGGTCTATTAATGGCATGAATAACTTATCGATGCTGAGCAGAAGGAGAGGGACGGTGGGAGGAAGGAGGGAGGAGGAGGGAGGTGGGAGGAGGGAGAAAGAGCGAGCCACTGGGGTGCAGGGGTGTCATCTCATGTGTGCGCCAAACAGATTTATCTCCTTCAACGCCGGCCTTTTGTCTTTTCCCCCCGCAGCCTAGAGCTGAATTTACACCGCCAACAAGATATAGAAGAAACACAGCCATAAACCTTTACTGTATGATGCAATGTACCCTTAGGAAAGAAGATTTAAGCAGACAAGTTTGATCAATGCGTGCTTTTCACTTAAGCACCAAAAATGGCATCGAAGCGTAAAAATACATACACCTTACTATGGTACCAGTGTAAACTGCTTCACTCATTCCATTAGAACTGTATCTAAAAAGAGCAGACGGCCATCTTGGAGACATTAAAATTGGCTTGCAACGGCTGCGGTGTGCGTTGACATCCCAGATTTACCACAGACGACAGGCGTTTCCTTTAGCACGATAATGATGTGTTGCAACAATGCCTCATTATGACAACTGATGGTAGCTTGAGGTGTTTATAAGAAGAGCTTTGTTTCTGAACAGGATGTTATGTGTGGAGTGGCGCGTTCTTGTTCTTCCTCTTTTCCTAAGTGATTCGCTGCAGCTCGAGGGAATAAGCAGCCCGTTGAAGCAGCAACCAAACACCAGATAAGGGCAGGACATGGAGAGACTAGCTGTAAATAATGCATCACCACATCAGAGGATGCACAGGAACAGGAGTGAGTGTGTGTGTGTGTTTGTGAGAGAGTGTGTCTGTGTGTGCGAGTGAGTGTTTATGAGCGTGTACTGTGCTGTGCTGAGTGTGTGAGGGTGCATGAGTCTGTATTATGTGTGTGTATATTGTGTGTATGTGATGGGGGGGCGACCATAACTGCAGTATTTGTATTTATCTGATTGCCAGTAAGGGAAGTAAGGTTGGAACGAGACACAAAAAAAGATAGATAAAGAGAGGAACAAGAGAACGAATGAAACTGAAAGAGAAGAGAGACGGGAAGGAAGTAAAGGAACGACAGATTT
Source organism: Setipinna tenuifilis (assembly GCA_030347295.1). Taxonomy (NCBI): domain Eukaryota; kingdom Metazoa; phylum Chordata; class Actinopteri; order Clupeiformes; family Engraulidae; genus Setipinna; species Setipinna tenuifilis. Next base: position 9,983,722 of record CM059275.1, read on the forward strand.
CCGGAGTTTGAGCAGAGCGGTCCTCTGACTGACCGCCCATCAACATGTTGGTCAGTGTGCAACACACACACACACACACACACACACACACACACACACACGCTTACAGTACACTCAAACTCACTCATGCCTCTTTATGCGATTAGCAGGAATGGCGTCTCCATCAGCCGACAGATGAAAGCCTCTCCAGTGTGGAAGTAAGCCACACCGGCGGATGTAACCTTTTCACTCCAACACGAGCGCTAATCGAGTCAGCGTAATGTCTGGGAAAGGATGCCTGATGCCTGCATCACCGAGAAGGGAGGCAGGGCCAGACAATGGGTGGAATATATCTGACCATGCCAACTCTTCCATCTTCGTTGCTTTCTTACTGTCTGCATAAACTGCTTGGCATTTTGTAGACTGTGACCATTTGAATGTCAAAAAGAAGTTTGGGTATGGTTTACAAATGTTGCTTTAGCATTATTTTGTACACATTTTTACCCCAACTGAGCCCAAACACTTAAAAACCAAGGGGAGATAAAAAACAAAAACACACAAGTGCATATAAGCTGATAGTCTGGAGCCTGGGCCTGCCCATACTGCCTGTGGATGCTGCATAGAATTTCGTGTTAAAAAGTCAGTCTGGCCAACCTGCCTGTTCTTGGCTGTTCCTTTGCTCAAGAAATTGTCACCAATGAAAAACAAACGCTATGGAATCAGTGGTCCGATTCGTTGCTCAAGTTGTAGCTGGTAGTATGCAGAGGCATTTGATAGACGCCCATTGATCCCGCCTCTGAGAACTTTCTGTCAATGGGATCTTTGCCAGACCAAGCTCCGTCTACAAGCTTGGTGCCACAGCCAGACTACATAGTCTGCACTATCCTGTGTTAAAATAGCCTACTACTGATAGGAGTATACTATGTAGTGTACACTCATGTGTTCATCATGCACCATTTGAGAGCTGTGTGTGTGTCTGCATGCATGTGCATAGTGCATGTGTTTCAATGTGGCACCCAATATGGTGTGTGTGTGTGGTGTGTGGTGTGTGGTGTGTGTGTGGTGTGTGTGGTGTGTGTGGTGTGTGTGGTGTGTGTGGTGTGTGTGTGGGTGTGTGGGTGTGTGGGTGTGTGGGTGTGTGGTGTGTGGTGTGTGGTGTGTGTGGTGTGTGGTGTGTGTGGTGTGTGTGGTGTGTGTGGTGTGTGGTGTGTGTGGTGTGTGGTGTGTGTGGTGTGTGTGGTGTGTGCGGTCATGCTTAGTAGCATCCACCATGAGGTCTCCATTTCTGTTTGTGGGCACACATGCCAACGTGGCACTCAACCCGTCCGTACCATGGCAGCTGTAACCAGAGCTTTACCAGCTTGCCCTGGTGTGACCGACACACACCTGCCGTAATTTGCATGATTATCGCATGATTACACCATTTTGTCCAAGTAACAGGCCTGCAGGGTATGTAGCCATCCTCACGGACATATCACTTCAAAGATCTTTTATTGTTATTCTCAGAAAGGAGCACAATTCAGCGCTTAGGTTGCCGCAGTTAAACAGTAACCTTATACAACCCTGTATAAACTCCTAAGGTATCGCTGCAGCTTACCCACTGATCTAGTAATCAAGTCCTTGACCAAAGTACACAATATCAGCAAGTTACATATTGTGCGCTGTCAAATACTGTTGTTATCAGTGTGCGTCACAATGTGCATCCACACGTTCACATTTGGTCGTGTGTGTGTCTGTATATTTATCAGTGTGTCTGCCTGTATCTTCAATTGTGGGTCTGCATGTGCCTATGTCTGCGTGTGTGTGTGTGTGTGTGTGTGTGTGTGTGTGTGTGTGTGTGTGTGTGTGTGTGCGTGTGCGTGTGCGTGTGCGTGCACATCAGTGAAACCTACACATATGGGGCACAAATATTCTCCACAAAAATAGGAAAACCAGGCAAGGGGTTTGTGGGGAACAGATTGTGTTCCCCACTAGTCTAACAGTGTTTTTCTCGTTAATTGTGTTATTACTGTTTAAACAAAAAGTGCCAAAACATTTCTTGAGAGTCAATGGGAGTACCCCATAAGGATAAAAATAAAAGGTTGTGTGTGTGTGTGTGTGTGTGTGTGTGTCTGTGTATTTATTGGTGCGTCTGCCTGTATGTTCAACTGTGGGTCTGCATGTGCCTCCCTGGGCATATGTCCACTTGTGTATGTGTGTGTGTTCATGCATGTGTGTGTCCGAGCGATGACACCCACCGTAGGCGGTCATGGTGCCGACGTAGGGCCCGTCCATGACGCTGCGGTTCTCCTCGGCCAGGGCCTTGATGTAGCGCTTGCTGAGGTCCAGGATCTGCTGGCGCAGCACGGCGCTGCTCTCGTGGGTGGTGCGCTGCTGGATGGTGAAGTGCAGCAGCATCATGCCCCAGATGAAGCCGAAGCTCACCAGGAAGAAGCCCAGCTTCTGCGACGACAGCTTCCACATCACCATGGCCACGGAGTGAGAGTGTGAGAGGGGTGTGTCTAGGGGTATGTCTGTGTGTGTGGAGGTGTGTGTGTGTGTGTGTGTGGGAGGGTGTGTGTGTGTGTGTCAGCTGGAGGGGGCAGACGGGTGGCTCAGGATGTGAGTTGGTGTGTGTGTGTGGAGGGACAGAGGGGCGCTGCTGCTGCTGCTGCTGGTGGTGTGGGGTGTCTGTGTCTGGGGTCCATCCTTCTGCAGGGTGCTGCCGGCCCTCACTGCTTCATCCTGGAGGAGGAGAGGGAGGGAGGGAGAGAGGGAGGGAGAGACAGATTTTAAGATTCAACATGTGCTTATTGGCTTTGTGTTGAACAAGCAAGGTTGTAAATCACACACATCCATGTAAAAAGTAAAACTGAGTAGGGACAAATGAAAATCCGCACACCGAAGAGCTTCTTTTTAACATTTTTGTTTAGTAGTGTCGTTTCAAGGCCTGACGGTCCTTCCTGAGAATACTTATTGGCTTTGTGACCTGTACTTCTTGTACAAACACCAGCGAAATATCCTTCTGCAGCCTTCACAAAACTCGTCCTTCACCAACTCAATTACAGGGGTCAAACTAGTGACTAGCGACTTTACTTAGGGTGCTTTCACTCTTACAGCATTTGGTGCGCTGGTGTGAATTCAATTTTGGTACTTTGGTGCGCCCCAAATCAACCGGTCTGAGACCAACAAAAAGGGGAGGTTTTGGACCGCTTTATCTGCCCTACTTCGGTACAGTTCCTCTGGTGTGAAAGCAACCAACTCAAATTGGATAGAACAGTAAAGTTTACTGCATTATTATTACGGAAAGTGGCGCGTTTTAGTCTGATTTCGGTGGTGATGGTCTTCGCTGTCTATTTTAGTTCGTTTAGAACTATGCATATGTAAAAGCAAACCGTACCCACGTCTGTTTGCTACATTGTAACATGTTTCTGACTGGTGTGGACCAAAGCAGTTGAACTATAGATCTAAAAGTGCCCTTAGTGAATGGAGCTACATGTTTAATATATAAATATCAAAGGGCTTTTCGATACAACTTCACTTACTGAATTACAGGGTTAACAAAGGCTAAAAGTAGAGGGATGTTGAACACAACGTCACTTAGTACATTAGCAGGCATGTTTAACACATCAGAGGGATTGTCAATACAACCTCACATACTGAATTACATGCTTAACATAGGGTAAAACTGGAGCTAAGTTCTTCACATAATAAATTCATTGTTTTATTAATTGCATGTTTAATTGATAGGCCATGCTTTAAACATATTAAATTACCTAAGTAAACCCTCTTAACTCTAATTGTGAAAGAAGAACACCGCATTAATGTTTTATCACACAATGAAACTTAAATATAAGGTTATCTGCAGACAAACTCATCTTACACCCCCTATTAAAGCAGCTCAACATTGGGCACATTAAGCACAAACACACAGTCAATGCCACAGTGTCAATGCCTATATCTGCAATGTGGAAGTAATGAAGGGGGTAGAGATGAGAAAGACAGAGATAGAGAAGGAATAAAAAGAAAGAAAGAAAGAAAAAGAGAGAAAGACAGAAAGAGAGGGAGAAAAAGACAGAAAGAGAGGGAGAAAAAGACAGAAAGAGGGAGACAAAGGTGGTGGATGACAACGTAATGACAAAAGGGGAAAGCACTGTAAAACTAAAGATAAAAAGGAGATGAAGAAGACAGGGGAAATGGAGGAGTAAAAAAGAAAGGAGAGAAAACAAATAAGATGTGTGGAAGAGAAAAATGAAGAGGTGAGAAAAATCAATAGTATTGAGATGGAGTGTGTGTTTGGGCTACTTTGTGCATGCGAGTGTGGGTGAGCATCAATATTAGTCAAATGGAGAGTGTGTGTGTGTGTGTGTGTGTGTGTGTGTGTGTGTGTGTGTGTGTGTGTACCCATGTCTGTGTGTGGGGGGGGGCGTCAATATAAGACAAATGGTGTGTGTGTGAAGTATCAATATAAGTCAGGCTAAAAAAAAAAGAACACTTTCTATTCTCGGTTCCTGATACGAAAGCACGTCACCATGGCAATAAAAGCTACCATACAACTGCTGAAGACAAAAAAGTATACCACTATATAAACCATATTAAAACACAAACACACACACACACACACACACACACACACACACACACAGAGTCTCAACACAAAGACAGCTATGGACGTGCACCTGGAAAAAGTACAAAGCTTAAAAACTGCCATGCAAGACTGTCAGAAACTGTGCAATGTCATTTTCCACCTATTCCCCTGAATGGATGGGGCTTTTCAGACAGTACACTCACACACACACACACACATACACACATACACACATACACACATACACACCGTCATCCCCTATTCCACTGAATGGCTGTGGCTGTGTGTTCTGATGCAGGAAAATCAAACTGAAATGTTCTGATCAAGGCAGGAGAGAACACAAAAGAAAAACCTGAGAGAAAATGCAAATAACAGACTGACGGAGACAACTGTTAGACACACACCACACCACACCACACACACACACACACACACTTGCATGCAAATGCAGACAAGCAGAAAACCAAAACGAACAAATACATCAACATAAATACACATACAAACATTCAAACAGCTAGGCTACACAACACACAAGCATACATCTCGAAACACACAAGCACACACACACGCACGCGCACACACACACACACGCACATGCATGCAAATGCAAGCAAGCAAACCAAAACCAACAAATACATCAACACAAATACACATACACACATTCAAACAGCTAGGCTACACAACACATAAGCACACATCTCCACACGCACGCACGCACACACACACACACACACACACACAAGCAAACCAAAGCGAACAAATACATCAACACAAATACACATACTCACATTCAGACAGCTAGGCTACACACACACACACACACACACACACACACACACACACACACACACAGGGTAGGGCTCCCCTCTGGCAGCGGTTCTGAAAGGTGGACTGTGTGAGCGGGCGTGATGAAAGTGGTGCTTGATTCCTCCCTGGCTGGCAGGAAAACAGGAAATGTTTTTGAGTGGCGAGGGGGAGCGAGATAGAGAGGTAGAGCCACTACTGTACTGGCCGATACACACACACACACTCCCATCCCATCCCCTGCCAAAAAACCCAGCGCTGTGCTCACACTCCGCCACACTTCAAAACAAGCCTACGGCAGCAGCAACACACACACACACACACACACACAGCACTACAGCAGTACAGCACTACAGTGCACCGCAACACTCCAACGCAGGGAAGGGAAATTGACTTTTCTAGCAGCCACTGACAGACAAACTGTAAAATCTTTATTTTGTCTTTGAAATCTACTGGCCGCTTTCATATTTCACCAGCATTTGGCTGGGCGCTGGGGTCTGGGGGCCGGTGCCAGTTTCCGTCCCACAGCCTGCATCCTGTGCCACAGCAGAGAGGTAAAAGGGATGTGGTCAGACCAGCAGGCGCAGAGATATGGTCAAGTAAAGGCCAGCACCAGAAAGAATATTTGAACTCCACTATTTTCAATGGAGTAAAGCCCACTGAAAGTGGCTGAATGGATGATTAGAAAACTGTTCTACACTCTGTGAAGAGCTCATAAAAACAGTTTCTATTTTGGGACTTTCCATCGTTTGAGCTTAAGTTTATGTTTTTTTTAAAGCATGGCCTTTTGTTCCTTTTTTGTAAGTCACTTTGGATAAAGGTGTCTGCCAAATGCAATGTAATGTAATGTATTGTAATGTTCCCTTAGCAACAGATACAATCGGTAAACATTTAACAATTCACAGGAAACTTTCAGAATTAATAGCCTAATCAAGATGTTATTAGTTTACGTAGGCCTACAAGGTAGTATGTATACATGCAAGGTAGTATGCATGCAAGGTAGTATGCGTGCAGGCCTACAAGGTAGTATGAATGCATGAAACTAGAATACAATGCATTTCAGTTTCATGCATTCCATCACTTGCAATGAAGTGCCAGCCTTAACTCCACCCTTGTGTCGCATTTCTGATGCACAGTTCTCACTACCTCCACCCCCACACAGCATCCCAGCAGGGAGGACACTGCCTGCTCCTGCATCAGGAGGGTGGGGATCAGGTTGAAGCGTCAGGCCAGCTGTGCCCTCACCCAAGGGTGTGTGTTTTCCTCTACACTCACACTTACTCACACACACACACGCACACACACACACATACACGTATGGAGAACTCATGACTTAGCAGCAGGTTGCCAATGTGGCCAGTTCAATGTCCAGTTTACACTATGGCAGTTGGTCCTACAACTGCCTAGAATAACAGGAAGTACGATGCCATTTCTGATCCTTCTCTTGTTCCCAACTGGGCTCAGGAAATTACTTTATAATAGTGCACTTTGATCATTTTTCTTATCTTAATTTACTGCATTTGAAACGATGGCATCTTGTTCCGTGAGCCAATGATTAATGCACATATTAATTTGCAATTCAAACTTCCCAGGGAGTCAACTGAGAGTCTCTGAACTTATCAACAAGAAGCATTAGGCTAGATTACAGATGTGACATGATAATGGATTAGCAACTAACTAGCGCAGAGCTCGTTGATTCAGTCATGTTGGGTGAGAGGGAGGGAGTGTCTACGGTGCCCAGACAGAAGCTTGTTTTACTGATATTTTTGGCATTTGTTGCCCCAACAGCCTGAAACTTGGCACAGCAAGACACCTACCAAATTTGAGCTCACTGGAACGAATGGTTGTGCATAGAACACACAGAGTCACACACACACACACACACACACACACACACAGATGTTACTTGCATCTATAAATATATAATAACAATAAGGCAATAAATAAATGTTTAACCATTCAATTAAATTCACTTCAACAAAATGAACGAGCTTAATGTTATCGTGTATTTAATATCAGAACAGTAGCAGCCATTTAGTCAAATAAACTGGTTTAAAGACCAGTGCTCATGTCCTTGCCCACAATGAGCCTGCCTGGAGAGATGCTACGTCTGGAACAGGTCCCCAAACTGCTGGTATGAAAGCCCACCATCCAAACAACTTTCTTCTCCACAGCAGACAGACTGGACAATACACCCACCCAGTGTGCTGCTGATCTGAATAAAGATTAGCCAAGACACATGACAGACAGACAGAGACCAGAGATCAGACAGACAGACAGACAGACAGACATAATTTCTGCTTTATAGATAGATAGTATCAGCCAGGGAAGCATGAAAGTTAATTATCAGCTCTGAAAATGAACACGGAAGAGTTTATCAGCATAGATAGTGAGACCATGATGTGAGCAATACTTAATTGTCATACTTGTCAATAACTACATATAACTGAGACTTCTAAACTTTTTTAAACTTTGTGCTGTGTTTGCAAGTTAAAGAACTGACACAGTGTATCAATATTGATAAGGTTTGTTGTGGGAGGACAGTTCTTCTAGTCCTCAGTGGTTTTTGGTGCAGTTTGAGAGGGGTTGAATGTGGGGCTTATTTGTGGACTTTTAATGGACTTATTCAAAGTTCTGATTCAAAGTGTCTTTATGTATCAAACCTTTCTTTCTCTGCCTCTCTTACTCTCTCTCTTCCCCACCACTCAGTCTTCATCCTTTTTCTTTCTCTCTGACCATGTTCACTCCTCATAACCCCTCTCTCTCTTTCTCTTTCTAAGTTTATCTCCTTCTGTTTCTTCTCACGCTCTTTCTTTCTCCAGCTGCCCTCTTTCATGCTCTCTTTCTCTTTCTCTCCATTTCTACTCTTCTCTCTCATTCTCTTTAAACGACCCCGTAGGGACATTCCCACAAATATCTAAAACAACAATGAGCCTCGCCGCTGCACTTATCAGATGCACTACCCGTCTGCCCCACCCCCCCCCCCTCCCCCAAACCACACACACACGTACACACGCACACACACACACACTCTTCGCTGCGTCCTGAGAAAGTAAGCCACGCTTGTCTCAGTTCCCACGGGGGACTGAAAGCACATGCAGGCAGAGCTGGGCCAGAGAGAGAAAGTGACTACAAGCCTCCTCCTAATTGTTGCCTTATTAATAATCCATCGCGGCTGTGATTTAATAACAGTTTCTCAGCATCGTGTAATGAACTACCCGTCTCACTGGGGGCCCTCCTCCTTTCTTTTTTGCATACTGATTGGCAATCCCATCTTGGTGCCCCGTGCGGGTTGCAACCGCACCTCAAAAAGCAGTAATGGCCCAGCAACACACCTGTGTCTCTGTGCTGTGCTGTGTTGTGTTGTGCTAGAAAAAAAACTGCCCTGCTCTGCTTTTTTTGCCGACTGGAAAGTTAAGTTTCACACCAGCCTGCCCCATCTTACTTGGGAGTGGGAGTAGTAGTTTGCGCAGCCTACTTTTATGCCTGCATTGTTAGGTTAGGTCATAAATGGCGCTGCCAATCAGGGATGCTTCAAAAGGTGGACTGAAGTGTAAATGTGACAAACGGTGTCAGCGTTAATGTTTACACTAGGGTTTCCATTAACACCATACTGGCTCTCTCTGTAGCCGGCCACTAAATAAAGGTTATTGCTCTTCCCCTTCTGCCAAGTCATGGCTAATTATGTCATCTGCTTTCCAGACCTCCATCTCTACAGGCCTCAAAGTGAATTACCCGCTCGCAGAAGCAACAAAAGCCCTGCCTCTGGCAATGCTGTCTTTCTGCAGTCTTTGCCTTTCTTGGTTCTCTCTCTCTCTCTTTCTCTCTGTGTGTTTAGAGTGGGACTGTCTAATCTCATCTCCCGCTGTTACTCCCTCTCTCAGTTGCTCTCTCTCTCTCCCTCCCTCCACTCTTCATCTCTACTGCCACTCCACTCTCCTTTTTATCATCTTCCTCTCTCCACACTGTCCTCTCTTCTCTGTTTTTCTCTTTTCTTCTGCGTGTAAAAGTGTGTGTGTGTGTGTGTGTGTGTGTGTGTGTGTGTTGCTGTGGATGACGTGCTGTGTTGTACATGTATGCTTATGCTTGGACATGTAGATTTCAAAAGTAGGACATCTACTTGTACATGCACATTACTGTCTCTTTCTAGGATGCTGCAACAATGCATCACAGAGGAAACAGAAAGAAAGAGAAAGATGCGAGAAAGAGAGAGGAAGAGAGAGAGATGGTTTTACAGGTGGTGAGCAAAGTACAGTGTGGTGAGTGAAGGTTAAGAGAGGACAGGAAGCAGTTTTCTCCAAGTCGCAGCACGCAACACAAACCCAGTACACGCTTGTAAAACGCAAGTTAGCGTCCGTCCACCTGATGTCATTTCCTGTCAAAACCACAGCACCAGCCAGCCATGGATGGAGGAGCGTGCTAATGCTAGCTAGCGTGCTATCTTCAGTTCTTGTTCTCAGAGCCAGCCATGGGTGTACAGCATGGTAATGTGCTATTGTCAATGCTATCGGCTTCACAGCCCTTGCTCACTTGGGGGAAGGGACAGGGCTACTGAATTAGCCTTGCTGCGCTAATTAAGTGTCTGACATGACTCTCTCAGACAATGACAACTTGGCACGTCCAGTTGCTTAGTGTTTGGCCTGGTGACAGAGTCAAGCGGTGACAGGGAGAGAGAGGGAGAGAGAGCAAGGGAACAAGAAGAAGGGGGGAAATGATGTCTAGGGAGGGTGTCACTGTTGGTTTAGAGCTGGAGGGCCTCCAGAGGAGAGGAGAGGAGAGGAGAGGAGAGGAGAGGAGAGGATAGGAGAGGAGAGGAGAAGAGAAGAGGGGAGGGGAGAGGAGAGAAGAGAGGAGGGGAGAGAAGAGGAGAGGAGAGGAGAGGAGAGGAGAGGAGAGGAGAGGGGAGGATAGGGGAAGAGAGGAGAGAAGAAGAGAAGAGAAGAGAAGATAAGAGAAGAGAAGGGAAGAGAAAAGAGGAGAGGGGGGGGAGAAAAGGAGAGGGGAGGAGAGGAGGGGAGAGGAGGGGAGGAGAGGAGAGGAGAGGCGGAGAGAGGAGAGGACTGGAAAGGAGGAGAGGAGAGGAGAGGAAAGGAGAGGAGAGGAGAGGGGAGGAAAGGAAAGTTGAGGAGAGGAGAGGGGAGGAAAGGAAAGGAAAGGAAAGGAGAGGAGATGAGAGGAGAGGAGAGGGGAGGAAAGGAAAGGAAAGGAAAGGAAAGGAGAGGAGAGGAGAGGAGAGGAGGGCAGGGGAGAGGAGAGCGCTGAGGCAGACGGAGCATCATAAAGGCCGTCTTCATCTCTGGCAGAATGCAGCAGCAAGATATAAATGAATCGCTTCCCATCGCACAAATCAATTAAATCTCCTCTCACCCCTCTTGTGTCTCTGGCTTCAAATGCAAGGAGCCGCTCTCCTCCATTATTAGCATTCCGACTGAGACAAGAAGCCTGGCTTCACAGACAAGACCGCGGCTGTTTCAGGGCTGTGTCCTTTGAAATGGAAACTGCCCCCTACTCCACCCCACCCCCTGCAAAAAGGGAGGGGGGGGGGGGCTAACAAGGCCAGCCCCACAGAGTGCTCTGGGCAGGAGATGGGAGAGCATCCCAGAGCACTATGGGCCTTAATGGGAGACCTACCTCAAATCACGCTTTCAGTTAGACCTCAATGTAAATAACTACATTAAAAAAACATTTTCTTTCCATCTGGAGTTTCCACACACAATATTCCACTCTGCCTCCACATTGTACGTTCTGTATTCCATATGCTATTCCTTTTTCAATGATTTACGAATTAAAGGCGATTTGGTAGGATGAAATACACCACAACTTGTTTGGACAGAAATGTCAAGCAGGGTTTCCAAAACCACAACCGCAAGGGAAAGTAATGATGTAAAATATAGTGGCACCAGGTAGTTTTCCCTCTCAGTTCCAGAACAATGCACACCACACTGCAAGCTGGATGCAGGAAGTCCCACTGATGTGAGAAGTAGAGTTTTTTGTTTTACATTTGTGTGCATGCTATGCTACAATGGCAAGTTCCTTTATGTAACCAAATGAGGGCTACGCAAATTCAAAACCACTCAAAAAAACTGAACCAAGACTGAACATGGCTAAACTCTCAAATAGATAAGTGAAATAAAATAATGAACTGAGAACAGCACACCCATTCATCAAACAAAAAAACAAAAAAAATCCTCATCGGTGCCTCCCTGAAGGCACATTCATAGAAACACATTACAGCGTCATTAGAGAGAGCAGCCAGAGGATAAAGGTCAGAGTGAGAATGATCCTGTAATGATGCCTGCCTACTTTACACACACACAACACACACTCACAACTCACACACACACACACACTTACAGGTCTTGCACCTCACCACCTTGCTGCGTCTTGCTCAACAAGCTGTAAGTAACGGTAAGTAAGGTGTAAAAGCCCACTACAGCATTTTTATATGTTTAGAATGAATTCTACACACACACACACACACACACACACACACACACACACACACACACACACACACAAGCACAAAAACACACACACACACACACACACACAACTTCTGCAGAATGCAGATGTGTGTATATTTCTTCATACAGGAAAAGCCTTCAGGCCGTTAGTGCACCAGTGCAGTGCAGGTACAGTGCTGCAGTACTGCTGAGAGTACAGCTTTCACAGAGACAGGAGAAACGGGAGAGGGAAAGTGAGGAGGGCATACTGTGCGCGTGTTTGTGTGTTTGTGTGTGTGTGTGTGTGTGTGTGTGTGTGTGTGTGTGTGTGCGTGTGCGTGTGCGTGTGCGTGTGCGTGTGCGTGTGTGTAGGAGAGAGAGAGAGACAGAGAGAGAGAGAGAGACAGAGAGAGAGAGAGAGAGAGAGAGTGTGTAAGACAGAAGAGGGAGAGAAAAAATAACACTACACTGGGTCTTAGATTTTGTAAGTAAGCAATAAATAGCCAGTGTGGCCCTTGATAACCCCAGTACTGTAGCCAATTAGCAGGTAAGCAGTGAGGGATTCCTGCTGGGGACCCTGTACACCCAGGGAAGAGAAAGAAATAGAGGAGCAAAGATGGCAGATAAAGGAGGACAGAGAGAGAGAGAGGAGAGAGGGAGACAGGTATAGGAGGATGGAGAAAGAGAGATGAGAGAGAGACAAAGTGAGAGACAGAGAGAGAGAGAGAGAGAGAGAGAAAGGGGAAGAAAATGTCAGAGAGAGTGAAACAATAGAACACAAGGACAAGGGCAGGGGGCAATCGGGAAGAGGAGGTGGAGAGGGGGAGAGAGAGAGGGAAAGGTGAGTCACAGTGATGGAGAAAAGAGAGATAGACAGACGTACAATACAGCACACTGATACAGAGAAATGAACAGACAACAGAAGGGGAAATGTCAAGACAGAGAGAGACAGTAGTGAAAGAGCAAAAAGTGACTAACACACCAGAGAGTGAAAGCATGAAAACGTGACAGAGAAAAAAAGAAATTGTGTGTGTGCGTGCGTATGTGCGTGCGAGCGAGAGCTGCAACAGCACTGCACCTTGTATCAGCAGAGTGAGAGGTGAAAGCCAGCCACAAAACACACACCCACACATGCACGAGCACACACACACACCCACACAGGCACACATCTCTATTCCACCACTGCTGCTCTCCCTACCCAACACCGAAACACACACTCCGCTCTCTTCCCCCCCCCCCGACACCAGATAAAAATAATAATGATGACAAACTAAAGGAGGCCCAGGCGTTTTGGCAGACTGCACGGAACTGCGCTCCACTCCCAGAATAACAATAAGAAGCGGAAAATGGGGAATTCGGGCTCCTTTTGGCTGCCGGTGCCTTTCTGGACGTTTCCGTTTTTTTTTTGTTTTTTTTTTTAAGGAAAAAAATGTTGCCTTGTGAAAGCGGGTGTTGACAAAGTGCTCAGGGTTTGGAGTGGTGCCGGCTGCCCTATTTGAGCGCATGCCGTGACGGGGTGGAAAGGGGAGGAAAGGGGAGTGAGCAGGAGAGAAGAGAAGAGAGGAGAGTAGAAGAAAAGAGAGGAGAGGAGAGTAGAAGAGAGGAGAGGAGAGGAGAGGAGAGGAGAGGAAAAAAAATTAGGAAGAAAAGCAACCTGCTTCAGAAGTATTCCAGGAAAGACCACGATGCTCTTTATGGAAAACGCAACCAGTAAAGTAAACACCCAGAGAACACATTACCATTGAACATACAAATGTATGCAGTTACACAACCCAGGCCTTCGCACTCTCTCTTTCACACACACACACACACACACACACACACACACACACACATAACGATGTACTAGCCTATGCATACCCATGCACACACAAACACACAAAACATACACCAGACACCACACACACACACACACACAGATGTACAGTGCAAGCTCTCTTGTTCCCTCATATGTGCTCAAAAATATACCACACCACATACACACCATCTCTTTCAATCTCACACACACACACACACACACACACACACACACACACACACACACACACACACACACACGCGCGCGCACATAAATACATAGAGAGAGAGAGAGAGAGAGAGAGAGAGAGAGAGAGAGAGAGAGAAAGAAAGAAAGAAAGAAAGAAAGAAAGAAAGAGGGACATCCTCGCACATACACACTCACACACACACTCCTGTCGTAATTTCATCTGAGAATTCTCTGTGAGGTTACTGCCTCTCACGCAAGCCCATGGCATCATTCTCAGTGCTGTATGCTAATACATGACGTTCAATACGGCCTCATATCTTAACAGCATGTCATCAATCTTAGTGTGTAAAGCGATCCTAACCACCCCCCCCCCCCCCCCAACCAACCAAGCCCCCACCCCCGACCTGCTACCCTCCACCCATTGGCTGTGGGTCTCAGCCAAGGCAGATGGTCACGCTGGCATTGACAGGACCTCTGGATTACATTTTTTCCTCCAGTTTTCCCCCACCCCACCCTCCTTCCTTCCCTGCTCCCTGGCTTAAAATAGCAGAGGTAAGGACAGCTGAGGTGGGGTGGGGTGGGGTGGGGGGTTTCACTCCACAGGGAAAGCCAGGCCCAAGATTTCTACATTAATTCCCCTGCATCACCCGCTCGGAAATAGGGCACATGCAAGTGGACTGGAATAATGTTCTGTGAGAGCTTCTCCTCCCCTCTCTGACTCTCTCTCACACACTCTCTCTCTCTCTCTCTCTCTCACACACACACACTCTTTCTTTTTTCCCTGCCATGCACGGCCCCCAGCCCTGGCCCTGGCATCAGGCGTTACATAAGCAGAAAGGAGTGCTGGGGGTAAGGGTGGGGGTGGGGGATCACTGGGCCCATGCCATTTAAATAAATTATCACAACGTCAACCTGACAATCATGAAAGCCTCCAGAAGCTGCCATCCAACGCAATCCATGTATCCAGTCATCCCTGGTTCTTCACATGCGTACACGTGCACTCTGTGTTTTTGGACCAAGTTCTGGACCAAGATGGCTGCTTGAACCCATGGTGGTCATCATGAGGTGCTTTTTCCACTGTGGGAACCCGAGCCACATCCCTGGTGGTGAGGACAAGAACTGCCCACACTGGGCGCCGGACCCCTGACACAGCCTTTCCACCACGTCACTCCTACAGGGAGTCCGACAACAATGTTATCCCAGCAGTTGTGAGAACACGTTACATTGCTAACCCACCGACTTTCAGATGGAAAACACAAAGTTCAAAAATGCCGCATACTTGAAATCCTTTTGTTGTTCTTTGTTTTGAACAGAATGGCCTTTTGTTGGTCAGAATTCTTAGACTTGTGTCTGCTGCATTCTCAATTTAGTCAGTTAAAGGTTGATAAACATTTCTAGTGATAGCTAAGTGAAGGACTACTGCAATTCCTTCTTCCCTGTTGTTCTTTCTTCTGTGGTATTCTTTGTATGCTAATGTTAGCACCTAGGCTATTGGCCAGCAACACTGTAATCTTAGAGCTGTAGAGCTTTGCTATCCAGGCTAAGATAACTGCTAAGATGTTCTTACGGTTTCATTATATCAGAGGAATCAAGATCTTCTGCACTGACTTTGAAAAAGGTCAAGAAAAAAAAAGAATCCAAAGGGGTGTTTTGATTACAAAGAAACCTGGTACAGAATGTTGCGTTCCTCTGGATTTGGCCTCTGACGGTCCAATCCTTCACAAAGACCTAAGGCTTTAGGTCACACACACGCACACACAAACACACACACACACACACACACACACACACACACGCACACGCACACGCGCACAGATAAACACAGAGAGATAAACACCCAGGTCTTCTCAGCGTCAGGCAGAGACCATTTTTCAGCAGAAACATTGAGCCATTTGTAACCCTATCCTCTGTGGAGGGGGCGCGGGGCTGTGGGAGAGCTAATAAACAGAATGTGTTAATAGAATATCATGACTGGTGAGGTAACAGGTCCCTAGCCAACTGGCAAGAGCAGTGAGGGAGAAACCTTTCTAACCTTCTACTCCATGCCTCTTACACACTTATATACACACACACATATATACACTTACACACACACGCACACACACACACACACACACACACACACAACCACACACACACACACACACGCGCACACACAAGCGTGCACACACACACAAGCGCGCACACAAGCGCACACACAAACACAAGAGCACGCACACACACACACACACACACCTGCTATCAGATGCCAGGCCTGAGGCTACAGGGAGCACACACCAGCAACACAGGACTGGCTACATGCTTTTATAAACACTCCCCAGCTGTAAGGAAACGTGTGCCTGTGTGTGTGTCAGACGTCAGCCGTCAGCGCCAGTGGGGTATCTCTGTATCAGGCAGACACACACCAGCAAAGGGGGAGCGGGTGGAGGGAGACGGGCTGACAAAAAAGCAGCATGTTATCTTACCCGGCACACGGCTCTTACACAATGTTTCCGAGCAGGGGGGCTGCTGCAGAGAGGAGAACACGAAGCCCCAGGAACCATGGGTATCATCGCGAACACTAACACAGCATTCTATCATTTTTTTACAACCCACTGCGCTTTCTATGTTGGTGGCATTTTGAAACTCTGAGGGGTTTTTTTTTGGGGGGCAAAATAATGAGGCAGGTAATCACCATGACAGCACCCTAAAAGGCTCTATTACCATCAGTATCCTTACTTGGACATCAGTATCCTTACTAAAACAGATTACTTCCTCAGTGTCTAAGGTTTACATGCAATTCAGTATCCCATTTACAAGGCTTATTCTAATCTCGAATCACATTCAGGATAGTGTTTACATGGGCACTGAGAGCTTACAACCTAGTTTTTCAATAGCCGTCTATACATATAATAAATGTGAGCATCCTGGCTACTGATTTCCAGAGTTGTATAAAGTAGAAGTAGAAGTACTGTTTTGGATGTAATTACAACACTGGTAGTATGGTATTATGCAGTTGCAACTGCGTAGTACCGTACTACTTGTGTTGTAATTACATCCAAAACAGTACTTCTACTTCTACTTTATACAACTCTGCTGATTTCTGTGGTCTATTGTGGTGTTCCTGCAAAGACTCTACAGTATGGTAATACTAACTGGAGTACTTCATTTTAATGTTAACACAGTCACACGCTCTGGGGTTTAGAGGCTGTGGTGACATGCTATGGGGTCTGGAACCTCTAGGTGACAATGCCAATTGTTCTAGAAGCTGGAGGTCACATAGCCTGACAAGCCAGCTCAAATCAAATGTGTGTGGCCTGGCGACAATGGATAGTTCCAGACGCAATCCAAGGGGGCGGCATTAACGAGTGTTTTTCAAACTGCCTCTGCAGACAATGGAATAGGTGCTTTTACCAATCAGAGCAGAGCTACAAACTACACCAGCGCACTGTCACAGCCCTGTCGTCATCGTGTTAAGCCCGCCCAGTGACTCTCTACAAGGACAGACCGATGTGATTGGTTTGACCAGAATTAAAAGAATAGCTAATGAGCTTCAAAGAGTCATTGCTTTACTGTACCCAGGACAGAAATTTCATTTGCCAATGTTCTAGGGTGCATCTAGATTTAAAGTCACAGTGCTATGAGGCTGAGAAGCTGCAATGAAAAGCTATGAGGTGTAGACACTGGAGGTGACAATGCTATGGGGCCTGGATGCTAGGGGTGACATGCTAAGCTGGAGGTGACTGCCAGGGACTCTGCAGTTTCTTCACAGGCTCCAGCTTCGCTCTCACCTCCTTCACTGCTAAATTATTCAATGCCTGGCTTAGACAGGAAAGGAGACCAGCAGCTATCTGTGTGTGTGTGTGTGTGTGTGTGTGTGTGTGTGTGTGTGTGTGTGTCACTGGGAGACCACAGCAGCAAAACTCCTGCTGCACTGCTAATGACCACAGGGGTGTCGTGACAGGAAAAGGGATGTGTGTGTGTGTGTGTGTGTGAGTGTGTGAGAGAGAGAGAGAGAGAGAGAGAGAGAGAGAGAGAGAGAGAGAGAGAGAAGGAGAGGGAGAAGGAGAGGGAGAAGGAGAAGGAGACCATGGCAGAATGGTCCTGCATCAGTTCATACACACAGGAGTGTTATTATGACAGCAAAGGAGGCCAGCAGGTGTGTGTGTGTGTGTGTGTGTGTGTGTGTGTGTGTGTGTGTGTGTGTGTATGTGTGTCTCAAAGACCCCATAGTTGCATGAATATTATAGCAGATCTCTCAAACACAGGGGTGTTGTGGTGGAAAAGAGGACCTGCATCTGTGTGTGTGTGTGTGTGTATGTGACCATAGCAGTAACATTTTAAATGCAGGGTTTTTGTGACAAAGTCCAGCAGCTCTGTGTGTGTGTGTGTGTGTGTGTGTGTGTGTGTGTGTGTGTGTGTGTGTGTGTGTGTAGCTCTGTTTGTCAGGGGAGCCAGTGCAGTAATGCTTCTGTAGCTGTCCTTAAGAACAGAGAGGTGCTGTCAGGTGAGTCAGTGATTGTTTCCTAATTATGGCAACAGTGCACATGTAGCCTACATGACAGAGAAACACAGGAAATGAAAGAATGTGAGGGGGAGTTAGAAGTAGATAGTTTCTCTTAGTCTCTAGATTCTACAGTTAGTGTCACATTGTGGGTCATAGTTGAATAGGGAAATGGTACACTCTACAGGGAAGTACATTTCCAACAGTCCAGTGTGGTGAAACATTTCTAACAGTAGCTGGTGTTCGATTCCATTGTCTTACCATCAAAATCTAGCTGAACAGAGAACCAGAAACACAAGTACAACTGCAAGGCATGACCATCGCCCCTAGCTTTTTTTTTATTCTTATGTCTCTTTCAATTCTTATGTTTTAAAGTCATGTCAGGTGATTTTTTTTCCAGTTGCGCAAACTCACTCTGCCTGTTTTTAAAACAAGTCAAGCTAGGGCAATTCTTAGAGCTGTCCCACCTTGCCCAGCCACTTTCAAGAAAGACATGCAAGGCATCTCCATTATGAACTTACCATCAACAACTTCCTATACTGTTTGTACATATACCCCCATTTAGGGATGGAAATTTGAACCAGCTGCCAGCCAAATGCTGGTAAAATATGAAAGTAGCTGGTAGACTTTGGACACAAAATAATAATTTACTGTTAAGTGGCTGGTGAATTTCACCATTTTTGTTGTCAGTGGCTGGTAAAGGTTTACCTTTAGCAAGGTTTGTTTCCACCCCTTGCCCTCATCATAGACATCTCAGGATTCCACAGAAGTGCTGACCTGCTGGCC
Source organism: Setipinna tenuifilis (assembly GCA_030347295.1). Classification (NCBI taxonomy): domain Eukaryota; kingdom Metazoa; phylum Chordata; class Actinopteri; order Clupeiformes; family Engraulidae; genus Setipinna; species Setipinna tenuifilis. The sequence continues at coordinate 10,002,771 of CM059275.1, forward strand.
CAAGGCCAAGAAGACAGGATGACTGACCCGGCTGGAGTCACTACTCTGGTTCTGGCCAGCCTCAGTTTTAATTCCCATCCCCATCTTGAGTCACTTCAGTTCACCCATGACTGTAACTGACCAAAGCTAGGCAGCTACTGAAAAAAGGAGGTTTAGTTCATTACAGTAAAACTAATTAGCCAATAATGAGACAGAAAGGGACCAGTACAAATGAGGTTTAAAGGCCTAAGGGGCCAGTGGAAGGCAAAGGTGAGGCTCCCAGCTTCAGGCAGTAAAAAGACTGCCATACATTCCTTGTCCTGTGCACCTAACACAGGTGATTTTACTAAATGGCTGATCTACCTGTCTGATGTTTTGGATGCTCATTAGGATGAGCTGGTTTGAACACAAAAAAAGATAACTCATATATATGACCACTGGCAGAGTTTTTTTACTTTTAGAAGCTGGGTTTTCCACCTCTGCTGGGAGTGAAATACAATGGTGGACCCTGCTACGCTAAATTAGGGATCTGTGTTTAATGCCCACACTGATGTCTGATACAGACACACATCTGCTACTTTGAGCTCCAACATAGTCCTCAGGAGTGAGTTTGTGAATGTGACTCGCAACCGTCATGTCGTAATCAGGAATAGATAGTGGACTGTACAAAGTCTACAAAGTACACCGTCACCAACGAATACCAACACCAAAGTAGATCATTACACATATGGACTTATTTGGCATAGATAATGTACATAAAGTGTGCAGTACAATGTGTGGTACTGAGCACAGTACAACCCTCACCAAAGGATGGATGTCACATCTCTGGGTGTCACCAGTAGGTCTGAGCGATGCAGGGGGGGTGGGGTGGACTGGGCCAGATAATTGATCTCTCTGGCAGACAGCTATACAGCAAGCCGTCCTTTAGCCTGGATTCAGTCAGTCTGGCATTGACTGGACTCTGAGATGATGATAATGATGATGGTGATGATGATAACAATGATGATGATGATGATGATCACCTGGTCTCTGAATGCTATTGGCAACAGTACAGGACAGAAAGGCTCACTGTTCAGTGACGCTGGCAGGTCTCTCACTAGATTGCTAGTGTCCTGCTGTTACAACAGGTTTTTTTCTGTGAGCGCCGTATTGTAAGTGGTAGGGGCCAAATTATATGATGTGTCCCCACAAAGGAACACTAACAGCATGCCTTACAGCCAATGAACATAGCATGTCACAGTCCAAATCAACATAAAATAGAATTGTCACCACTGACGACGACTGAGGTGGAAAATTTCACTAAACTTTGAACCATTTTTTTGACATTTAGAAAGCCTTCTTACATGGCATGTCAAAGTATTGCACAAAGCTCTACTGAACTGAATGGACTATCACAATGTATAGAGATCTGACACCATTTCTGTTAGGAGAGACTGGTGCTATGTATACCAGTCCTATATCACTCGGTCAGGGTTTATTCTGTGATGCTGACCTTCACACTGACTTTGCACATCGTCCCTTACCCAGAATACCTCTAACACACCATCATGACCTAGGACAAAAATAGAGCAAAAAATAAATGCTCCAGCATTGGTGACGGTTACAGCAGGTTTCCTTTGAGTTCTCAGAGGAAGTTTGCAAGTATGATATTTAATCACCACAAATGAGATGGTGCCAC
>CM059275.1:10009427-10046927 GCA_030347295.1 Setipinna tenuifilis
GCAAGAGGAAGATGAGAGAAGAGAAGATGAGAGATGAAGATAAGGAAAGAGGAGAGAGGAGAAAATGACAAGCAGGAGCAGAAAAGAGGTGGAGGTGTTAGAGGAGGTTGGGAATGAGGAGAGGAGAGGAGAGCGAGAGAGGGGAGAAAAATATGGTACGACCACAGGAGGAGCCGAAACCAGACCAAAACTGGGCGTCAACAATACAAACTGGAACGACAGCTACAGTGACCTGTGTACTCGAAAACATACCCTTCCTTTTCTTCATCCATTTTCCCACTTTGCTGATTGTGGCTTAAACAAAAAAAGACCACAAATCATAAACATGCCATCTTTTTCATACTGCAACCTACAGCACATACAAACAGTAAACTTATAAAAGAATGGCAAGTGATGACTTAAGGACTATTAAACTGCCAAAGCTCATATAATTTTTCATCTCTATTCAGAAGTGTGGTAATTGGAACTGTAGCCAACACACAACTCACTGCAAGGTGACGTTATGCCATATTTATAGGCTATACATACACTGGCATATATTTTTGCTATTGCAGTATGAACTTCCGCAAACACCCTTTACCCACATACTAGAGATAGTGTATGGCAGGCATAACATTTCAAACCCTAAAACACCAAGCTGGTAACCTGTACCGAACCCCCTGAATGTCTGCTCTGTATACTGCGCTTGAGCAATCAACACTGTCGCCTGAAAAAGCGAAGCATGCCAAACAAAAAGAACAAAAATGATTTTAAAAACGCGTCTTACTGACAAATAACAACAATACACAATGTTTACAAACCCGCACGTTCAACGAACAAAACAGTTGTGTACTGGTGTAACGTCTTTTAGAAAGTCGTTATGAAAAGCATTTACAATTATTATCAAATTCGTTTCTAACCATTTCCTAAACTGGCATTACCACAACAAGTACCAGTGTTGATTTAATTCAAAGCAACATCCATCATTTAGGGAGACCGCACGTTTTCTTAATCCAATCAGAGGCACGCACGGGGAGCTTTGTTGTGTCCTGTCAAACCTTCATGCTGGAATGTGAAAATGTTTCCGTTTGAGCTAACGTTAATAACCATTATTGGCCAACGGTTTTAGTAAACGTTAACTTAATCCAACCAGCTAGCTTGTCTGGCTAGTTCTCCTACACACAGTAGTCTTTCCAGTGCTCACCTTTCCAAACAACCGCCTCGCCACTGCTCTTGAACTTAAAGGTCTGCCTTGTCTCTACCTCAGTGGCTAACAGGCTAGCAAGACAGCTAGCTAACAATACATTTCCAGGTTGATTAAAAATAGAAGGCGCTAATAAGCCAATATGCTATGATCGAGTGAAGGATACAATACGTGGGAGAATGTGTATACGTACGTGAATTACTAGTCAAAATCACACTGCACCCTTTGCAGCTGGCCGTCTATCTTCCACTTGCTCGTCAAATTCACCTCTACTACCTTTTCGGAGGCTGTTCCTTGTGACTCCATAAACGTCCTTATTTATGTACATGTCTTTAAAGAAGGCATTGCCAAGAATGGTATATAGTGAGGGAAATTGGCCTTGCCTAATAGGTCCCTTGTAGCTAACATTAACCTGTGTTTCCCTCGTCTACTGCCTTTTTCTCGAGACATCAAACACGGACTGTCTACAGAAATAACCGCAGTGGACCGCAGGGAGCTGCGTTCCTTCTCGACACCTGCCAAATCATCCACAACCCGAAAACACACATCTTTTTCCTTACCTTTTTAAGCGATAAATGTTAGTCCCGACCGTGTTGTAGTCTGTGACCGTTGAAGGAGCGCTGTGTTGGGCGAGAGTGCGCTGCGCTGAATGGAACTCGTACGTAGCTTGTCCTAGCTAGCTGCGCTTTGCCTCAGCCACATTCAGCAACCAACCATTGACACGGCAGGCTGCTGAGGGAGGGTCTGAAATGTTTTGCTGTCACAATAAACGTAAAACTCGTTTGGTGAGCTGAACAGTATCTATGGTCTGATCGCAGAATTATCAACTTTCAAAAGCTTGCCGTCAGGACTATCTACATAGATACTTAGATGAAAATGTGTCAAGATATTAGTTTATAGGCCTGCGTTTGGGTGAGGAGATGCATTTGTGTGTGGACAAACGAAAATTCCCACTTTTTTGAAAAGCACTGTTATTATTATTTTTGTTTAATTCACGCTACAGTTGCCAGTCATTTCACGGTGACTTTTTTTTTTAAGCGGAAGGGGTGGATGCATTATGTTAAAATAGTTGAGAATGTTTACATGGATTTATATTCTAATGAAGCAAAGTGTGAAGCTTTAATTAAAAGAGAAAAAACTTCATTTCGTGTACAGTATAAGGATTTCTGAACCCTTGTGCCATGTGCGGTATGGGACCGCATGCGATGCTTTTGTCGGAGTGCCATCTAAAGGCCAGATGGGATATTGCAGCTCATATTGCCAGACTTTCACATGCCTCCTTTCAGCCTATGAGCCAGAAGATTGGTTGGTATTGTCTGTGGGCAATAAGGCACAGAAGATTTTTGAGAATAATGATAACAATGATGTGTATTATCACCTTTTAATGCCTATTACAAGCCTATGGAGGGATTTATGGTAGGCATTGCAGACAATTTATCTCATGGATATCCCTAAAAATAACTCCCACTGTTGAATATTTACATTAGGACAATACTCTTTTTGTATTATTTTAATTTTCTAAAATTCTCCATACGTACATAGTTGATGAGCCATTATCTTTTAAAATATGTGAATACATTTTAAGCCTAATGGACTGACAGCACACCCCTCCCAACGAAACAAATGTTGTTTGAAATGTATGGCTATGCAGAGTATAATTTTGAATGTAAACATTGCCAATTTTGGGATGCCCTACCTATTTAAACTGCATAGGTAGGCCTATACAATGAAAATCAGTGCCTTACAATACAGCACGAATACTATAGAGGACCCTGTTATATAATAGAAAAAACAGGCTGATAAAACATAAAAAACATAAGCAACTAAATGCAATGCTATCATGTTCTTACAGGTGGTTCACCTTGCAAAAAAACAAACAAACAAAAAAACACTATGAGACATACTGCCCCAGATGGGCCAGACATTGGAGTCTGGCTCAAGGACTATTACTGTTCTAAATGTTTGAAGTGAATTGTATACGCTTGAGAAAATGATGGAATAAAGAATGATGAAAAAGTCAGTGCCTGACAGCTGTGTCTATGTAGATTCTGAATGATGATCAAAATGGAGAGTTTCATAGTGTTTTTTTTTTTTAGTTTAGAGGTCGTTTCTGTCATCACAGACTAAGAACATTTAAAGAGCCTTTATAAGCATAAAACATGGCCTACAGCATACTGTCCAACAAATTTCAAAAATACTTTCATAAATGTGTTTTTTTGGATCAATAAGGTTTACCCTTGGGTAAAAGAATTATTATTATTAGGCCTACATAATTGTCAAGTTAACAGCTGCTGATACTGATACTTCTGAAACCTTGACTTACAGGTGTCAATGCCAGCCTCAGAACTCAAAACTATCTGTAGAGTAGAGTAGAGTAACTTTATTAATCCCGAAGGAAATTAAGGTGTCTTGTAGCATACACATAATACACATTACACATAATAAATACACATTACAAAACAAATCACCATATTGCACACATCAGCAAACATACAACATTCACTTAAATGGGTAAGGGGGGGGGGGGGGTACTAAGAAGTGTCATTATAAGGTGCTGTGTGTTCCTTCAGTCTGTGCACTTAAACCAGGTGGTTTTATTAATTAGCTGATCTACCTGTCTGATTTGTGTGCTCATTAGGATCAGCTCGTCCTGGAAATGGTTGGATCCGATATGTGATAGCCTTTTTATTTTAATTTCTGAAGCCTGAATTGTCGCCTCTGCATTAACTTGTGACTACTGTGCAATTAGACACAGGGTCCAAAGACATTAGTCTTTTACTCCTACAATGCATAGAAATTTGTCCACTTTTTATTTTTCTGTGTGAAACTCTTTAGGATCTGTGAGAGTTTGGCTCAAGGCTGTGAGATGTAAGAAACATTCAATCTGGGAGTCGTGTGGGGAAACCATGAGACTTGCCTTGACTACGCCTGCCTCTCACCACTACATGTAGCTAGAGTAATTATATTTACTGTATATAGTTAGATTTCATTGATATTGTATGAATCAAATTAATGAAACTAATTAGACAGTCGGCTTTCCTACTTCAAGGTCAGATCTACGCGCTGGCTCATACATTTCTTTTCAACAAGATAATATATGCCCATATAAAAAGCAAACATTTTAATTTGTCAATCTCTCTGCACACTGTATGCAACACCCCACCAGGTGGCACCCTCAGCAAGAAAGATAAACCTCGTCCTGAATCTGCTTAAACATGAACACTTCATTAAAATGTCACTTTCATTGAGAAACAACCTCAAACGCATTCTCATTTCAAATTCAAAGGTGATTCATTATGGCTGTTTGGATATAGTGCTACCAGGCAAACACAAAGTTGTTCAAACAACCAAAACTTGTGTGTGTGTGTGTGTGTGTGTGTGTGTGTGTGTGTGTGTGTGTGTGTGTGTGTACATGCTGATGCTTGGACACGCGTGCCTATGTGTGTGCATATTTGTTTTGATTGATGGTAGTGATACGTCTACATGTAAATGATGATGACCTCAGTGGTGCTTAAGGTTGTTATTGTGCAAAACTTTCAGATTGAAAAATGTCTTTGTGGCCCACAAAAATATACCACACTAATAAGTACTGATTTAGAGAATATACAGGTGCTGGTCATATAATTAGAATATCATGAAAAAGTTGATTTATTTCAGTAATTCCATTCAAAAAGTGAAACTTCTATAATATATACATCCATTTCATACAGACTGACATATTTTAAATGTTTATTTCTTTTAATATTGATGATTATAACTGACAACTAATGAAAACCCCAAATTGAGTATCTCAGAAAATTACAATACTGTGGAAAGCTTCAATACTGAAGTCATCTGTTCATCTAATCAGCTAATTAACTCAAAACACCTGCAAAGGCCTTAAATGTCTTCTGTAGGTTAGACAATCATGGGGAAGACTGCTGACCTGACAGTTGTCCAAATGATGATCACTGACACCTTGCAGAAGGAGGGCAAGACACAAAAGGTCATTGCTAAAGAGGCTGGCTGTTCACAGAGCTATGTGTCCAAGCAGATTAATAGAAATGCTAAGGGAAGGAAAATATGTGGTAGAAAAAGTGTACAAGCAATAGGGATAACCACATCCTGGGGAGGACGGTGATGGTTTGGGTCCAGTTCTTAAGATGCAGCTGTCTGCCAGGAAGTTTTAGAGCATTTAATGCTTCTTGCTGCTGACCAACTTTATGGAGATTTCATTTCCATTTTTCAACAGGGCTTTCAACAGCACCTGCTCACAGTGGCAAAGCTACCAGTACCTGGTTTAAGGACCATGGTATCCTTGTTCTTAATTGGCCAGCAAACTTGCCTGACCTTAAGCCCATAAAAAATGCAACAAATCCAACAATGCAGAAGAGCAGAAGGCCACTACCAGAGAAACCTGGGCTCTCATTACACCTAAGTAGTGCCAAAGACTGATCGACTCTATGCCAGGCCGCATTGCTGCAGTAATTCAGGGCAAAAGGAGCCCCAACTAAGTATTGAGCGCTGTCCATGCTCATACTTTTCATGATCATACTTTTCAGTTGGCCAATTCTAGAAATCTTTGGTAATATTCTATTTTTCTGAGATACTGAATTTGGGATTTTCATTAGTTGTCAGTTATAGAATTTTTTTTTTTTTTTGAATGTAATTACTGGTATAAATCATCTTTTTCATAATATTCTAATTAGATGACCAGCACCTGTATATATACTGATGGCTATAGTTACCTCTATTGTGAAAACAAAAACCTTTTGTGGCTCACACAATTTCACTAATAAGCTAATATTTACATGCACTTATGGGAGACGTAACTACTTTCTAACTACTTAAGATTCAAGTTGGTTCCTTACCTTTCCATGCTCTGGTTTTCTGGCTTTTCCTTATCAATGCTTTGCTTAATCCTGCTCTTTTGTTCAACACTTACTCCCTCACCATTTCACCTGATAATACTTTAATATATGTAAAGTCCTGATTTCTTTATTATGCAGATTTCTGGTTTAATACAAAAATCTGGTCAAATGTTCATGTCGACAGTTCAATACCTGTAGTAAAAGAAAAAGGTTGATGCGTTCAGTACCTCTCCTCAAAGTATAGCACTCATGTTTTTGTCTTGTTAATAAAGTGAATAAATGCTGTTGTCTTGAAAAAAACCCTGTCTTGCTTTTGTCTTTTTCTGTTAGAGAAAGTGGGATCCTCAAAACCCGGAAAAATACTAGCCTTTGCAACAGAGGCTAATGTAACCCCTCCACATGGCTTCTCGCCACAACCATGGATTGACTTTCTTCATGACCAGTGTGTTAGCGGGGGACACAATATGCCTGTGGCAAATACTGTATTAAGTTGCCTCTAGTTGATATGTATGAGCAGTTCAGTGAACGTATGAAATATGCATTAGGCAACATACAGGGTTTTGGTATAGAATAGAAATGGGTTGTTTTACTTGAACTCCAGTTTGTTTTATTCAAGATGTTTCAGCTAGTGTGAACATGGGGTTATATTTTTTCTATGAAGAAGAATTTTAAACATGACATCTTTTACAATCTTTTTTTGCAATCTTTTCATCAAATATGTCTATTTTGATAGTTATATCAATGTCTTTTATTTATCTTATACTTATTTTACACTTATTTTATCTTGTATGCTTTTATATTGTTCTTTGCTTTTATATTTGTTGAGCACACTGAACTGCCTCTGTGTATGAGATGCACTATACAAATAAACTTGACTTGACTCGACTTGACTATATGTTAGTGTTATCGTGTTTTATCGTGTTGTGTGTTATGCATTCTGTGTTATACAGTAGCAGCTTTGCTACTCATTACAAAGAACGTTTAACAGGCCTAAAAACAACTGTATGTCGTGGTTACCATCCTCAGCTGAAGGGTTCACAGTCTTGCAAAGTGTTCATACCTGTTTGATTTACAATAAAACCATATTCTGAAACAACAATATCAGTAAAATCAGTAAAGGGCTGTCTTGACTTACTTCTAAGGCATCACTTCCTGTTAAAATGTCTTGCATTGCTCCAGTTACTGCAGAGCTAAGAACCCCTCTCTGCCACAGTTGAAGAAGTGTTTGTCCCCCCATGAAGAAGATAATCCATGGTGTTTCCATTGACCTCTAAATTCAGAAACTTCCACAGATGCTTTCAATTCTGTGTAAGTCTATGTAGTGTAGACAGAACTGAAATTCATCTGTAGAGTCCAATATGCCCTCAGTTTCTGTGAATGTGAAGAGGTTGCTGAAGAGGACAAGGTTGCTGAAGACTCTATTTAGCTCTGCCCACAACCATTCAATCCTCTGATTGTGGATACTGCATCCAATAATGACAGCGCCTGTGTTCACCTGGGAACCCCTGTGCTCTCATTGCCATGGTCACAATTTATTCTTAAGGGAAGGCCAAAGTTCTCTACACCAGTTCAGAACAGTTCTTCTGTAAATAGCACAACGGTGACATAAGAACAGTCCAAGTGGGTCAAGATGTTGCGAGTATTGTCTCACATGCTGCACACGTGCTGACCTCTCATGTTTCATAATTGAAGACTTTCAAGTACATCCCTTTCTCCTGCGTGTACTGTGGTTGTAAGGACCTCACTAACCATGCCATACAAGGCCTCATCAGACATGGGAGTGTAGCTCAGCAGACCAATTTGAAGTTGCTGTCTGTGACTGTAGTGTCCTTCTGATGATGCTAAAGCATGTGTCAACTCATTCTTAGACAAACTGTAATTTGTTCACAATGTACTAATTGTTGGTGGCACTCTTGAAGTAATCACATTTCTTTCTATTCTCCTTGAGTTTTTATATGAATTTAAAATAGATTGTAAACAGTCACACGGTGGCAGCAGTGGTCCTAAACTTCCCTGATTCTCTCCCCTTTCAAATAACGACATTGTCCATGTGTATCCATTAAGCTCACAAAATAATGTCTCCAAAATCACACTGTTTTGTACCACATTCTCAACTTCCCTTAAGATGCTTTGGACACACAGAGTATTAATGAAAAACACAGTAATATCCTTCACGTTGTCATTTACCTCCACAAACAAAAATTGACCTTGAAAAATAAGGGGAAAAGGTGAAAATATGATGACCATTTTGCTGCCCTTCTAGCAAAGTTATACAGTTGTCTTTACAACACTTTTGCTTGATTTAACAGTTCCTTGTAGCTCTAAGTGGGTGCAGGCTTTGGTTTAGCCAAGCTATAAGCCCATCAAGGAGTGAGAATTCAAACCAGTTCAAACCATCAGGGAATGAGAATTTAAACCGTCTTCCTGTGTGATCAAACTAACATCTTTTTAAATTATACTGTTTCACATACGTACTACTTTCACACACATACTTTCACACACATAATCTCTTACACATACCACCAGACCCTCCTACACACTACTATACTCTCACACAAACTACTATTGTCTCTCACACACACCTCTATACTGTCTCTCACACACACACACACACCATTATACTCTCTCTCACACACTACTATACTGTCTTAGACATACTACCTTATTTTCGCACACACACCGCTATACCCTCTTACACACCGAAAATATGATGGTGTGTGTGAGACCAAGTATATATTATTTCTCAGGGGGCCTCTTATCTCCCTCTCTTCCTCTTACACACACACACACACACACACACACACACACACACACACACACACACTCCATAACCATCCATTAAGTTTCTATAAGCAGTATAGACCTAACAACCGCATGTTGACAGGGCATGACACAATTCCCAATCCCCTTCACTTAAAGTGATGACTTAATAACCCCAAATGAGTTGCTGTAACCACACCATGTGTGCAGGTTACAATGAAGGCCATTAAAGAGGAAAAAATATCTGCTCAGGGGTCAATTGAAAGTGACATTTCGCCAACATGAGTTTCCTGTGCAGGAATTGGCAGCATGTGATCAATTTTCAGCTGAGATGTGTCTGTGAGCTGAGCCAAGCTTTATAGACAGGATACATTTTAAGATCTTCCATAATTTACATGGCCTTACTACAGCTCTAATTACTGATTTCACATGCGGTGGAGCAGTGAAGCGAGAAACCTAAATGAAGAATACTGAGCCCATTCATAGCTATACACCTCTACTGTCATTGCGGAGGTTAGTTCTGCCTCACAAGGGCATAATTGCACATTTTTTTGCATAAATTACATAACCATATGTGGTTTTAGATCCTTGTGTTTTGTTTGAGATTCCTGCAATAACAAAGATGAAGAGGTTATTACAGTTTAGCTCCCTCTTCAGCCTCCCTCTCCCTGTACATCGACATCTCTTGTGGGGGGGCTACAAGGACGCTTGCCCAAGCACCAGAGTAAAAGCCTGCCCTCTCTGGTGCATGCAGGCTTGGCTATCGCGCCAATTTTAATTATTTTCCTGCAGTTCTAAAACACACAAAGTGTCTTCAAAGAGGGACTATGAATCGCACATCAGCAGAATCCCAGAGCAATTACAGGGTCAACGCCTGTGTCTGCATCAAGCAAATTCAATGGGTGCCTTTTTCTGCAGATTAAAAACACTAGTGAGGAGCCAAGCAAGAAGAGCAACAATCAACTATGTTTGTTAGCATGCAGCACAGGATGATGAAATGAATCTGGTTTTAGCATGGCAGCTTAAACAACAACAACAACATGACAGAATAATTAAGACCATTGTAGTGTTAATACTTACATTAGAACCCAGTGTCTAATGGCTTTTGTAAACAATGGACCATATGGGCTGATTTTGATTGACTGTTTGGTTGTTTATTATGTTTAATTAAAAATGTTAAATTGAAAATTATAGAGTAGCCTGTTAAATTGATATATTTTTTTGGTTTGATTGTTTAAAGCCACCAGCAAATATCACTTCTGCCTTTGTGACTAAATGTAAAAGCTCTTACATTAAACAAAAAACATTTACAAAGCTGGATCTTTGCTGTGGTGAAGCAAGTAATTATCGCCTTGAATTAATTAACGCCGATAATTTAATTTAAAACACATGTTCTATATGGAGTCCTGCTAGAGGTGCTATACTTCTGTCTGTGCTGTGACTGCAGAGGCTGATGACTCTTTTTGCACATAGCTGCTTGGGGGACTCTGTCATGACTCACACTAGTTTTTGGGGTGAATCAGGCAGGCATGACTGATATTGCACATTAGAGGGGTTTGTGACAAGTATCTGTAGACTAGGCAGTAATAAAAGGGTAACAACTGAACAAAATGATTTTGTTTTTTGCCAAGCAGTAATATGCCATAACATACCCCACAACTTATACAGTGACATTGTGTGTCATTAGTCATTATTGTGTGTCGTAGTGTGTCATTCTGTTCTTATATTTTTTGAGGTCCCCAAGCATTTCTTTTTCTGTATAGTGTCTTACTTCCTTTCCCTCTCCCTCTCAGTGTTGATGTATCTGTCCATCCCAATCCATCCATCTTTTTTACCCACGTTTACAGAATCTGTGTGCATGTCCATACCTACATTTTCTATTCTCTCTGGAGTCTGCACTGTTTTGTTCTGTCAGTATGCAGTGCTATATCTGTACTTTTGTCAGTTTGTCTCTCCAACTCGCAACATATACAGCCAAGCATAGACAGTAGATAGTATAAATATATATAGATAGTAGATAGTATAAATACAATAAGCTTTATTGGCATGACCATTTAAAAAAAAACAGTGTTGCTTTCTTTTACTTCCTATGATGCACTCTCTCGTTCTCTTTTCTCTGCTAGTGCTTTAGCAACTGCCATGACAGCCCTAGCAACCACTATGGCCACCCTAGGAACCACTAAACTAACAACCCTGATAACTTTTTAATCACATTTACTACTGAGGTGTTACTGTGGTAGTAGTAAGGAGAGTAGAGATACTTTACTTAATTTCCTTCGGCACAAATAACGTATCTCTACTCTACTACTACTGCTAGCACAGCGACAACTTAGCAACCACTTTTAGAGCCACCAACAGCCCCCCAAACAAGAAACAACACCTATCAGTGATCACTCTCTGAAGGGAGCTTACCCTGGGCAGGTGGTCATAGTACACCCAGCATGGCATGTACACTTCGATGTTTTATTCGTATTGAAGGGAGAGAAAAATAGAGAGGTGGGAAAGAGAGAGAGGTGTCAGTAGGGAGGAAAAGAGAAACTGTGTTTGTGTCTGTGGGAGAGCATATGTGTGTGTGTGTGTGTGTGTGTGTGTGTGTGTGTGTGTGTGTGTGTGTGTGTGTGTGTGTGTGTGTGTGTGTGTGTGTGTGTGTGTGTAAATCCATGCCTGGAGTATATGGAGGAGACTTGGAGAGTTGGAGGGTCTGGGGCTGGAGTGGAGAGGGGGTCTGCTGTTGGAAGATAACAGGATGCCAAAGGCTGCGACTGACAGGAATTAAGACAGACGCCCTCGAGGGATTGGGAGTGTTCATATCCCCTCCATTTTCAAAGTGGTCCTCCTGATAAGCCCTTCAGCCTTGACGGGGGGAATAGGACGCATTCAACTTGAGCACGTCCCAAAGCGCTGCAAGCTTAGATCACCGTTGGATAACAGCCTACTTCACCCCATATCCACCACAAGCCAGCTGCTGTACATACACACTGCTGTCTATTTCTATCAGTCAACTGTCATTTACTGTGTGTGTGTGTGTGTGTGTGTGTGTGTGTGTGTGTGTGTGTGTGTGTGTGTGTGTGTATGTGTGTGTGTTAAATCAAAGCATCAAAGAGTAAATGTATGTCAACATGTGGTGTCATAATACACACACATACGACACACACTCCCATCAGAGATTGGCCATAGGCCTGGGGAAGATGGCATACCAATTACAGCTTTCTCTCTCTCTCTCTCTCCCTCCCTCTCTCTCTCTCTCACACACACACACACACACACACAAATATGCAGTGATGCAGACAGAAAGAAAGGGCAAGAGCAAAGACTATAAAGAGTAAACAAAAAAGTTGTTCACTGGAAATGAAAGCCTGCGTAAGTTCTGCCAGGAAGACTCTATCACGGAAGCGCACTTTGCATTTGGCCAATCAGTGACCACCACATGCTTTATAATGACCTATCTAACCCACCTTTTCCGCTGCTTCAGGTACTGGCGTTACGGAAGTCCCCTCCTTCATCCCACTCCTCCATCCCACTCTCTGTTTATATTCCTACACGAGCCCTCAGATCTGCCGTAGCTGGCCTCCTGAGGGTCCCAGAAGCTCCACCCAAAAGGATCGGGGAAGCAGGCTTCTCATACTACGCCCCAAGGAGATGGAACGCTCTACCACAACACATTAGAGAAGCCGAGTCCGTCGACGCCTTCAAGCAGCAACTCAAGACACACCTATTTAGCCTCGCCTACACCTAACGGCCCTACCGAGGACCAGCCCCCCCCTATCCCCAGGCACCCAGACCAACAGCAGTCGCGCAACGCACCCCTCACCTCCCTCCAAAGTCCACCTTCCCTTCTCCACCCAAACAGACCTACAGCAGCCACTGCTCCGCCCCACAAACACTCTAACAGCAGTCACCTGCAATGAATCACCCAATCGATGACCCGACTACAATCCAGCCCCAGTCAACCACAGCCCTGGCAGATGGGCTCTGGGTCTCTGGTTCTTGCTATACGCCGCGGCAGGATCTGTCGGACCCCTTGACGTTAGACCCGGGCTGATGACTGGACCTCCGCCAAAGAATATTTGCTTCTGCTAATCATTGTCAAACATATCATTAAATCCCTTAAAATCATTCACCTTTCTCTGAGTCTTTCTGGTCGAACTTTATCTAATGACCATTGTTTACTGTGCCCATGTAAAAAAAAATGTCAGCAGTTGTCTGCAATACTACTCATTTAAGGTCCAATTACTAGTGATCTTACATAAGCTTAATTCTCTTGCTCAAAGCAAGACAGGGTTGCCTGGAGACTGATAAGAATAATGGAATTAAAACACAGCTGGACACAAGTTGATTTGTTAGATGTTCTGATGAATGCTTTAGTTCTTTTTACTTTTTTCATTTTGTTACTTACTTTTTTTGAACAGAGGTAAGTATCCTTTACAATACGTATATCCATTTATCAATGCAAAAACATCCAAAGGTGTCTTACCGTTTTTTACAATTGCTAAAACACTGAACCGTGTTCTCTGAATCTAAATTCTCAAATGCCTGAACACACTTATTGAATTAATCACATTTTTGGCAAAACCGTAGACTACTTTCATTTTGCTAAACACTTATTGAATTAATCACATTTTTGGCAAAACCGTAGACTACTTACATTTTGCTAAACTCATTTACCTTTTTGCAAATATAACATTGGCTACAAGGATGACTGATATTGCCCGAGGGTCAACAACCACTCGAAGATGTTGTTAGCTCTCCCAACCGCACACTTTGTAGCTCCACAGTGCCCTTTTGTGACACTTTCTGTTCTGCCAAAGGCACACCTGCACAGTCTGTGACAATATTTTTTTCTAAACAGACAAAATTAATTTCTCACAACAACGTTTATTACAAATACAGCTGCCCAAGCAATTATGTTTTCTCTGAACTTAGAGACAGTCTGAAGAAAGACCTGCATGCTAGCAGACTAATAAGATTCCTGGTCTTTTCTGATATGTCAGTTAGAAAAAAACATAGTCTTTTAAACTCTGAATTGTAGGATAGCTTGTTTTGATGGATTCAATGATAAAGCATTTAACTAGTTGCTATTCTAATGTCACCCACATCTAATCTTATGAAACAAATTAGACATAAATGACCTAATACTGCTGGAAACTTACAATAAATATGAACAATGACCACAAACTTTTAAGATTCACCCAGTGTAATCCACAGACTACCACAGATAAGCCTGTTTTGAAGTGGAGACACGACTCTTCTTGTAATATTCCCCTCCCTAAATTATCGTCTTCCCCTAACAGAAACACGGGTAATGAGGTAAATTCAACAACTAAGAAGAAATTGGACACTGGCCTTCACTAGAGACCGGCCTTTTTTGCTGAAATGTGTTGTTGTTGTATTAGGAGGCAGGCGTCTATTCGGTCTATTATTTGAAGCTTTACAGTAATGCTCATCACTGTCCTGTTTGCTTTTCTGTGTATATTCACTGCTGTAGAATTGTTAAACTGCTAGGTGGAGGTAGCCTCGTAAACCAGCCCCTCATATGTCACTTCATTTCGTACAGAGGGTCTGGCTGTGGTTTCACTGACATGGTTGTCTCAGGCAGCATCCTGCCTGACCAATCAGCAAATAGATGGAGTTAAGACCAGACGTTAGCTGTTGGGTAAAGGCAGATCCTATTATATCCTATTAAGAAACTGTTTACTGATTGATCAGGCAAGATGGTGCCTGAGACAACCATGTCAATGAAACCACAGCCAGACCATCTGTACAAAAAGAAGTACGAGGGGCTGGTTTACCAGGCAAGGTGGAGGTGGAAGGTCTCAATATATACACCAGCAAGAGGGCATGGTGGTGGATATAGTCATCAAACCAACACGATTACACTGAGAAATACAACAACGAGTTATTGAAGACAACATCAATTTTGAAGAGATCAACACAGTCAGTCTTACCACTATTGACCGTGTCCTCAAATGCAGGGTAAGAATAAGACAAGTATACAGGGTACCCTTTGAGCACATCTCAGAGAGTGAAATATAAATGCTAAATAAATAAATAAGTGTATATTCCATAGACTGTACAGTCAATGGTATATTCAGACACAGTACAATATTGCTGCATACATACTACAGTCAGACTCGGTGGCTTCGCAGTACAAATCATATTCTGTACAGTATCGGCCTGTCTTTCTGTTCACCTACAAAACTCTCTATTTCTTTATGTAGAGAATATTTGAATTGGATGCCATGGAAAGACCTCATGAATACATACTTGTGGATGAAGCAGGTTGCAACCTAACAAAGAGGAGAAGGAGGGGGAGAAACATAGTTGGTGACCGAGGTGCTCCACCACCACGTCACACTGGGGCCCTATAACACTCAGCACCTACTCACTTTCCGTGCAGGTTTTCAGGATGTTGTGGTAGCTCAACAGAATGACGTCAACGAACAATGTTCTTATGTCATTATTTGAAACAATGTCAGTTTTTATCGTGCTGGTCGGATAAGGGAATGGTTTAACATCAATGAACAATTCATAAATATGCACCTAGTATCTCTCACCATACTCTCCGTTTTTAATCCAGTAGAGGAATTTTTCTTTAGTTGGAGATAGAAGGTCTATGACAGACAACCCTACATTAGGGTTGATCTCCTGCAGGCCATAAAGTGGGCATGTGGGGATATCAATGAAGAATCATTTCAAGGCTGGATACACCACCCGAGCCTTCTTCCTCTGTTGCCTAGGAAGGGAGAATGTCAGGCCAAATGAAGCTGAGTGATGCAATCTGTCCTTTTTATTGTAATATTTTATTTTTTGGTTGTAGATTGTCCTTATTTTCCTTATACATACGATGCTGAATTCTTGCAAAATGCATTAACACTGTATGCAATGAATAAACATTTATCCGGGAGCTATATGCCCTGCTCTGAACACTGTCTTCCATTTTTTGATGTCTTGTTTATTAACTGCTCAGCAGGATTTTCATAAATTAGCTTTGAGCAGTGACTAAAAGTGTTTTGAGGTGATTGTTTAGTTTTGTAACAAGACTCAAGGGGTTCAGGGATGTAGTTTGAAAGAAAGAATTGGTCATCACAGTTTTGCGAAAAAGGTGGACGTTTCAAAAAAGGTATTTTGGCAATCATGAAAAACTGTAATATGGAAGCAAAATAATAAACATAGATTTCTCTGTGTGTGCATCTCTTCCCTTAATACCACAGTTCACTCACATAACTTTCAAACCACATCTGAATAAGGTTCATACACTATTAACAGTTAATACAAACAAATTGAAATACACATTGCACCAAACTAGTTTCATTACAGGCATTAGCACCCAATTACGGGAAACATTCACAAAAGATAACTTCACAATTGCTACACAAAAGTCAGTCTCAACATCTTCCTACACATATTAAGAGATACCCAAGGCACTACATATGTTGTAATTTAATTAACACCCACCTGATAAGAGTGATGGAAGTAAAACACAGCCAGACACAAGTTGATGTGTTAGATGTTCTGAATGCTTTAATTCTTTTTAACTTTAGGCTCTGTGATCACCACTGGTCTAGTGCCATCTACAGGTGTGGTGTGTAGGTGTGTAGAAGATCCTAAATCTCATTGAAAAGGGAAACCAAAATAGCCAAACATTTATAGTAAAAAAACAGATAGCCCTATAACTATTTAACCTGGTTAAAATCCAGAACATTACATATTACACCCTCAAACAGCATTATTATCAGAGAGTGTTGAAGGTTCTAAGAGTCTAGAATCTTTGATATACTATTTTTGTTCAACCTGTTCAGAAGGAAGTCTAACAACAAATTGTTAGACGTGCGATCTAACTTGTTCAGAAGGAAGTCTAACAACAAATTGAGTCAACAGACCATTTAGATTATGTAAGTCAATACAGTCTGCAGTCTGAGTTTAAGACATTTCGCCTGGAGGGAATCACATTGAGTTTGTCAGCCAAGGTCCTGAATACAATAACTTTATTACATTGCTGGAAAATTAATAATGAATGTGGTGTGTGGGTGTGTGTGTGTGTGTGTGCTGCCATTAGTAGCTCACTGCTTTTAATGATTCACAAGGTATTAAGTCTGAAATGTATCATTTAAGAGAGGTTGATTGTTGATTGATTGTAGTCTGTCTCATTAGTGGTTAGTGTTAGGAGAAAGGCCTTCCTGATATTACCAATGGTGTTCTGATACCATCAGCACTCAAGAGACCTGATAGAATACTAGAGATGGAGTAAGGAAGAGAGCGAAAAAAAACAGAAGAGGAAGAGAGGAGGAAAGAAGGAGGAAGTAAAAGAAAGGGCATGAAGGGCGATCACTTGGGCACAAAAGGGGGAAGGGGGAAAGAGAGACAGAATGTGAGGGAAAGCATGATAGAGAGAGAGAAGAGAAAGAGAAGACAGAGAGAGTGAGGAGCAGAGATGTCAAACCTGGGTTCAGAAAGTAAAAACCCTGCCATGTTTTCCTTCCAACACCGATGACTTCACTAAGCAGCTGATCTGAGTGCGCATTACGATCAGCTGTTTTAGAGTTGGTTGGATCAAATCTGTGGCAGGATTTTTACTCTCTAAACCTTGGACTGACACCTTTGGAGTAAAAGACAAAAAAATGAGAGGAGAGAACAAGACGCAAACAAGAACAAGAAAAGAAAGTGAGGAGAGAAAAAAAAGAATGAGAGAGAGGAGAAAGATGAGAGATAGAGGGAAGAGAGTAAAAGAGAGAGTAAGGATAGAGAGAGAGAGTAAGGAGAGAGCAAAAGAGAGAAGAAAAGAGTGAAAGAGAGAGGGATAGTGAGGGAGAGTGAAAGAGAGAAAGATGATGGTGGTGGTGGATACTGCTGGATGGTGGATGGTGTTGAGGGCGGGGCGGTGCGATGCGAGGCCTTTGAAAGTAAAAGATCAGTAGGATAAAAGGCAGAGTTTGGGCTCAGACACAGACAGGTACCCGAGTGATCTGACACACACTCAGCCATCATACGCTCAGCCAAAACTTCACCTCAGATCCCACACAGCACTATCCCCTATTCTCGTCATGTTCTCCTCTCCTCTCCTCTCCTGTTCTCCTCTCCTCTCCTCTCCTCTCCTGTTCTCCTCTCCTCTCCTCTCCTCTCCTGTTCTCCTCTTCTACTCCTCTCATCTCCTCTTTTCTTGTCATCCTCTCTTCTCCTCTGCTCTAGTCATGTCCTCTCTTCTCCTTCCCTCTCCTCTCCTCTCCTAATTCTCTCCACTCCTCTCCTCTGCTCTAGTCATCTCCTCTCTTCTCCTTTCCTCCTGTCCTCATCAGCTTCTCCTCTCACCATCCTCTCCTTTCTCTTTTATCATTCTTTCCTTTCCTCTCCTTTCCTTTTTCTCTTCTCTCCTCCCTTCCTCCCCTCTCTCATCTCCTCTCCTTTCATTTCTCAATCTTCTCCCATCTCCTCTCCTTTTTTCTCATCGTTTCTCCCACTACATTTTTTCACCCCATTCTCAGCCCCTTTCTCTCCTCTCCTCTCAATGTCTTATCTCCCTCTCTCCTTTCCTCTTTCCTTTTATCCATTCCTTTCCTCTACGTATCTCTCCCTCTTCTTCTTGCTCCTCACCCTGTCTATACCGTCTCTTTCCCCTCCCCTTTTCTGCACACCTGTACAATGTGCCTCGTCTGCTCGTCTGACCATCACCCCCTGACCACAGCAGTGGCCCTCTGCCTCAGAAAAGCACAGAAAGTAAAAAACATCATGTCAGGAAGCCTAAACTGTGACTGTTAGCCAAGGCTGTCAGGGCTGGCATGGCAAAAGGCACTTATTTGTTCACCGTTAGCCAATCAGACAACTGCCACAAGCTACTGTGACACTGTGGTCAGATTGGGCGAAATGAATAATTTACGGTGGCTGGGCAATAGCAATGGTGCTTGGTTGTGCCACTGTGGGGGAAAAGACAGAGGTGTGAGGGGCACCCTGATGCTAGTAGGCTATGTGTCCAAAATGACAACACTAGTAATAATAATAGGCTAGTATAATAATAACCTTTACTTTTATAGCACAGTTCATACATACACGATGCAGCTCAAAGTGCTTTACAGTTTGGCAAGGTCACAACAAGACAACATTTCTTGCAGTCCAATGGCATGGCATCGGAGCTGTTGAACACAGTAACGAAATGGTGCAATGACATAATGACGCAATGACCCGTTAATGCGGGCTCTTGCATGACACAACGATGCAATGTCACAACAACGAGTGAAACACTCAACTGGGGATTGAGGAGAGGTGAAAGAATGAAAGAGAATCTTACATACAGTCAGTGTAAGTTTCCCAGCCTGGTAAAACTTACCTAAGGCACATCTCTCCTGGAGGGTCACACACACACACACACACACATTACACTATCCCATTATTCGGAGTCTTAGTGTAGCCTACGTGTGATGCCGTCAAGGCGGCAGAAACAGACGCTGAAGTTGAAACAAACTCAATGACTCAAAAAAAAAAAAAAAAAAAAAAAAACGGAAACTTCCATTCATTTTAGCGTCACTTTGACGTAAATAACTAGGCTACATAGAAAGCACGCCATACTTTGATGTCAGCATTGTGCACCGGAGAAAACACTGCAAAACATATTTGCCTCTATCGGAAATGGGTCATGTACGACGGAGCATTAGGACCATTCATGAGGAGAAGATATTTTTTGCTATGACGAGATTAAAGTCAACATGTCGACATTAAACTCATGAATGGCTCTAATGCTCCGTCGTACATTTCCTGCAAAGGTAACGTTGAGTTTGTATTTTTTGTAAGAGGGAACGTTCTCTTTATATGATGGATCTTTACCATTCAATGCAAGTGAAGCCCAAAGAAAGATGGCTAAGCTAAGCTACACGCTAGCGTTGTCATACCACGTCATCCGTAATGGCGGCCACCTTAAACATAAACGCTGTCTCCCCACAAACTTCGCGGCTTGGACTATAATAGGACGAAGCACTTCTAAAAACAACTACGTGTAAGCAAACTATTGTTTAAATGCCATGTTATGTTTATGGTGCCTTAACATGGGTGCACACACATGGATAAGTTCGCCCAAACTTTTCAGACATTACTTTACACGCTAACATTCTACACACACACGAACAAACACTACTCGAGAACAACAACTAATAAACATGCATTGTTTATTGTAGACGTGCTCGTGAATAACACGTAAATGTTAGTCAGTTTACAGTTAGTCAGTTTACGGAGTGCACACCGGCAACAACAGGCTGAAACACTGTGCCTGTTGGCATGAGCGCGGTCGTGCGTCACTGTAGTACATTCCGTTTTGTGTTATTTTCTGTTCAATGTTTGTTTATGGTTCCGTTATGCTTTCATTGCGTATATTATTATTTCTTGTGTTGGGATTTCTCTTGTGTTCCTTTATTGGGTTGCCTTTGGTTTATTTAGTTTATTTTTCCGGTTACCCTGTTAATTGTGTTGAATGGTATCATCCACTCAGGGGTGCAGGAGCGTTTATGCTGGTTAAAAAGCCATACCAGTTGATGGTAGCCTCCACAAAAACCTCAGTATATGAGATTCTGTTTCCAGTTTTCAGTGTTTTCAGTTTGCTAGTGCTGTTTATAGCAAGCATTACTTTTTTGCATTACTTCTTCTGGGTTTAGTGTTCTGTGTATTTTCATTCATTTTGTTTATTGTTCATTATAAGTGTTTGCACTGTAAATATTTTTGCACTTGGGGTGCAACGGTGGTTGGAAAAAAATAAAGAAAGATCTGGTTGCAACTGAAATCCTGACCAGCCTCAACCTCCACTTGACTGCCTGCATGGTACCTTATAACAGTAAGTGTCCCAGCCTGGGAACTTACCTAAGACATATCTCTCTCCTGTGGAGTCCCTTTTTTACTGCTCCACAGTAATGCTGCAGTTTCAAATCCTGTTTACATATGGCTTTTGACAATAAAGCTGACTTTGACTTTGACAGACACAAACACATTTGGACATTTTCATGTAGGGGTGTACTCACTTTTGTTGCCAGTGGTTTAGACATTAATGGTTGTGTGTTGAGTTATTTTGAGGGAACAGTAAATTTGCACTGTTATATAAGTACACTGCCTACTTTACGCTGTAGAAAAGTATTATATCTTAAGCCTTCTCCCATGGAAAGATATAATAAAAAAAAGTACAAACATGTTAGGGGTGTACTCACTTTTGTGACATACTGTATATAACCACACTTGGTGCAAGGTTCTTTGAAGAGACATTTGTGTGTGCATGAGTACGTGTGAAAGTATCTGTTTGTGTGTGTGTTTGAGATTCACATTGTTTTTATTGCCCTTACTTTCTGACAACAACCTGTCAGGCAAATTGTTTTTTTGGCACAAAGTAAAAGGAATTACATTTTTTAGCTATGGTTGTGTATGTGTTTGTGTGTGTGTGTGTGTGTGTGTGTGTGTGTGTGTGTGTGTGTGTGTGTGTGTGTGTGACTGTAGAACAACCAAGATAAAGATGCAGCTGTGTACAGGTCTGTCTGTCTGTCTGTCTGTGATGCCTGGGGAATTGCAGTGAAACAGAGAGATGGGAATGTGCTTGTCTCATGCGTTTCGTAATCAGGAAGCACAGAGGTGTTAACTCAAACCTGTGAGATTCTGCTTTGAAATCAGACATGATGTTCAAAGGCGAGACGTGGAGCCTGTGGTTCATTGCAAAACAACCCACACACGTGTGTGTGTGTGTGTGTGTGTGTGTGTGTGTATACAGGGGTTGGGAGTTGGGTTGACAATGTATGTATTTGCATGCAGTAGTGTGTGTCTGTGCCCCTGTGTGTGGGTATGTTTGTATATATGTGTGTGTGTGTGTATTTGTGTGTCTGTGTAGATGGGTGATAGAGTCAGGGATGCTGTGTATGTTTGTGCCTGCATGAGTGTGGGTCTGTGTGTGTGTGTGTGGGTAAATGTGCGAGTGTGTGTGCCTGTGTACCAGTCATTGAGTTTGTGTGTGTCTGTGTGTATGGATGTCTCTCTCTCTCTCTCTCTGTCTGTATGTCTGCCTCTCTCTCTCTCTTCCTGTGTGTGCGCGCGTGCACACAGGCCTCTACCTGTGAACCTGTTGTCGTGGTTGTGTGTGTGTGCGCGCGTGCGTGCTGCCTGTGAAACTGTTATTGTGTTTGTACATGTATGTGTGTGCGCTGCCTGTTATTGTGTTTGTGTGTGTCTGTGTCTGTGTCTGTGCACTGCCTGCGAACCTGTTGTGTGTGTGTGTGTGTGTGTGTGTGTGTGTGTGGAGGGGGGTTGTGTGGGAGTCTGAGAGTTTAAAGCTGCAAACAGGAAGTCGTACTGAAGCCCACCTCATGTGCCATTGTTAAAAGCATAGGGCGAAATTGACGTTCGCCATGAGGTTTACTGACTCACCGGTGGAGTCAATGGTTAAATGTCATTCATTATGCGCCGCTCTTTCGGAAAGTATGTATTCCTGCTTTCCATCCCTCCGCCCTCGCTTTTCCTCAGGGTCATTTCTTAATAGGTCTTGAGAGGGTGCAGCCTCGGGCTATTCTCATGGGGGATAAATAGAGCTACTAGCTAAAAAAAAATCGAACTGAAGAAAATCAATTGAATTGAACTAAATTAATCAATAATGACAATGAAGGTAACAAAAACGTTAGGTTTTTCTGGAGAGTGAGACTGGTTCAATCGTTTTATGACTGATTAATTATCCACCTCTAAGTGCTGGCATCATACCACACGTTATTACATGTCACATCACGTGTCAGATACATAAGGGATTTTTAGGAGGCTATTCTGTAAAAGTATAGCATGCCAGACTGTAGATGTTTAGATACCTTTGTTTTTAAACCATCCGTTTTTAGCCTTTAACATGCAGTTATTTTGTAGTGTTCGTTGGGAAGCGGTGAGCTGTTTTGTCGAAACTTTATGTAATTAAGGTAGTTTTAATACATAGGCCTAGTTGTGGACTCGTGACGAAAAGTAATATATCTTGTTTTTTGTTGAAAAGCTATGTTATGCCTGACGTGGCAAACCAGTATTGTATTCCTCTGTCTCAACAATGTTTGCTTTCAGAGAGAAAGCGAGAAAGTAATGTACATCTGAACGGGAAGATATCAAATGCTCCCCATTAAGTTCTATTTGAAACGGTACGAGTGCACAGGACTTTGCTATGCATTAGCCATTAGAGTTGTCTGCTGCTCTCAAACAGAACACGCCAAACCATAGATTGAGAGAGAGAGAGAGAGAGAGAGAGAGAGAGAGAGAGAGGGGAGAGAGGGAGAGGGAGAGATACGGTGAAGGTTGAGGGATGGGGGAACGTATTTCAGCGGCAGCAGCGGGCCACACAAGATTTCAGCACCAAGGATAGTTCTCAGCAAGTCAGGGATATTTTCAATTTTGTTCGTGTGAGGCTTGAGAGACGCGATTGAAATATCAACAGAACCAATTTGCACTGTTCATAAACTAACTGATTTTACTGAGTTTGCACAGAGAAAAAAATGTTTCGGCGTCGCCTCATGTAAGACTCTTCAGAGATAGTTCACTTTATGCTCGAGAAGCAATGGACAGCAAAAAGCTGAAGATTTCTGGAGTTATTTTGTCGTTTTGAAGAGGACCTTAAGGTTACTGTGAGAGACTACACATGTCATCTCGCTTTGCCTAAAGACTTGCGACTCCATTAAGCGCAATGCTGAAGCGGGCGCGTGTTCACCGCGTGTTTTTACATTCCACCTCATTTTCTATTTTTATTCCACGGGGATGTGTATTATGAGAGATCCGAATTTGGTTGAAAACTTCTCGTCGACAAGTTTCTGAATGGAATACTGCTTCTTTGGATAATTCACTTTTTTGTCAGCTTGTTAACATTTTTTTTAACTACGAGTATATTTTCGTTCGAACACCAGTACGGTGGTTTGTTATCTTTTGGAAATGTCACAAAACCACAACCGTAAATCTTGCTTTAAATGTACTGCCTCGCTCAAGTTTTAAGCAACCGGAATGGTACCCTGTGAAAATCAACCGTTCTGCTGTGGGCTTCCCAAACATTGGCATTTGTCAGTTTCGTGAATTCCACACCACTAAATCCAAAGACATGGGGATGTCACAGATGTTGATATTTCTAAAAGTCACCCTATGTTGGATTTATATCGATGCTCAAGTAAGTACAAATTATTTTGCTGTTTACTGCCAAATCAGCTCAATATAATGTATATATGCGTTATCACTTGTACGATTAGTGATATTTTTAAATGCTTTGTAGCTTTGAAAATATGACCTTAACACTTTCATTACCAGTGCCATAAGGTACCATAGCCAAGTCAATGGACTAAACAAGCGAAGATAGTAGCTCTCCAATGGTCGCCTAAATCGATAAGAAAACGGCTTGTTTTTCATAGTGGACTAACCAGGCGCAGCGCCAAGTAACACAGTGCGGTTGGTTAATGGGCTATATGTTTGTCAACTCGCCACTGCTGAAACCTGGCGACGGATAGATTTTACCAGTTGGTCCACTCGCTGCTTTGAATTAAACCGAGTAGAGGATGAAATAATCCTAAATGTGCACAGTCAAACTGGACCACGTTACCTACAAATATTTAAATAGAGAGGGTAAAGAATATGGTTTTAGCTGATACATAAAACACGCTAAAACATTCTACAATGAAGTTTTAGCAGAATAACATAAACTTCTTCGTGACACCTTATCCAAAGTTTCAGGGCATAGCGCGCATGTGTGAAGCTTTCCTTTTATAAGCATGTCGCATAAAGCACGCCGTAGAACTATAGACTACCGCAACTACACGGATCCGATTCTTATCTCCGCAAAGCAGTGTCCGTAGAACTGTACTTGTTGCTTTAATTGGTCTATTTGGGTTACTCCTCGCCTTAGACCTGGCCCCTGCAGCCTTTTCAGCATCCCCTGGAGCCAAGACTGTTTTCCAGCCCCAGGTGTTGTAGTGTGGTTATTTCCGGTGATAGTTATTCACAGTCTGGCTTAGATCGACACTGCCATTACTACCAAAGGGTATTAGTTATAACTACACGTCTGTTTTGTAATAGCCTCTACACCGTTTATCTGTGACCGAGAGAAGGTGCACAGAGGACATTCTGGTGTCCCGTCCCACCTTTGGTGAAGCAAGGTTTCAGCCAAGCCCCATCATTTGCTTTCATCAGTCTTTAAACTGTGTGCTCTCGCTGAGTTTCTGCATCGGATTTCACAGGCCTCCTTAATGTGTAATTTATGTGCAATATGTGCCTCAATTGACGACCCTGGGAGCGCGTCTCTGTGTGGCTGATGTCGGAAAACAGCCGTTTATTTCAGATCTCTGGTCGTTTCTCTAATAATTACGGTGTAGTTTTGCACCGTGATAACACCCAAATACTCATTATGGCACTAACACTGAGTCTGCTGCAAAATTACAAACTCCAGCTGCAGACGATAATGCTAGTGGGTGTATGTGTGTATAAATATTTATTTGGAATGCATTACAGAGCCCACCGACTATTGTAATTCTCTCAGCGAAGAAAGCATTCTTCTGTGTTTGTTTTTCTGCTCAGTCTTCACTATCAATGATTCATTCATAGTTTGTCTTTGGTAGGCACTGCACAGAAGGTTGGGCTTGTAATTGAAAGTGCTCCAGTGTTGTCTTCCGGTCAGTACTGACTTGTCGATGCCTGTTCTCCGCAGGTGGACTCTGACGATGGCCTCACGGTGCAGGAGCAGATGTTTCTCCTGTACGATGTCAAACTCCAGTGTCAACACAACATCTCCACGCACAACCCCGCAGGTTAGCCAAGTTTGTTATATATATATATAGTCTACTGCCATTACCCCCCTCCCCCCAAAAAAGAAAATAAAAGTCTTGTTAGGGTAACAGTAAATAGAAAATGGAGAAAAAGGTTACACCAGAATAAATATATAGTCAAATAAACAGAGCTTTCCTCAACAAAAGTGCAGTGTGGTGAAGGACATTTTTTATTAGAGTAAGTGTGTGTGTGTGTGTGTGTGTGTGTGTGTGTGTGTGAGCCCCAAATGGCAGCCCCCATAGCTGACCTGCTGATAAGGCTCCATGCGGCACTCAGAGATTGGAGGGCAGATTACGGTTGAACTGACAAAGACTCGGAGGATAGGGCAATTCACGGCTACAAGGCTACATCAATTGCACAGGCAGCACATCTTCTTGATACCAACATTTTCCTCCTCCTCTTCATTTTCTCATCTCTCTCTGTCTCTCTCTCACCCTGTTTCAGCCTCTCCACTGTTATCTTTCTCTCCTCTCACCCTTCCTCTCCATTTTCTCCTATCTGTCTTTCAAAACATCTCTCTCTCTCTGTCTCTGTCTCTCTCTCTCATTCCTTCCCTGTCTTGCTGCCTCTCCTCCTACTTCTTTTCCCCCCTCTCTCTCTCTCTCTCTCTCTCTGTCTTTATCTCGTTCCATCCATGCTTTGCTCTCTTCTCTCCTACCTCTCTTTCTCTCTGTCTCGCTCTCCCTTCCACCCTCCTTCTCTCCATTACACACTGCGTTTGAATCAGCACCAGCTCTAAACCCCCCCCCCCCCAACCCCCACCCCAACAACCCCCACCCCAACCCCTTTGCCTTTGGGCTCTTTCCCATTTTAGTGTCTGCATTCATATCATCTTCCCAATGTCTTTTCCACTCACCCACACAACCCCGCTCTTCGCCACGGAGCAAAACAATCTTATTTTCTTTGGTCCGTCTGCAATTTCGGTGCCTTTTGAAAAGACCAAGAAAAAGGGACAGGGGACAAAACGAGATGCTCTAAATTAAAAAAAAAAAACAGGGCTGACTTTTTATGGCACTAGCATTAGTAATTCATTCCTAAGCCGGGGGAGTCATCATTTTGCATCACTTTTGGCTGCCATTGGCCATACAGCTGTCCTCTTTTTCAGCTTGTCTAATTGCTTTATTTTTCCTCCACTCTGCGTTAATGGCAGCTTTGCAAAGCGCTTTTTATTTGGCTGTGCCAATGACACACCTCCCCACGTGTTTGTGTGTATATGTGTATGTCTGTGTGTGTGTGTGTTGTTGTTGTTGTTGTTCTCTTCGGAACAGAACAAACATTGTATGTTGATAATGAATGTCGGCCCCTGCCGCCCCCCCCCACCCCCCCTTTTCCCGTCACCTGTTGATGGATCTTCATTAGGCCTCACTGCTTCCTGCCACCGTTGTTTGCCGAATAATTTGAACACATCTGAGAAATGAACCCGCCGAGAAAAAAAAAAAAAAAAAAAAACCTCTTGCGTAGCATCGCAGGGCTTCTGTCACCTCCAATTTGTTCCACATGTTGGCAGCCGAAACGGCAGCAGACGCAACTTGCCGGCACGTACCCAAGGCGGCGTGCCAGCATCTGAGTCATTCCGCAGTCTGAGTCACCCGGGTCAAACTCGGCTGTGTGTAAATATGTCATTAGCATTTGAAATAGTGCGCCTATGACACAGCGGTCGGCAGTACGGGAAGGACTGAATTAATTCCGGGCAAAACCAAATCTCCCCTCTTAACACCTTCTCATTCAGATTCAGAGTGTTTGTGTTTTTTTTTTTTTTACATTCGATTTCTTAGCCTATGCTTCTGTCTGACCGCCCACAACTCTGATTGTTTTCACGGCCAGACAATTAGTGAATGAAACCTAGTGTGGTTTCCCGTAGCTTTTGAGACAACTGTAAGGGGCTGTCGTGTGTGAGAAATTGAGCATTTGGGGTGGCAGAGAGATAAGCCTTTTTTCCACCCAAACAGTGCAATGCACACCCACCTAGTCATCCACCAACACACACTCTCGAACACACACACACACACACACACACACACACACACACACACACACACACACACACACACACACCCACACACATAGTCACCCATACACAGTCAGCCACCCACCCATCCATCCATACACACACACACACACACACACACACACATACACATACAGTCAGCTACCCACCCACCCACACACGCAGACACACAAACACACACAGCTACACAGATAATCAATTAGTTATCCACCCACCCAGTCAGATAGTCATTTACCACTCACCAACTCACCCACATACCCACTTAGACCATTATCTCTCCACTCACACACTCACCCACTCACCCAGACATCTCCACCACCCACCACTCACTCAGTGAAACGGTAACCTTTACCCCACCCACTTACCCAACCACCCTGGTTAACATCCCACCGATTTCACCCACCACCTGTGGATGCATACTTACTTACTCATCCAACTTCTCTCTCTCTTTCTCTCTCTCTCTCTCTCTCTCTCTCTCAGACCCTGTCTTTCCCCCTGTCTCTGTCTCTCTCATCATTCCCCCTTTCTCTTCTCGTCTTGTTGTTTCTCCCCCCCTCCCTCTTTCTGTCTCTCATCATTCTCCCTCTTTCTCTCTTCCCCTTCTTTTGTCTCCCCCAAACCCAAACTGAACTTTCTCTGCTCTTACCCATTCGACCTCTCTAACCTCCTTTCTTCTTCCCTCCTCTCTGTCTCTTTATCCCTCTCTCTCTTTATCTCTCTCTCTCTCTCTCTTTGCACTCCTAAAGGAGAATGCATGGCAGTAGTTTTGACACCACAAATAAAAAGGTGCTCTGTAGTATTGTTTTCTAAAACGGCTTGTTCAGTTTCTTGATTGTGATTGGCCAAAAGCCGTTGTAAATCGAGCATAAACACACACAGGTTGTCCTCATATCATTTCATTACAAAATTCCATGTTACTTTGCATTCAACCTTAAAAATAATAGCAAAAAGTGACATTGTAGCATTTGGTGTTGCCTGGCAACCACTTCCACAAAAGAACTATATATATTTGCGGAAGAATGATAATTTATTTATACATGATTTTATTTTTTAATTTATTTTAATTATTTTTTAACATTATTTAATGAAATATGATCAAACATTTATTGTAATAGTTTTAGAAAAGTAATAAGCTACTTGAGTCTGTGGGTTTGCGCTGTATTTAGAACAGGTAAGGGGTTTAACGGCCTTTCGCTTTGTGCCGTGCCTAACAACACTAGCCTGGCTAACGCGACTTATCAATGCTCTGCGAACATTGGTCTGGCCAAGCTGTGTTGTAAACCCATTTCTCAGAGGGCGGGCTTAACCCACGTGTGTGAAATGCCTGTGTTTGCTACTGGACGAAGCTTCGACCAATCACATTAGTGTCCATGTATAAGACAGAGAATAGTAACGTGCATATGAGTAAACAAAAATGTAACTTCACAAAAGCTCGAAATTCCATATGCTATCGCTGACACTGTAACGTGCAGCTATTTTGTCAATGAAATAGCTCCACAACTTTGCAAGATATTACTGTGTTGTTCTGCTATTTACATACTGTAAACTGGGTTGACTTGGCAACACTTACCATTTATAAGTCAGATGAACCTCGTCGACAACAATGCCAAGGAGATTTTCTTTGTAGACTTCGTTGGCTAACATGCTTATCCATCTTCCAAAACAGCAGCTACAGCTGCATTGAAATGTTGCAGTTGCTCCGCGTTCGCCATGTTGACAGTGACTGAGGTAGATTTCCGGTCGCTAAACTACCGCGTCATTGCCTTTTTGAAATGCTAGATTTTCATTGGTCCCAGTTTCTCTGTTAATGTAGAAACGGTGTTGAATGGGAGCTTGGCCAGACTGACTTTGCAAGTGAAATTCAAATGCAGCGGCACAGGAAGTATGGGCGTGCCCAGGCTATAACAACACCCCTTAGTTGTTCTCAATCCAGTGCAAACCCACGGCCTCTCGTGGCTTATTGCTTAAATAAAGTGTATTTGTATGTTTTTGAAGGACAGACCTGATGCACACTGGAGGACCTATTTACCCATCAGCCAGTCATTGTTATTGATGTGGAGGGCATTGTGGCATGATCACATTGTACGCTTTTTTTTTTTTGTCTCTCGTGATTGTCGTTTATGATTGACCATGTCACTATAAGATCTTAGAACCAGAAATTCCCAACACCTCTTGGTTGGGAGACTAGCCACATTACAAGACTATACTACACAACTAACGACAAAATTCTAACAAGCTAGACTTTTTGTTTGGTAGTCGTAGAATGTCACAGACAAAGAAAAAACACATGGTCGGGAAGCATGTCATATTGTGAGACTCCCTCATGTTCATTGTCGCGCCTGACCTTTTGGAATCAGGTATGGTGCTGAAAATGTGTCAGTCAGGACAAATTTGGGGCAGAATTTGGCTGATATTGTGTAATCTGACTAGGCCATTATACAAAAGTGCCATCCTTAAACACTCTGGTGACCTTCAATGGTATGTACTGCACAAGGGTCACAAGGGTGTTTGTTGTAGGGTTAAGGCCTAGAGTATCCTGATGTAACCTGTGCATGTAGTCCTATGTGCCAAACAATGTTTTTTACATGTTTTTGTGACTGCACAAAACTGTCTTCCCTTTCTTTTGCTGGATAAAGTATGTAGTAGCTTTGGTTAAGTTTTGTCAAAGAAGTGCTTTGGACAAAATGCTTTGGTTGAGTTTTCTTTTCAAATAGTCAGTTAGAGGCATTCGTGTACAGTTGTCTATCTGTAAGTGCAGGAAATTGGCGGGAAACTGGTGGGTTGGGTTAACATATTAAAGACTAAGTCAAGGAATACAGTTAAATATGCTTACTTTCAAGATACAGATGATATTGAAGTGTTAACAAGAAGATGGTCAAAGGTGGACAAAGGGCTGCGGTCAATCGATGTTAGTGGTACACACATGCACACAATCACAGTCAATGTGTATTCACTTGGTAATGATGGGTCAGTAAAAGGAATTTTAAACATCTTTCTTTCTTTAGTTCATTCGTTCATTTTTTTGTTCTTTCTTTCTTTCTTTCTTTCTTTCTTTCTTTCTTTCTCCTGCTCTTAAATTCAAATGTAATTCTCTGTCTCTGTCCCTGTCCCTGTCCCTGTCCCTGTCCCTGTCCCTGTCCCTGTCGCTGTCCCTGTCCCTGTCCCTGTCCCTGTCCCTGTCCCTGTCTCTGTGTCTGTCCCTGTCCCTGTCCCTGTCCCTGTCTCTGTCTCTGTCTCCCTCTCTCTCTCTCACTCTCACTCTCTTTCTCATATATTCCTCTTGAACACAGATGATGTGTGTCCCCCCAACTGGGATGGCCTTATCTGCTGGCCCCAAGGCTTCCCTGGTCTGGTCACTAAAGTCCCTTGCCCCAGCTATGTCTATGACTTCAACCATAATGGTATAATACACACACACACACACACACACACACACACACACACATGCTTACCCTGCTTCAGCTATGGCTATGACTTCAACCATAATGGTATAATGAACACAGACACACACAGACACAGACACAGACACAGACACAGACACAGACACAGACACAGACACAGACACGCACACGCACACGCACACGCACACACACACCTCCCCTGCTTCAGTTATATCCATGACTTCAACCATAATGGTATAGCACATACACACACGCACACACACACACACACACACACACACACACACACACACAAGCTTCCCCTGCTTCAGCTATGTCTACGACTCAGCCATAATAGTTAAGCGCAGTGTAACATTTAAGCTTTTTTTAAGCAGGTCACTAATCATCTTGCGTCAAAAAAAGTAGAGCTGACTTTGTAAAACCACAGTGTACAACATCCCCTGAAAATGACTCTGATGTTTTAGGCTTTGCCTACAGAAAATGTGACAACAACGGCTCTTGGCTGTTTGTGGAGGCACTCAACAGGACATGGTCCAACTACTCCGACTGCTTGAGATTCCTTCAGCCTGGTCATGAGAGAGGAAAAGTATGTCATGGCTGCAATGATTATTATGATTATGATGATAACAGAGGTGTAAAACCCAGGTTCAGAAAGTAAAAACCCTACCACAAATTTGATCCAACCAGCTCTCAATCAGCTGATTGTAATGAGCGCTTAAGATAGGTAGATCAGCTAACCAGTGAAGTCACCTGTGTTAGAAGGGAAACGTAGCAGGATTTTGTCTATCTGAACCCGAGATTGACACCTCTTGATGATAATGATGTTGTTGTCGGTGTTATCTTATTGTTATTATTATTGATAGTAGTAGAAGGTGGTTAAGAGACACAAATGATGTATTTAACCCAGATGTAGTTGTAAACCTGACTGAAGAAAAGCCCATTGGTATTTGGTTAGTTAAGAGAATGAAGCCTGGGGATCTTCTATTAACAGATTTACAACTACCTCTGGGTTAACTTAACCAGGCTTATCACTCAACCACCTTTGTAGTATACCCCACACGTCATGACTCCGACAGCATGTGGGGGTGGGGGTGGGAGAAGGGGTCTTGAATCATTCTGAAGGGCCTTATTCCAGAAGAATGACCACCTTGTTGAACATTATCCTGCTTATTATATGGCTACTTGCCAAAAATCGATAATAGAATGTCAGAAGCTTCCAACAAATTTTAAATATTTACATATTTTATTGCCATTTCATG
The DNA here is from genome assembly GCA_030347295.1 of Setipinna tenuifilis. Taxonomy (NCBI): domain Eukaryota; kingdom Metazoa; phylum Chordata; class Actinopteri; order Clupeiformes; family Engraulidae; genus Setipinna; species Setipinna tenuifilis. Next base: position 10,041,662 of record CM059275.1, read on the forward strand.
GGTTCCACTGCAAAACATAGTTTATTGGCAAAATAAAATGTTGAAGTGTTGCGTAGCAACGTGTCCAGCTGCTAAGTAACTCATTGCAGCTCATATTGTTGGAATTCCATTACAGTAAGTGAACAGACTACTTGCAGAGTGATATGAAGGAAGCAGAAAAGCCATTGCCATTGACAACGATCATTATACAAAATTATCAGACCTACAAATGTTGGAGTGACAACCAATGGGTCAATGGGACATTCTTCAGCATTCTAAAGAGTAGGGCTGTGTTAAAAAATCGATATAACAATACGGATAAAAAATACTTTACTTTAATAATAGGTCTCTTTCGGTATATACTAGTGTCATTATTTACAGGTGCTGGTCATATAATTAGAATATCATGAAAAAGTTGATTTGTTTCAGTAATTCCATTCAAAAAGTGAAACTTGTATAATGTATACATTCATTCCACACAGATTGACATATTTCAAGTGTTTATTTCTTTAATTTTGATGATTATAACTGACAACTAATGAAAATCCCAAATTGAGTATCTCAGAAAATTAGAATATTGTGGAAAGATTCAATATTGAAGACCCCTGGTGCCACACTCTAATCAGCTAATTAACTCAAAACACCTGCAAAGGCCTCTAAATGGTCTCTCAGTCTAGTTCTGTAGGCTACGATATCAATACCCAGCCACATAATAACAGTAGGTAACATTTGAATGCCAGGACATGTTTAATAGTAAAATAGCTAGAGGTGGGTTATGGAAATTGAAAGTCTGACTATGTGTGTTGGCTCTACCTCTGCTCTGAGAATCAGGGAATCTCATGTATTTGCTCAACTGCCTGGTTGAGGATTTGCAATGATTACAATAAGCAGATTTTGTGAATGGCGTCACGATAGGACTTTTACTTTCCAAGGCAAGGTCACTGAGCTAATTAGACAGATGATATGTGCACTCATGGGCTCTTCATACAGACACAGCATCTATGGGCTCAGTCATGACAAAAGCATTTATTGCATAATCTGCCATTTTGCACACACACACACACACACACACACACACACACACACACACACACACACACACACACACACACACACACACACACTGACTCATAGATCTCTCTCCCTCAGAGGGACTTCTTTGACCGCCTGTATGTGATGTACACAGTCGGCTACGCTGTGTCCTTCGCCTCGCTGCTCATCGCCATCTTCATCATCGCCTACTTCAGGTGGGTGGACGCAGCACACACACACACACACACATACAAAATATACACACACACAAAATACACAGACACACACACACGAAATACATAGTACACACAGTACACACAGTACACACAGTACACACACACACACACACACACACACACAAAAAAACATACCTACCCATTACATCCTTATTATTTGGTAAGTGGACAGCAGCTTCTGCAGCATTGGGCAGACATGTCCTCCTACACACAGATAAACAGACACACACACACACATGCACAGACACATGCGCGCACGCGCGCACACACACACACACACACACACACACACACACACACACACCCACACACACACACACACACACTAAACCACAGGGGGAGCTTAATGCTGCAGTATCTGAATCACCCTCTTCACTTGCCCCGCACCTTATTTGAATGCAATTACGGCATCACTATGGAAACCGGATGAGTTGGCAGACAGTGCCGGCCCTCCTGTGTCCTCACGGAGACGCCCTGAGGATGAGGTGTCACCTCAGTCGGCACGGGTGTCCCTCCAGGGCCACATGGGTCCCTGGAGGAAATTACACTAACCTCTTAGAGAGTTATACTGTGGAACATATTCAGAAAAATGTAAAAATACATAAAATACCTACATTTACCTATAATATTTATGCTTTCCTCTGAAGCCGTTTAGAAACATATCTTTTTAGTTCATACTTAGTTCATTAGTTATCTTATTTTAAGTTGTTTTTAGAATCACTGTTTAAATGATTATATAAACTTATGTAAGTGTATATTATGATTTGATTTTACTTCCACACAATATCATACATTTTAAAATATAAGTTAGCCAAATATGCTTTGGTTACGATTAGATGTTTTCTAGTGTTCTATATAACTTTGTAGGAAACGTCAGCCAAATACTAAAACTGTAGCTAGATGTAAAATGGGTGTTTCCCATTGCCTCTATCCCTAAATGAATATGAAACAGGTATGGGGAGGTGGAGAGGATGAGGTGTGGCCTGGTTCAGTAAGGGTGTCCTTCCAGGGCTAGATGGACCCCTCAAGGCAAATACATTGGGCTGTCACAGAGTACATATTTAAAAATATACAACAGTTAGGTCCAGCCAAATTATGTCGCAATTTCTGATTGGACAAGACGCATTTTACACGTCACTACACGGAGTGAGGATATCCCACAACATGCCATGGGTAACTCTTCATAGTTAATATTCACTCTGCCACAGACACAGTGTAACCATTAAAACGTTACCCCAACATGCCATTCCATCTAGTTCATAAACTGCGAGAGAGGAAAGCAACCAAAACAACGAAATTTATAAGCTATGGTAGACTTTAAGATAACCAAGGCTGAAGAGCAGCAGCTGTGTATTAGGCCTAGTTTATGAACAACAAGAACAACAACCATATCTCAGCGGCTGCACAATACAGGGGAATATCCAAATCAATGTGTATTAATAGACACTTGTTGCATAGCAACCACAGACGCCATGAACCCTAACTGGAACTATTTTGTGGAGCAGAGAAGGGAGCGAACTGAGATACAATTAAATACGACTTTAAAAATGGATTTAAAAATTGTTTCTACAAACTAATTGTCTTGGCAATGGAACAGTTGTATAAAAGTAATATAACACTTGTACTCAGCCTTGGGCTTTGTGCCGAACCACACCTGTGAGGATATCCACAAACAACCTCACTCCCACTCGTGTTAAATCTTCAGTTGGCTCCTGTCCAGTTGTGTAAATGGCCCTTAATCCCAAAAGATGATGATCCAATGCTGTCTACTTAAGGCTTTGGAGAGATGTGTAGGATGTCCTCCAACTACACCCACACACAAACACAACACAACACAACACAATCACACAGGAACACATACACACATATTGCAATCATTCTTTCATTGTGAAACAAGCACACACATGCATATAATCTGTACACTCCACCAACATAATCATATTTCATGTTTCTGAGCATGCTGCAGCCACCCCCACCCCCAACACAAACACACACACACACACACACACACACACACACACACACACACACACACCTCATCTGTTAACACTTAATCACAGCAGGCTCTCGAAGAAATACTCCATACATCGCCATGTGCAAATCAGCACTTTCAGTCCAGGTTTTTTTGCTCCTTACACACGCACAAATAAACACACAAATAAACACACACACACACACACACACACACACAAATAAACACACACATACGCAAATAAACAAAAACACACACGAGCATGCAGACACACACACACAGAGTTGCAAACATACACACACACACACACAACTACAAACACACACACACACACACACACACACACACGTTAAGGTGCTCTGCTGTGGCCCTGCTTAGGCGGCTGCACTGCACCAGGATCTACACACACACACACACACAACATTAACACACACAGAGTTACAAACATACACACACAATTACAAACATACACACACACACACACACACACACACACACACACACACACACACACATGTGTTAAGGTGCTCTGCTGTGGCCCTGCTTAGGCGGCTGCACTGCACCAGGAACTACATCCACACACACACACAACAATAAACACACACAGAGTTACAAACATACACACACACAATTACAAACATACACACACACACACACACACACACACACGTGTTAAGGTGCTCTGCTGTGGCTCTGCTTAGGCGGCTGCACTGCACCAGGAACTACACACACACACACAACAATAAACACACACACAATTACAAACATACACACACACACACACACACACACACACGCGTATTAAGGTGCTCTGCTGTGCCCCGGTTAGGCGGCTGCACTGCACCAGGAACTACATCCACATGCACCTGTTTGTGTCCTACATGCTGCGTGCGGGCAGCATCTTCGTCAAGGACCGCGTGGTGCACGCCAACGGGGGGCTGCAGGAGCTCGACGCCGCCCTCATGGACAACTTCAGCACCATCTCCATGGCGCCCCTCGACTCATCCCAGTATGTAAGTAGCAGAGCGCACTGCGCACTTTCCCCCCCCAAAATGAATATGGAACAGACAGACGGCAGGCCTGACACTTGGCCCTGCTGGTACTCCCATTTGATCACAGGGCGAGCTTATGGGTAATGAGTTCATACTTTTTACATCTGAGGAAAATGTGGATCGATGTTTTTGTATTGCAATTTTATTCTCGATTGCTTTGATGTAGCCCTTCAGCTCAAAGTCATCTGCATCTTCAAATCCTCTAACACACAGGCAGCGCAGAAGCACTTAGATCTATCTGAAATCACACAAATTACTTGCAAACAGTTCTAACAAACATGCCAAACCATTAAAATAGGCAACAAAACAGTTATTTTACCTTCAAACAATACAACTGGCAAACAAATGTATTAGCTCTTTTAATCAATCATTACACAATAAACATCGAAATACATAATACAGCAATCCATGTGAAACAGCAGGCTACAGCTTTGCTTGTAATTGTGCTAGCTTACTTGGCTATGTCATTTGTTCTTGCAAAGAATTGGATGAAAAATCAATAATAATTAGCAATTTCATGCCTTTCTTTTTTCAAACTAAACAAAATAAAAAACCTATTGGAATATAACAAAGGAGTTTGACTAGCCACCGTGGATATTCAGTCTATTTGCTCACTACGATGGTTCTGCATGTTGAGAACGTACAGTAGGCTTTACATTTGCTACTTCCATGGGCTCTCATACATTTTATAACTTCTATAGGTGTACAAATTTCTTAAGTAAAGATTTTTGTCAAACAGTTGCTGTAGGGATTATATATTGATATAGGTAGTTTCTAATAGTTGGGAGTAGATGGCAACTATTTGTTTACCATAGTTAAAACAATGACATTTTAACTGCTTGAAGGTCATCCATGTAAATTGTTTTGCAAAAGGATATAAGAAAATGTATGAATCAAATGAAAAAGTATAAATGAAAAATGAATTTGCAAGGCAAAGCAAAGTAGATTTATTCATAGAGTCCATTTTATACACAAAATGGAAACCTAATGTGCTT
>CM059275.1:10051927-10069427 GCA_030347295.1 Setipinna tenuifilis
GCACTCTCTGACTAGACGATCGCAATCATGACCGAGCACAAAAGTAGGGCCATGCTAAAGTAGCCTGGTAAACCAGCCTTGTTTTATTTTGTACAGAGAGTCTGGCTGAGGTTCCACTGACATGGTTGTCTCAGGCAGAATCTTGCCTAACCAATCAGCTAACAGAGGGATTGTTCTTGAGTACAGACATCGACTTTGTGTGCTACATTTGAATTGTAGTGTGTAGGTAGGCTTACTGCATGTCTCAATACAGCACAGCCAGACCCTCTGTACGAAATGAAGTGTAGTTCTTCAGAAAGGATATCAGAGGTCTACAAAATGAGGAACTGTGAGAAAACATAAATCCTTTTTAGGTAACACTTTACAATAAGGATACAGGAATAAACATTTATTAATGTATTAACTACTGTATGAAGCATTAGAGGTCATGATTAGTACATACGTGAATCATTACAAGATAACTATGCATAATGCTTAACACATAGGTCTACTGAGTCGTACATGATTATTACTACTAAATCATAGTTAAGTGATACTGGTATTGTCATGTACCCTCATTGTAGAGTGGCAGACTCTAACCTACCATTAAATGAACACCTCAAATCTTGGCATTAAATGAAGGTCAGATGTACCATGTATTCCTTAATCATGATTTAATAGTAAATTATATAGGGCTCAGTATGTGTTACACATTAATACACTGTGGTTTGTACAGTAGTTAATGTATTAATAAATGTATATTCGTGTACACTTATTGTAAAGTGTTCCCCATTTTTATTACATTTTCTGGGAGTAAGTGGCACCCAGACAAAAGAAAAGAGGCGTGAAAAGCTTCAATAGAAGCATCTGACAGAACGGGAGCGACTGTTTGATTGCTTTGTTTGTGCAGTACATTGTTTATTTATTCGGCTTTATTTACAACTTCTGTCTTTGTTACATTATGCATATCTGCTGTGTGCATCTTTTTGAGATTATTCCTGAGTGTGTGTGTGCGTGTTTTTGTTTGTTTGTTCGTTTATTCATTTGATTGTTTGGTAAACACATTTGTATGAATCCTCTTGCGTTTTTGTGTCAGTAATATTCGCCAGGCCCTCTGCTCGCTCTGCCGAAATTAGGGACATGATGTGAACCCAGACATTCAAATCTGTCCTAGCCATCACCTCACTAAGAGTGTGCATCCATCGCTATCCTTTGTGCTATTCCTCAGACATTACCCCTAGACGTCAGGACAAACACTGTTATTTTTGCATCTTGCTGCTGACACGTGTCAACCATCCGTATGTGTTCTCCCTCCATCACTCGCTCAGGCTGTCTACTTATGGCATTCTCCTCTGATTGCAGGTGTACCCGCCATCTTCGTCTCAGCCTGGGCAGTTGTCAGGGCAACCTTGGCAGATGCTCGGTAAGGACCCATTCCTATTTACGGACACCTTTACATCAAAAGGAAGGCCAAAGGCAGACGAGGCAGGCCAACTGCTGTACTTTTATGGATTTACTGATCTCCCTCGGTCCATTTGTGTTGGTGTTATTGTGTGTGTGTGTGTGGTGTGTGTGTAGTTGTGTGTGTACATGTGTGTGTGTGTGTTTGTGTGCATGGATGTGTATGTATGTGTGTAACCGTTGCTACCATCAGTACTAGTGGAGGGGACTAAATGCGCTTCATGAGTAAACAGCCTGGTCACTGCATGGAGCTGCAGTTGGTTCCAAAGAAATTGTATTTATGCTTTTGTAGTTAACAAATGGTTTTATCCAAAGTGCCTCACAACAATGCAATCACAGTCATATACATTAGAAAAGCAATACAAGTATGGAATTAAGTACAACATCTGAAGAAGAAGAAGAGGAAGAAGATAATTCATGCAGTATCAGTCAAATGAATTAAACTCCCCACACAGTTAATCTTTTAAAAGGGGGGTTTAAGTGCATCTTGAAAGCTCCAGGGCTGTCACTGGTGAAGACAGCATTAGGTAGGTCATACCACCACTGAGCTTTCACACATGAATAAAGTCTAGACTGCTAGAAGGTCTTGCTGCTGAAAGAGGCCAGAAAACGAGACACTTATCCGAGGAACAAAGAAGACAAGAGGAGGGATGGAGGCGAACCTTAGCATACAAATAGGACAGTGCAGGGTCTGTAGTTGTATCACAGGCAAAAGTGATGGGTTTTTAATTTGTACTTTTTTTGTTTTTTTAATTTTTAAATTACACATCCTCTTTGGCTAATTCAAATACAAACATGGTGCCACATTCTGGACGCCCTGCAGCGACCTCAATACACAACCAGGTGGGCTTGGTAAACCTGCACTAAAATAGGCAAGTCTTCAAATAACATGGAACTGCGAAAGCCATTTGAGCATATTTTGTTAGACAGGGTCCGTTGCTCGAATAACAATGAATGTAAAGACCTGAAAACAGAAGCTAAATGCTCAGGGATTCAGTAATAATGTAAAAGTACTTGTTAACATTTATTACAAGTAAGCATTCCTTGTTTGCGTTTTGTACATTAACCAAAGACTGATTTGACTTACTCTTGCAACATCTAAGATTATTGTTAATTGCATTAGTGAATTGTAAATCTATTAATATATATCTCTGCAGTAGCTGTGCCACTACATCTAAACAAGGGCTATTGGTATGACCAGAAAAGGTCTCTTTTAGTCTCTCAAGCAACAGAGAAAGAAAGTTTTAGAGCTGTTCAGTATATTGGACACTAATGTACACCACATATTAACATTTTCTAATTCATATTTTCCTATCTTTTCCAATGAGGAAAATAGACAAGTTTTAAGTGGGCAAACTTTTCTTCCTGCGTCTCTATAATGTTAACGGGGTCGTCCCTCAGAGTGACAGCATTATTTTGGAAAATGGTATTTAAACGGCCTCGAGACGTGTTCACTCATTTCCGCGCCCGTGTGCATAATTACTGGTTGCAAACCTATCAGCCGACTCAGAGTGCCGCATGCGATGCCACTCTGTGTGTTACAACAGCTTTTTCAAAAAGGACAGATTACTGCGGACCACCTCATTGGATTGCACCACGTGGCATTTATCGAATGAGCTTCTTCTTTTTTTTTTTAACAAGTGAATAGGTTTATTCGAACACTTTATTCCAAAATTAGTTTTCCTTTCTCTTCAGTTGCCGAAGTGTTCACCAGGCAATAATTTTCCATAGCGGCGCGGTTTTCTTAAGGCCTGAGCAGAAAGCTTATATAACTTTACCGCTTATTAGAGAAGGCAGTGTTGTGTGAAAAAGCCTGTCGACCATTACTGCGTCAATAATAAGGGCTGAAACAGACCTGTGGGTATGTATTATTTTTTTCCCCCAAACTTTAGGTGTGAAACAACCTCTTAAACTGTGCCCCCCCCCCCCCCCTCTCTCTTTTTCTTTTCTCCCTCACTTATCCCTCTCCATACCCCCCCACTCCCCATTCTGCAGCTGCTGGGAGTTAAGTGCCGGTGATATCAAGTGGATCTATCAGGTTCCCATCCTCATGGCAATTGGAGTAAGTACTGTAGTTGTCCTTGAAACCTAAAACCTAAAACCTCCAGTCACCTGCCAAAGCTGCAATCCAGCTACACATTAATGATGTGGGGTTGTGTGTGTGTTTGTGTGTGTGTGTGTGTGTGTGTGTGTGTGTGTGTGTGTGTGTGTGTGTGTGTGTGTGTGTGTGTGTGTGTGTGATTTGTGTTAACATGATGGCCAGTTTTGTGTATGTGTGTATACAGTATGTCACAAAAGTGAGTACACCCCTAACATTTTTGTACTTTTTTATTATATCTTTCCATGGGAGAAGTCTAAAGATATAATACTTTTCTACAACGTAAAGTAGGCAGTGTACAGCTTATGTAACAGTGCAAATTTGCTGTTCCCTCAAAATAACTCGACACACAACCATTAATGTCTAAACCACTGTACACTGAGTACAAAAAAAGTACAAAAATGTGTTGTGACATACTGTAGGTGCGTGTGTGTGTATGCATTTATGTTTATATATGTTAGCTCTGATGTTTGATTTGATATGTGTACATGTGTAGGTTTATGTATATTGTGTGAATATTGATACTGGTGTGTGTGTGTGTGTGTGTGTGTGTGTGTGTGCGCGCGCACTTGTGTGTGCATGTGTGTGTGTGCATTAGTGCGTGCATGTGTGTCAATCTTTGCTGCAAGCATGCAAAACTAGTACTGCTCCACAGTACTGTCAGCACACAAAGGGAGAACCTGGCCAGCAATCACCTGTGCCCAGCACAGAGGCATTCTCACATGGGAAATTACGAGGCTTATTTGCTTGAAATGTACACACCAGCTCCATTTCGGTTTCCTGTTTAAACACCTGGAATTGGCCGGGGGGGGCGGGGCTATAGGATGCCTTGGCGTAGCGCTAAGAATCTTTCAGATCTGGTTCTGATAGCTTTTTTCCACTGAGGGTGACTGGCCTGACAGCTGGCTCGTTTTTTCTTTCTTTCTTTCTTGTTTTCCACTCTGCAGAAGAAAAAAAAAACACCCCCCTGCCTACCCAACAGCGTCACCCTCCTTCTGAGTCCTCTAGATCTGGACACGATTGACGCACAGAACTTTGTTTTTTTTATTGGTTAGTTTTTTTTCAGCTGTAATAAGTTCAGAAGATCACAACAATCTGATTTATTTTTATCCTCTAACTCACCCTGGCCATGTAGAGTGAGTTTATCATGAGTATAACACATAAACAGTTTCTGCAGTTTCTGTGCTAAAAAAACAAGCTTCTCTTTTCACACGGCTCTGTGTGACAGATTGTTTTAATGTATGATTGGATCAGTGCAGTATGATATATACGGTAAAGGTCATGAAGGTTTGCCATATTAACGCACACAACCTTCTGGCCTGTGGGGGGTGGAGTTTTAATCAGGAGGTGAGGCCACCTTTTTTGTCTTCAGTGCGTCACTACTCATAAAGGAAGGCGGCCATGACAGCCATAATTGGACAAGGCGTCTTTGTCTATATGGTGCCGCCTGCATCATTACCGAGATACCATCAGCTGACATGGTCATTACGAGGCTGTACGATTGTCAAGGCTGACTGACATTCTGCCAAAGCCTATTGCTGCTCCATGCATTTCCACAGTGAAGTGACCCCCCTCTACTCCTACACAAAGCCGCTCTTGACCAGCTATGGATGTGTGACCTTGTCCTTGTTAAGAGCTTATACAATTACTATAGCACAAGTGCGGCTGGAATGTTGAGGGGAAGGACATTGTGAAGACTACAGGGCCCATACAATACAGTGTGGAATTTGAAAATCTTACATTGTTGCAAAAGGTATTCTTCTATATAATATTCAAAAACTCACCGGGTTAAAGGTTCATCTCAACAGGGTTCTGTGTGAGACAGCACGTGTGTGTCAACATGTCAAAAGGCCAGGAGGTGTATAGTTACTCCATTTTCTTTGTTTTGCTCTTGAGCTGTTTTTTTTTGTGCAAAGCTTGTGCACATGCTGATTAGCTATGTCCACAACAGGCAACTGATAAGTATTCAACATGTGCAGCTTTTCAAATACTGAGAGTGAAATAAGCAATGTATATTTATATATATTCCGGTCTAGCTGCACAGAGGTAGATGAAAGACAAGCAGTTCACAGCAAGCAGCAAGGGCATACCAATTCTTACACTATGGCCTGAGGGCTTATGGGTCATACAAACAGCCACACACGTGCTGTGCTGTAGACCTTTACAGGCCCATATTGTAGCTCTGGTGAAGTGACCTATCCCAAGATAGGTCTGCATTCAGTAATGTTTTTTTTATTTTGCATATAGAATGTTCAAAAGATCCAGTGAAGATACTGTACAATAGGTAGAGAGAGGGAAGTGGCTCTCAGGGCTTTCAGGGCTCCAAGTGAGGTCTTGATTCTGGGATAGGAGATACGATGGATTGTATAGTATGTAAGTGTATGCCATGTGCATCACACCCAGCATCAGACGGCTGAGGTTGGCATTGTCCCCACCAAAGCTGAGCACCACAAACATACGCTCTTGACCACATAAGTGCTTTGGAAGCAGGAGTGCATTCATCCTGGCCTAAAACCTGTACAGCCCATAGCAAAAAGGCCTTAAAAGCATCCTCTTTATTCCTAACACTAATCAGCGCACAGGAAGGGGTCTTCAGAAGCGTTTTTTAGCATGCTAGAAAGTGAGCAGTGGCCCGTCCGGGGCCAAGTGGCTTTGCCTGACACTAAAATCTTAAATGGCACACTCAGCCCTACCCACCCTGCTTTTTACACTTTCAAAAGGCAGCCACCCAGAATGGGCAAAAAGTACTTGGGCATCGGTCTGAATAGCAGAGGAAGTGGAACTTGACTTGTAATGTAGATTCCGTTCTGAAAAGGTTTTTTTTTTTTGAAATAGCACAGGAACACAAACAAGCCACTCAATAGCAAATCCATTATTGTGACACTTATGATAATATATGAAAAGGGCAACACATGGTGAAGCAAGTGGCAAAAGCCTGGTTGTTGTTTATTCTGGCTGTTATTCTCTATTCACCAGCATGTGGTGCACTGCCCAGTGATTCAGGGAGTGCCCACGTCACAGCACACTGAATCAGCCCAGTGAGTGTAGCCCTGGTCTCTAATGGCTTTCCCTGCTGTCACTGGATGTCATTTGGCTTGAGTAACCCCCCCCACACACCCCACATCCCTCCCTTCTCTGACAGACTTGCTGATTGGGCCCCCCAGAGACCTTTGGCGGACAGGCAGGGCAGGGAGGGCAGGGAGGGAGGCTCTCCTCTCACCTGCCCAGATGCCCCCTCCCCCCCCTCCATCCTCCTCCTGAGAGGAGCCATCACACCCCCACATTCCACCAGGCTGCCCTTGTCCAAAACATCCTCCTACACATTGCCTGCTCTAGAGCAGCATATTTTGCATTTTGCATATTTTATTATTGAAAACAAACAACTTCACTACTTTTTACCTTAAAATTATTTTTTCCAAAAATCATTCTGATGGTACACAAGTGCTTAACAGGGTGAATGCCCTACCTTTGCCCTACCATATGTTGTCGTCCTCTGGCAGTTACAACAGCATGCACATCTGCTGACTTAGGTAGGAGACCTGTAGTTTGTGTGGGAAACAAAAGACTACAAATAAGTCCTGCAACAATAGTGCATGCATCATATTTGTATAAAATACTGCATACTCTACCTTGTCTGTGGATATAAGTCCAATTGCCTCAACAACACACAACAAAAAAACAACACTACAAACACATGCTATGTGGAAGGAAGGGCAATCTGTGGTAAATCATTTTGCGACACTGGGAACTAACAGTTACAAGGCTGTAGCAGACCCCTTTCTCACAAATAGAACCACTGAGACCAGTAATATCCTCTCTCAGCATGGCAGTGTGAACTGGTGTCTGTTGACATGACTGGCAGTGGCTGTTCCTGTGGAGACAGTCATGCTGTGGAAAGGGGGTGATCTCATGTGGACATCTGATGCAAGCCCAGTGCATAACCAATGGAGAGAGGTGTCGATCAACAGTGCATATCAATGCTTCACATCTATTTTAAATGTATTAGAAAGTGGCACAAAAGCAATGTTGGAATGTTGGAAGGATGAACATTCCAAGGAATATGTGAAGGTGCATGGAATATAAAATGTGGAATTGTGGAATCTTTTTTGTAGCACTACAATGCATACCTTCATAGAATGTTAAAATAACCCTCTCCTGCTCCAGAGTTAACAGTGGTGAATTGAAGCGTAGTGTGGCTGTCAGAGGAGCTTTGTCAGAAGCTGCTGGTGTTGGTCTGGTCCTCTCTCTGTCTCTCTCTCTCTGTCTCTGTCCTCTAATCACCACTTCTGGTTAGAGCTCACCCTCACACTCAAAGGCACACACTGTCACAGAGCTGTCCTGAGGTCCCGGTCTGATTGCCTCTGTGTGCCGTAGGCAAAAATAGAGAAGTGTGTGTGTCCATGCGTGTGTGTGTGTGTGTGTGTGTCTGTGCGTGCGTGCGTGTGTGTGTGTGTGTGTGTGTGTGTGTGTGTGTGTGTGTGTGTGTGTGTGTGTATGTGTGTGTCTATGGAGACAAAGAGAATGGTGTGAGAGGAACACTGGTGGAGGAGAAAGAAGAGGAGGAGGAGGAGGAGGAAGAGGAAGAGGGGTGTTGTAGCACCCGGGATAATCCCTAGATCAGCAAAAAAAGGTCAAGCGTTGAGCCCATCTTATTATGATTTGCCGGAGGACATAGATTGCCTCATAACACACATAGCACTGTGCTGGAGGACAGCGATTGCTTAATAAAACATCAGGCCCAGTCGCTGGCATTTTATTAAGATGAGATAAAAATCCTGTACAACAGGTCCTGGCCACAGGGTAAAAGATGGTCAGGAAGTGGGCTGAATATTAAAATAACGAACAAAAAACATTTAAAGAACACTAACTCACCTAAAAAGAACTGCTGTGGAAGAGTAGGTTACTTAAAATGAATAAATACTGACAGTGACAAATGGAAGTTTCAATTTTGATATAAGCGTATAAATTGATGTTTCCTCCTGATTTAGAATATATTGTCTATAAATGTTACTGGGCAATGTTTTCCACAGATCTTCAGAGCACTTTACTACTGATATTAAACATAACAAATGGATGTTTCTCCATGTTGAGTGCAGGTATAGATAGTTGTGATCAACAAAGACACAAACAAAGACCAGGTGCCAATGGACTGCAGGGATACAAGCTTTAAAAAAGAAAGAAATGACCACAAGACACTGGAGAGCATTCTACTGCTTCGTTATTGAGCGAACAACGTGTTTTGCTGAACGCCTCATCAGGCTTGCTCTTTAAGAAGAAGAAGAGCAAGCCTGATGAAGCACCCCGAAAACTGTGTTGTTCACTCAGTAGGGCGCCATCTACACATACAGTACCTAGATATTCTAATAAATGTATATTTAATGGAATCCGTTTATTTCTTTCCTTTGCTTAATTGTGTTTACACGTATCCAGTGGAATCCAGAAAATACCGTGTTTTGAAAAATCTCCACTTTGGAGGATATCCCTTTTATTTTTTAGCTAAAATGTTGTTTACATGTAAACGAGAGGCCCAAACGGATAAAAACGTCTTAATTTTCTAAAACTACACACTACAAAAATAAAGGCGCTTAAGTAGTTCTTTAAATCACTGGATGGTAAAACACTGTGTTGAACCATTACATTATGTGAAAGGCTCTTCACATTGGAAGTGATTCTTCAGAGCCTCAGATCATAATGGGCTATGCTATGTCATATCGGCATCAAATGGTTCTTTAAAGAACTGTTGCTTCTACAGTTCTTTGAAGCACTGAAAAAGGTTCTTTCATGGAGAGCCTGTACTGGCCCCTTTATTCTTTAGAGTGTAGTGTATAGCCTGCTTGTAGTTGGTTCCTGCTGGTTGCTGTACGTACACATGTAAAATCTCAGCGTTGCTGTAAATATGTTTTCCCTTTCACTCGCACAAACACTTAAAAGAGGAGGTGTGGGCAATGAAGCCATACTGTGTTGGTAAACAACGCCGCATAGAATGTGACTATAATGTATAATGTGTCATCATGTGCAAGCCAGCAACAATAGCACATTATTGCAAGCAATTATAGACATACTCATGTCACTGTGTGCTACAAATATAAGAATGTTATATATAGTATGTGTTATATACAGTGTATGCCAATGGAAAATGGGAATGGTAAAATGAGTTCTCATTTTCTCTAGAGGAGCATTTTCAACATTAGATTAGATTCTATTAGAGAATCAATTAGGTGAGCTTGCCCTGTACTTGGGAAAACTTTCACAAGTGTGTTTACCTCTGCTGCTGAAGTCTATTATAACCCCTCACCACGGTCTGACAGCCACCCGCCTCCTAAGCTCAGCAAAGCTGCATCCTCTGTATGCCTGCTTAGCTGTGTGTGTGTGTGTGTGTGTGTGTGTGTGTGTGTGTGTGTGTGTGTGTGTGTGTGTGTGTGTCTGAATCGATATGTGTGTATGTGGAGCAGGTGTGTCCGCAATTTGTCTATATAGTGTGTGGTGTAGAGTGTCAATGTGTGCGTGTGTGTGTATGTGTGTGTGTGTGTGTCCATACGTGTTTATGCATGTGGAACCGGTGTGTCCGCATTTTGTGTATGTAGTGTGTAGTGTAGAGTGTCAGTGTGTGTCTCTGTGTGTGTCTCTGTGTGTGTCTCTGTGTGTGTGTGTGTGTGTGTGTGTGTGTGTGTGTGTGTGTGTGTGTGTGTGTGCAAAAGGTTCAGCCCTTTGTCCTTAATAGCCTGTCCATGGTCCTTACCCTAGTCACACACACACACACACACACACACACACACACACACACACACACTAACAATGCTGGGAAAGGTGTGAAGAACATCCTCTTCTTAACAAGAACATCCTCTTCTCAGCAAGACACTAAGAAACTTTAGGAGTCTGTGTGGGTGTGTGTCTGTATATGCTCACACACATTTGTGTGTGTGTGTGGGTGTTTGTGTGTGTGTATATGCAGTATGTGTATTAGTGTCCTTCTGTTATTTGGTATAAGTTTGCCTCTTTGTGTGTGTTTCTACCTGCATTTGTGTGAAAGACACATGGAAAAAACCCAACAGAGCTGATTTTAAGCCACCTGGCAATCAGGCTTAGGCATGCACCACTCTGTGTGTGTGTGTGTGTGTGTGTGTGTGTGTGTGTGTGTGTGTGTGTGTGTGTGTGTGTGTGATGGCAGGGCCCCTGAAAAGCTCCAATTATTGGGGCCCCCTGCACCCCAATAAAGCTCTAGGATTTTCATTTGACTGGGCCCCCCATGCCGGCTGGGACCCGGAAAGCCTTAATGTTTATCCCCCCTTGTGGGTGGCCCTGTGTGTGTGTGTGTGTGTGTGTGTGTGTGTATGTGTGTGTGTGTGTGTGTGTGTGTGTGTGTGTGTGTGTGTGTGTGTATGTGTGTGTGTGTGTGTGTGTGTGTGTGTGTAAGTGTAGTCTGTAAATGTGTGTGCCCGTGTATGTCTGTGTGCGTGTGTGCGCACGCGTGTGTATGTATGTGTGTGTGTGTGTGTGTGTGTGTGTATGTCTGTCACTGTGTGTATGTGTGAATGTGTGTCTTTGATTTCTGACACTTCAAGTGGAAGCAGCCTCCTTACAGTCAAGCTTAATGTATAACCAGGGAAAGGTGAATTTCCTCCTCTTCCTCCAATGACATCTCATCTCTCTAACACCGTGTCGTAACTGAACGTGATGCAACCGACCGACACTGCGTTGCATTGCACTGCACATTTTTCATGTCCTTACTGCCTTCGTTTGTTACGTCATGTTCCGTAATCGCGTGTGTATTTATCCTTTCAAATGCCAACGGTATTTTTTGCTCCAATGCGATACGACGCGACAAAAATAGAAACAGACCAAGCAACAAAACCACTTTCAAAATGTCGCGTCACAACGCTTACTGTCGCGCGATGTCGCATCGCATTCAGTTAGGACAGTCCAACAGAAAATGGAATGGAATGGAATAGAATGGAATGTATTTTGACGGTCGCTGTCGCTCGCATCGCGTTCAGTTAGGACACGGTGTAAGAGGGTGCCGCCCCTGAGGAAGGTCATTGGCTGACTGGCTAGAGGGTGCCGCCCCAGAGGAAGGTCATTGGCTGACTGGCTACTTCTGGTCTTGTCCTTCCTGCAGCTCAACTTCGTCTTGTTCGTGAACATTGTGCGCGTCTTGGCCACGAAGATCCGAGAGACCAATGCTGGACGATATGACACCAGAAAGCAGTACAGGTGAGTGTGAGTATGAGTGTGTGTGTGTGTGTGTGTGTGTGTGTGTGTGTGCGTGCGTGTGTGTGTGGCCATGTGGCCGTGTAGCCATGTCTGTGTGTGCTTTTGTGTGTCTGTGTGTGTTTGAGAGAGAGAGAGCTTGAGTATGTGTGTGTTTGTGTGTGTGTCTGTGTCTGTGTGTTCCTTTCTGTGTCTATGTCTGTGTGTGTATGAGAAAGAGAAAGAGCATTGAGTTTGTGTGTGTCAATGTGTGTCTTTTTGTGTCTGATGTTTTTCTCAAACAAGGCCAACACTGAACGCGCCATTGCTGGAGGTGTCTTTGTTTTGGCTTTCTGTATGGCCCCATCATAAACCACCTTGCTTTGCCTGAGAATGACTTTGTCTCATGTGTAATAAGGCAGCGTCTGCAAATGGAAATGATGCTGTGGATATGTGTGCATATGGGAGTCTGGCTTCATTACTCCAGAGGAAAGATGAAACACGTCCAGGGAAGGGCCATTTGTGAATTGTGAATTTCACAGTAAACATCTCTCTCTCTGTCCCTCTTCTCGTCTCTCTTTTTCTCTCTCCCTGCATCTCCAGCTGAGCTGCTGAGGGTGAAAGTTTTGTGGGAATTGTTAGGAGTTGGAATGACCTAGATGCATTGTTTGGACACGCTCTCTCCATTTCCCTTCTGCTTTCCCTTTCTAGTTCCTTATCACTCTATCTCCCTCTCATCATCCCTCTCTCTGTGTCTTTCTCTGTATATCTCTTTCTCTCACTTTCGCTTTCTCTTTCTCCGACTGAGGTTTGTGCAAATGTCTTGCAGATAGGCCACTTCTCTGGTGTGATGTGGGAGGCAGCGGTGGCATGCACAGAGACACACACACACACACACACACACACACACACACACACACACACAAACATGTGCACTCTCTACACTCTGTCTGCTTTTCTCTCTGATTCTCTGTCTCTCTCTCTCTCCCTTTCTCTCTCTCTCCCTTTCTCTCTCTCTCTCTCTCTGTATGTCTTTCTCGCTTTCTTTGTCACTTCCTCTGATTTGCAAATGTCTTGCAGGAGGACCACTCTTCTGGTGTGATGTGGGAGCCAGTGGTGGCATGCGCAGACACACACACACACACACACATGTACACATACACACAAACACGTGCACACACAGACACAAAGACATAGACAAACACAGACACAAAGACACAGACAAACACACACACACACACACACACACACTCACTCACACAAACACAACACGTGCACACATAGATACAAACACACACTTACTTACACACACACACATACTTTGTCACTTTACTTGAGGGACATTATTCAGGTTTCCTTTTTCCTTCACCTCAGACATGGCACAGATGCCATCTTATTCCCGAATGGTGTTAGAAGACACACTGAGATCAGGATGTGCAGATGGTGTGGGTGAGAGTGGCAATGTGTGTGTGTGTGTGTGTGTGTGTATGTGTGTGTATGTGTATGTGTATGTGTATGTGTGTGTCTGTGTATGTGTGTGTGTCTGTGTGTGTGTGTGTGTGTGTATGTGTGTGTGTGTGTGTGTCTCTGTGTGTGTCTGTGAATGTGTGTGTGTGTGTGTGTGTGTGTGTGTGTGTGTGTTAGAAAAAGGCTAGGTGTTTTTTTTTCCAACATGCAGGCTGTCAAAATAAAGTCCCCCCTCTGGGAAGGCATTTCGGATGGCAGCGCTGTTCACGTAATGGGGCCCATCACCAGCCAACAAATTCTGCTGTGCTTCCTGTACCTGCCACTAAGCGTAGACACACACACACACACACACACACACACACACACACACACACGCACACACACACACACACACACACGCACACTCACACAGACACACAGGTACAAACACATACACACACAGACACAAAACACACACACATGCACACAGACACACACACACACAAACACACAAACACACACAGAAGCAAACGCTTTCACCTTCTTTCCCCCCAACACAGTTTGGCGTTCGTTAGTCACCACCAGAGCTTCCTCTGCTCAGATTGTGGCAGGAACCTTCAGGATATTTTCTCTGTTTTTCTCTTTTTAAGTAACCCCACCCCACACACACACACACACACACACACACACACAACCCCACCCTTTCACCTCTCAACCTACAGATTAGCATGCAGTGCTCTGCGCCTGCCAGACTAGTGGAGACACTGGAAGCAGGAACTTCTGTCAGCGATAAAATAAATAACATTTTCAACGTCTGGGTTTCATGCTGCAAAAACAGTAAATTCATATCTGCTACGGACTCTCTGTTGATGAATGCGGTCTCAACCTGCTTGTAAGAGTGGCCGCATATAAAATATATTTCCTTTTTTTTTTTTTTAACTTTATTGAGAGCTTTGTGTTACTGAGTTTTTCAAAATGTTGTTGTTGGCCCTGTGCTTCTATAACTACTAGGTTTTTTTTTTTTATAAACCCCATGTACAAATGTGCCGTGACCTACCCTTATTGAGGACACACATTCACTTCTTACATTTGTGAAGTGAACTAGTTCAAATGATTCACAGCTAATAATTGTATTCCGTGTTGATAATGAATTGTTTTCAGGTGATTGCTGTTGTTGTTGCATCCCTAACAAGCTCTGCAATTATCACCCTGCTTTAGGTCTTTAGATATTGCACCTGAAACACCACAACAGGCAAAAATAAAACTCGCTGTCCCCAATCTTTTGTAAAATGTTGTTAGTGGATCAAGAGTACTCTTCACTATCCCAGAATTCTTTCAGACATAAGTGCTACTTTTATTGCTGCAGGGTTTTGTGAATTACTCTTAGTCTTAAAAAAAAATTGCAGTCCCAGAGAGAGTGAGACAACACAACATTTTTTTGATTGTCTTCAAAATGGACCAGCTACTTCAAGTGCTAAGATGCTTTGTGAGAAGGAAAGTCTAATTTATTTGCAATGCACCTTAAGTAAGCAATACCTACTTAATGTGCACTGCATAAAAGCAAAAGCAAAGTAAAACAAACAAAGAAGATCTAAAAGTGAAATTGGTAACTACTCCCTATGAAGCATTTATTCTAACTCTCAGTAAACACTTTGTTCACCATTTGTTAACCATAACTCTTACATTATTCACCATCAGGAAATATTTTGTAAACATAACTATGTTAAAGGTCAACTTCTATCGTTATTTTTATTCATATTTCTGTGTCGCCACTATGGTTGAATGCATTATGCGTCATTTTTGTGAAAAAGTATGTCCTAGTTCTCTTGCTTGACGCTGTTTTCTGTAAGCTACAACAGGTCTAGTGGTTGAACGACTGGCTTTTCCGTGTCCCTCGTGAATATCCATGATGTGTCAGTAAGGCACGTCCGATTGGGCAAATTCGCTGTCTTTTGCTCACCTAGCTTCTGTCCACTGTTCTTTCTCTGGGATGTGGGCGTGCCATACATGGCTCTGGGCGGGGCTTACGACCTAGTGACGTAGATAGGTTTAGCCTGCTCTGGTCCGCTCGTTCTGGGTGGCTCGACCCTTCAATGACCAGTAAAACCATGAGGGTCGAATTTCACGTCTTGGAGTGCTGCGTACATATACTGCTTGTTGTGACCCACCACATTGTAAATAGAGCTACTCAAAGTGGTTTTTAGCGGAACGAGCCCTTTAAAGTAGATGGAGAAGATGAAAGGACAGATGGACAGAAACACAGCAGGCTGAGTGATGAATAGCAGATAGCGTAAAGACCAGTAGGCAGACAGACAGACAGACAGACAGACAGACAATAGACAAACAGACAGATAAACATAGATGTTTGTAAATTATTTATTCATGAGAAATCATGTAAGAATAATGGTTAACACATGATTAACCAGATGTTAACTAAGACTTCACCAATGCTTAAAAAATGCTAAACAGTGAGTAGCTATTATAAAGTGCTACCGTACGATTAAAGGAAAATAATATACATAAAAAGATAATTAAAGAAAGTTAATCACAACAGATAGAAACAGTACATGACTGCACCATACACAAAGTGTGGATTTTTAGATATAAACTTAATTTAAAAATGTGGAAATAGATCAGGCTCATTCCCATTCCCTAGTCAGATTTTTTTTTAAAGATTTTATGGATCCAGTGACAAGAGCTACAACTATGCTCCTGTTTAGGAGGAAAAGCCCCAACTACACTTCTATTTAGAGGTAATTGAGGCCATAAATGCCCTGAAGTACTGAACAAAGAACAGGAGAGAGACTTTAATTTGGATAATAGAGAAAGCTTCACAGAAGCCTCACTAAAAGACAAACAGTGCAGTAGTCCTGATCGTTTGTGAGACTTTCAGTTTCCCACGCTCTTTATCATCCAGACATTTCTGTCACTCACAGAACACCAAGTACATATCCAGCCAAAGCCTAAATAGACTCATCTCTCAGGACAGAATATGGGCACTGATTACTGGTGCTGTTTGTCTATCTGTCTGTCTTTCTTCCCCTGACAGGCAGTTGGCAAAGCCCCTCACCAGTGTTGGAGCCAGAGTTTCAGAACAGAAACAAAGCCTGCAACACCAGTGTGTTCCCACAAATAGACTTTAATTGTAATGTTTCTTCATCAGACGTCAGGAACCAGAGTTAACCATTCCAATTAGACTTGCCAGAGTGCATTGTGGATGTGATTTTTTTTTTAAAGGGGTGCTGTTGTTCCTCCCTGGACAGGAAGTTGGCCAAGTCCACCTTTGTGCTGGTGCTGGTGTTTGGAGTGCACTACATCGTGTTTGTGGGGATGCCCCATACCGGCAAAGGACTGGGATGGGAGGTCAGGATGTACTTCGAACTCTTCTTCAACTCATTCCAGGTGCCTACCCTCCTTCTTCTCTTCTTTTTCTCTCTCTTAACCCTCCTTACTATTTCTTTTTTTTGGTAGCACTTTTAATAACTTCACCCTGTGCATTTCTTAACTGTTAGTTAAGTTAACACTTTGCTCATTATTTAAAGAGACGCTACGCAACTTTGAGTGCTTTTTTCCTCAATGAATCTCCCCTGAGTGTCTCCAAGTAAATGGACACCCTTGTAAAAAATGGACTGTTTTCCCTTCCCTCTGAGCCTGTGTTTTCAACTCAGCTGATCAGAGTAACTGGCAAATATGAAAGTAGTCAAGTCTGCCAAGGTAAGTAAAGCCAGACTTAGGCCCTGTACACACTAAGCCGGATAAATATGAATACGCGTATCCGTAGTTAAAGCGATCTACGTCCACATTATCGTTTTTATACCGTTTTCAGAATTTTCTACATTTTTGTTGTGTCTGTTACGTCACTCCCGACTCCTGCCGTGCAAGCTGTTTGATTACAGGCGCGCGACAAGTTATCACTATACCCACACTATAACCGAACGTCATCGTATTTCAAACTCTCCGTTTTCGCCGTACACACTACAACGCCAAGCCGGAGTTTTCAGATTTATCCACTTTAGCGATCGTTTTCAAAAAGCATAGTTTTCGGTGTTGGTATACGGCGTATTAGTGTGTACGGAAGGGCTAACCGGATAAATTATTATGTGTATTCAGATTTATCCGGCTTAGTGTGTACAGGGCCTTAGTCTGAAGTCTGAAGGTGCTGTGTTACAAGCATGGTGTTCTGTCTACAGACAGTGGGGGCGGTTGAGGAAGTCTTTATTTGCCTGGTAATGACTCATTTAAGCACCTACCGAGATATGGTTATAAATGATTTACTGATAAAAAAAAATAATGTAAGAGCTATGATTAACAAATGATGAACAAAGTGCT
>CM059275.1:10071927-10086927 GCA_030347295.1 Setipinna tenuifilis
GATATTGTGTGGTGCAGACTTGTCTTCCTGCCACCCTCTGAGGGAGGATAAGGTGGGATTAGAGCTAGCAGTGAGGAGGAGGAGGAGAATGAGGAGGAGGAGGAGGTCGAGCAAGGCTTTGCCTTCACTATAGTGTGTGATGTGTGATGTAGTGGGCAGGTAAGGACGGTGTAAATCTGGGAAATAGACAGTCGAATGTCATTTCCTGGCTACAAAAAGTAAAAACTATTATCTGAACCAGCGGGTCCTAATGAACACACAAACTATCAGTCAGGTTGGTCGGCTAATTAGTGAGTATAGTGCTGTGTGCACAGTGCACAGGCTGGGTATTAGTCATTTTTTGGGGCTCCCTCCAAACTTTATTTTTAGAACAACAAAGCAAAAAAAAAGACTCCTGCCATGTATTTGATCCGACCATTCACTGAACCAGCTTATTTAAATTAGCACAGCTCTTCAGCCATGTAGATGAGCTAATTAGAGAAACCCTACATTTTAAACGCACGGGTAGAAGTGATACATAGTTTAATTTTCCAAAGCCTGGTTTTCCCACCTGCAGTGCCAGGTAATCTACGTGGTAAACTGGTCGCATAGCAATACAAAACAGTCACGTTTCTTGTTTCATTTCACAGTTACTTGTTTCATTTCACAGTAACACATAACAAACAAAATATTGGCAAAACAAATATTCACAGTAAAATAAAGATAAGGATGTGCCGTTCCTCTCCTCTCTGGCTCTGGTTCTGGGCCCAGGTTGCCGCATAGTGCAGTGAGTTTGGGATGCTATGCTGTGAGCTTCCTCGGAGCATCCTGAAAAATAGGAATACAGCTGTCTGTGTGACACATTGTAAGTGCATGACTTTGCTACTAGACAGTCTGTTTATGGCAAAAGGGCAGAGTCAGCACAAGCAAAGACTCTACATTGCTCCTGAAAAATGAGTTTTGATTTCTGTCACTGTAAATATTGTGTTGGCACCAGAGTTGTAGTCACAATGATGAGCCAGCTACACAGTCCAGGAGTTTTATTAAAAGTTTTAGTTGACACTTGCCTCTTTTGTAACTTAGAACAAAACAAAACCAAACAGAAGCAACAGAGGCAATCCTATGCATTCTAATCTAGTGCATTATTGACGCTTGACTGGTTGTGTGTGTGTGTGTGTGTGTGTGTGTGTGTGTGTGTGTGTGTGTGTGCCTGCCTGTGTCTGCGTGTGCCTGTGTCTGCATGTGCCTGTGTCTGTGTCTGTGTGTTGGTGAGTGTGAAATTCATTCATGAAATGAAAAAAAATAATTTCAAACTCAAATCAGTTTCCTCAACAAACATGATGATTTGTGTTCCAACTGAGCGCCGCAGCTGCCTTCCTTTAGCACCGCAACTACCTCAGACTACCTGCAACTGGCCTTAATGTTATGTTGTATCCAGGGGTGTAGTGGTAAAATCAGAGGTGGGTAAACTATGAATTTGGTGATCATGGTGAGGTGGATGCATGGTGCGACATGAGATGCTTTAAACAGACATGCAAAACAGTTCCAGTGCATGTTAAGGGTCTCTAATGCACATATAAATGACATAGTGTGATTTTGGAATGTTAGAAATTGTATTTGGTGCATAAATTCTATTATAGGGTGAATAAACTGGACTGATAGGTGCATGAACTCTGTTGAGAGGTGGATAAACTCTTTTCCTGAAATTTGAAAGGTGGGTAAACCCCGTTTACTTGCGTTTACCCTCCACTACATCCCTGGTTGTATCAGAATTAGGGATACAAATCGGGAGGTGTGTGCCTTGCTTTAGCTGATTTAAGTCTTAGTTAGAGGCTTACCACAAGAACAAATACATTCGTAGTCCCCTAATCATACATTTTCTATTCATATGCCTAGGGTTAAACTTGCACTACGGCACTCAGTTGTTTAACCCAGTAATGTAATTGTCAAAAGAATTTATTTTAATTTACATTTATTTGCTTTCAGTGACATTTTTGTTCTAATCGTTTTGTCCTAATGTGCATCACCTTGCCATTATGTTTTCCATTTTTCTTTTCTTTTCTTTTCTTTTCGTTTCTTTTCTTTTCCCTTCTTTGTGAGATGCAAAAACCAGAGTAAGTTGCCTTAGTGTTTATAAAGTGCTGCATAACTAATCTTCCTTTTTGCTTTGCCATCTCTGCAGGTCCAAACAGAGATCCGCAAGATGTGGACGCGCTGGAACCTGGCGTTCGACTGGAAGAACCCGGTGGTGTGCGCCAACTACCGCTACGGCTCGGTCCTGACCAGTCTGAACCACAGCACCGGCAGCCAGTCCCAGCTGCAGCTGGCCTCTGTGTCCAGGAGCACCGCCCTCTTCTCCAGCCGCGTCTACTTGAGCACCAGCAGCGGCTGCACCCTCAGCGCCCACTCCGCGCTGCCCGGCTACGTCTTCAGCAGCTCGGACATCGAGAGCCTGCCGCCCTCCATCCCCGAGGAGCCCGAGGACAGCGCCGGCAAGCAGGTGGACGACATCTCCCTCAAAGAGTCCTCGCCTGCCACAAACATGGCCTCTGCCAACACAGGAACAGCCACAGCCACAAGCATCACCACCACCACCAACACCACCACCGTGGTCACTGGGGCTGCTAACGCCAGCGTCTACCCCAGCCGCGCAGAGGACATCGAGGAGTCTCTGTAGCCAGAGGTGTGGTGGGGGTCAGGCCCTGTGGTGGTGGTGGTGGGGGGGGGGGGGGGGGTGTGCTGCTGAGGTACCCCTACCACTTGAGCACAATATGACCTGGCTACACCAAGCTGACTGACAGGGGGCAGGAGCTATATGGTGCACACTGAACCACCCCACCCCACCCCAGGACATCCACCCACTGCTGAAACCACAGCAGGAAGAGTCTGGTCCGTCACTCTCCCTCACTATCTCTTTCTCGCTCTCTCTCAACCACACACACACACTCACACACACATACACACACTCACATACATGTACACACAAACACATTCATGCACACAGCAGCACGTACAGTACAAACACGTATGCACACACTTAGACGCACACATACAAGTACACACAAACACACTCATGCACACACATATATACACACACACAAATACATGTACACTCATACAGAAACACAGTCACACAAATGCGCATGCACTCACACACACACACACACACACAAATACATTTACACACCCAGACAGACACCCACACACACACTGTGACCATAACACACACCCAGGGGTCAGCCTACTGCTGATACCACATCAGACAGAGACTTGTCTTTGCCTCTCTCTCTCTTTCACACATACATACACACACACACACACCCTCTCTTTCTTTACAAAAGGTGTCATTACCACTCTGAGCTCTCTCTGCTCCCTGCATGTTTGGCAGCAGTTACAAAAGGTGAACAGTTGTTACAGTAGCGTCTTCAGTGTAGCATGCTGGTGTCAACAGGCTCCAGGCCAAACACACACACACACACACACACACAATGACCCATTGAAACCCACAGCTTGTACCCCAACAGTAACGTGTGTCTGACTGCAGCCAAATACTTTTATATACTTTAGAATGTGCTTAACATGACTGCAACGTCCTCAAATTACTTTAGTGGCTTTGAGGATAGAAGCTGTTCAGACTCTCTTCAAAGGATGAGTGCTTCATTGCTTCTGTTCAAGTGTCCTTCCGCAGTGAAGGGTACATCTAAACCAGCCTTGACAGGTATCGGAGGTAGATAACAATGGCCAGTAAATCAACAGCAACAACAACAGCAGCCAGTCAACTTGACACGTCAATAAAACCAACCTTTTAATGAATTACGTGGGTGAAGAGGGTTACACACTAGATTTTTGTCTACCGTGTTTGTCTTTCTTAGGTCTGAATGATTTCTCCTCTGCAACTTGACATCCCTTCATTCAAGGTCAGAAAAGAAGCCAGGACAAACTATCTGACCGTATCACTTTTATTCGTTCTCTTTCTCTCTCTCTCTCACACACACACACAAACAAGCACACACACACACACACACACACACACACACACACACACACACACACACACACACACACACATTTTATTTCTTCAGCTTGACTCAAAAGCTTTCAGCTTTACCACATCAGCAGAAGACTTTCCTCTGCCTCTCTAACTTTCTCTCCCACACACACTCACACACACACCATCTCTCTTGCCTGAACCGGACCCTGTCAGGCCTAAAAGAAGAGTTGCAATTTTGTAGGGTCAGTCTTTGAAGTATCCTACAAACCTGAAATGGAGCACAAAAACAACAGCAGCAAAATGGATGACATGCATTATTGACTACAAATATCTCAGAAAGTGTGATTGTATGGATTCTGATCCTTAACCTTGCCATGTATATTTGTACATATTTGTGTCCGTCTATGACTTCGCGAGTGTTTAATTGAGGGCTACTGTGTTTTTCTCCTGTGTGTGACCTGTTGCATTTTAATCAAAGCATGTGCCATTTTTTTTTACATATTTTAGGGCACACTCTACCATAACATGGCAAAGTGTGGTGTCTGTGTGCTATGTGAAGTTATGGCTGACAACTTGGTTTGTCAGAATAAATGGAATATTGTATTTTATTTATTAATGTGCAAAGATGTCACTCGATAAAGAAGTCAAATTTAAATTATATTTTTGAATTCATGCAAAAAACATTTCACTGCCATATAAAAATGCATTGCAATGCTCTTATTTTCTATTTTAAGTGTACTTCAAGCATATGTTTGTACTGGTCCTGTTTAACAAAATCAATAAATGACTGTTTAAAAACATAATTGGTAGGCTACGTAGTTCTATGAAATGTGCAAAACCAACTGCCGTTAACAGTAAACCCTGAACATTAGCTAACCACAAAGGCCATCCAATTTCAGAGATAAAATAAACAATCACACACTGACTGAAAAAAGTGCGCCCTTTGATCTAATACATTATCATGTCATCTGTTACATTAAGCAGCCTGATGAGGGCTCCTGGCTGATCCGGGAGTGGAACATGGCCACTTCATGATGCCGAGATAATCAGCTGTCTGTTCATATGACGCTACAGAGGGGTTGAGTGTTTACTTTCGATCGCCTCAATGCCACTCGACCAGTCCTGCAATTTTAGCTCGCTGCAGTTGTTCTTGTAGGAGCTGTAAATAGTAGCAGCTGGTTTGGAGAATGAATCGCTGAAATAACTGATATCCAGGGGCGAATCTAGACCATTTTTAGGGGTGCCAAGGCACCCCCGTGAAACTGCTCGGCACCCCCTGGCTCAGTGCAAAATGAATAATATATTATATATAATAATAGTGTTATGTGATAAGCACTGGGGGCCGGGCACCCCTAAAGACCAGATGCTAAAATCGCCCCTGCTGATATCTGTATACTAATAAGAGATGTTGGGAGTCTTTGTTTTCAAAATGGTGATTCCATTATGTAGTCACACTTATCTTGACACACATGATGCAGCAACACACACAAAATCGATCTGCTCATGGCTCAGCACACCAACGATAACACATAAGAACCCCAAATTGGACAGCCTTGTGCTAAGGTGTTACCAACGACCCTGATGTTTGTTTATTGCACAAGAGGTTCGCCTTTGACTCTCAGCTCTCTTGATTTGGATGTATATGTCATTAGAGACTAGACTAACAGGTGAGCTTTCTTCTGTGGCAAAGTGGCGAGCGCGGAGTAAAAATAATTATGTTGCAGAGATGTCTGGCACCTTAACAGGCTTCGCGATAAACCGACGGGAGCTTTGTTTTCAATGTCTCAAGTGACTGCACCTGTGTACCGCTCTCCTATCCCACGCGGAAGAGAAACAGGACTGTTGAGATGCCCACTGCTTCTGTCGCTGGCTAGTTCAGCACCCCCACTCGTTTTTTTTTGGCTTTATGACACTTCAACATGTAATTGCTTTTCACAACCAATTACCGTAGCCACTGGAGTGAAATGCCAAAAGGAAGTGATGCCGTCAAATCTATGATGAAGTGGAAATAAATTGTTTTTATCTTCTGTTGTGTACTGAATAAGATCAAAGATGACAAGGCTGTCAAATTATCAGTGTGTTTTCATCTGTCACAGAGCTAGCAGCGACAGCCCAAGACACTGGAGTGAGATCGCTAGCAAGCTTGATTGCTCTTATACACACAGACAGTGTGCTAGTGTTAATGCAAATGTGATGAAAGAGCGAAAGAAAACAAAGTAAGAAAGGAAGAAAAAAAATGCCATGAGCCAGTGGCCCAAGAGGTAGTGGTATCAACCACCCCACATAAAAACAATGCATATACCATGTGCATTAGTCAGGCTCGCTATAAGGAGAGAGGACTATTTTTATTTTCTACACTTTTTTTTCTCACAAATTTGTATGTCAAAGATGATCAGTGTCAGAGTGATTACATTTTACAGATGGCTGTTAGATTAATGATCTCAGTGAACACCATTACTGGCATTCAAAAGGGCCTCCAACCCTACTGTGATTGCCTTAGAAGAACTGGCGCAAATGCTTTGCCATTGGTTAGATTACACAGGAGAACAGACCTACAGAGGTTTTTTTTGAGCAGTTTTTACATGCTCAATGCAGCTCAGCAAACTTATACCAGCAACTAATGAGAGCACAAGGCAGTAGGGGCTCGTTAAAAGTTTCCACATAACTTGCGGAACACTTTTTTTGTCTCGATCACAACAGGATGCTAATTATTATCATTACAGAACACTGTCCCCTCCGAATAGCGTGCAATGAGAACCCAGTGCGAATTATCACCTTCTGTGCGAGAGAGGAGAAGATAAAAGAAATCAATAGGTGTGATTACAACTTTGATCTTCCTCTGGCTGCTGCCTGAGCTGAGATGAGATGGGCTGTGTTGTGCTGCAAATCTCCTCCTCCTCCTCCTTTTCCTCCTGAGCGAAGACGGTGTTCTGGCACTAAATCATTTCTCCAGTAGACATTATTTCTGTGCCTGAGCTCTCTCTCTCTCTCTCTCGCTCTTTCTCTCTCGCTGGTGCTCGTGTGTGCTTTTGAACGAGAGAAAACAAATAAAAAAGCGTCCTCCAAAGGTTTTTTCTGTATTCCAGTGTGCTGATTGACACTGCCTGAGAGACAGTTTTGGACATGCGAAAAGGGAGGATAGCTCTGGTGACTATGCTCCAAGGCTGGCCACAGCCACTTCCACCCACACAAGACAACATTGCATTCGCTACACACTGCTGCGACGAGAGGCCCCTTCTCATCATCCTCCTACTATGCTGCCCTACAAAGGCAAAATGCAGTAACTAAGTGAACATTGAAACTGAGAAAAATGCCTTTAAAGTTGTCATACTGCCATATATGTGATGATGTTTTTATGTACTTTCTTAATAGGAAGAAGCAAGACATTAAGTCATGAGACAAAGAAGAAGGTGTGATAAAGTCAATATCCAGTCTAACCTCAGTCAAATGAGCTAAGTTGTAAGCAACTGGACTTCTTTTAGTAGCTTGAAGACGTTTCACCTTTCGTCAAGTTGCTTACAACTTAGCTTATTTGACTAAAATGACCTGGATGAATAAGAGTCTTCACAGACAGTCTAAACTCAATTTTAACAAAATGTGGACTTACTGTATTATGGCTTTGTAGGGCAGTATAGCCCTACCGCATGTACCCACAGACACTGGACCAAAGGGGGGGGGGGGGGGGAGGGGGGGGTAGTGTGTTCTATCTAATGTGGCATTCTCCGTCCAAAAGCATAAAGAATAAAGCGAGAGATCATGCAGAGGAATCAATGGTCTCGCTACACACCACCTCAGCACCGTGTTCCCAGACTAGTAATTATAAAGCTTTTAGTGACACGGGCTCAGCGATGCAAGTGCACGATTACGTGCGGCGGAACGTTGGTCCTGCTGCGCACGCCATGCCACAAATTCGGCCTGCGCTTCGCACATGACCACCTCTCCTCCTGGCATTTATGCTAAAAGCACTGCCTCGTGCCACCTTGGGCTCCCACACTCAAGTGTGTGTGTGTGTGTGTGTGTGTGTGTGTACGTGTGTCCTCTCATTTCCTGCACTGTCATTTCTCCTGATTCTGCACGGGGTGTTGCCTGTTGGTGTCTGGTAAATGGCAAAGGGCTGTCTGTCCAGGAGGAACACACGGTGCTTCTGAAAAGTGCCACTGCACCACAGGCCATTGGGAAGTTTGTAATTTAATTAAACATCATCATCACACTCTCCACATCCGGTCAGCCAGGCCTCCTCCGGGGGACAACAGAAGAAGCGCGGAGAAATGACCATAGAAGTGCAATCTCAGAGAGTCTCCTTTCCTTAGACTTTGCAACCCGATGAAATCAGTGAATCAAAGGCTGGAAATACTGTGAAGAGTTTCTCCCGCTCACAGTGACCTACATTCTCTTTCATTTTTTGCCAAATTTGTCTTTTCTCCCTCACATTCTTAAGAGGGGGAGTGCTGGCGAACTGGAAGTTGATATGAAAGGCTGTTCATGCCCCTACAGAAAGAGGATGAGAAGAGGGAAAAATGAAAAGCAGCAGAAAGTCCCTCCAATCAGGGCCATAGTAGCCAGGACTTAAAAACTACTGAAGTCCATGATGCGTGTGCTTGTCACATATTTAAATGAGTGGGAGTAAATTACCTGGCATGTGGATTGGGAGATGTAAGGGGTTTGTCACTCATAATGTGTGATTTATTTGTGACCTTTCTAACCACCTACACAACCACATGGGGAAAAAAGGACATCGCAATCACGTCGCACTGTGAACCTCTGCCACTGCCATCACTCACTATTGTGTGAGAGTATTGGTACTCTATTTTCAAAAGCCTATTCAACCCGACCAGCACTGCACAGGACAAAGCAAATTTCGCACGTGTGAGAGTGAATGAGTGGTTAGTGAGTGTGTGTGTTTGTCTATCTCTCTCTCTCTCTATCTCTCTTTCTGTATGTGTGTGTGTGTGTGTGTGAGTGTGTGTGTTTGTATGTGTATGTGGGCATGGGTGTGCATTCTGGTGTGATAAAAGCTAGCATTTTTCCACCTGAGTGCAGACCTTTTTGCGAGTGGGTGCATTGTAGGGTAGTGAGCCCTTTGAATGCTGGCCAACTGATGAGCTGGTGTTTTGTCTTCTGCACACCACAATAGCACAGCTGTGAGGGCGGGCCAGAGGCATACCGTCAGATGGAAAAAAACGCCAACACAGACACACAACAACAACATCAACAACAACAAACAGAAACAGAGATCAAATGTGAAATCAAACATCATTCTGTGGTATGTGGGAGTCTGTTTGGAGCTGATGTACTTTGTTGGAGAATATGGATAATTATGTCCAGGATGTTTAGCCAAGTCATGCCACCATGCTTATTTGCAGCGGTGGTGACCCTTATTAACACTGTGTGCAAGGTCTTCTCTCGACACCACTCACAGCCTGCTCTCTGCTCCTGTCTGCTCGATGTGATTACGATGCTGGGCTTAATGTGGCTACCAACACCATCTGCCATCCCATGAGTCCCAGGGGTAAAAACACTGTTTTTTCCTGTGATATAAATGAGCTGTTTAGGTGGTAAAAAATACCTTTTAAAGAGAAATAGTTACTATTTACATCATGTTACTGCACTGTTGTGGGTGGACAACAAATCTTTATTAATCTCAATCAGAAAAAAGCTAACTTTATGTGCAGTACATCATCTTTTATGTAGTGTGTATGTTAACTATATTCACCTACAGTTGGACTCTCACTGCTGTCTGCTATTCAAGGTGCAGTCTCACCCTTAGTGCTGTCTGTCTTTTACGACCATGTATTTTATATCCATCCATCCATGTATTTTTATATCCATAAAATACATACACATTTCCCTCTGATAATACTTAAAAGACTAAGTTTACTGTAGGCCAATAAACTTGGTAAAAATCAATCCTTATTGAAAGTCAGCTATCGTCATGATGCATTATGCATGCTGCATAGGCCATGTATTGAAGTTGGGACCTTGGTACAGTGATCTGATGAAAAATGTAGGCAGTAGAAATTATGAAAAAGTGTATCCTAGCTCAGGTTGACACTGAAGGTGAAGGAAATTCATTTTAGGGGCCAACAAACTTGGTTAAATCAATCCTTATTGAAAGTGTCAATGCAGACAAGTAAGCTATCATCATGATGTGAGCCTATACTAATGGCTGTGTGTGTGTGTGTGTGTGTGTGTGTGTGTGTGTGTGTGCGCGCGTGCGTGCGCATGTGTGCATGTGTGTCCTGTTGCGTAGGCCGTGTATTGAAGTTGGGATCTTGGTACAGTGTAAAATATAGGCAGAAATTGTGAAAAAGTGTAACGTAGGTGAGGTTGAGGTAATGAAAGGAAAAAAACACACACCTTTCACAGGGTAGACCTGAAAGGGAAGATGAAAGAAAAATGGTTTAAGATTGAATCATATATTAAGGTTGAATTATATATGAAACCAAAAGTTCATTATTAGTTCATTCACTTCTAAAGACATAGTAAGTCACATTTACATTTCTCTTAGGAGGTCTTCAAACCCACCATGACAGCTAATCACTGCTAAATGAATACCCTTACACAGCTCAACTGCTAATTTAATCCTCCCCACTTTATTTGCATAAAAACATTTACCCTTGACTGCATCTAGGCAAAGGATGTGTTTAATGGCAAGAATAGAAGGCGTTTCAGGACCTGTGCTGGACAGAAATACGACATGCAGGTGCTTTTGGGCTGGAGGTCAGACCTTGCATGAGGACCCCTCCCCAGGACACACACGCTGCACTCGGCCCCAATACCTCTCGTTCCCAGGAGATCCACATGCGCGGTGTCTCCGTGTCACATGACCTACACTTATCTATTAAGCAAAGGCCTCTGAAGTTCTGAGGGATGCTGCTAAATTCACACGGAGATTAGGTTGACCCTGCTGATTTCTGCGGTTGAGTGGACAGTACCTAAGCTCATCTTTGATACAAAGCCTACGTGGGAAATGACCGGAATAATTGTATCAAATTGATTGTTGTTGATTAAATCCCACATGAAGGGCGCGTGCGTGAGTGATCTCATCCTCTTCACCCTGAAGTGGCCTCTCGTCCTCAGGGCTCTGATGTTTGTGTTCGACCATCGACCCTGAACCGACAGAGAAGAGTAATTATTCAACACACCTGCAGACGCCATTGCCCGTTGTTGAGAGCGTATTAGATGTGGCGTTGAGTAGAATATTCAGAGACTCCTTTTAAAATTATCATGTTTTTAAGGATAGGCTTTAGGGTTCGCGTTGGTCGTCTTATCGAACTTTAATTCACGCGGCACTTTCTGGCGGGTTCAAAGAGCAGCATGTCCTCTGGTATGGCAACACTGCCATCGTCTGGCTTGACATAAGTAACACAACACAATATTTTGAACCAATCCGAACGATAAAATAAAATCCATATATAATTATGACCACCAGAGGGCAATCCACCCCACGTCATGTTAAAGGTGGGGAGGCGCTGTGAGTTGAGATCACTAATCTATGAGGGTGAACAGCCTCAAGTCCTGGTTTCAGTACCGCATGCATTTTTATGATCCAAGCCTTTCCTTTAATTTTATGGTTTATGGGAAAGTCCAAAAATATTGTTACATAATTTTTATCGTTCACTGCTTAGAATAATAAGCACAAAGTTTTGTGCTGTAACACCTTCCACTTGTGCACTGCTGTCTGCCCCTCGAGGTGCAGATCATGCAGTCTCACTCTCACTGCTGTCTTTTACCATAATGTGAGATGAATATCAGGATCTACTGAATTCACCACGGAAGTTTAGAGTTGTACATTGTTGTAGAATGTGTTCTTTTATAAAATGTTTAAAAAACTCACATCCCTAATGTGCCGTCTGGGTATTGAACCCGCTTCACCATGCTGAAGTCAGACAACTTCTTCGCCCAATCCATCATCTTTCTAGACTCAGCTCAGACCATACATGGCTCCATTACATTCAGCAGAAGCTTTAATCCAAAGCAACTTGCGATTTGCAAGGTGAGGAATGACAAACAGGTTTTTAACAGTTCCAAGTACCAACACATTGCCTTTGGAGCAAAACATTTTTATTTTTTTGGCTGTTAAATTCAAATGTGAACAGTCTTTTGCTAAAATATTAAATATTATTACAAAACCAAAAAAACAAACAAACAAACAAAAAACACAAATACACATTGTTTTTAACAACCATTTTATTAGCTGACTTACAAACCTGAATTTCTGAATAACAAGTGAATCCCTTTTTTTCCACAAGTTCATAATGAGCCGGGCACTCTGTTAGTCATAATACAAATATGTTGGAATAGTAATATTTATTATAATAAATTACTGAAAGAAAACAATGACCAACAACAAATGAACAAAAAATGCAGTAGCAAAAACGTTGATCACAAATAAAAATTACGACCCTGCACCATTTCCTATGGATAAACTCTTTCATTGACACACACACATACGTATGTACATACACACACACACACACACACACACGTACGTACGCACACGTACGTACATACACACACACACACACACCACACACACACACACACACACACACACACACACACACACACACACACACACACACACACACACACACACACACACACACACACACACACACACACACACACACACACACACACACACAC
Source organism: Setipinna tenuifilis (assembly GCA_030347295.1). Lineage (NCBI taxonomy): Eukaryota > Metazoa > Chordata > Actinopteri > Clupeiformes > Engraulidae > Setipinna > Setipinna tenuifilis. Next base: position 10,084,547 of record CM059275.1, read on the forward strand.
ACACACTTGACTCAACAGGACAAAACCCACCAAGCTGCCAGTGTGGCTGAAACATCTAAACACACCTTCCCGACAAAGACAAAAAAAAACTGAAATAAAAATTACAGCAATCTAAATACTCCGCCCGACCACGCACAGGTATGGCTGGGTGGACAAATTCATCTCATTTGGTTAAACAAATCATCCACCAGATTATGAACAGCCCTGTAACACACTTCAAATAAAACCCATTGAATGTAAAGCACTTCAAGACATTCGCAAAATACCAGTTTTAGCAAGCAACAGACATTTCATTGTTGTTTTCTGTTTGTATGTTTGTTTGTTTACAAGGCCCAAATGTTTAAACAAAAAAGTACACCAAGTGTTTCAGACAGGCAACAACAGAAAATGCTTATTCAGAATTCCACACCCTCTTACACACACACACACACACACACACACACACACACTTGGTCTAACGTTGAGGCTGCACTGTGGCAATGGCCCAGACTCTGACACACTGTCTGAGGCAGAGCAGCCGGTAGGAATGCTTTTGGCTGTCCAAGACCTGACTAAACTCAAACTCTCTTCCTCTCTTTTTCCTTCTCACCTTCTGTCACTCTCTCTCTCTCTCTCCCCCTCTACTCTCTCACTCCCCCCTTTTTTGCTATCCCTCTCTCTCTTTATCTTTCTGCCGTCCTCTCTTCCTTATCTGCTCCTGTTGACCCAGTGACTCCCTTTCTCTGTCAGTCATGCTCCCTTTTGCACTCATGTTTCTCTTTCCTGCGCTGTGTTTGCAGACCACTTGGGCCTAATGCAAACATCCACATCGTCTTTCCATCCTCTTTCCATCTTTCCTCCCCCTCTCTTCTCCCTCCCTCATTCTGCCCTTCTTTCTCTCTCACTCTTGTCTTTCTTTCTTTCTCTCTCACTCACTCCTTTTCCTGCAAAGACTTGTCATTGGCCAGCGGCTGTCACCACAGAACACACAACACTGATGAGGGTCCCATAACAACGAGCGCACACACACACACACACGCACACACACACACACACACACACGGTACATAACAACCAAATACATAATGTAAACACACACACACAGAGAAGCAAAACTACAAAAAAGGCCTCTTCATCATTAATAAATACAGACAGGTTTGTGTGTATCTGTGTGTTTGTGTGTGTGTGTGTGTGTGTGTGTGTGTGTGTGTGTGTTTTGTAGCTTTTCATATTTGTGTAAACCCTTAAGTCCTGCCTTACGTGGGGTCCAGTGATTGGATGATTCTGGCGGTTTAGGGGCGGGGTTACGATGTGAGGGGTGGGGATAACCAAAGCCCCTCCCCTTTCCTGGCTGATGGCATGAGTGTTAGGCATGTGGGCCAGATGCCCTGTGTCCAAACCGGAACCAGGAGCCTGGTGCGGGACCAAAGTGGACCTTTGGAGACCTGAAGGATGTAGGCACTAGGTGTGGAAACAGTCCATGCCTCTCATCGCCTGGGTGTTTTAGTTACTGAAGGGTTTAGAAAGTCACTGTCATACGCATGCACGCGCACACACACACGCACAAAACAAGCACACCGATCATCGCCTGGGTGTCTTAATTACTGAAGGGTTCAGACACCTTCTCACTTACACATACACACACACACACGTACATGCACCCATCATTGACTGGGGGGTTTTAGAAAGTCCTTCCATCTCTTTCTTGCTCTCTCCCTCCCTTACATACATACTATTCAAACATCCCACACACACACACACACACACACACACACACACACACACACAGTAGTGAGGGCATCAGAAGATGACGCAGTGCAGTCTGTGAGATCCGCTGGGTCTGTCGGCTCGCCACTTGGTCTTCTTCTTCTTCTTCTGACCCCGCTCTGGAATCTGTTGCCTGGGAGGAACGCAAGGATCAAAGATGGATGGATGAGAGAGAGAGAGAGGGAGAGAAACAGAGAGAGAAACAGAGAGAGAGAAACAGAGACAGAGAAAATCAGTCGTGTCCTGTTAACGGGTCAAAGCACACAGGTGACATTGAAAAAAGCACATTTCAAGTAGGTGTGTGTGTGTGTGTGTGTGTGTGTGTGTGAGCAAAACACCATTGAACCAAACTGACATTATGACACAACAGGAGAAGGCCATAACACACAGACACATGGAAAGCTTTGCAGACAGGTGGACGAAACAGAAACTACCAGATGGAGAGACAGAAAGAGAAGTACAGTTGGAGACAGAGTGGTTACGTAGTATAGAGCAATACTGTCATGTAGATTCATTTTACATTACATCGCATTTAGCTGTGGCTCTTATCTAGACCGACGTACAGTGTTAATTAGGTACCCTCCCGCAGCCTTGCTTGGGCAATGATGGAGGCACTGCTTATTTACTGCCCCCCC
>CM059275.1:10091927-10109427 GCA_030347295.1 Setipinna tenuifilis
CCTCCCCCCCTCTCTCTCTCTGTCTCTCTCTCTCTCGACACCTTAATGATGTCGGATATGATTCACACAGATAATGGCAGAGCCTGAATCAATTTCTAAAAAACCTTAAATTCTGCACAAAAACACGCACGCACTCACTCATGCACGCACGCACACACACACACACACATACTTAGTCACGCACACACTCACAGGAAAGAACATGAGCTCTGAGGTGAATGGAGGTAGCCTGCAAAATAAATGGCTAATTCCATCCTGTGCAGAAAAAGAAGACACACACACACACATACACACACACACACACACTCTTCCTCACCATCCAAGATGGCCCATTGGCCATCGATTTCCGTGTGCTTCAAGTAGGAGTCCTCGATGGTGGGGTCGTAGTCGGGCACGAAGATCTTCTGGAAGAACTGGATGGTGAGCGCGCTCTTGCCCACGCCCCCGTCGCCCACCACCACCAGCTTGTACGTGGGGAGGTTGTCGCTGGGCACCGCGCTGGTCGCCATGGTAACGTCAGCAGCCAGCCGCTACGGCTACACCTAGAGCCTGCATCGACCAGACAGAGGTGGGAGAGAGAGAGAGAGAGAGAGAGAGAGAGAGAGAGAGAGGTGGGAGACAGAGAGAGAGGTGGGAGATGGAGAGAGAGAGAAAGACCGAGAGGGAGAGAGAGGGAGAGAAAAAGAGACAGAGGTAGGGAGAGAGAGAGGTGTGAGAGAGACAGAGAGAGGAAGGTAGAGAGATTTAAAAAAAAAATAAAAAAGAAAGGATGATGAGGAAAAGAGTACAAGAAAAACAGAAAAAAAAGATTCAGAGAGAGAAAGACAGAAACCGTGTCTGAATCTAGTGCTGCTGCTGCTGCTTATGGTGTCTCCATGACAACAGTCTAACCCCCCACCCCCCCATATCACCTCCCCCTTCTTCCTTCAACAAGGAAAAGAAAAAAGGGGAAAAAAACCATCAAAGCAAAAGCAGCAAGGCACATGAAGGAGGCGATACAGAAGAGGAGACAAGAGAAAGGAAGGAGGAGGTGGAGGAGGTGGAGGAGGAGGAGGGGGAGGAGGAAGAGGAGAGGAAATGTGGCAGAGGTGGAGGAAGAGGAGGACTGAAGTGTAGAGAATCTTTCAGCAATTAGCCTTCATTGTGAGCTGTGTAAACTCTGCATCACTCTATCTGAGCTGCATTTTTGCTTCTCTCCATCTACCCCCCCCCACCCCATCCCCCTCTCGTTCTCTCTCCGTCTGTCTCCATATGTCTCCGTCCATCTTCTTCCCTTCCTCTCTTCATCTCTCGTTCTCTCCCTGCCCTGCTGCCATTGGAGCAGATTTGGGTGCCTCACACACACACACACTATAACAACCATAAGGTCTGACATGACAACAAACAAACAAACAAACAACAGGCCTTGGAAAATAAACAAGCAAACGCGCGCACACACACACACACACACACACACACACACACATTCACACAGCTAAATCGGAGTGCGGACAAAAATAATAATAAAAAAACAGCTTCAAATTGCAGGAGTCAGTATGCTTACACAACAAGCCATGTCATAAATGCAACAGAGGAACTCCCCACAGAGAGAGAGAGAGAGAGAGAGAGAGAGAGAAAGAATGATGGAAAAGGAGGGAAAGAAAGAAAGAAAGATGCTGACCACAGTGTTTCTTGTTTCTTCTCATTCTCTGGCGTGGGGCCCTCACAAACACACACACACACACACACACACACACACACACACACGTGGAGACACACACTCAGGAAATACGGTCTAGACGCCGGGATTACGGCACTCCTCGCCCAGGCCAGCATGTCTTCTTTTGGTCTCTTAGGGGTTTCTGGACACAAAACAACAACAACCCCCCCGCTATACCCCCCCCACCCCCCCCACCCACCCCAACAAATACACAAACCCACTCCACACTCCACCCCCCCACCCCCGCTCCTACTGAGCAGTGAGCACAGTCACTGGGACGCAGCCTCGACCATAATTGCAGGGTGCAGACACACAGTAAACACAGGCACAGTTATAGCAGAAGGGGGTGTTGTGGTGGGGCAGTGGGGGGAAGGGGGGGTGAGCAGGGGAGGGGGGGGGGGTTCTTTGTGTAGTAACCAGTGGTGAACTGTTTTTTTTTTTTGTTAGTGGTGGGGACGCCATTTTGTGATGTCATCACATAGAATGGGCCTATAGACTGCTTGCTTCTGTTGCACGCCAATTATTCTTATTTTTGTATAGTCACACATGTAAACAAAGTGTGTGCACACATGTGTGTGTGTGTGTGTTTGGGTGTGTGTGGGGGAAAATGTACACCCACGTTCACCGCCCACAACACCACCCCTGGCAGTCACAACTGTAGCCCACCAGCATATGACCTAGCACTAGCAGCCTGCACCACCCTCCAGGAGGTGGGTTGGGGACCTGGCCTGAGGAATGCCAGGGGCGGGGAGGGTCAATGGAAGCAGCTGCTGCCACAGGAGGGAGTCCTCACTACAGGTGGGAGTCCTCACTGGGCACTGAGGATGCTCACCTGGGTGCTCTTCCAAGTGAACGGTTCAGCAATTAACCCAGATATGTTAACTCAGTTGAAGTCGTAAACCTCCTAATATATACAGTATGAAAAAAGTCACTGAAGATGGCTTCAGTCTCCTAGCAAAACAAACCCACCAGGCTCTCCTTTTAGAAGATTTACCACTTGCTCCGAGTTAAACCAGGTAAGTCACTAAACCTTATTTCTGGAATTTACCGCCCTGTTGACTGCTCCTGTAGTACTGTTCAACCCAAACTGGTCCAGTGATGAGGACAGATCCTTTTAACACTGATAAACTATTAAGAGTTTCTCTGCCCACGAAAATAAAACATAAAATCATATTGTGACATTGAAGACATGGTTCATGGCATGTTTGTGTGTATGCAAGAAGTGACATGAAGTAACATGAGAACAACCATAACTGAATGCAGAGTTTAAACTGCAGAGCAGGAAGTCAGAGATCACTGCTGATGATAATGGCCTGGGTCAGGTTTTACGTGTAAGGCGTTTTGCACAACTCTCAAGACTGTAGGCTGGCAGGACTTGTAAGCTAACTGGCGCTACAGTGGTGAACTGTAACATTTCCATATAGTACTTTGTGTTGTTGCCACCAAAAATGTGGAGTCAACAGAACATTGGCATAGTCACAAAATCACATTTTTCAAGTCACTCCGCCCATCGGTAGTTGCATTCAAATCCATGTAAATAAATGAGCATAGTTTTGAGCTGAACGCATTTTAAAATAGCATTTACTTATAAGATCAAATCAAACTTGTGCCATTTTCTCAGTTTCTCCATTGTGTGACCATGTCCGTTTTTTCCCATGGACTCCTCAAATATCCTCCTGAAATATCTATGACATTTGTGATCTATGATATAGATATCTACATACAGCCCCACACCCCTAGTCAGCAGAGGAGGAGCTCCAGGCTTAAAGTAAAAACCCTGCCATGGATTCATGTATACAGTCTGATTCCATATGCTTGTGCACTTAATCAGGTGACTTCACTAATTAGCCAATCTACCTATCTGATGGTTTGTGTGCCCATTAGGATCAGCTGGTTCAACAAGTTCAAATGATCAAATATGTGTGCAGGCCGGGGAGTAGCTGGAAGTTATAAAATCAGAAGAAAAAAAAAACAGGTGGACCAAGCCAACAACATATAGGTTGTTTTTATTACTAAAAACAGTCAATCAAACTTATACAGCCTTCTGATTGGGCCTGATTGCCAAGTAGGCCTGATTGCCGAATAAGTGAGTATAGCCCCACTCCAGCCCACCTGTGGCTACTCCTATGGTGGCAGGGTTATTTTTTACTTTTCTGAAGCTGGGATTGACACCTTTGGTCAGCAGTGTGTTCTTGTTTTTGGTGGTGCTGCTTCTCACAAATGCCTCCTAAACCTGACTGCAAACCTGTCAGAGAGGCAAAGGGCAGAAGAATGTTCACACCTCTCTTCATCGATCTATCCATCCATCCATCCATCCATCCATCCATCCATCCATCCATCCATCCATCCATCCATCCATGCTGAACAAACCATTACCAAGCCCATCATCTTTGGCCTCTATGCACTTCAGACTAGCAGACTCTCGTTAGTGGAAAGTACAGCAATGATGAAAACTAAAGCGTTTCATTTTCAGCCATGTGTCAGTGTTGTTGTACCAAGACAAAACACTTTTTACAAAATGTCAAAAAATTAGTTGCCTGTGTGTGGAGCATCATATCAAGTGTTCTGGGATACACTCAGAATCGGCCGACACCTCTGCGACCCAACTACTGTGGGGGTAAAGAGGGGGTGATCTAAGGCCTGGCAGCACCCGTGTTCTCAGCTGGGGACCCAGTTGCAGCACAATGGCTGGGTCTGATAGGAAACTGGGCGTCGGGTTGTGGCAGCGGGGCACTTCCTGTGTGCCACAATGGAGGGAAGCTGTTCATTTCCTCTCCCGTTTTGTATCGCAGACGCTTGGCTCGCAGCTGCAAACCAGGAAACCGATCTTCGCTTCCTTCAGCCGGCGTGGCTCAGAGTCGAACAGAGCAGCTCCAGCAGCAGAAGAGCCAGTCCTCTTCCTCCTCCTCCTCCTTCTTCTTCTCCTCCTCCTCCTCTGCCGCCACCTCCTGCTGTCCCCAACACAAGTGCCTCACACTGCAGCCAAGCCAAACAACAAGCCCCACGCAGGCCCAGTCACACAGGATTGGGCCCATTCAGACCAACTCTCAAACACTTACCAGACTGGACCAAACGGATCAAGGACAACACCAGTGCTAACACCACCAAACCAACTTACACCCGCCGCCCAGTCCAGAGCAAACAAAATGGGACCAAAACAAACTGGCTAGGACCAGACCCAACGAGACCAGTCAAACTTTACAAGCCATGGAGAAACCCTCTTTATAAAGCCTTCACAGTCCCCACACTCCTCTGTTTGAAGAGCCCTGGAGCTTCAGCGGTGGCTTGATCTCAGACTTGGGTCAGCAGAGTTCAGGGCTGGTTCCGTTTCTGGCAGGCTGGCCTGGGCTGTGTGGGCTTGGGATGGGTGAGGCGAGGCCACGCCTCGGCCCTCTCTGTCACACTCTTTCACACACACACACACGCACACAATCTCTCGCTCACACACACACACACACACACACACACACACACACACTCCTCTGAGGCAGGAGTAAAAATAACTAGGTACTTGAGTGTGAACAGGTAAAATATCACCTCAGACCGACAAGACACATCTAAGGGGAAATGAGGGGATATGAGAAGAGCCACCCTCTAAAAATAAGCAGAAGCCATGCATCCTTGCCCCAGTGACTTCAAAACATACTGTGCAGCTCCAACTTCTTCAGCAACTCTAATCTTTAAAAACCTATTTTATATATGACACACATATACAGGCAGACATATATTATACATATATATTGATATTCGAGTTTGTTCGCTAGGCCGACCACGGTGTGTATTCTTTGCCTTTTACACTATGCTTTGCATTTTCGACACTGGCAATTCTTTCTCCCTGAGATTACATTTATGTTACAGGGTGTCGGCAAATCTGATTATGGCACATTTAGCTCACAGCATGAGTCGATTGTAAGGGTGAGTGGTTAAATAAATGAGTCGATAACTAAATTCGGTGCCTAACCGCGGTATTGTAACGGCGAACATCCACTATTCCCGCCCCAGCCTGGAAAGTGCATGCATGGAGGCAGATAGATGGTGACCTCATCTTCGAACTAAAATATACTGTAGCCCACAATATCGCTTTCACAAAGCCCTGCCGCTTGGCGTACCACAGCGAATGAGGGGCCCGCATATTTTGGTGGTGAGACGTCTACAACTGCGAAAAGTGAGTCAACGGGACTGGCCGCATCCAACTGCCCTACAGTAGGGCTGGGTAGCCAAATAATAGCCATGTTGCCGCTTCGGGAAGGCTTCTGTTGATTCTGAAGAAGAATTTTCTTGAGGAGGACAGTAGATTTCTGCGCTCACACCACTGGAGACGGTCTTGAAGACCGCTGTCAGTTGCATCGAACACATGACTGTAAGTTATCACATCATGTTACACATGCCATTTGTTGAGCGAGGGCGTCTCTCCAAATGCCCCACGTCTCCGTCCGCAATTAAACGCAAATCAAACGGCATTTCTTTCCACTTTTGCACCAAATGCCATTCTTCTGAAGTGCCGTCCAAAAAAAGACCGGTTCCAGTAATGCTCATCAGATAAGACGGAATGTTACTTGTTGAGGAGGAACGTCTTGTGTTTCTGATGAAATGAGAGGAAATGGTCAAAACTTACCAACTGATGATGTGCGACGCGTGTTGAGCAGCCTTTCTCAGCGTTCACTCGCCTCTTGTCTCACCATTTCCTCTGAACGGTTTCCGTTTAGACGTCCAATTCTGGCCCAAACACAAACGTTTAAAAAATATCATATTTCATTCCGCGACGCTGTCTGAGACCAAGCTCATCTACACAACAAAACTCTTGCTGTAACCAATTCTTTATATCGCAACAGCTGATACTATAAATAGAAGGGTTTTGTGGGGGGAAAGGATTCATTTCTGATCAAAAATCGAGGAGCATTGGCAAAATTGTCCTCTTGACCTAACCTTAAGTATTTTTTGAAGTAATGAAAGTATTATTTACTGTTACACATATGAACAGAACGATGGCGTTACAGAAACGTGACCGACTGTACGTCGAAAATCCCTTGGTGGAGTAAATGGTCTCTTCCAAAACCCATAAACACAACCCGTTACTTTTAAAGTGAAACAGGCGCAGTTCAGCCCTCGGAAAAGTGGAAGTCAAAGAAATGCAAGTTCAGTGCCATTAGCACTTAATGTTTCAAGGCATTTCCAAACTCAAGTCTATTATTGTGTGGTTTCTTAGAGTAATTTGCACAGCAGATATGGAACTTGCTTGCTGGCCAAATAACTTAAGTGTCTTAATATATTTTTAGGTAAGAACAATGCAGGCCTGTATGCTTGAAGGAGGACTATAGAAACATACCACTACTGTACTTGTGATATAAGTGTACTTGTGACTAGACAGTTCCTAGAGAAACAATCAGAAATAGGTCCTTTTCCAGTAAATGACTTTTCTCTTCTGTTTTGTGCTTGGTTTAGTTTTGAGCAGTTCACTTTCAACTTCCCTAACAGGCAAATATACTCTACTGTGAAACTGAAGGATGCAAATTTGGTTCAAATAATATCATAATGACATTATTAAATCGTCAACAACATAAATTCCATTTACATTGCTCTGCATAAGTCAAATTATTTATGTATTTTTTTTACTGTTACACAGTTTTGCACAATTAAAAAGGAGTAGGGGCTTTTAATAATTTATTACAAATATTTCATACATTGTAATATGTTGTGTTGAGTTTCTTCTCTATGTGCAAAAGCCAGTATTCAGTGACTGATGGCTCACAGCCTCTCCTCATGTTGACAGATCAAGGGATTAATAGCACACACCGCTGTTAAAATATCAAGCCACTGCTTGAATTTCTTAATCCACAATTAACATTTATAACTGGCAATGGTATTTTAAAAATTACATCAGTGGATTAAACTGCAAGCAACCTGAAAAATCATTCCAGAAGAACAACTCCATGTTGCCCCATTCCAGGACATTCCAGGACAAGTGCAAAACTTACAACAATGTCATGATCATGTACAGGATATTTGAAGAGGAAATACATACTGCGAATAGAAACTACTGTTTAATTTACATTAGATTTTAAAAGAAAAGACAATCATTAAGAAGTTATGTGAAATTGTGTTTTATTGCTCACTTTACCACACTATAATCTACAAGCTAATTTACTAGTATAAGCTGGGAGGGGTGGGAAAGCATCTTCATGCGCGCACACACACACACACACACACACACACACACACACATGCACCAGTGTAACAAAAAGAAGAGGAGTATTTGAGGAACATGAATGTCGAATGTCAGACACCGTAATTCAATCTTGTGTGCACAGATAGGCCTATTGTAGAGCCAGGGCTGTGTAGGTATCTGCTTTAGTAAACAGATGACTGACTTTTACTACTTTTGAAATCGTTCCCTCTGTTTCCCTGTTTCACTTTGACAAAAAAAAAACTGTTGCTCCAGAATTTAAGTGCAGGTATATGTTCCCTTGGCCTAATACTAACCAGAGGTGGAGATGATGACTTCAGAAAGTAAAAACCCTGCCACATATTTGATTCAACTATGTTCTGGACCAGCTGATCCTAATGAGCATAACAATCACCAGACAGATTGCTGTGTTAGATGCACAGGCAGAGGATATACATGGCAGGTGTCTGTAAAGATTCTCATTCATCCAGGTCATGGTAGTCTAAGGAGCTACGTTGTAAACAACTGCACTTCTTTTTGGAGCTCGAAGACGTTTCACGTTTCATCCTGAAGCCTTTTGGATGAAAAAGAAGTCTAGTTGCTTACAACTTAGCTCCTTTGATACTTGACAGGGTGGGTTTCTACTTTCTGAAGCTGGGATCTCCACCTGATGAATAAGGTGGGGCATAGGACTCATAGGCTTATAGTCACTCATCACAAGCTTCTTGATCCATGTGTCAAGCGTTACCATCTCAGGCCCATGTTATTTAGCACAGAAAGATTATAGGGGGTATCACATCTCTGAGATGGGGACATTTTCTTGAGAAAAAAATCAAGCTGGGACATTCCCAGTTCTGCAGTCAATACCATGGAGATAAGTAATGATTTAGAGAAAGAGAGAGTGTATTTTATTTAGGAGAGACTACCCAATATGCGTGGGACTGTCCCTGGTAAAAGGTGGCATCAGATCCCCTTATCATAGTTGCTTTGAGGGTACCTGATAGTATCTGACCTTTTACTAATCTTTACTTACTTTGCTATCCTCAGTGATCGACACTTACGTATGCTACAGTGAAGGTCTTTACAAAGTCGACATTCAGTGAATGTAATTGGTGCACATTTTGTAATGTTATTCTACAGTCAATAACAATATCAACAAAAAAGAATATTACAGCAGACAATAGAACACATGATTTATGGTGGAATGTTATGTTTTCTTATACTATTGCCCTCTCACTCCATTTTGTTATAGGCACTAGACCTGTACCTTTTAAAAGTGGATGCATTTTGGTGAAATTAGCTAACCAAGCCTTAAACACGGGGGAAAATTCAGGTAGACTATATTGGAACAAATTTTGACAACATTTTTACACAACTATAAAAATAAGCTAGTACCATTAAAACTTCTAGAAAGGTGTGAATTATTTAAAGTCACTTGTCTTCTATACTGCTATAATGACAGTTCTTTTTTCAAGTCAAATCTTTCTATATCGTAGAGGATGCTCCTTTCTGGGCCAAACAGGCTGCAATAAGAAAAAATGGGACACACAATGTTCAGATAAAATGGCCTTCTCAAGGCAAGTACAGGGACAAACACATCAGTTGTGAAGGCCAGCACAATGAGCAGAGTATTACCTCAAAGGTTACTTCATGTACAAAATTAAAGGCTTTCTTTGAAATAACCACGAATTTTCGCAGCATTTCATTTGACTGATGTACGCTATATTACTGCCTACCGCTGCTTTCTGGGAGCACGTCCCTATCACCTTAATCAGCCAACACGCAGGGAGTACACGTGTCTCTGAAAGTGGGCCGCTGATAGCTGGATGTATTATCACTTGGCTATCAAAGAAGTGGCTGGGGGAGAGAGCTCGTGCGCTATAGTCTCTCCGGGAAACAGACACCCGACACTAAAAAGATCCACTTTACACAGAGGTGAGTGTTGGGTTGCTAGGTAACTGTCGGTCCTCTCCGAATCCCACCGTGACTCTATCTGGAATGTGAGCTGCCTCTCGCCGAGATTTCTTAGAACCGCCGCCGCCACTCATCTCCCGCGGTCGGAAGCACCCTTCAGGCAATCTCACAGAATGCAGATGGATATTACACAAAAGTATTGTGTGATAGATGCATAGGCAGTGATTAAAAGCGACAAAGTAACATCTTCACGTGGAACAACCTGTGCACAAAGTAAAGTGGGGCTTTGTTGCTGGTTGGTTGGACACATTGCGCCCTCGACTTCACGGCACCGGCGCTCGGCACAATAGAGAAATCAAACGCAAGACAATTTTCCCCAAGTGTACTCAAGTGGAGATTGTTGTGCGTTGTATGTAGCCTACATATCCGAGCTTTGTATCCGGGTGCGATGCGCCTCTCTCTTCGTGCAGTAGCTGTTGCTGCTGCTGATAAAAAGGACTCCATACTTTCCTCTCCATACCTCGTTGCTAGGGGCAACAGCAGTGATGGGGGGCTTTGGCCCCAGAGGCTGAAGCTTTCCGCCGTCGGTCTAGCGATAGTTTCTGCTCTATAGGACACAGGCAATAACCCCAGTGTGTCTTCACACGTAGGCTACCTACAAAACCAAGTTCAGATGAGAACACGGCACCAGGTTGTAGCCTATTGTCCTTGCCTTTTAGGCCAAAGCACAGCATAAAAGACATTCAGTAGGCTATATGAGATTTTTTATTATTGGATTGAAAGCCACAGTTGAGAACACGTCTGTCTGTTTTAAGACGACTAATTAAAAATGGGTCAAATCAAGAGATTACGTTGGAGGATACATCTATAGCCTACTACCAAAAGACGTGAGAAAGGTCTTTTTCTGATAAAGGTAGGCCTATATTTCTGCTCAATATTGAAGCATAAGTAACCGATCACGGCTATCCGTTGGTCAGGTTTCTTTGCTTGATTCATTCATAAAATGCCAATTCATTGATGATTGGCTCACTCCACATTAACGCCTTTCACACTGGCGACGCCAAACAGTGGGCGAGAGGAAATTATTTTTTCACGACCTCTTCTGTTGAATTTCACTGAAGTGGCGATTTCCGTCATGACACATGCATCTTGTCTTGGTGGAGAGAAGACCAAGCAGTCTCTTAACGCAGTTATCACATTGAATAAGGCAGCAGTGTCATTTTACGGCCAGGAGGTGGCAGTGCACACCAATGACTGGATACAAGACTTTGGTGCACACTGATCAACATTCCACACTTCTGCATAATAAACCTTACCGCACCAAGCCAAAGCTATAACGGTACTGCGTGCAATTGTGCAAGCATAGGGCTATAATAGCGCTCTTGTAGTAACAACAACTGCATTGAAATAAATACGCACGATGCTGAGGAAATGGAAGAAAAATTAGCACTTCTTGGATTTCTTGAGTTATTTTGGTAAGCAGCAGAGAATGGAACACGAAAAACCACCACACGCAGTCCAGCAGATGGCGCTATCCATTGTGTTACAATGACTACAACATATTTCAGTGATTACTCTCGGCCGTTCACTGTACAGTGACTCAATATTTTCTCAAAGAGCACTTCCATGGAATGCTGTTCAGTAGCATGTAATCCAGTTATTCTCTGATTTAAAACTGTGATGGGACATGCACAACGTTTCAGAAAAGACGAGAATTTAGGTTTCTTTCCACATCTCTGGGTCAGTAAAACTATCAAAGTAGGCTCAGTCTGCTTACTCAAAGTAGGCCAACGCAGCCATACTTAACACGACTCAAACAAGTTATAGGCTACAAAGGCAAAGCACTACCCAGATTAATTAATTTACAAATGAACGTGCCTCACTGCTCCAGCATTTGCTTAACCCAGCATCACTGATATCTTAAGGGCATAAGGCTGTAATTATTGTATAGGCTATGTTTAGGCTTCTTCTAGTGTTATTATTAGGCCTACGTTTTTGTTTCTAGCATGACAAGAGACATGGCATGGAAGACATTTTTTGACAGAAAACACACTTTCATTTCATACTCATTCAGTTCTAAAGCTTGACATTTCTCAGATGCTGAGAGCCCTGACCCCAATCGCTTTGAGCGCATGACTATTTCTCCTGACCGCGGCTGGCTGTGGTCCTTTGTTGCATTCTCCTCGCAATGTTGGATGCGTCATTCCCAGCCCAGTGAAGCCGAGCGAGGAGCGGGAGGCTCCGCTGCGGTTTCCAGTTCAGTGCTCTGACCTGGATGTGCATGTTAGCTCCGCAGCTTCTGTTTCTTCTACTCCGAGGACCAACAGTGAGCGAGAGGAGTCCAGGGGACGAGAGGGGAGGGATGCCCGTTAGTCTGTGAAGCTGCCTGACTCATTTGTAAAAATAAACCGAGGAAAACTGAAACGTAACAAATCATTAGTTTTATTTAAATGGGCTACACACGAGATGTTTCTTTTTTAAAATAGCTTTCTATAGCCTACTGCACTGAAACGAGAGGAATACACACTTTTTTCGGAAAGCAACTGCACACCCATTCGCACATCTAGAACATGGCAATTAATATTTTTAAAACCAGTGTGGATTGTCTTCGCGGTTCATTAAACTGAACTAGTCCCCTGAGAGATTGCCTCAGTGAAGGAAGAGATGTAACCAGAGCAAGATCTGCCTGCCCCACGCATGACAAGTCCCCTTGTGGAGAACAGTAGGCTACTGAACTTTGAACTTCACTGAAAAAAAGATGTTAAGACACAAATGTAGCCTACAATCGTCTATCCACACTAATAGCCTAGTGATGATTTGGGGCCCCGTAGTAGAAAGATTATCCTATTTTATTAACAATAAACAAATAAAGTTAGTCTTAAGGCCCTTGTCAGTGCGGAATGACAATCATGCGGTGTCACTGTGCTAGTGATGAAACTGGTGTGATTCTTCTCCCTTTAGACTAAGTAGGCCTACATACTGTAGCAAACTTGACTTTAACGGAAAGTAGCTGATGGGACTCACTGAAAGCACACGCACGCATCACTACAACGGACATTGGCTTGGGGAAAATGACCCTGAAGCAACAGCAGCCGTGATTCAGCATTAGTCATCGCTCAATCAGATTAAACCAAGTCAACCAGATTGGAGAGAAAGCGGAAATGAAAGACGTTACTCAAAGAAAATATTGGAACCATAGACATCATGAACTTCATTGACGTTCTGTTCACTTGCAACAGAAACACGCGCACACGCACACGCACACACACGGTTCCTGGTTAGGCCCTAGTGAAAATATGTCAAAAGCCATCCTTGCCCTATAGGATTATAACAAAATATAGGAAAGGATACATACAAAAATGTTTTAACCTAGGAAGCCAACACAGTGCAACTGCTTTACACATTAGATTACAAATTTGTACATTTATGTACAGGATCAGTATTCTGCACAGCAGGGTGGTGATAGGTTTTTGCCTATGCTTGCTAAAGAGCTTAGCAAATGTGTCAGTTCTAAAATGATAAATAGTTCACCTACAATCAACCAGGGAACCATCGACTTATTACACTTATTCAAAAAACACTTGACATTTTTGGCCTTATAAAATAAGTACCCGCCCGCCTACACAAACACACTTCCTGCCAGAGATGTTAATCATCAGTTCAGAAAGTAAAAACCCTGCCACAAATTTGATCCAACCAACATAGAATCAGCTCACCGTAATGATCCCTCTAGACAGGTAATGAAGTCACCGGTGTTAGAAGGAAAACGTGGCAAAGTTTTTACTTTTTGAAACCAGGATTGACACCTCTGCCTTCTGCCATATAAAGGCTTATTGACATTATTACACGGAATTACTGTTATTTGGACCCTGATAAGAGCGTATGGACCGTTTCATTACCCATGCCCTGTGTCTGTTCACTTCCTGCTTCATCCATGCTCATTCGGGTCCTCTGCGAACTAAAGGAGCACTTTCTGCTAGTCCAGGCTTTTTTCTTCCCCCAAACCTTTCTATGTCAGTTTTTTTTCAGTCTCTTAAAGGTCAACTTCTATCATTATTTTTATTCATATTGCTGTGTCGCCACTATGGTTGAATGCATTGTGCGTCATTTCTGTGAAAAATTATGTCCTAGTTCTCTTGCTTGACGCGGTTTTCTGTAAGCTAGAACAGGTCTAGTGGTTGAACGACTGGCTTTCCCGGTGTACCTCGTGAATATCCATGACGTGTCAATAAGGCACCTCTGATTGGGCAAATTCGCTGTCTTTTGCTCACCTAGCTTCTGTCCACTGTTCTTCCTCTGGGATGTGGGCGTGCCATACATGGCTCTGGGCGGGGCTTACGACCTAGTGACGTAGATAGGTTTAGCCTGCTCTGGTCCGCTCGTTTTGGTTAGCTCGACCCTTCAATGACCAGTAAAATCATGAGGGTCGAATTTCACGTCTTGGAGTGCTGCGTGCATATACTGCTTGTTGTGACCCACCACATTGTAAATAGAGCTACTCAAAGTGGTTTTTAGCGGAAGGACCCCTTTAAAAATAGTCTCCTGGCCACTTTTTCCACATGAAGTCTGTACAAAAACAACATATAAAACACACACATTTTGCTCTTTTTTCATGAGATTTTTTAATATACAACATAGTATTTACAGATATTTAACAGGTGACACTATGTAGATCAGATTGCCCCCCCTACAGGTGTCTTGTATTTCACAAATCTTTTTTAAATCGATAAATAAAATTTCAAAATCATACTCCCCCCACCCCTCCCCCCAACCCCACCCACTATGAATTCTCATGTAGTACCGTAGACCACACAGTCAGCTGCAAAGTGCTGTCCCGTTCAGGAGGAGCTGAAAAGAGTCTCTTTTACAAAAATATCCCCCAGCCCACCCCCAACTAACTGATATCGATAGCAAACCTATAGCCCGCCAGCTATTACAACACAGAGTTAAGCCCAGCAAGTCTCGTCGCAGAACATTCAGGAAGATGAACGACATATTGGTCCTGGAAGCCCCAGTCCTTCTCTGTGTGTCTGTGTGTGTGTCTGTTTACCATAATTGAAAGGAAAGAAAAGAGGAAAAAAAAATTGACAAAAAAAGAGACACGATATCCTTTGAAGTTGTCTGAATTAGTTCAGACGCATTTCTGTCATGTTTATTTCATGTCATGTAGATATTTTTGAGAGATTTGACACTGTTGAAATAAACAAAAATTAAATAATTATAATAAAAAAAAATAACACTAGTAGCTAAAGATGATAGGAACTTAGTTTCTAGAGCAGCCCCCACCCACCCAAACCTACCCCCCCCCCCCTCCCCCAGAGGATAGAGCTCTGCCGGCAGAACTGAGACCATCCTCAGAGCCAGTGCAAGGTGTCCGCTGACTGGACAACGAGCACTGACTCAGGCCAGTGTTTGATCTATGGTGTGTGTGTGTGTTTGTCTGAACGTGTATGTGTGTGTCTGTATGTGTATGTGTATGTGTGTGTGTGTGTGTGTGTGTGTGTGTGTGTGTGTGTGTGTGTGTGTGTGTGAAACTTCCGGGGTTTCACAGGTTTACGGGAACTTGGTGGGGAGAAAAGTCAGGGATGCATGTAGTGCCCCCCTGTAGGGGTCACCAAGACCGGCAAGAGAGAGCGGCACCGTTCATCTGACACAGAGAGACAGAGAGAGAGAGACACACACACACATTGTGGATGCCCCCCTCCTCACGCTGGTCAGTAAGACTTTTTAGAAGGTCATTTTTTTCCCATTTGAATAGAGATAAATAAGATATACATTTAGAGAGAAAAAAAAAAAAAAGTTCGTCATTATGCTGTGGCATAGCATACCTCACAAACTCACTGTACCATACAAAAACAAACAAGCAAAACAAACAAGGAAGGGGGAAAAAAAAATATTTAAAAAAAACCCAACGATCTAAAGAAATGGCAAGAGGGCGGGACCTGACTCACTCACACTAGCGGCAGCAGCCAATGAGCTTACGGTGCAGGAGACAGCTTACACGTGTAGAGAGGGGGTTGGGGGGGTGGGGGGGATTTGGCAACATAGGACACGTACGTCTTCACAAGGTTACAGTACACATGCGCCACGGCAAGAAGAGTCCCAGTCATCCCGCTTCTGCTGACTGTATGGTAAAGTATGGTATCGTTCTTGTTACTGTACTACATGGTTCTGAAGCTAGTAGTTACTCTTGAAGCTTTGTGTACCTTGAAAGCAAAATGTATCAAAACGGAGAGGGGGGGAAAAAGTCCCCCTAAAAACAATCACGGGTGTGTGTGTGTGTGTGTGTGAGGTCAGGGTTGGGGTGTCTGTTCAGAAGCTTTGTTGTTGAAGGCGGCTGGTAGAGGATTTTTGCACCCACAAAAACAAAAAAAATTGCCAAAAAAAAACAAAAACAAAAAATAAAACAAAAGCACTTGATAGGCTAGCATTGCCACACTTTCTCACCTCAACAGACACACACACACACACACACACACAAACAAACATACTGCCCACCAAGTAATGAGAGAACTGATAAACTCTGTCTGAAGAGAGCAGCAGGTATGGCTGACGTGTCTGTGTGTGTGTGTGTGTGTGAGAGTGAGGAATGAGTGAGGCAGTATGGCTGGTGTATATGTGTGAGTGATTGGCAGTATGGCTGGTGTGTGTGTGTGTGTTTGTGTGTGAGTGATGAGAGGTGAGTGAGCGGCAGGTATGGCTGGTGTGTGTGTGTGTGTGCGTGCGTGTGTGTGTGTGCGCGTTTGTCCATATGAGAGTGGCAGGAGACGAGTTCTCCAGTCCAGTTTAAAAGGAGCCAATAGCAGAATGACAATTTCTGCCCCAAACATCTCAACCTCTTAGTAGAGTCCCGGAACCCCTGCACATGATCACATGATCATGCCAGTGCATCACCACATGATGAAATGGACACATGATCATACCATCCCAATTCCATGGTCACGTGATCATATGCATCATAACCGTATGGTCACATGATCATACGCCACATGACCATATGACTATATGGTGTATGATCATGTGACCATACAGTCACATGATCATGAGTGAGCACTGGGATGCAGGAAAAAAAACACAAATTAAAAAAACAAAAACAAAACCCTAAATCTAACTTTCCCCAAATTAATATGTCACCATGAGAAAAAAAATAAACCAATAAAGAATCTATAGCCTTTTTTCTTCTTTTTTTCTTTAGACAAATAAAATAAGAATAAATATCCTTTTTAAAATAGACAACCTGCCAGAGCTGCGAGGAGCGGTGAAGTTGTGTCAGATTGCTCTGGATGATCAGTGGGCTTTGTCCTATCTTATGGCACTACAGCGAAGTCCACACACACTGAACATCATCAACCTGAAAAGCTTGTTAATTCTAGAAAATACCAAATTATGCAACCTTATGTAATTTGTTTTTCCACTTACTTTTTTTTTTTAAACATAAATCTCCACATATCACTGTTTCTTGTTTTTTTTTCTCTTGTTAACATAAAGTGCATCAGTGCTTAGATTTTTTTTTCTGGTTTTGTTCGTCTCTCCCCCCCAACCCCCCACATGACCACCACCCCATTTTTCCAGTCATTGTCAGCTCCCTAAGCGGTCAGCAGGGGGAGCTATAGGCAGGTCAGTGGTACCCCCTTCTGTGGCGGCGGCAGCTACCCGGTTCCAGGGGCTGCCGGCCCCAGGTGGGCCGGGTTCGGGTTGAGTCGGGTCGGGGTCAGGTCAGGTCA
>CM059275.1:10114427-10121927 GCA_030347295.1 Setipinna tenuifilis
GAAGGAGGAAAGTAAAAGAGATATACATGATGGAGTGATGGGAGAGGGGAAAAATTAGTAAAACAGTTGAGAAAGAGAGAGAAGGGGAAGAGAGAGAAGAGGAGAGATGTACACAGAAAAAGAGAAAAAAAGAAAAAGGCAAAGAAAAAAAAAAAAACACAATACAAGCAGAGGAAAAGGAGGAAACGTTTAACACCTTCAAAGCACATTACCAACACAGGTGTGACCCCATTGCTTTTCATGAGGTGTTTCATGTGTGTGTGTGTGTGTGTGTGTGTGTGTGTGTGTGTGTGTACTATCAGATGAAAGAGAGTACATGTGCATGCAGACAACCATGCAGGTATGTTTGTATGTGGGAAAACGCCTGCACACACCTGAGTGTCTGTTTGCAGTTGTGTATGCCAGTGTGTGTGTGAGTGTGACTAATCAGTATCGGGAGACTCACATTTATGTAGTTGGCGTTGATGTAGTCCTCGGCACCTTTCAGGATGACTCGGGTTGCATCATCTACA
Source organism: Setipinna tenuifilis (assembly GCA_030347295.1). Classification (NCBI taxonomy): domain Eukaryota; kingdom Metazoa; phylum Chordata; class Actinopteri; order Clupeiformes; family Engraulidae; genus Setipinna; species Setipinna tenuifilis. The sequence goes on from CM059275.1 coordinate 10,114,940, forward strand.
CAAACAAACAAACAAACAAACAAACATAAACAACATTCAATGGTGGGACTGCCTTTTTATGACAACAGCTGCATGATAGGAATGGAAAAACAACAAAAAAGGGAGAGAAAGATAGAGGGGAAAAGACAGAAGGATAGAGGGAAAGAGTGAAGAGAGGACAAGGGAATAAAAAAGAGGAAGGGCGTGAGAAAGAGAGAAAGAGATGGAGACAGAGAAAAAGAGCAATAGAGAATCAGATAGAGAGGTGGAGAAGGAAAAACAGAAGGAGAGAGACTGAGGAAAACAGAGAAAAAAAGACAGACATGATTTGATGATGAACAATTTGACTAAATGAGTGTGTGTGTGTGTGTGTGTGTGTGTGTGTGTGCCGAAGTACTCACATGGCGAGATGTCCCTGTATCTGTTTTTGGAAATGTTCTGAGGTAATTTGGCACAAGACATGGTCATTCCAGGCCTCTTGCGGTACAGTTGCTGCAAAACAGAAAAGACATATTTCATTTATTTAAAAAAAAAAATTAATTCAGGTTTCAATTTAACCCCTAAACCTACTTTAAACAAGACCCCTGTGTATAAATGTGTGTGTATGCCTGGTAAGGCCTACACAGGTTCAAATGTTTTGTGAACTAAAAGTTAAAGAAAGAGAAAAAAAACAAAACAAAGAAAAGCACACCATCCAACAGTTCCAGAGAAATTCTTTAGATGTTCTTGATGACATTCACATTCTCAGGTGCTGCTTAGTGGTTAAAGCCTTGTCAGCGTTTGTGTGTGTGTGTGTTTGTGTGAAACCACAGCTTCGCTAGTAACTTCTCTCTCCACCGTAAACAGGAAGTGTCTGGGCCTCCGATGAGAATAACAGGAAGCAATCGAACTTGACCTCGACCTGCAGCTCACAACCTTTTCCAACCCTCTGCTAAAACAGCATCAGGTAACAGATGCCCTCCTCCAATGCCACATTGGATGCATCCTTCCACTAAAGGCTACTTGAAATTCCAGATGACGAGTGTTGCCAGTTCGATTTTATTCTAACATTTTTTTTAGTAATCTGTCAGCAAAAAGAATTCTTCTTCAAACCCGTCTCAACCAGCCGGTTCAGTACGTGACCAATCAACGCTTCAATACACAGAACTGAGTTGCTATCTTATCAGAGCACTCAGAAACGTTGGTTTGACGTCGGTTGTGCGGTTTGAGATTGTTTGATGAACATGGCAAGCTCTGAAACACCCTAGCAGACAAAAATGTTGTCTCTTTAATGTCATGTTCATGTTGAGCGACACCATAGGCCCACCCACTTGTCAATCAGGCCCAGCCAATCAGAGGGCTCTTTTTTATTTGATTGACTGTTTAAAGTAATAACAGTAACCTATCCGTTTTTTTTGGCTAGGCCCACCTGATTTTTTTTTCCTGGGCCCACCTATTTTATGATTTCTGGCTAGGCCCCTGCTTGTCACCTGGACTATAAATTTGGTCTTTTAAGCAGCCTCTCATGCTGTCCTGTGCTTGTTGTAAAGTGACTCTGCCTTGGAGAGTCTTAAACTTAGCTCCCCCCAGTATGTTTCAAGAGACAGACTGTGCTGTGAAGAGCTACAGCAGCCTTTGAGGTTTTATGAACCATTTTAATTCATATTTATGAGACGTTTTTAAAATAACATTCAATCTCTGAGTTAGATTTTTTTGGAATCCGCTCACGTTTTTCATTTAACAAACACATGACTTGTTTTATTTTTATTTTGAGGAAGTGACTAGTTTTAGTTTTATCTTTAATATTTCAGCTTTGGTATTTTCCTCTCCCAGATATTGTGGAGAAAGCGCTTGATGTCGGCAGATGGAAAAATATGACTTGTTTTATTCATCCTAGTTATTAGGTCAGTCTTAACCCATCAAACAGAACAGGAAGTCGGTGGTAGAGCTACCACAGTGCAGACTGGTGGGAGGGGGGTTGGGGGGTTGGGGGGTGGGTGCTCTGTGGTATATATATAAGGTGTGGCACATGAGTGTGGTGGTGTGCATGAGTGTGGTGTTATGTGGTTTTATGATGAGCACACTTTTTCCATGTGCATTTCTGCACTGCAGATTGCAGCTGCATTGTGCATTTGCATGTGAATGTACATATATGTGCAGATAAATGTGTGTGTGTGTGTGTGTGTGTGTGTGTGTATGTTTGCATGCATATGGGTGTGTGTGTGTGTGTGTGTGTGTGTGCGCGCGTGTGTGTGCATGCACGTGTACTCAGCAAGCAATGCTCATTGCAAGCAGTTGCCCTTCTGAGCCGTCTGTATGTGTGTGTGCATTTGTGGGTGTGTGTGTGCATGTGTGTGTGTTTCAGGGATGGAAATTTGCACCAGCCTCCAGCCAAATGCTGGTGAAATATGAAAGTGGCTGGTAGATCTTAAGACAGAAAATAATACTTACTGGTAAATTTTACCATTTATATGTCAGTGGCTAGTAAAAGCTCACATTTTTTACAAAGTTATTTTTTTATCCCTGGTGTGTTTGTACACTTACATTAAATTGAGTACACACTCCTCCACTGGGGAGTCCCTCTCTGTAAGCAGTGCTTGTGTGTCCGTGTGTGTGTGTGTGTGTGTGTGTGTGTGCTTGCTGAGTTTAATTGAAGCACACTGTTCAGCTCCCGAGTCCCTCTTAAGGCTGTGTGTGTGTGTGTGTGTGTGTGTGTGTGTGTGTGCGCGCGCACATATGTATGTGTTAATGTGTGCATGTTTCTGTGTGTGAATGTATGTATGTATGTGTGTATATATGTGTGTGTGCGTGTGTGTGTGCGTGTGTGTGTCCCTGCCTCATCTGCGGACATGGGTGCGCCTCCCAAATCAGCCTCCACAACCACATGAAATGTTATCAAAGCAAACAGCGTTGACACCCCCCCACCCATTCCCCTTTCTCCTTTTAGAGTAAGCATCATGATGAGCCAGCGGAGACACCTACATCAAACTGGGCGAGCACTGCCCCGCTGCCGAGTCCGTCTCTGAGCTGCAGCATGGAGCACCTCCAGGCATCTGGGTCCAGCGCCGAGCGGTCCCCTCCCGCCTGCTCCGGAATGTACTGGAAGTCTGGTTCCGAGTCCAGGCGCTCGTCCACCACGTCATAGATGGCTAAACACACACACACACACACACGCGCGCGCGCGCAGACACAGATACACACACTCATATTAGCATAAGGATTGTAAAAATGACACCATCACCATTGGCAGCCTGCTTTAAATGCTCAAACTAATTATGATGGAAAGTCATCATCAATCATTCCCATCAATCAACCCCCGCCCCTAAATTCCACCATGTCCCAGCGTGTTTTGGGGCCTGTGGTGTGGGTCACAACACCAATCCAGTTCCATAAACCAATTTAGTTTAGTAAAAAATGACCCTAATTGAGTTCTGTGTAGAAATCACTCTCACTTAGATCTGCATAGAAATGACACTAATTTAGATCTGTGCAGAAACATCCTCTTTTTATCTGTGTGGAAACAACTCATTTAGATTGGAGTATAAATAACCCTTATTAACAGCTGTGCAGAAATAACCCTGATGTGTGCTGTTCCAGCATAGAGTAGGACTGGCACTGCGGGTCAAGGCACTCATTTAGGCCTGTGTAGCAGCAATTCTTCCCCTTTTGACCCCCAGCCCTGCCAAGTGCCATCACAGAGTACAACATTTAGGCCTGTGGTGCAGGTCTTGGCACTATCCTCCACCCATTTTGGACACAGCCCTCACTTCTGCCATCCCCCCAATAGCATGAAGGACACAGACCTCGCGTACGGCCCCCCCCCCCCCGCCACTGTATGTCACTGGAGCATGTTCACTGTATGTCCTACTCCACCCAGCATGACTATCCTTGTATCCTTGTAACTTGGGCCTTTGTAGCTAACCTTCAGCAGCCTGCCCCCCTGCAAACCAACCATGCCGGGAGCAATCCCAGGATGCATTTCGGCCAGTACAGCAGGGTCATAGCACTAACTCAGCCTTGTGGAGCAATGACACCCTGGCGAGTGCTATCCCAGAGTGCCGTGGGACCAGTCCGGTTGCAGGCCGGGCGCGGTACTCACCGTTTGGCCGCACCAGCAGGATGAGTTTGCCGGCGTTGCCCTCGCAGCTGGCCTTGATGAAGGACACCACCTGGTCGTGCGTGTGGTCCGAGATGTCCCGCCCGTTGATCAGCACCACCTGGTCCCCCTCGTTCAGCCGCGGCACGCACAGGTCCGCCTGCGGGAGAGGTCAGAGGTCAACAACATGCCAATGCATCAAATCCGAACCCACAAACACCAACACAGTGGAGCTGCTCTTCATCACATCCAGTGGAAACTGCCGAATCTTAAAGTATTTGTTTGTTTGTTTTAATGACTCCCCATACTCATAAACATTGCAATTTTTTGAATAACTGAAATACAGTAAACACACACAACTCCCATGAAGCCTGTCAATACTGGCAATCATTAAGCCACAGGATGCATTCCATTGTGACCAAACAGTAAATCCAGCAGGGGCCCTTGCTGCTGTTGCGCGTCTCCACCTGTAGGGGTCAGAGTTTCCCCCCTTTGGCGCTGCGTGTGTTTTCTCCCCTGCCAGCAGCCGGAGCCAATATTTATGACTCTCTCAGGGGAGTGTGTGTCAACAAAACAAGACCTTTCCAGGCCTGCCTGCTGAGGCCCGTCACCCAGAGAAGAGAGAGATAGAAACACACACACACACACACACACACACACACACACACACACACACACACACACAGAGGGAGAGAGAAAAAAATGTGCAAGTGGGTGAAGGAGAGGGAGGGAGAGCGAAAGAGACAGAGATAGGGAAGGAGGCAGGGGGAGGGAGAGAGAGAGAGAGGAAGGTGGGAGAGAGATAGAGAGAGAGAGAGAGAGAGAGAGAGAGAGAGAGAGAGAGAGAGAGAGAGAGAGAGAGGGAGAGGGAGAAATATGAGGGATAGAAAAAGGACACAAATGAGTGTGAGAAGGCAGAAGGGAGGGTGAGAGACAGACGGAGAGAGAGAGAGATTGAAGACAGGATGACAGAGATAGATAGAGAGGGAGGGCAGAGGAGAGAAGAAGAAAAAAAAAGAAAGAGAGATGGAAAGGGTACTCAAGACAGCACATGCAGACGTAAGTGGCAAGAATGCTGGAATGGAGGAAGGGGGGACGACAGAGAGATGGTGTCTCCCACACACATGCACACACACACACACACACACACACACACACACACGCACACACACAAAGTAGTGAAACTAGAGGAAGACAGAACAACTCCCAAACAGATATGTAGAGGAACAGTGAGTGACTCTACTAAGTGTTTAAGGTGGGCCGTGTGTGAGTGTGTGTGTGTGCATGTGGTTGGGGGATATTTGGTAGACATGTCTATAGTACTGGTGTGTGTCTGCCTGAGTATTGACAGCCGTGTATGTGTGTGCGTGTGTGTGTGTCAGTGCATACATGAAATAGGTTTTTGTATGTGTGTGCAATGGACATGTAGGTAGGTAGTTGTATGTGTGTATGATTATATATACAAAGGTAGGTGTATGTGTGTGCGTCAGTGCATATATAAAATAGCAGTGTGTATGTGTGTGTGACATGTATGTATGTAGGTAGGTAGGTGTATGTGTGTGTGTATAATTATATACAAAGGTGTGTATGTGGGCACCCACCGAGGTTCCAGGGGCCACTCGCGACACGATGATGGGCATCTTCTGATCCGCACCACCCTGCAGAGGAGAGAGAGAGAGAGAGAGAGAGAGAGAGAGAGAGAGATAATGAGATAGAGATAGAGAGATAGAAATAGAAAGATAGAGAGAGAAAGAAGAGACAGGAGGGTAAGTAAGTAAGTAAGACAGGGATACTGCAGCCCCAGCGCACGCACACACACACAGACACACACACACACGCACCTTCACGTTGAAACCGAATCGCCCGTGCTCATCCGGCCTCATCTTGATCAGGACCAGGTTGTCATGGGGAACCACTCCATTCAGCTGAACATGGACACACAGGGAGAGGGAGGAAGAAAGATTGAGAGAGAGGTCAAACAGCTGACCAGTGGTGAGGTAGGTATAAATGAGTAAGGCTCAATCCCTCTGTGTGTGTTTGCCCTGTTTGTGTGTGTCCCAAACAACAGGCTCAACCACTGCGTGTGTGTGGTTCACCATGCACGTGTGTGTTTGTGTGTTTCCTGCTCCCCATCCTCTTGTCAGAGAGTGTGTGTGTGTGTGTTCTGCTCACTATGCTTTTGTCAGTGGATGCAGGTGTGTGTGTGTGTGTGTGTGTGTGGTGCTCACCATGCTCTTGTCAGTGGGTGCGTGTGTGTGTGTTCACCATGTTCTTGTCAGTGAGTGTGTGTATGTGAGTGTGTGTGTCCGCTTACCATGCTCTTGTCCGTGGGTGCGTGGATGCGTGTGTGTGTGTGTGTGTGTGTGTGGTGCTCACCATGCTCTTGTCCGTGGGTGCGGGTGGGTGCGGGTGGGTGGGTGGGTGGGTGGGTGTGTGTGTGTGTGTGTGTGCGGGTGTGTGTGTGTGTGTGTGTCCCCTCACCATGCTCTTGTCCGTGGGTGCGGGGGTGTCGTAGAGCTCGTTGAGGTGGTTGTTGTCCAGCTCCTGCTGGGAGGGCGAGCGGCTCAGCTGACTGCGCCGAGACTGCTTGGGGGGCAACGCTGGGGGCTGGCCATCCACATCCGGAGACCTGGGGGGGTGGAGAGAGGGATGGAGAGATGGATCGTTACATGGATGGAGAGATGGAGAGAGGGATGGAGAGATGGATCATTAGATGGATGGAGAGATGGAGAGAGGGATGGGTAAAGGGATGTAAGAAGGATGGAGAGAGGAATGGAGAGAGGGAGGGCGAAAGACAGATAGAGGGGAGACAGAGAGACAGACAGGAAGACAAAAAAAATGACAGAGGGGGTGAAGAAAGGTAGAGTGAGTGATAAAAAGAGAAAGTCGGGGAAGAGAGAGACAAGACAGGAAGAGGAAAAACAAATGACAAAG
>CM059275.1:10126927-10134427 GCA_030347295.1 Setipinna tenuifilis
GTGTGTGTGTGTGTGTGTGTGTGTGTAAGGGAGTAGCATGAACAGGGCTCGGGAAGAATGAGTTGGCCATATTCACTTCCTGTGACCAAGTCTGTGTGTGTGTGTGTGTGTGTGTGTGTGTGTGTGTGTGTGTGTGTGTGTGTGTGTGTGTGTGTGTGTCAGAGCTGGGTCACATGGGTCATGTGGAGGTTAAACTACTATTGCACCAATTAGCCATGTTAGCATTAGCATCATGACCTCCAGGATCCACAGCCTCCTCCTGTCAGTCAATACACTAATGATCAGACTTCACTCTTTTTTTTCCCTCTTTTCTCCCTCCTTTCATCTCTCCCTCTCTCTGTATCCCTGTCTCATGAGTTGAATGGGACTGTATGCCTTCACTTCTATCTCTTCTTCCATCAATCCATCCATCCATTTCTCCCTTTTTTTCCTCTCTGTCTCACAAGTAGAATGGGACTGTATGACTCCACTTTCATCTCTGCCTTCATCCATCCATCCATCCATCCATCCACCCATCTCTCTCTTCTTTTTCTCTGTCTCATGAGGGGAATGGAACTGTACAACTTCACTTCCATCTCTCTCTCTCTCCCTCTCTCCCTCCCTCCCTCCATCCATCCATCCATCAATCCATCCATCCATCCATCCATCCATCCCTTTCTGTCTCATGGGTGGGCTGACTATCACTCCATCCATTTATCTCCCTGAGAAATGACAGAGGAGAGAGAGAGAGGGAGGGAGAAAGTAGGGACCGGAAGAAAGGCTGTCAGAACAGATACGCTGACTAGCCAAACAGACAGATAGACATGGGTGCAACTACATGACAGACACAGAACACACACACAGAAGGAGAGAGAGAGAGAGAGAGAGAGAGAGAGTGGGAGAGAGGAAGTCACAGACTGACAGTGAGAGAAAGAGAGGTGAGGCCAACCTGTTGTGGCAGTAACACTACATATCTAATCATGGCCCAGACAGTGAAAACAGAGTGTGCGTGTGTGTATGTATATGTTTGTATGTGTGTGTATATGTGTGCGTGTGCGTGCGTGTGTGTGTGTGTGTGTGTGTGTATGTGCGTGTGTGTGTGCGTGTATGTTCGTATGTGCGTGTGTGTATGTGCATGTGTGTGTGTATGTGTGTGTGTGTGTGTGTATGTGCATGTGTGTGTGTATGTGTGTGTGTGTATGTGCATGTACATGTGTGTGTGTGTACACGTAGGCGTGGGTACGAGGGGCCAAAGCTTACCTCGTTTAATCAGTGGGTCTTTAATGCTTGCGTTGACACACATTCGCATATCCACCAACACGCTGATAAGCTCATATGACCATATGCATCTCTCTATACGCTCCATATGCAGCAGCATAAGTAGATGTGTGTGTGTGTGGGTGTGTGTGTGTGTATGCATCAATGCACAGGCAGCATATAGGATGGATGACCTAAAAAGCTGCACAGAAATACGTGGGGGTTGACAGGATGAAGGCTCAGCTCCTACCACACACACACACACACACACACACACACACACACGGCTAATGCAAAGGAACGGACCACAGACATAAACAACTGCAGTTTCTTCAGAAATACCGAGGAAACACTCACCCATATGCAGGCAGACACACACACACACACACACACACACATCATGATGCAGTGCAGGTTTGGGGCATGACTCCAGTAACACACATGACAGGAGCTAAGCAACATGACAAGCGAGACGAAAGGAGTGTCACGTGTGAGTGTGTGTGTGTTTTAGCGTGTGTGTATATAAAAAGAAGTAAAGAATTAAAGCGTGTGTGCATCTGTGGGAGTATTTATCTATCTGCGAGGAAGTGTACATAACTGTATCCATTTCCGTATGTGTGTGTGTGTGTGGACAGGCTTAAGGTGACGTCACAGCTGTGTGTGTGCAGTGATCCTGGGCAACTAAACATGGCACATGGTGTGTGTGTGTGTGTGTGTGTGTGTGTGTGTGTGTGTGTGTGTGTGCTCTTCCTTTCGCTCTTTCTCCACCCCCTCCCATCTGTCTTTAAACCTTTTTTCCTTTCTCTTAAGCTTTTTCTTGCATTCTGTCTCTTTTCTTTCTCTTCAATCTTCCCTCCGTCATTCTCTCATTCACTTCCAACCTCCCAGTCTTTTTTACCCCCCACCCCCACTTTCTTTCCATCCTCCTCTCCTGATCTCCCTTTCTTACACTACCACTTTGTACTGCATGTTAGACTATTTGTTGTACTGTTTGTATTGTATGCTGTGCCTTTGTGTGTTATTCATGTTCCTGATGTTTGTACCAAGTTGTACTGTCAGTTGGTACTGTTTTTACTGTATGTTGTGCCTTTATGTATAATTTTATTCATGTTTCTGACATGTTTGTGCTGTATAGTGTACTGTTACCGTTGGTTGTGTCTTTGTGTGCTATTCATGTTTCTGGTGTTATGTTTGTACTGTATGCTGTATAGCAGGTTGTACTCTTTGCATAGTATGTTGTGCCGTAGTGTTATTCATGTTCCTGATGTTATGTTTGTACTGTATGTTGTACTGTAGGTTGCGTTGTATGTTGTGCCTTTGTATGTTATTCATGTTCATGGCGAATGTCTCCCTGGAGGAGACTAATAAAGAAAGCTACCCTAAGCTACCTACTTCCTTTCTTCTCACTACCTACTTCCTTTCTTCTCACATTACACACCCATCATGCCCCCCGCCCCCAGAACACACACACACACACACACACACATATCCACCCCCACCCAAACACACACACACACACCCCTGCCACTCCACCCCTAACACTCACTTTCCTCCTGTGATCCATTATTAGAGTCCAGAGAGTGAAAGCCTCCAGCTGTCAGTAGAATCACACACACACACACACACACACACACACACACACACACACACACACACAGCTCAGCTGTTCCTTGTGCACCACATGGTCAGTGATGTGGTCAGCCTGTCTGTCACACACATTAACACACACACACACCGGCAAGAGCTCAGGGATCAATGTACACAAGGACCAAACAGGCGCGCCTACACCAACACACACTTTGTCTCACACACACGCACACACTTAGAACAATCAATGGAGAAGGTTTGTTTGAAAAAACACCACTCAAATACAGACCAGCCCCAATTTACTGAGTTTGCACTGCTATGCGATGGCATGGTTCTCTATTTGGGAGGGGCGAATGGGCGAGCGTGTGAGAGATTGCATGTGTGTGAGTGTCCTTTTCTATAGAAGTCTGACAGTGTTTGAGAGATTGCATGTGTGTGTGTGTGTGTGTGTGTGTGTGTGTTTGTGTGTGTGTGCCTCCTTTTCTATAGTAGTCTGATGGTGTTGATAAATGGAGGTCTGACACACACACACACACACACTTTCAGTGGCTAAGGGAGGATGTCAAACCCTTTAGAGCCTCATGGTGTGGTGGTGTGTGTCTAAAACGATTGTTGGCGTGTGACTATATGTGTATATCTGATCGACAGCAGTGTGTGTGTGTGTGTGTGACTATAGCGTGCGGGGCAGATCGAGATGCCAACAAAAGTGGTCTCTATTTTGCAGTCTGCAAGCAATACAAGCCATCAAACCACCCTCCAGTTATTTACATAGAGAACACAAATGCCTTACAACAACAGCACAGAGAGAGAGGGAGAGAGAGAGAGAGAGAGAGAGAGAGAAAGAGATAGAAGGAGATAGACAGAGAAAGAGACAGACAGACAGAGAGACAGAGGGAGAGAGAGAGAGACGGGAGAAGAAAAGAAAAAAAAGACAAAGAAAGAAAGACAAAGAGAGACAGAGACGGACAGAAGAAAAGAAAGGAACAGAGAGAAAAAGAAAAAGACAGAGACAGAAAGAGAAAGAAACAGGAGAAAAAAAAGAGAAAGAGAGGGAGGAAAAGAGAGAAAGGAGAGACAGAAAAAGAGAGAAAAACAAGGGGAGGGGAGTGGAGATGAAAGAAGAAAAAATAAAAGACAGAGAGCATATGCTAGACAGCATGGGGTGTGACAGAAAACGAGAGGAGCTCAGGACTGAGTGGAATGAGAGGAAAAACAACAACAAGAAGGAAAAATAAGCAACAAAAGACGAGAGGCAAGCGACAACAACGTTATGGAACACGAGGATGGGGAAAGCCCTCTTACACACAGATAAAAGTGCTGATTCAGCAGCCCTTAGTCACTACAGCTGTGTGTGTGTGTGCATGTACGCGTGTGTGTGGGCATGTGTGTGTAGATTTTCCCCTTGCTGGGCAGTTTTGGCTGCCTCTACCAGGTGGTGGAGGTCAAAGTGGAAAACACTGTGCCGAGCAGTCACAGCTCCTACAGTGTGTGTGTGTGTGTGTGTGTGTGTGTGTGTGTGTGTGTCTCAGAGAGAATAAGTGTCGAACTCGCAACTGATTTTGGTAAGTAATGAGTAAGTAAAATTAATCCACAGGCTTCAGAGCAGACACATACTTACTCGCTCTCTCACTCACACACGCTAAAATTTCAGTACTAAAATCCGAAGAGGAGTGTAAGCGCCCTGTCTCTCTCCGTCTCTCTCACACACACACACACACACTGAAGGCTGGGCTGGGCTTTGATCTGGCTGTGTCGGCGGTCTTCACTGGAGTTTAATTAAGTGAGTCTGCTAATGTGGTTGAAGGCACTTAGTGGTCCAGACTCGACACACACACACACACACACACACACACACGCTAAAGAGAGGGTGTGGAGTTTATAGTAGTGCTGTCTTCTGCTGGGAAGCTGGCAGGAAGGCTCCACGTTGACTATGTGTGTGTGTGTGTGTGTGTGTGTGTGTGTGTGTGAGAGAAAGGAACTGTATGTGTCACTAAGTATATATGGGAAGAGTGTGTGTATGTGTGCACGTAATATATGTGTACATATGTGTGTACATACTGTATATATGTGTGTGTGTGTGTGTGTGCGTATGTGAGAGAGAGAGAGAGAGCGAAAAAGGAACTGTATGTGTGAGTAAGTATATATGTGAAGGCCGCGTGTGTGCGGGTGCACGTAATATATGTGTGTGAGAGAGAGCTGCAGTGTGTGTGTGTGTGTGTGTGTGTGTGTGTGTGTGTGTGTGTGTGTGTGTGTGTGCTCCTCGGGGCATAAACATGTTTTACGGGAGCTTTTAAAGGCCTTGAGGTCTGACGCGGGGACGCCACCCCTCCCTCTAGCTACAAGGGTGGGGCGTCATCATGAGAGAGAGATAGAGAGAACAGAGTGAGAGAAAGAGAAAGACAGAGATATATATAGATAGAGAGAGAGAGAGAGAAAGAAAGTGAGAGAGAGAGAGAGAGAGAGAGAGAGAGAGAGAGAGAGGTCAGAGGCCACTTCACGCCTGGGGTTTCCTTTTCAGTCTAATCGTTTTTTTCCCCTAGTTTCCACTCAGATAGTCATGAACTCGTTTAAGTTGGATATGGTGAACTTAGTTCTGTGATTAAATTAAGACCCAAAAAAAAACACCAAGACAGTCCTGACTGGTTTGTAACGATGTCCCTTAACTAAGTGAGTAAGTACAATAATAGAAACAGGCCATTACAACCATCTCATGAATGGGGACAATGCCACACCAAGCTTCTTACAGCTGTCCAGCTCACACAATCAGACACACAAGCAAACAGGGGCAGAGGGTCCAATGCACACACACAGACATAGAAATAATCTCCACACACACTCACGCCTGGAGATGAACTGCACCTGCATGCACGCACACACACACACACACAAACACCTAGAGATAACCTGCACATACATACATGTCCAGGTAATCTTGGAGGCCATCTGCATACACAGACGCCTAGAGACAATCTCATAGGCTGGCCTTCACAGACAGAAACAAACTTCTGACATCAGAACATCCCAAACAACAAAGCCTAAGGAATGCATCTCTACACACAAACCCATAGAGTTCCATAGAAGAACTTAACCTAAGAAACCCACGTCTACACACAAACCAGAAGTTCCACAGAAGAACTTAACCTAAGAAGTCCATCTCTATGGCATGAACTCAGTTCTACAGAAACAAACCCAACCTGGGGAACAAGTCTACCGCAAACAAGAGTTTGACAGAATACCAAAGCCTAAGAAACATACCAACATCTTCAAACACAAACTTGGGAGTTCTACAGAAGAACTCAACCTAAAGAACACTTCTCTACACACAAACCCAGTGTGTGGACAAGTGTTCTGAGGATACACACACACTTTCACACAAGAATAAAACCTAACCTTACTTCTCTGCACAGTGTTTTAGAGACAGCGTTCCTTCACAATAATACCCTGAAACCTCCTCCACAAGGTCATGACTTCCTGGAGTAGTCATCGTTCTCCACAGGTGGCTTATTCTGACACCTTGCGCTTCATGAACATGCAGTCACAGTGAACTAACAGTTCTTTGATGTTTTCAGTCATCGTTTTCAAAAACCCTTCAGATAGTTAGATCTTAAGTGGTGCACGGGTCATTTTCATCATGGATAAAATACTGTAGGATTCCCACCAAGATGAAAGATAAATGTGACCACAGAGAATGAGTATAATGTTTGACTTCATATTCTGACCATTTTAATGTCTCAGGAAGGAAGGAGGGAGGGGCCTTGACTTACGGGGTGGAGTCTAGGCTGATGCTATTGGCCTGGGTGGAGGAGGCCGATTTGTGATTGGTGAAGGTCTGGCTGGGGGAGGGGTGAATCACGTGATCCACGAGGTGGCCCACCGAGGACGGACGCACTCGCGTGCCCTCTTGTGCAAACATGGAGTTCCTGTGGACACACAAACAAAACAGAAACACACACACACACACACACGCACATTAACACATGCAAAACACATTACATGGTCATTACACAAACACACAGAGACATGTACACAGACGCGCACACACACATTTGCAGACAGACAGGCACACACACACGTACACAGACACACACATACATACACACACACATACACACACACGGCCTGGGTACCTGAAACCTGACTAATGGCTCATGTCATTGTACAAAGGCCATTCCTATAGCTGTAGTTTATGATTCTACATGACAGCAAAGAGACAATATATAAAAAAAACACCTCCACAGAGGCCAATGTAACTACTAACATTTCTGCTCAAAATCTCTTTTATCATCAAAATGTTCAAACTGTTGTTCTGAACTTTTCTGCACTTTTCTTTGTTTTCTTGTGCTTTTTAAAAAAAAATTTAAACGTTGTACTGATGCAGCAGCACCGGTCTGGACAGCATGCTAACAAACTATAATTGCCTGCACACACAGAAATGAATCCCGCTAGAACATTCTGTAAAGGAGGTGATGTTGACTAGTACTCCTGTAGCACTAGAAGCATCGAGAGTCCAAGAATAGCACGAGATCGCGTTTAGGGGCACGATCTAAATCCACCTGATCTCGACTCATCAAATCGTTTCTTATTTTTACTTTTTTTTTTTGCAAGCGGTGAGGCAGATACGTCTCTTGCCGTCTTTGTAAACACACTTTCACCTCCAGGTATGTGATGGACAAAAAA
>CM059275.1:10139427-10144427 GCA_030347295.1 Setipinna tenuifilis
CCCTGGAAGCAAATGATTCACTTCTCCACAGAAGCAGCTTTCAGAGTATTTATGGGTGCGATGTGTGTTGTTAATTCCATACACCGTTTGTCAAATTCTCTGAAATGTTCTTTACTGAGTCACTGTCTTCCAAATAGTGTTTTACCCAAATACGTAAATAAATATGAAAGACAGGCAGACAGACAGACATAGATAGATGGACCTGTACATAGTCTTGCCACAATAAATGGGAAACCATGCCTGAAATCTGCAATTAAAATATATGCCTGTATCTTCCGCTGTTGTAACTGAACAGTCTTGCAAATAGAGCTGCACCGGTCTCATGTTAGGCTTTGATGTGGCATGTCCACGATATGGAATTTCCATGCCGACTGGTCAAGCCCTTGCAGTAACTGGTCCCAGACTGGGTGGACCCATGCAGTAACTGGTCCAACCCATACCATATAACTGGACCAAACTGGGCCAACCCATGGCATAACTGGTCCCTGACTGGGCTAACCCATGCCATAGCTGATCCCAGACTGGGCTAACCCATGCCATAACTGGTCCAGACTGGGTCACCCCATACCATATAACTGGACCAGACTGGGTCAACCCATGCAGTAACTGGTCCCGGACTGGGATAGCCTGTCCTGTCGCAACTGGGCCAGCCCATGCCACATAACTGGTTCACAGAAGCCTCCTGACGCAGCTGAACAGCCCGGCGTGTCCTCTGTCGAGTTGGAGATAAGAGATCTCTACATGGGCTCCAGGGGCTTGAGCGAGCACAGCACAGCACAGCACAGCACACGCTGGCCCTCGGGCAGCAAAGGATCATGGGAAGACATCCCACGCACATGCCGGGGCTTAGATCGCCGCTGCGTTTTCCCAGCAGACGCACAAGCAGCGGTATTCATGAGCGACGGCATCTGATCCCTCTGCTCGGACCCACACTGGACCCGTGTTATGCAATACCCTGCCATGGGAGAAAAATATCTGTGTGTGTGTGTGTGTGTGTGTGTGTGTGTGTGTGTGTGAGAGAGAGACACTATGTATTCCTCCAGTTACTCAGCTACTGATTTTGTGACACCATATGGGACCCCTATGAGTCATCTATCTGTGTGTGTGTGTGTGTGTGTGTGTGTGTGTGTGCATATGTGCATGTAAATTGAAACTCATTAGTGGAAAAAATAAGGATTGTGTGTCTGTATGCATATGTGTGTGCGTGTTCTCTTGAGTGTGCTGTGTTGTGTGGGGGTGTGCGTCCAAATGTTTCTAAAGCTGCAGCTCATTAGTATAAATAAATGAATGAGTGGGCACCATGCAGTATCCTAAAGTTCTCAGATGCATAGCGTGTGTGTGTGTGTGTGTGTGTGTGTGTGTGTGTGTACTGAAGAGTGTTTGGGATAAATGGAGGTTGTGTAATGGCTTCTTGAACATATGGGTTGGTTATGCAAGAGTGCCAGCCAGCCCACACTGCTTCAGAGGCTAGAAGCCTGCAGCAGCATGAGTAACAGCAGCAACATCAGTAGCGCTCGGTGCCAACATAAAAAATTAGCACCGGCTAGTATTAGCAACAGCGGCAAACATGATCAGTTGCAGCATCGGCAGCAAGATTAGCAGCAGCAAGTTATCATTGACAGCTGCAACATCGGTAGCAGAATCAGCAGAATTAGCGGAATTAGCACTAGTTGGAATTAGTGACAGTAGCAAAATTAGCACCGGTTAGTATTATCGACAACTGCAACAACGCGAGTAGTGGTGGCAACATTAAAAATAGCACTAGCTAGAATTACTGACAATTGCTAACCATCAATAGCAGTACCAACAGCAGAATTAGTACTGGCCAGTACCACCAACAGCAGAATCATCAATAGCAACACTGGCAGCAACATTAGCACTGTCTAGTACTTAGCAACAGCAACATCAGTTGCAGCCTTAACAGCAACATCAGTGCTGGCTATTGTTAATGACAGAAGCAAAATAAACATTGTTTATTGTTAATTGGTCATCAAAAAAAAAAAAAGAAAAAAAAAAAGAGAAAAAGTTAGCATTATTATGCAAGCAAACGCTATGCAATAACCCTGACAATGCAGGAACATGACTTAGCACTAAGACATAATAAAAAAAAGAAGTGTTTCCTCCAGTGCTGTACAGCTAAGGCGGCCACCCGAGCAACACATCCCTCCCACCTTAACCAAGTTGTCCCAACTGAACACTAGTATTAGATTTAGGCTTAAAAATTAGCTGTTGGTAGATTAAATAATAGAAATATGTATGACAATGGGGCACTTAATCAAATGCCTTCCATTCATACCAGCTGGAAAGCTTGAAAACAGACAAGATGCAAGAAAATAATGTGAATGATTCTGGGGAAGTGTACATCTCATGCACTACCCCTCCACACCTCCCAGGGCAATCAACCACCACCTTAACTAACAAACCTATTGTGGATAACACTGAAAAGATAGCATTTTTACCCCCAGTTGCTCAGAGTGTGAATTACCCCTCCATAATTGGGGGGTACTACCTTCTGACGTTTTACATCAGCTACGTTAATGTCGGTACTCCCCCATCCCTGCTATTTGTGTTTCTTGGGGGGGTACTGGATCTTGATGGGGGGGGGGTACTGTACCCCCCAGTACCCCCTGTAATCCGAACTACGCAGTCTCCTTATCCGCATGCATCACATGACCAGCGACCAAGGCACACCTCTGGAACAGACATGAAATGCGCACCGCTGCTACGCTACGCCACGCCAAGACATCCACAGGCCCTCGCTGCATTTCCCCCCCCCCCCATACATTACTCATTATAGTGGAGCCATAACTCTTCCCCAGCCCCCCCCCCCCCCCAACCAAGCCAGCCAAGCCAGGCCAACACACAACATAATCAGTGCAAATGAAATATGACAGGAGGCGCTGGCTCCACTCCAGGGCTGTGCTGATGATGCCCTATGCATACCAAGACTCATCTTCTTCCTGTTCTACCAAGCATGCATGTCTCCAGGAAGGTGCTCCATATGAAAAGACGCTGTATGTGTATGTGTGCTTAATGGTCTATTGAGTATGTAGGCAGTGTTCAGAAGTTACAATCCCATTGCCCATTGTTTGTTCCATCCATTTACTGCACCAGTAAATTAGAGAAATCACCTGCTTATGCAGTTAAATCAGGTGATTTCACTAATTAACTGATGCAGTAACTGGCTGTAACAAATAATGGGTATGAGGACTGCATTGTTTTGCATCTGAAGAGCTCAGAGCCCCACCCATTTGCCCAAACTCTGCCCTCTTTCTGCACACATGGCAGGGTGCCAGGACATGTGGACATGTGGAGCTTCTCTGCCTCCATATTGGGAACGGGATTTAGGAGAACAGGGGCAAAGAGATGGGACAATTTCTCTGAACTACACCCAAAACATACGTCCATGATTGGTTACAATCCTATAGCCACTGTTTGTTCCAGCCATTCACTTCATCAGTTAATTAGCAAAATCACTTGCTTCTACTTGTGCACTTTAATTAGGTGATTTCACTAATTAACTGTTTTGGTGAATGACTAAAACAAATAGCGGGTATGGGATTGCAACTTCTGAAGTCGAGCTACCCAACACTGTATCTGTAGGGGGGGCCCTAAAAGGACCCGTAAGAGGACCTGTGCAAGTTAGTCCCACCTAGAGACGGACAAACCTGGATTGAAAAAAGTAAAAGTCTTGCCATGTATTCCCTCTGCCTGTGCTCCCAACACAGGTGAGTTCACCAATTAGTGAGTGTGTTAGAAAGATGCGCTCACACTGTATCACTTTTAAACTTTTTAACTGGGTGCTGAATCCCACATGAAGTATAATATCCTGAAGAAGCAAAGGACAGCACTCTCAGATTTTAAAACTTTTAATCGCGATTAAATGGCGATTAAAAGTTTTAAAATCTGAGAGTGCTGTCCTTTGCTTCTTCAGGATATTAGAGTTCACCAATTAGCTCATCTGCCTAGGTGTAGCTGGTGTAGTGAACTGGCTGGAACAAATATGTGGCAGGACCTTTTACTTTCTGAACCTGGGATTCCGCCTCTGGTCCCACCGCACCCCTTTATCTACCCCGGCTAGGACACATGTAGGCAGAGGTGTCAATCCCGGGTTCAGAAAGTAAAAACCCTGCCACAAATTTGATCCAACCAGCACTGAATCAGCTGATCATATTGAGCACTCAAGACAGGTAGATCAGCTACTCAGTGAAGTCACCTGTGTTAGAATGAAAACGTGACAGGGTTTTTACTTTCTGAACCTGGGATTGACACCTCTGCATGTAGGAGGTTCTATTTTGTTACAGTACTCCTTTCAGGCAAGTCGACTAGGGGTACAGCTTGCCTCAACCAAATTTTTTCGGTTTTCTAATCAGCAAACAGTGAGAGGGCTGTGTTGCTCAGTGGGAGAGATGAAAATGATGGCACTGAACATTAAAGCGGTCAGTTTAAGTATGCAAGTATGCCGTCTTCAGGCAGCTGCAACTGGTTGAAGGCAGACCCAACAGCTTTAAAAATTCACAAAAAGGTATCTGGCCATCACAAAATAAATGTATGTCTATGGACAGTAGTCAAGACTCTTTGCACCAGGCTAATTTATATCTATTTATATCTATTTATATCAACCTCTCGTACTTACATTTGTTTTGTACAGAGGGGGTTGGTGTCGGCCTTATTGAAAAGGCTGGTTGTAAGCAGAATCATTTCTAGCCAAATCAGTGCAAAAGCGAGTGTTGGTAATAGTTAGTTGTTAGTCTGTTTCTGGAAAGCTTCATAACTTCCTTCACGTTAATGTTTGGGTAAAGGCAGATCCAATCTTTTTAAATTTCTTCCCGGAAGAGAAACGTTTCTCAATACAGCACAGCCAGACCCTCTGTAAATGAAGTATGAGGGGCTTGTTTACCAGGCTACCCTATATCTACAGTAATAAAACTTTGCATCCTAGGCAAGAGGACCAGATCCATCCTCAAAGCCTCCTGTCGCAAACCTCAACAGCTGTTTGA
>CM059275.1:10149427-10151927 GCA_030347295.1 Setipinna tenuifilis
TCTGACACAGTTCGTGAGCAACATTCCGTTTTAGAGCCATGCCATTAGTTCGGTGTAGACACACACACACACACACACACACAAAAGGAACATGTAAAAGTCCTAATGGCTTTTGCAACAACATCAGTCCAGATGAAATTGTCCAATGGCGAATACAACCAACTCAAGACTGCATCATGTCACTTGATTCGAAGGGGCGAGAGAGTGTGTGCGTGCCTGTGCTTTGTGTGTGTGCATGCGTGCATGCATGCGTGTTTTGTGTGTGTGTGTGTGTGTGTGTGTGTGTGCTTGCGCTTTTTGTGTGTTTGCGCATGTGTGTGTGTGTATGTATGCATGTGCGTGTGTGTTGATGAAAGACCCATGGGCACTTTGCTGGAGAAGTGGTCCCAGGCTGGGGGGGGGGGATCAATATTTCATCAGCGCTCCCATCTGGGCTGTGGTGATGGTGGTGGTGGGTGTCCAGACTGATCTAACTGGGACTTCAGCACCACCATCACCGTCTTGTCTACATGTCAACACTAAGGAAGAGTGTGTGAATGTGTGTGTGTGCGTGGGGAGTAAGTGTCTGAGGTTATGTGTGTGTGTGTGTAAGGAAGAGAGCGTGACTGTGTCTGTGAGTGTGTGAGAGTGTGTGAGTGTGTGTGTGTGTGTGTGTGTGTGTGTGTGTGGGAAAATGTGTGCATGCAACCATGCGTTAGTGACTTCTGGATACTTTCTCGTTTCTTGTATTTGTGTTTGTGTGTGTGTGAATTTTTTGGGGGTTCTGGAGTATTCCCTTTCTGAGAGAAAAAGCAATGTAATATTGAAGTTAGAAAAGCTCAGCGTGTGTGTGTACTTGCTTTCTCAGTGTGTGTGTGTGTGTGTGTGTGTGTGTGTGTGTGTGTGTGTGTGTGTACTTGCTTTCTTAGAGGCTGGTTGTTTGTGAAGGCCATGGGGTAAAGCAGTAGGCCTGGAAAAGCCCTTTTCCCCCCAAACTGCCTCCGCTGGTGTGTGTGTGCATGCGCGTGTGTGTGTGTGTGTGTGTGTGTGTGTGTGTGTGTGTGTGTGTTCGGCTTGTGTATGTGTGTGCGTTTCACTTGTGTGTGTGTGTGTGTGCATTCGGCTTATGTGTGTACGTGCGTGTGTGTTTGGCTTGTATGTGTGCGTGTGCATTCGGCTAGGGTTAGCGTGTGTGTGTGTGTGTGTGTGTGTGTGTGTTTGTGCAGTAATTTTGGTGCTGGTTTGGGTTTGGCAAGCGGCAGCCTCCCTCTCTTGAAATATTCTCCACACAGCCCAGTGCAGTAGGGCGCCAGAGCCAGAGCCCAGAGCCAGCCCTCTCCAGAGCTCCTGACCGCCCCATCCAAGCCCCAGCTCGGCCCTGCTTCCTTCCCCTCTCCTGCTCTTTCACCCTCTCCCTCTCTCTCTCTCTTTCACTCTTTCTATTCTCCTCTCTGCTCCATTCTCTCTTCTCCATCATGCTTCCTTCCTCTCTCTCTCTCTGTGTTTCGCCCTTTCTCTCCTTCAGTCTTTCTATTCTCTCTCTTCTTCTATTCTCCTTTCTGCTCCATCATGCTTCCTCCCTCTCCATTCGGTAACTTGCTGCTCTTGCCATCTTCTCCTTCTCTCCATTTCTCTGCTGTTTTTCCCTCTCTTTATTCTTTTCCCTCTCTGTCTGCCTCTCTCCGTCTGTGTCTGTCTGCCTGCCTGTCTGCCTCTCTCGGTCTGTCTGTCTGCCTCTCTCTGTCGCCCTGTCTGTTCATCTGTCTGTCTGTCTGTTTGTCTGTCTGTTTGTCTCTCTCTCTCTGCCTGTCTCCATCACTTTGGCTTTAGGGTGTTAAAGTGTGATACATGTAGGCCAGCAACACAAGCTGAAAGGCTAACAGAGTAGCCCGGCTGTCACAACACATCTTGGCCTTCCCATTGCTTATTATGACAAGGCCTCTTTTAATGCTCGTGCATGTGAAAGTGCGTGTGTGTGTGTGTGTGTGTGTGTGTGTGTGTGTGTGTGTGTGTGTGTGTGTGTGTGTGTGCGCTTTTGCGTGTGTTTGCATGTGTGTGTGTGTGTGTGTGCTGGTGTCACAACTACACATCCTCACACAAGACCAACAAAGCGAATAAAAAAAGCATAGTGTAAATGTGTGCATATGCGCTTGTGTGTGTGTGTATGTGTGTGTGTGTGTGTGTGTGTGTGTGCTTGTGTGTGTGTGTGTGTGCTTGTATGTGTGTGTGCTTGTATGTGTGTGTGCTTGTATGTGTGTGTGCATGCATATGTGTGTGTGCATGCATATGTGTGTGTGTGCATGCTATGTGTGTGTGCGTGTGTGATGTGTAGAGGGGGTGTGAGGAGCATAGTTTGCTGATGGGACGGCGGGGGGTACTCACCATGGAAAGTAGTTGATTCGTACCCTGTTCTTGTGAATGGCAATCCCAGCAGACATCACCCCAATTAATATCTCAGTGCTACTCTGATCCTGGAGAGCACAGAGGAGAGAGACAGACAGTCAGATAGACAGCATGTGAT
>CM059275.1:10159427-10171927 GCA_030347295.1 Setipinna tenuifilis
AGACGGGTTTGGGTTTGGGGGGGATGGGGTGGGGGAGGAGGCAGCAGGAACCAGATAATCGGTGCGCCTGCCTCCTCCTGCTGGGTAAGCTGGACCCATTTGTTCCCCTGCTCCCAGACATGAAAGCCGGGAAGATTAATGAAATTGGATGAATAATGCAGTGCGGCGGGAAAAGGGGGGGGGGGGTGTTGGATAGGTGCGGAGAGGAGTCGGGGGGTGGGGTGGGGTGTTGGTGTGTTTGACAGGTTACCTCTGACGAGGCACTTTCGGGGGGTTTGTGTGTGTGTGTGTGTGTGTGTGAGAGTGTGTGAGTGTGTGAGAGAGAAAAAACGGAGCGGAGAGTTTTTATTTTGACAGACTCGAAAACGGCGCCGTTTGACCTCCGGTTGAACTCTGGCTATTTTCCCTCCAACACATCCTGGCGAGCCCAATGCTTTTTACCCCCTCCGCGTGCTTCAGGCTGACTGAGGTGGCAGCTTTTTTTTTTATTATAAATATGACATGGCCCTGTCATTTAAATCCCACACTTCTGCGAGTTTATCTCGAAATATGATCGGGGCACCCCCCGTCACTTCTACACCACATCCTCTAAACACGATAGCGCCCTGTCATTTCAATCCCACGATATTACAAGATGCATTTCAAATATGACACCGCCCTGTCATTTATACTCTTTACACTTCTACTAAAAGGGCGACTAAATACGATAGGGCCCTATCACTTTTCACATCCCTAAATATGGCGAAAAAAGAGGGGCACCAGCCATTTTGAAACCATACTTTAACCCATGATGGCACACAAACTAGCTGCCACTCTCCTGGAGGGTGCCAGATAATCTGACCAATTGAGCTGCAGAAACGGGTAGCGGGAGGGCGGGGCTAAAGAAGGACACAGATGGTTGCTGGGGGCAACGAGAGGGGCAGCAAGAGTCCCAGTGCAGGGGATTATGGGAAGAGACAGGGTTGGAGGCACAGAAGGTGGGGCTGACCTAGGCCTTTGAAAGGGGGGTGGGGGGGGGTAGAGGCAGAGTAAAGGTAGTATGTGTTGGAATTTTGGGTGAGTGTGTGCATGCGCGTACATGTGTGTGTGTGTGTGTGCGTATGCGCATGTGTGTGGTGTGTGTGCGCGCCTCAGAGAGTGTGTGTGTAATGTGAGTGAGTGAGTGAATGAGTGTGCGTGTGTCCGTAAGTGTGTATGCACATGCGCACTCAGGTGTGTGTGTGTGTGTGTGTGTGTGTGTGTGTGTGTAAAATGGGACTCACCTGGCTGTCGGAGGTGTCGTCGGCCAGCTGGAGGCCGAAGTAGTCGCGCTCCGTCAGCTCGAGCTGCTTGAACACTAGATCCAGCAGGACCTGCCCCTGATCGTGCTTCTGCAGGGAGGAGTGGAGAGAGGGATGGAGAGAGAGAGAGAGAAAGAAATGGAGAGAGAGAGAGAGAGAGGGAGAGAGAGAGGGAGGGAGGGAGCGAGAGAGAGGGGGAGAGAGAAAGTGAGAGAGAGATGAAGAGAGAGAAAGAGGAAGGGAGAGAGAGAAGAGAAACATTTAACACTCCTTTATTGAGACACTGCTTCACATTCTCACATGTTTACATCATTAAGGACAAACGTGAAAACTACATGGGGGGTAGAGAGAAAGAGAGGAACAGAGGGGGACAGAAAGAGAGAAAGAAAGAGTGAGGAGGGGGTGGAGGGAGGAGAAGAGAGAGAAAAGAGACACTAGTACTTAATTAAACCACTGCTTTACAGTGTGGGTGGGGGGTAGGGGGTGGGTTGAGACGGAGAGGGGGAGACAGAAAAAGAGCCGAGTGAGAGAGAGAGAGTGAGAGTGAGAGAGAGACAGATAAACAATTCAACTGGTCTTGTCAGCTGTCCTGGAAACTCCATTATCCCGTAAAAAACGTAATATCTGGTTTCAAAACAAAACCAGCCACATGCAACAATGCTGGCCTGACCACAAGAAGCCCCACAAAGCACTGGGCTACGGAGACGCAGTCACAGCAAAGGGGGGGTGGGGATGGGGGGGTTACAGTGGCTGAGGTCAGGAGAGGGAGAGACACAAGAGAAAGAGAGCGAGAGCGGAGTGGCATGGAGGAGGTCAGAGAGAAAAACAGAAGGGAGGAGGACGACTTGAGAAGGGGAGGAGAGGAGAGGAGAGATGGGAGAAGGTCAAAGGAGAGTATAAAAAAGTGGGGTGGAAAAGGGAGGGATGAGAAGAAGGAGGGGGGGAAAAAAGCAGATGGAAAGGAAGTATGAGGACAGCCAAACAAAGGAAAGGGTGGAGGATGAAATGAAAGACAGATAGACAGACAGACAGATTCTTAAAAACAAAGAGAGAGAGAGAAAGAAAGAGAGAGAGAGGGAGGCATAGGGACAGTGAAAGAGAGAGAGGGATTGAGGTAGAGAGAGAGAGCGAGAGCAAAAGTGAAAGAGAGCGAGCAAGAGCGAGCGAGAAAGAGCGAGAGAGAGGGAGGGGGGCGGAGAGAGGGGGGAGAGCGAGATCGAGAGACTAAGTGATAAAGTGAGATAGTAAGTGGTACAGACAGAAAGAGCATTTTTCAAACGGACAGGTGAGATGAACAGATAGTGTAAGGCAGAGGGGCTGTGGGGAGAGTGGGGAGAGGACTGGGTCAACAACACGCTGGCAGACTGGGGCAGAGCTAGCAGGTCCTTGCAGCCTACAGCCAGTGATTGTTCTCTCAGAAACAGGCTGCTAGAACCCGCTAGAACCCGTCAGCAAGTATCCATGTCTCCTCCTTTGCTCCTCTTGCTAGGATGGCCAGGACAGAGAACAGAGCAAAAGAAGGGAGGAGAGGAGAGGAGAGGAGAAAGGAAGGAGAGGACAGGACAAGTGAGGAGGACAGGAGAGGAGAAGGGGAGGAGGAGGAGGAGAGGAGATTGTACCACAGCAAGGGCAAAACAGAGGAGACAGAGTGAGAGGAAGGTAGAGCAGATGAGCATTGGACGGAAGGAGCAGAGTGGAGCAGAGTGGAAGAGAGGAGGAGAGTGGAGAGGAGGAGAGTGGGGAAGACAAGAAGAAAGAAGAGTGGAGAAGAGGAGAGTGGAGAGGAAGAGAGTGGAGAGGATATGAGCGAAGAAGAGAAGAGGGGAGAAGAAAAGAGTGGGGAGGAGGAGAGAAGAGTGGGGAGGAGGAGAGTAGAGCAGAGGATAGAAGTGGAGGAGGAGAGTGGAGAAGAGAGGAGGAGAGTGGAGAAGAGAGGAGGAGAGAGGAGAAGAGTGGAGGAGAGAGGAGGAGAAGAGCAGAGCAGAATGGAGTTGGATGGTGCAGCAGCGCAGTGGGGCACAGGGAGACTAATAGGATGTGACACAGCATGGAAAACACGGCCAACCCCCAGGCTCACACACACACACTTACACACACACAGACAGACAGACACACACACACACTCTCCACCCCCTGCTGTCTACCGACAGATGAAGGCCGCCATTCCACTGCACCAACACACACTCCACTTAACACACACGCACACACAGACAGTCCACTGGACCAACAGACACCACACTCCTTTACCAAAAAAGACCAACACACTTTACTGCACCAAAACACACACAGATAATACTCGATTGCTTCATCAACTCACTCTCCACTGCACCACCAGGACAGCTACTGCACCAACACACACACACACACACACACACCTACAACACACACACACTCCACTGCACCAACACACACACACACCACTGCTGCTGCAGAAACCCAGTAAGGAGAGGCAAGGGGATACTGGAAGGACGATGGAACAGGAGGAGGGCAAGAGAGGGAGAGAGAAAAAGAAAAAGATGGCGTGGTACATGGATGAGGAGGGGTACAAAGAAATAGAGGAGGATATATGATGGGGGGAAGATGAGAGGAGAGGGGAGTAAATTAGATTTAAAGAAAAAAATGGAACAAAAGATGGTGAAAGACGGAGGAACAAAAAAAGGCATTCATCAAGCAACAAGCCTGAATGGAGGTGTGAACAGAGCTAAAAAAAAAAATGGAGGAAGAGGAGGAATGAGGGGACAAAATGGTCATGATGATGGAGAGATGAATGGAGAGATGGATAGAAGGTGATGTGGAGGACGGAGAGATGGATAGAGGGTGGTGATGTGGCAGGTAGAGATGGAGGATGACAAAGGGTGGAGGGGGGGGGTGAAGAGATGAGAGGAGCACTGGAGACAATGATGGAGGGAGGAAGGGATGAATCATGGAGGGATGGATGAATGAATGAATGAATGAATGAATGAATGACAAGGGCATGGGGAAGAAAGCAGTGGAGGAAGCAGAACAGAAAAATGTGTTGAGGAAAAAAAAATGACCAAAAAAGGAGGGGAGCGAGAGAAGGGATGGAGTGATACCAGAAGCGACCGAAAGGAGGAAGAGAAATGAACCCCTCCCACACACACACACACACACACAAAAAGGTTTGCTTTGCCCCTGTCTCCATGGCAACAGGGCTCAGTAGTTCTCCTGACAGAAGTAGTGGCTCATAGGTTGCTGGGTGTGTGTGTGTGTGTGTGTGTGCGTGTGTTAAAGAGTGGCCACACAGCAGGAGGGCCCTGTGTGTGTGTGCGTGTGCACGCACAAGTGTTTAACAATTAATGTGTGTATGAGTGACTGTGTGTGACTATGTGTGTTTGAGACTAGGTGTGTGTATGCGTGACTGCATGTGTGTGTGTGTGTGTGTGATGGTGCGCTGGATCTCCTGCACCACTGCAAAGGTCATGTGTGTGCCACCAGCAAAGGGACAGCCATGGGCTGGTCTCTGCACCCCCCCCCCCCCCCCCCCAACACACACACACACACACACACACCCACCCTCAAGGTGGGTAGTAGCGAGTAACAGGCACCCATGCAGAAGTGTACCGCTCTCTCCACACCAGCCCCCCACCCCCCACACACAAACAACCACCACCTACCAAAGACCTGCTCACATCCACACAGGCTGGAAGGCTACAGTGATTAAGCTGAAATGATCTATAGATCTTAAGTGACAAGCTGAAACTAATTACAGCAAAGGAGCTTAAGTAATAGAACTGAAATGCTAGAATGATTGGTACAGCCGGATGATCGAGCTAAACTGATTGATAAACTGATAGAGGTGAAGTGATTGATAAACTGGTAGAGGTGAAGGGATGGCTAAGGTAATGGAGCTAAATAGCTTGATGTACTGATAGGAGATGAAGGTATTGCTGCAGTGAGAGAGCTAAACTGATAAGATCTGAAATTCAGCTCTCCTGAAGAGCTGAAGTGATTGATAAACTAAGATGAAATGATAGATTAACTGCTAGAGCAGAACTGATTGATCAACAGATACAGCTGAACTGGTTGTCAAAGCAATGGAGCCAAGCTGCTAGAGCAGAGGAAACACAAATGATGTCACATCCTGTTTGGACAGAAAATCTCCATGGCGATGCTTCTTCCACTACAGAGGAAGAGATTCATGTGGTACGAATTAATGCATCATTACAAAACCACCAGATAAAGCTTATTAGACATTTCATCACATTTAATAAACTATCAATCTATGAAGCCAGAAATGTCTCATGTCTGTTTTTATCTTGACAACTATTCATCCAATCCAAGTTTTTATTTTATGAGCAGTGATTGTACCCAAATTCACCATCTCATATCCAGACACTGGCTGGGAGGCGACCTTGTCCCAAAGCTGGACCAGGTGCTTTGAGTTTTATCACATTACAGTACAGAAACAAAAAGAGTAATACAAAAATTAAACAGGAATGAAAAGATGATTTAAAAAACAAAAAGGGAACATGTCAAGAAAATATATGAAGCTGCAGAAGAGCCATACAGTAATTACATATCCGACAGCCTACATTAAGCGCATACAGCCAAGTAGAGAAAAAGAAGGCTAAAAAAGGAGGCAAAAATGAAGACGCAGACCCTATCTATGTCGGAGTTAAACGCTAACTGGTATTTCCTGCTGGCGGCGTGAGACTGTGGGTCTAATTGGCAGGCTGGCGTTTAGTGCGCATTCCAGCTTTGATATCCGACATTAAAGGCAGACTACTGTGACCGTGCGGTGCTCCAGGCTACGCTAACAAGCACATGCTGCTAACCATCTCAACGCAACATCATGGCTCCAGGCTATGCTAACGCAGCACAAGCTAACTCGCCATGAACACCCCTCATTAAAATTCCGCTCATACTTCCTGATAGCAGAGGCCTCCCAAATTTGAACAAAAAATAAGTTACAAAAAAAAGAAAAGCCCAACAAATAAATGAATGAAAGAAAATTAATTCAGATAGGCCAAGGGCTTGAAGGTTCATTCATTGTTTGATAACACCAGGGGTGTCCCAAAATACTTCAGAAAGTAAAAATCCTGGCACATACGCTCAACGCTCAACACACACACACACACACACACACACACACACACACACACTTAGAAATTCACAAGAAGTAATAAGCCAAAACTGACAAAAAAATGCAATGCAGGGGACACTGGGCGTCAACTGGGTTGTTGCCCAACACATACTCATGTTCAAGTCCAGCCAGCAGCCATTTCCTGACCCCACCACCACATCCCTCTCTTTCACTTGCTTCCCATCAATCATCGCCGTTCCATCCAAAAGGGCGGGAAGAACAAAAATAAATATGCACAAATATCACTGTAAATCACTGTCCTCACTTTAAAGTCACTCCAACAAACCATCGTCTCTAAGGCAGACAGTACAGCTAGGCCGGGAGCCAGGTCCACTTCTTAACGATGTTTTTTGCGACCTTTTTCACTATTATTTCCTGTTATCAACTTGTGATGGCCCAAGATATAAGGTAAGGGCCACCTCCAACTCGTCCCCGGTTGGTCTCAGGGCCCTAATTTGGAAACACTGCTGATGAAATTATTTAACTGTAAATATTAAGGTACTGCAACTGCATAAGTAGTTAAATAAATACCCCATGCAAAAACTTTGCATGGGGTATTCTGACACATAGAGAAACTAGCAGAACAAATATTTCTGGGGCTTCCTGCTTTTCTACTGTCAAATATTCCTCCAGCAGAGAGGCTTACGTGTGGTGCCTTTGGGCTGCTGGTGGAGCTCCTTCAGTGGGGAGACGGCAGCCAGGCGGCCCTGGGTCCCGGACTGGAGGTCTCAGCACAGGCCGAGCTTTTTATAACCACCTCGCACTTCCAGCTGTCTTGCGGCTGCCTAAAAGCATCGGGGCAATGTGCAAATGCAGCCTTTCTGAACCACCGGCTATGCATTATTCACACGCAGTCAAGTCGACTGAGGAAGCCAGGCAGGCAGTGCGCACACAGACATACACACACGTGCGCGCGCACACACACACACACACGTCTGCAATCACTTACTCACACTGGCGCACACACATATCCACACACGCGTAGAGACACAAATGTCTACACTCACTCACACCAACAGTCACGCAGACACAGTCTCTGACTCTTACACACACACTCACACACATACACACACAAAGTGACTCGTTTAAGGTCCCTCCTGGCGGCAGCTGTTGATGCAAGTGGTGCTGATGTGGAGGTCAAAGGTCAGGCCACCAACTGAGGCCTCAGGCTGACACGGGAGGAGGAGGAAGAGGAGGATAAGGAGAGGAGAGATGGAAAAAAACACCCCATTTTACTTCCAGACCTGGAACTTAGATGAACTTTGCACAACAGAGATGTGATGTTATATGTCATAAGAACACAGCTTCCTCTACTTAACTTACTGCTGTCACCAGCAGTGTTGGGATAAAGCACCGGTGTGTGAGTGTGTGAGTGAGTGTGTGAGTGAGTGTGTGAGTGAGTGAGTGTGTGAGTGAGTGTGTGAGTGAGTGTGTGAGTGAGTGTGTGAGTGAGTGTGTGAGTGAGTGTGTGAGTGAGTGTGTGAGTGAGTGAGTGAGTGAGTGAGTGAGTGAGTGAGTGTGTGAGTGAGTGAGTGTGGGTGGGTGAGTGAGTGAGTGAGTGAGAGAGAGAGAGAGTGTGAGCCAAACATCTGGCTCCACAACGCAAAATGTGAATCTTTACCAGACACTGACAAATAAATGGTAAATTTCACAAGCCACTCAACAGTAAATTATTATTTTGTGTCCGAAATCTACCAGCCACTTTTTTTTAAATATTTTACCAGCATATTGCTGGTGGCTGGTGCGTATATCCGTCCCTGAACAGTGGCATGTTAGTCATGTCCCTGTCGGTATCTGATGGATCAGAAACCTGCTCAATCTGTGCATAATTAGGCATCAGGAAGAGGGACTGATTGGCCTGCCTGTGTGTGTGTGTATGTGTGTGTGTGTGTGTGTGTGTGTGTCTGTACTAGACATATTGCGCTGCCTGAAATGCTTCACAGCTCAGGAAAAACATCTGGTGTGTTGAAGACAATTTATTTGCGGTTAGAAAAAAAACGTTGTGGTTGTCTGCATGCGCACAGTGGATTGGGTGCCGACGGTCTGCTTTGACTGTTAAGCACTTTCAGTGGAGTGGAAAAAAAGCGCTATATAAACACAAAAATGGTGTTTGCCGTTGTGGGTGCGGAACGCTTTCATCTTTGACCTCGCCCATGTTTGAGACACCAGCTGACCACAGGTGACCTGTACCCACCGTCATTTCTACTCTCCCTGATACGAGATGATGATGATGATGATGATGCCCCAGCAGACCACTCAGATCCGCCGACACAGTAACTAATCAATCGCTCCGATTTACCCAACACGTTTACCAATCAAATGCCTCGATTTACAAACCTTTTACAAAGTCAAACGCTTTTTGGTTGTATGGACACGTTTACCAGTAAAACGCCTTGATTTGTGTCGATCTCAGCTGTTGACCCCTGACCTTTACCCCCATCCCCTGATCCCCAAACCCCCCCCCCCACCCAACCCCCCACCCCCGGAGGCGGGCTGTGTTATGCAGGCAGCATGCGGGGCGCTGAGGTGTACAGGAAGTCTGGGGGGGGGGGGCAGGGGGAGACACGGGTGTGTTGTGTATAAATAAGTCAACAGTGGAGGAGTGTGTGTGGGCTAAATAAGACATCTGTGCGCTGTGGGCATGTTCTCTGCACAAGAGTGGGGGAAGGGGGGAGAACGCTACCTTTCTTTCTCATTCTCTCCCTCTCTCTCTCTTCTTTCTCTCGTTCTTTACCTCGTTCTTTACCTTCCCTCCATCTTCCACCTCCCCACCAGTACATTTAGGCTCCCTTCATGTACAAGGAGAAGCATCATCTGTCTGTTCCACGCATCACTGCTCACATGACTGGTATTCATGCAAAAATAACAACACAAACAATATCGGAGTTTAATCTTAGACGGCACAGGATTATATGACGGTAACGTTACATTTTGTCTGTATTTGTGAGTTCTCGGACAACATAAAGAAATACAGACGAAATGAATCATATCGTATACAAAAAAATGCTCCATCCTTGTCCGTGTCTGTCCCCACACGTATGTACTCTTCTCCACCACTAGTCTCTCCATCCTCTCTTGTACGCCACCTCCCCAACCTACTCTTCTCTTCTCCTCCACTCCATCACTCAATTCTTGAGTCAGACCTCCTCCTTCTCTTCCTCCTCCACTCACTATTCCTCTGTACCTTTTCATTTCTCCATCCTTCTCCCTTTTCCGTAAATTCTCCCAGACCCTCCCCCCCAATCATCATCATCTTTTCCATGTCTTCATCTCAGGCTTTCATTTTCTCTCACTCCCTCTAAAGCTAGGAACAGACCTCTACATTTTTAACCCCCTGATTCTGATACAATGGAACGTCAAGGCCCGTCATAGCTAGTCTGAGGTAAATCCAGCATCGGTCACAGAGCTTAATCAGAAGATGAGTGGTTGGTCATGGTTGTTGGGGGAAGACAGAGATAAATCTAAAACGATGCTTTCCAATATTGACGCAAGTCAAATTGAATCAAACACGTTTGATATGATCCATACCAGTTATTAGTTCTATGTTGTCGTTGTCTTTCTCCTCATCCATATTCCCCATGTTCCCTCTCTTTTCTCCTCTCCTTCACCCACCCCTCATCTTCCACTCCTCTGGGCCCTCATCTTTCCCTCCATCTTCCCCCCTTTGTTCAGTCTTTGTCCTTCTCCCTCATCCCATCCTGCTCTCTGAAGTCTGGATGTAAGCTGCTGCTGGCTTCATCTGATGGAGCTCCACGCACGCACGCACGCACGCACGCACGCACGCACGCACGCACGCACGCACGCACGCACGCACGCACGCACGCACGCACGCACGCACGCACCCCCCGAGTCAGCCAGTGGAAGACACAAAGAACAGCTACAAACACACTCGCAAGGCTACTCTGTTAAAGCCAAACCTGGACTGAGCCAGCTGGAGGTACTGAGATGGATGTGTTTGTGGAGAAAGAGATGGATTGTGTGTGTGTGTGTGTGTGTGTGTGTGTGTGTGTGTTTGTGTGCGTGTGTGTTTTTCCCAGTGTGACCATTAGTGCTTGTATCTGGGGTGCGAGCCGGATGTACTGAGATTGATGTGTTTGTGGACGAGCACGCGGATAGTGTGTGTGTGTGTGTGTGTTTGTGTGAGTGTGTGAGTGTGTGTGTGTGTGTGTTGCCAGCACATATGCTGTGGCAGGCAGGGACAGACTACAAGACACATGGCAAAGTATGTCAGCCGCCTTGAATGCTATCTGCCCTGTGCACACATGAGCATCTACACACACATGTACATACAGGCACATCTGCACCCACACACACACACACACACACACACACACATATGCACCCACATGCATGCAAAAACATGCATCACCCACACACACACACACACACACACACACATATATATATGCACCCACATGCATGCAAAAATCACCCACACATACACACATGCACATATGCACCCCCACACACATACAAACATCACCCACATGTATGCAGGCTTGCACAAACCCAAATACACACACACACACACACACACACCCTACCCCTCTTCAGTTACCCCAACCCCCTCTGTTGCCCATCTTCCCTTTAAGCTCACTGCAAGCCCCCTTTGTTTCTGCCCCAAATCAACCCCCCCCCCCCCCCATCCCCCCCTTTAATCCGCTCTCAGTGTAGCCTGGCCCCGAATGTCAGAATCATATACCGACATGCTGATTAGTACAGCAGCACGCCAGTTCATAGTGTGTGTGTGTGTGTGTGTGTGTGTGTGTGTGTGTGTACCTATGGTTATGTGGAAATAGGGCATCCCACAGAGAGAAGTGAGCACATTAAGGTTGGGTATCCTCTCCAGGTGCAGTATACATCCACATACACAGATACACACGTGTGTATACAGCCCACTTATAAACCTTTGTACATTTTGTATTAAACTAATCAAGGAGGAAATTTACTACATTATATATATATATATATATATATGTGTGTGTGTGCGTGTGCGTGTGCGTGAGTTAGTGAGTGAGTGAGTGAGGGAGTGAGGGAGTATAAGAGCGAGACAGACAGAGAGAGAGAGACAGAGCGAGAGAGACAGAGCGAGAGAGACAGATAGAAAGAAACAGAGTGAGTGAAAAAAACGAGTGAGAAGCTGTGCATTAATGTCACACAAGCGCACACACACACAGACTATGGCCGCTGTGAGTGAGTGTGACATGGCTCGTGGTATCCCCACCACAACTATGCCCAGCACACACACACAAGCATGGCCATCAGAGCACTGCTAAAGTCCTGGCCCCTCGTGTTTATGTGGGGAATTAGTGTGTATATGTGTGTGTTTGGACATCATAAATCTTCCAACCGAGTGCGTGTGTGTGTGTGTGAGCGTATGTGCATGCGTGTGCATACAGAGTAGGTAGAGCTATAGGTACAGGTCTGCCTGGCTAGAAGGTCCTACCTGTCTGTGTGTGTGTGTGTCTGTGTGTGTGTGATTGAGATGTGTGTTTAGGGGCACACAGTGAGATAGACAGTTAAATGCGTGTGATTCTGTGTGCTTGTATATTTCAATGTGTAGTGGATATGGTGCTGGTTGACTGTACCTACTTCTGTGTTGGGTGGACAGCACTAGTGTGTGTGCGTGTGTGTGTGTGTGTGTAATTGTGCTGATGACACTGTTTTTGAGTGCAGTGGTGTTCCCGGTGCATGTTAGCACTTGCTGTGAATGTATGCGTGCGCGCATGTGTGTGTGTGTGTGTGTGTGTGTGTGTGTGTGTGTGTGTGTGTGTGTGTGTGTGTGGTGCTGCTAGCGAGAGCAGCGGCACTCCTGGTGCGTGTGTGTGCTTGTCGAGTGTGTAGCCTGGAGAGAGGTGGCTCGCGCTCTGGAATGCTTGGCATCTAAGGAGCAGCAAACAGCCCCGCAGAGACCCCTTCCAAAACCAGCAACACACACACACACACACACACACACACTCTGTACATCCATTTACACATACACACACTGAAACACAAAGTTATACTAACTCACCAATACACTCACTCACACATACACACACAGACAGAAACAGAAACACACCCACCCACACACACACACACACCATGTACACTCATTCACACACATACAGACAGAA
>CM059275.1:10176927-10209427 GCA_030347295.1 Setipinna tenuifilis
GGACTATGATGACATTGTATGATTTCTTGTCTACCACACACACTCTCCCTTTCTCGCTCACGAACACACACAGGAAACTGCAGTGACAGTGTGACAAAAAGGCAAAAATCCCCTTAGCAAACAAAAACCACTAGAGGGTATGAGACCCATATGAGCACACACACACACACACACACACACACACACACAGCGAAGTGCACATGGACAAGTGCATCAGTGTGTGTTATCTAGTCTCTGGTAGAGAGTGCAGGAAACATGAGCCCTCCAGTACAGTGTGTACAGGCCAGACAGGCTTTGTGTGTGTGTGTGTGTGTGTGTGTGTCACATAGAACATTATAGACTAAAGCATCTAAGAGATGCCTCTCTCTCATACACTGACACATACACACACACCATTACTATTTTTCAGTCTCTTTCTCCTTCACACACACTACACACACACAATAAAACCCACAGTCAAAGGGGGAACAAGACAGAACAATAACAGCCCCCACCCACAGATAGGAAAATACAACTACCACAGACAAAACACACACACACACACACACACACACACACACACACACACACACACACACACACACACACACACACACACACACACACACACACACACACACACACACACACACACACTTCTATGAATGAAACCTTTCCATTTGTCACGCTTTAAAGGTGGCCTCCATCACCCACCTCAGTGCGTCTGGAAGATTTCCAGGAAGGCAATGTCAAATGATTGACATTTAAGTTATCGTCCAATTCGCGTTATGTTTTTAACAAAAAAAGGAAAAGAAAAAGAAAAAAAACAAAAACAAGAGACACTCTGCACCGCAATCAATGCATTATTCAAACGCTTACAAACCCCCCGAGCTTCATTAAGTCAGTGAGTCTCTCTCTCTTCCACACAGTGACACACACACACCCATACTCTCTCTCTCACACACACACACAGAGGAGTCAGGAGTCCATTTGCTGGGGCCAGCAGCACTGAGAGCCCTGTCTTCTCAGCCGGACATGACACCACACCATCCGCGGCCCACAAGAGAGGCCCCTCTGTTGACACCCCCCAACCCCCCACCCCCCCAGACATCCCGCACCCCCACCCCCCCAGACATCCCAACATCCCGCACCCCCACCCCCCACTCTACTAAGCCAGGGTGTCTCTGTGTCCATCACTCTCTCTTTTTCTCTCCTCCTCTCTCTCTCTCTCTCTCTCTCTTTCTCTCCCTTTCTCTCCTAGTCTCTATCTTCTGCTGTCAGCCAGTGAACAGTGAGGCCATTATGCAGATCTGCTCTCTGTGCCAGCGCTGCCCAGGCCACTCATTCAGACCCAGCGGACAGACGGAGTGGGAGAAAGAGAGAGAGAAGAGAGAAAAAGAGAGAGGGAGCGGGAGAGAAAGAAAGAGAAAAGGAGGGAGGGAGGGAGAGAAAGAAAAAGGGAGGGAGACAGAGAGAGAGAGAGAGAAACAGTGGGAGATGAGATTAAGAAAGAGAGAGAGAGAGAGAGAAACACAGAGAGAAAGAGGGGGAGAGAGGCAGAGAAAGGATAGATAGACGGACAGAGAGAGAAAGATAGAAGGAGGGAGGGCGCAAGCGAGAGCGAGAAAAAGAGAGGGTTGTAGCCAGTTGTCATGTCCCGAATTGAGGAAGTGGGTGACCCTTTACGCAGTGGTGTGTCTTCTTCACCTTCGCCGCTTATCCAGATAAACACGCACAGCACTGCTTTTACCAGCCATTATTCATTAACTTTACCTTATTCATTTATTCACTTCTGCGGGCCTATTTTTTTTTTAACCCAAACAGATAAACCCAGAAGATACAGAATTGTATTAAAATATGTCTATTTTCATAACATAAAAAATCTAACTTGACAATAGACATATGAAGGAAGAAGGATATATACTAAAGCAGTACATTATAGGATGGACTATGGGGGGGGGCATGGAGACAGTGAAAGAAAGAGAATGAGAGATGGGGACTGATATGGATGGAATGAAAAAGGGGAAGAGAGGGAGGGAGACGAGACAGACAAGGAACGAATGAAAGAATAAGACAAAAATCAGTGAAAGAGAGGAATAGAAGCAGAAAGAGAGGGGAAAAGGAAGAGACAGAGACAGACAGGGGGAGAGGGAGAGAGACAGAGACAGAGACAGAGAGACACAGAAACAGGCAGACAAAGACAGAGGGAGACAGGGAGGGAGAGAGAGACAGACAAGGAACGAATGAAAGAATAAGACAAAATCAGTGAAAGAGAGGAATAGAAGCAGAAAGAGA
Source organism: Setipinna tenuifilis (assembly GCA_030347295.1). Lineage (NCBI taxonomy): Eukaryota > Metazoa > Chordata > Actinopteri > Clupeiformes > Engraulidae > Setipinna > Setipinna tenuifilis. The sequence continues at coordinate 10,179,202 of CM059275.1, forward strand.
GGGAAAAGGCAGAGACCGAGAAAGACAGAGGGAGAGAGGAAGAGACAGAGACAGACAGAGGGAGAGACAGAGAGAGAGACGGACAGACAGGCAAAGAGAGACACAGAATCAGGCAGACAAAGACAGAGGGAGACAGGGAGGGAGAGAGAGAAAGAGCTTGAGACTGGCATGGGGTGTCTGAGTATCACACACATGCCACACTCCGATCCTAGTGCCCCCTGGGCTGCTTGCCCCTCCCTCCCTGGAGCTGCAGCAGCCAGAGGGGGGGTGTGGCCCTCGTCAGACACCACTGCCTCTGGTGGGAGATGGCAACCTCCTGGTCAAAAACCCTTAGCTGCCTGTGAGACAGACACACACACACACACACACACACACACACACACACACACACACACACACACACACACACACACACACACACACACACACACACACACACACACACACACACACACACACACACACACACACACACACACACACACACACACACACACACACACACACACACACACACACACACACACACACACACACACACACACACACACACACACACACACACACACACGGCTCTGGCGGGAGATTGCTACCTCCTGATTAAACCCTTAGGGTGGTGTTCAGCTCTTGCAATGTTTGACATTTGTCATTTTATTCTGGGATACACACACACACAGACAGACACACATGTACACACACACACACAGACAGACACACACACATGCATGCACACACCACGGACAGATAGCCAGCATGAGCAAAGGTCACCAGGGAAGAGGCCTCATGCCATGGCCACAAACATCACTCAGCCTGCTGACCTTTGCTAAGAGAGGGCCGCACGTGACCGCCTGTCAGAAGAGCTTACTTCACACACACTCGGCTTACTTGTTAAGGGACACATGAATGAACGTCAACACACACACACACACACACATACTGTAGTGCATGGCCTGGGTGTGCACACACACACGCACGCACAAATACAAGATTCAGTGCATGGGCTGGGTGTGTGTATGTATACACACACACACACACACACACACCAGTGCATGCCTGGACACACATACATACACACACACACACACACACACTGTAGTGCATGGCATGGGTGCACGCATGCTTCAGTGCATGGGCTGGACGTGTGTGCATACACACACAATGCAGTGCATGCCTGGACACACAAACACACTCACACATTTTTGGAAGCTTTCAGAGGCACATAAGCCCAGCACAGCTGCAGCAGTGGCGGCTCCAATATGAATCAGTGACCAATTAAACTGATGCTCTCCAATATGGTCCCCTCAGGCCTGCATGGAGCCAGTCTGCACTCACCTACAGCAGGGCTGCATGGAGCAAGTCAACCATCACTAACATAAAGCATGTCCACCTTCGCCTACAATACACAACTGAATGAAGCACGTCTACCATCACCTAGAATAGCACTGCATGGAGAAAGTCAACCATCACATAAACACAACACATAAAGCATGTCTACCTTCGCCTACAATACACAACTGAATGAAGCATGTCTACCATCACCTAGAATAGCACTGCATGGAGAAATCCCTAGTGTAGCACAGAACTGAGAACTACCCCCCCCCCCCAATTTCCCACTGACAACATTTTTACACATGACTCTTACATAGAACGGTACTGGATGACCTTTCACATTCTGCCAGTACAAATAAGTGCACGTACCCACTGTATCTCTGCCCGTCACTGGACAGTGTGGGTGAAATTGAAATGACAACCTTTTCCACTGACTTTACTTTTAGCCTATGTCAAGCCATGTGGAATCCATCACACCGCTGAAATTTGTAAACCAAATCATCATCCATGAAATAGCACATTCGCATCACCAACTCCATTACAATTACATATGTGAAGAAAAACAAATGTCATGTTTAATGAATCCTCTTTTAATGAATTTCCTTTTTTCAGGCCTGGATATAAAAGAACGTCTAATTCCCACTACTATTCTCGGATTTCAAAGACCGTGGGAACCGGGGTGGACAGGCCCGGTCCAACTCGGCAGGCAGGATGTGGCCTGGACCCGGTTGAGAGCCGGACCCGTCCCAGAGTCCCCGAGTCTCTTTGGGGACATCTTTGGATCTGGACACTGATGTTATACGGGCACGCGTGTGGAAGAACCCAGAAGATAAGCACAAGAGGAAGATGGCTGACAGCGGGAGACTTATGCCACTACAAGGTTACACAAAAACACACAGTGCAGTTTTGTTGTATTGATTGACTGTAATACACAAATGGTAATGGTACTCTTTAGCTGCACTGTAATGCTAGACATGGTGCCAATAGGAAACAAATCAGTCTATTGTGACTGCCACAAACAAACACACAGTGAATGACATTAATTCACTTATGCGGAAAAATACTAGACTATGCGTACAGTACATCTCTACTCTACTAGGCCTTCAAGATGCAGCCAGAATAGCAGTTAGCTTAGATGTGGAGAAACTCTTTTGTTTGTTTAGTTCAGTTTATTGCCATTTTAACAGCTGTGGTCATTAAGGGCCATTACAGATTAAAATAAATAAACATATAAATATTACAGAAGACCCCATACTATAAAACAAGTAAATTATATCAGTTTCTTAAAACCAAGACATGCAAGGAAGTTTAAAACTTTTAAAGGTGGGGGAGAAACTCTTTTAAAATATGAGCAGTCACTACATTCGTGAATGAAAACAGCGTTAAAATAGTTTTCCTGCTTAGCTTAATGCTAGTGGCCTACTTGCCATCCCTTCTTGCTGTGTCATCAGGTCTCACACAATCCATTGTTCTCTCCAAAAAAAGGCTTTACACAAGTCACCACAAACAGGGCAACATACAAGTATCTGTACCATGTGGTGGTGTAGAGAGAGAGAAATCATATTTCATGTCTTGAGTGAAAATTAGTTTCATTTTACATCAAAGGTTTTTTCCATGACCCATTTTTTACCCCTTTGAAAAGTAATGAAATGACACGTTGAGCCAGTGAGTGAGGATCTATGCCTGTACTTGTTGGAGACTAATCCCGCCCTGAACATGTTGTGGACATCTGAAGACAGCGTCAGTGACCTTTCTAGGAGTCAGGTCTTAGCGACCCCTCTAGGATCAGGCTTCGGCACCGGTGGCTCCTCTAAGAGTCAGCCTGTGGCACAGATGACCTTTGCAAGGGGTGGGGGGGTGGGTCACGCACCAGAGGGGCTGTTTGCAAGGGTGGGTGGCGCAAGAAACAGCTGGTGACTGCCTAAGCACACATGGACCAGGGACTGCAGAGAGCAAGGGAACAAGGGAGGTATGGAGAGAGAGAGAGAGAGAGAAAGAAAGGAGGAAAGAAAAAGAGAAATAACTAGAGAAAGAAAAATTGAGGCAATGAAAGAAAGAGAGAAAGAAAGAGATGGATAGAATGAGAAGAAAGAACGAGAGAAAGTAAAAAGAACAAGAGAAAGTGGAACAAGGAAAAAGAACGAAGAATACCCCATGACCCACTGATGGGGGCGGTGGGGTCTGTAAGCCAAATGACAACAACCCCTATCCCACTCCCTCTCCATTCATACCCCCCCCAGGGTCCTCCGTGGCCCCCCCAGTATTCGCCCCTGTGCTGCCAGCCAAGGCTGCACTCTGGAGCTCCGCTCTGCTCGTTCCCTTTTCTCAGGCTTTTATTTTGGGGCTTATTTGGACTCCTCAGGGCTAAGGGCTTTGTGAGTGCACACACACACACACACACACACACACACACACACACACACACACACACACACACACACCTCGCTGCACCAGTGGAAGATCACAAGAACACTGAGCGATCGGGCCACAGACAGAAAGTGAGAAAGAGAGACGGGGAGGGAGGGAGGAAGGCAAGGAGGGAGGGAAGGGGGGAGAGAGAGGGAAAAATGAGAGGGAGGAAGAAAAAGAGGGAGGGAAGAAGAGAACGAGTGATGGATGAGAGAAGGAGGGGGCAGAGAGCGTAAAAAAAGGGCAGGAGACGGAGAAAGATTTACAACTCCTACATTCCTCACGACAACATGCACTAGAGTAGGCTTGGCCTGGAGTCTCTCCCTCCTCTCTCCCTCTCTCTCTCTCTCTCTCTCTCCCTCTCTCTTTCCCTCTCTTTCACAATCTCTCACTCTCTCCGGGGGTCAGGTCTCAGAGGGAAAACATCCAGTGTCTAACAAGGCACTTCCAGTGTCTCCCACCGCACTCTCACAAGGACACAGCTAGGAAAACCACGGCCTGATTGGACACACTGCCAGACCTCCTTAGCCACCAGCGGTGCCATCAGATCTCTTTCTCCATCAGGTCTCAGATCTCTTCCCCTCCACCACACAGAGACACACACACACACAGACCGACAGACACACACACACTCTCTTCAGTCCAACAAGAAAAACAGCTTCTCCAGTTGTAACCGTCACCTGAGCTCCAGACTCAGGGGGTGAACTTCAGGTTATGTGTCTCAGTGTTGCTAAGAGTAGCCCAAGGCCATCAAATTCGAGATATTCTTTGCCATGAAAAACTGCAGGGCTATATTTAGCGCCCTGCATCGCCTGATAAAGTAAACCATCAATTACTGTATCCAAAACAGATTTAAAAAGACATCAAGGTTTCATTTCACGAAGTCGTGTGCAAGAAGAAGGAGGGAAAGAATGGCCAGAAAGTAAGCAAGCAAGAAAAAAAAAAGAAAAACAGCCTTGCTCTGCTACTTACTTCCATGTCAATTGCAGGCTGTTGCGTAAGTGGGTGGGCGAACAAACAACCCTCTACCCTGCACCACCTCACCGAGACCTTCCCTCGGTTCAGGTGTCGTAGTGGTTCTACAGGACAAGAAAGTTCCAGATTGCAGCAGCCTTCCATGACCCCGTTGTGGGTAGTAAGGCGTGTCCTACTGCCAAAGAACCTAAACCAGTGGTTCTTAACCTGGGTTCGATCGAACCCTAGGGGTTCGGTCAGTTGGTCTCAGGGGTTCGGTGGAGCCTCGGTGGAACCGTTAATGCACGGTTCATGTTGTGCACCAGTAAAAAAAATCATATATATATATATATATTATTTTTTTTTACTAAAGAAGGGTTCGGTGAATGAGCACATGAAACTGGTGGGGTTCGGTACCTCCAACAAGGTTAAGAACCACTGACCTAAACAAATGCCCCCCCCCCGCCCCCAACCCTCCAACACACGTTCACACTTCACATGAGCTGCTTCCATCTCTCAGCTGCCACGCCAAGCACACCAGGTGCACTACAGATCATGAGTCAACACCAGGATCAGCCTCCAAATCAGAGGCACAATGCAGAGACCCCTTAGGGGGAGCATACTAGGTTACTCTCAGAGCCATTCAAGCTCTGAGTCTGGGACAGGCCCTGGCCCTGCTTGTCTACTCTTTAGTTTAGAGGCATGGCTGACACAAGTAGCAAGCCCTGCTGGAGCACTTCCAAGAAATAAGAGGCCAGCGGCGTGTCATACTGTAGAGTCCTCACACACGCAAACAAGGTTGAGACCAGCCCTGACTCACACTGTTGTACTCTTTCAGACTTCAAGACTTCTACAGTCATTGAATAGTTGTCTGTACAATAAAATTAGATGAATAACACAGGAGAAGAAAGAAAAGAAAGCACCTAAGTGGATAGCCTGTACCTGCTGCGTCCATACGTGCCACCATCTTGGATCCAATTCAGGTCCATTAGAAGTTTGGGACCAGCAGTGAGTCATGCTGGTGATGGATACTACAGTCAGGTGCAGGTCATACTGGTATACTCTGAGAGCAAGGGGTCGAGGCTGGAAGTGTGTCATACAGGCATTGTGCAAAGCATGAATTTGAGAATCTCTCTGGGTCATCCTACTGTACTTTCAAAAGGCAGGTGAGACCAGCAGCGTAATACTGCAATACTGGTCAACTCCTTGAGACAAAAGTTTTGAGACCAACCCTGAATCACACTGGTGTTCCAGCAGAGGCAAGAGGTTACGACCAGCGGCAGGGGCGAGGCGGGGTCACACTGGTTTACTCTGGCAGAACACAGTGCTGCCTTTCCCCAGAGCAAACAGAAACTGTACTGTTTCACAAAGCTGCCCACTCAGCAACAAATCAGAGCCTGTTGCAGATCCCGGCCAAATCCATCCTCAACTAAGCCAACACATGGGGGAACCCCTCAGCTGATCTAGAACAGCAAGGCTGAGATGTGGGATACCCCCAGGCCGATCTAGAACAGCAGAGCAAATCCCTTCTGGGACAGTTCAATGGACGTCTATTATTACATCCGCTGTAGAACACTGGTAGAACACACTACAGATGTTCAGCATTTATTTTTTTGACTTATGATTGGACAAGTGGCTTTCTGGAACATTCCACAGCAGCACCCACTGGGGCTAATCTTTTAAGGTATATCAAACAGAGTGGCTACTGGTAGTCACTGAACTGTAGAACACCCTACAAATATTATTACAATACAACAATACCACCTGAAATTGGTTGGGGCTTGAACAAAACTACTTGGGAGTTATTTCACCAAAACTCAATTCTATTCCTCAGGGTACCTACTCAAATCCAAGTACTTTTTCAAGCCTTTTAGCCTTTTCTTGCTGTGGTAAATCGTATATTCATCAACATGTTTTTTTTCCCCACTTTTATGCATCCCATGAGGGACTGTATAGGTTTGCAATAAAATTCAAAATTGAGTCACAAAAGTGCAGATTAAACATGATGTGCGGAACACTCATACAACACCTAATATTACGCATAGACAATCAGTAATCAATATTACGAACCCGCTGGTACTAGGCCTTCGCAAGCAGTAAAATCAATACTCTTGTCAGTTGCTAACCTGGTTATAGTGGTTGTGTCATGAGAGCTCGGAGCATTGAGCTGCATGGTGTTGCGCCATGGTGTCTGCCATGTGGTTGTGTTGCTGCGAGATCTTGGCGTGTCAAATCAGAGGTGTTGAATAATGGCAGCTATAAGACTGGAGGTTTCGGCGGACATCTGTGATGAAAATCTGGCTGGTGTGGTGTGGTGCGATGATGTGTAATATTTGGGTATGCGGGGCATCCCTGATGACACATTTCATTGTGGCTGCGTTATGATTTTGAGCTGGCATCCCTGGGGGCGGGGGCATTTCCATCAGGTGGTTTTGTGACGATCCAAGAAAAAAAAAAGACAGAGCAATTGGTAAACCTGCTAATAAAAGAGTCTCGAGGCACCACTTTTCTTGCAAAGCAAAAGGTACATGGCTGCTCTATTAGGAGATGTACATCTTGCTTTTAGTTAACATATGACTGCAGTCAAACACTGTGGTAATGTTATGGTGCCAAGAAGGTACCTCTGGAGAAATTATGCTGTGCGTGTATGATGGTGCTGTTCACTGTGTTATGGTTTGTCACTACAGAATACATCTGAAACTGTGCCGTATTGTGTTAAATTGATCTGTTGAGCCCCGAGTTGTGTGGAGTTCTGTCGTAAGCTGTGCTGTAGTGTGTTGCTAGTTCTGTGGTACAATGGTGTGTGTTGTGCTACATGGTGGTGTGTGAGTAATGTGGTATATTGTGCTGTGTTACTTTGGGGCAAGTCCTCAGTTGTGTTGTGCGTTACACTGTCGTATATCTTAGATCATACTGTGGTACATTAGGTGTTGTGTGGCTCTGGCCGGTCCTATGTTCCACTGTGTGTTACACTCTGGTATATTTTATGCTATCCTGTGGTACATTGCGTCTCATGTTGCTCTGGCAGGTCCTAAGTTGCATTGTGTGTTACACTGGTATATTTTATATTATCCTGCGCTAGGTTGTGTTGTGTGTTGCACTGTGGTATATTTTATGTTATCCTGTGGTATATTGTGTATTGTGTTGCTTTGTGTGTTATATGGTGTTGTGCGTTCCACTGTGGTATACGGTTTGCTATCCTGTGGTATATTGTGTGTTGTGTTGCTTTGGCGGGCCCTATGAGCAGCCAGCCCACACCTCAGCAGGGAACGAGAGCGTGGGTGGAGCAGAGCAGCCTGCCTTCCCAGAATGCACCTCTAGTTCTCACTCTGTCCCATCCTCGCTCTTCCCGCAAGTCATGGCATTTGGCCTTCCTCTTTTTGCCCTCGTCTCCCTCTCTCTCTCCATCCCCTTACCCACCTCCTCAGCTTTCCTTCTCTTCATCCCTCCCTCTGCACCATCCATCTTCTCTCTCTCCTCCTGTTCTCCCTCTTTCCCACCCCCTCCACTCTCTCCATCCACTCTCCACCCACCTATCTTTACCACCCCATGCCATTTAGTCTTCATCGTCCCCTATGGCTTATGCCGTGTCCCTCACTCCTTCCCACCTCTCTTCACCAGACCATGGCATTTGGCCTTGATCTCTGTCCATTTACCTCCTGCTCTCCTTCCTGACCAAACACACATCCTCACACACACACACACACACACACACACACACACACACACACACACACACACACACACACACACACACACTCTCTCTCTCTCTCTCTCTCCCCGAGTTTCCTTACCCATGGCATATGGACCAACCCCCCCGCAGCCTCTCTCTATGCCGTTCTCCTCTGTCTGTGCTCACGGCTTCATCTCTTCGGCCACCCCTGTTTGGCCGGTTGGCCCCCCGCCCCGCCCCAAAAGTCTTCGAGCCCCCCTGCAGGCTTCTAATAGTGGACCGACTGCCCGTCCCGTGGTCCGTGGAACGGGACCAGAGAACACCAAAGGGTGCCATGCCATGTTGCTACGGTGACTGTTTGAAAATGGCCAGCAAAGACTGGACAGTGAATGAGTAAAACACCCTGGTAACACCACTGTGTTTAAAACTTGGTTGAAGGAAGGAAAAAAAAAACAGCAAAGAATTAAAAGGGCAAGGTTCAGCAGTGTGTTTAAAAAAAGAAAGCAGAACTGACACATAAAGAACTGACTTCAACTGAAAATGACTTCATGCAGCTTGCGCCAAACTCGCATACATCCATCGGTCAGGCTTACAATTTACAAATTCACAATACACAGACCTTTGTTAGGGGCACCTTACAGTAAGGAGTACTGTACGCAGACTGAAGCATGTCCCTTCTTTACCATGTCTTGGTCAAAGCTTTTTAACACTAGCTAAATACATGGCCACACCTATGACCTGAATAGAAGAGACTTGGGTGAATAGTCGAGTCTTTTGTAGACAGACAGGCAGACGGACGGACACACACACACACACACAATCTAGTTGAATGGTTCTCTTGTCTGGGCGGCCCACACACGCATATGAGACCAGCTGTGAGAAAACACACACCTTAAGACTCAGCATCAACCTTTGGCCATGAGCCTGTTACGTAAGCTACGGTCAGCAGTGGGGTAAAGACCTGCCTTTGGTGAGAGAACTTAAGAAAGGCAAAATCCCTGTGTGGATTTTCGACTGTGCTGGATAGAGCCAGGCACTTCCCCACCTCTGCTCCCCAGCAGGAGACTCCAGACGAGAGACCAGAGGAGAGACCAGGCCCACCACTGCACTTGGCCTCTGGTTGATAAGGTGGTGTTTTGGTGAGACAAGATGCTGCATTTGACCTCCGCAAAGCAACGACCGGTCGGACCCTCAGGAAACTCAGACAAGGAGGAGAGGAGACAGGAGACAGTAAATATTTTCGGTTTTGTTTTGTTTTTTTAAAAAGAAAGAATCAGCTGAGCCTGAATCACACAGGACTCACTACCCGTTTTTGTGCCATCCAGAACCACTACCAAGAAGAGCCAGATCTGGGCCAATTCTGTGTCAGATTTGAGCCGGATGGAGTGACTGTGATCTGGGAAAGTCTGAGTGTGTCTTCTTCCTCTAAGCCCAAATCTCCCTTCACAGACACACACACAGACACACACACACAGACACACACAGACACACACAGACACACACAGACACACACAGACACACACAGACACACACACACACTTCCGCATGGTTATGAACCACATGAGTGCCCATCACCCGACATGAGGAACTTGTGGTCACTTACTCAGAGATAAAAAAGATTTTCTTAAAAACTGACTTAAAATAAATGTTTGACTGTGGTCTGTCTCATTAGGAAAGCAGAAGCATTTCAGACAGACCAACATGAGTAAGATAGAAAGAGAGAGAGAGTGAGTGAGAGAGAGAAAGAGAGAGAGAGCATGCGAGAGAGAGAGTGTGTCTGTAGAAACCTAGCTGTGTGACCCTGACAAATATAACAAGGTCAAGGTCAGGAAAGTGGGTCACAATAATCAGGTGCCCTGAAGTTGCATCGGTCTAAATTTGATCCGGAGGCCTTGAAAGGGGCCGTTTCTGGAATGTTCTGGTCTGTTTTGGCCACTGTCGCTAATATTTCCGATAAGAAAGGCGTCAGGATGAATCATTCATCAAGACACGGACATGTGCACAGATACACAGACAGCCCAAGGCCCCAGTATTCTGAGACCAGGCTACAGGCACATTGTCACGGTGAGTCTCAGCTACTCTAATGCACTAAGTTTCAGCACCCAGAGATGGGTAATGTAGCTTTAAACCTGTAATGATGTAATGATATACAGTACTCGGTGATGATGACATCAAGGACTAAACACACAGTTCTTTTCACCACTGTTTTATCAACTATGCAAGTCTTGGAAGCTGTGCAAACACAAAAAAATGTAGAACTTCTTAGAAGAAAATCTGAGCACCAGCAATAATCTGTTACTTCACTACTGGTCTACAGTTATACAACTCTGCATTCAGTCATGGTTGTCCTCATGCTATGTCCAGACCTTGCCTTCACAAACGTAAACACTGACCGTGTCATTTATCTCACATGACATGACATTTATTTATCATGGAGAGGATTTCTTCTGGTAAATCAACAACAATCCTATACAGCTGATCCCTAAATCTCATCCACAGTTGACAGCTTTAGATGATAATAAATAAACATAACAGCCTATCACTGCCCCGCCCCCTAATCAGATTGAGCGCTGCGTTGCGCTTTGCGGCGAAATCGGAGCAGTTTGGCGTTATTACTGTACCACCGCTACCTGACACGGTAATCCGCCAGGGGTTGGGGTGAGTTGGTGGGGGAGGATGATGACACAAATCCCATTATAAGCGCACGCATTCATTCCTGTGTGTGCAAAGGTAGGAAAGACCCTACAGCAGCAATATGTACAATATGTGCAGCTACAGCAGCGTACACCACTGGGCCTAACAGAAGTGGGAGCAGGGGACTGGAGGATGTGCAAGGTAAGGAAGACTGGTACTTGTAAGGGACAAACAATTAACCTGCAGGTCTAGACATGCTAGTACTGGAGCAGATAGACAGACAGACAGACAGAGGTAGATGGAGAGATAGTCCCTTCCAACCACAACCATCTTCCACCAACTCACAAAAACCACACTGCAGACACTCCTTACTCACAACAGCATTAAACAAACACAACACCACACAAACACAGCACCATTAAAACAAGCAACCCCACACAAATACAACATCATTTAATGAAACACCATTAAACCAACACTATAAAGAAACAATATACTCAACAAATACACAGCTCAACTTGTATTTAAACAGCACCAAGACACACACTCTCACACTCCCCAACTTTAATACCGTCCTCCAATAAAAACACAACCAAACTTCAACACAGAAAAGCACCAACAACAGTGATAAACCTACTAGTTTCATTTCTAAAAACACCAATACAAACCCATTCCAATTTCTATGCTAAAACATCTATACAGACACAACCCAACTACAACACTAAACAACTAAAGCACCAAAAGAGGCAAATGTAACAGAACATAATCCAAGTTACAGTGGAACCACACAAACAAAAGCCACAGCACCAATAACGGCAACAGAACTATGTTAGCCAATACATAGTTCAAAAGTCACAACCAGAATGGTACGTCAGGTACACACTAATCATTTAAGAACACTGAACATCAAATATGTAATACAAAATGAACATCTGATTGAGAAATTCGTAAAGGATGTGTTTCCTCTTACATAGTGGATGCGTGTCAGATTTGAGTGTAGACTGACACTCAAACAGAACACATCATACACACGATGGAACAGTAATTTCACCATGACATCGTACTGTTTCATACACTACTGTTGATAGACATACATACCCACACACACACACCTTGCACAATCACAGATCAAACAGAACTGGCTTATTAACTAATCATTCCTTCCGGCTCCTACACACCACTATTCCCCAAGCTCAGCGCGTACACACACACACACACAGACACACACACACCTAACCAATTGCCCAGCCCACCCCCATCATAGCAACACAAGGCTGTTGCTGAGCCAACAGTTGCCGTTCACAACAGACACGAAAATACCTCCTCAAGAGCACACGCTCCCCAAACACCACCCCCTCAACACACACACACACAGTACAGACAAACCTAGAAAAGAAAGTGCTTGCAGATCTTTAAGAACCTGAGGATGAATATTTTCCTATTCTATGTGAATGAAAGACCTCAGCACGATCCCCCCCCAGTGTTTCATGCACTCTCACACACACACACACACACACACACACACACACACACACACACACACACACACACACACACACACACACACACACACACACACACACACACACACACACACACACACACACACACACACACACACACACACACACACACACACACACACACACACACACACACACACACACACACACACACACACACACACACACACACACACACACACACACACACACACACACACACACACACACACACACACACACACACACAGCACAGAAGCACTAGATGAAGAAGGGCTCTTCTTTATCTGAACCAGAGACCTCAACACTACCCCTTCCCCAGCCCTCACAACACAGCCAGCAGCAGCAGCAGCAGCAGCAGAGAGTCTGCTCCCAAATATGCTAGCCTGCGAGATGAAACGCCAAAGAATCTTCTCACGGTGGATGGCTGACAGCTTAAGGAGTGGTGTGAGGCTGAGAGCGAGTGTGTGTGTGTGTGTGAGTGAGTGAGTGAGTGTGAGAACGTGTGTATGAGGAAAAGCTGGGCTGGCAGCTTCCAGTGCAGCTTGGCTCTGCGGCCGCTTCTCTGCTGCTCTCCAGAGATCGGTGGGCCCCAGCTTCAGTTCATTCATAGGGAGCAACTGGGTAGTAAGCCCGGAGCACGGGGGGGTCGAGCAGAAGCAGAGTCGGAGTCGGATCGGAGTCTCAGTGCAAACACACACACAGACAGACAGACATACACACACAGACGTCACCGTTTTGCTGTGCAGTGCAACAGCAGCTCTATATTTAACCACTCGCTCGCTCTCCTTTGCCATTTATTCATCTTGCTTGCTGTCTTGTACACAAATGCGCGCACACACACACGCACATTACCACCCCACATTGCCCACACAAATACATTCACTCACACACACAGCCTCTGGTTCTCTGAATTGCAGCCACGTAGTCATGACGCTAAAAATAATGCTCTTCCACTACACTGACTTAAAAAACAGCAGGCTTCTAATGGGAAAATGTCGATGCAATCACACCTTTTCATTGTAGAGAGAGAGAAAAGGAGGAGAGAGAGAGAAAAGGAGGAGAGAGAGGCCAGGTACCAAGCCTGAGAGCGCTGTGCCCTCCCTCTCCCGCTCGCTGAATGCTATGACATCATTGTGAGCGGAGAGAGGTGATGCCGGTGGGTTGGGCAAGGCTTGCTCAGGTTGAGCGTTGTGCATGCTGGAGAAATTCTTCCCTTCAGGAGGAGAATTCCTGCTGACTGCCGAGGGGGGTGGGGGTGTGGGTGGGGATTGGTTGGAAGTGGGCTGTGACGTGCCATCGGAAGCTTAGCGACAGGGCATTATTCCTTATTCTCTCCACATTTATCCAGTCGGAAGCGAGGGAAGGAGGGCAGATTTAGACATTCGCCTGTGTTTGCTTTTTTTCTTTTCTTTTTTTTTGTTGCCTAACCCCATGATTTAGGCAAATTGCTTCCATGCATGGTTTAGTCTGTGCATTTTGCCACCACAATAAAAAAAAAATAAAAAAAATTAGATCTAGGCTACAGACGCAAACTAGGCGTCGGGGGGTGGGGAAAAATATAAATAAACCTTCCAAACCAAAAACTTGCATGTCACCGAGTCATTTTCACACAGCAGAGAAGCTGTGCTTTGGCGTGTGTGGGATTGGAGGGTGGAACTGATGCCCTGAATGGCTTCTAGAATGTTCAAACATTCTAGAAGCGTGCCATTAGAACCATTTTGTCAGGGGTGGCTTGAAGAGCAAAAGATCCATGCTGTCTTCTGCCAATTGCATTGTGGGTGAGAAGGGGGACTCTGAGTCAGGCTGCCACAGCTGCCGAGAAGGGCCAAAGATGACACTTGTGTGACCCCAGCCTCTACAGAGGGACACACATGACGGCTTCTCCCACTATGACAGCTGAATGGCAATAACGGGAAGCCAGGTCGAATTGCAGCCCCCCTAAAATAGGCACCACATTCACGTCAACAAGGCAGCCTTCCGATAGTGTGGCACGAAAGCATGCCGTCCCTTTACCCTTACTTGCTTTCCTTTCATTCTGGTGCCAAGCACGTCTAAATCCCCATTTCACTTGCCGAATCTCGCTGAGGAAACATCTTCCACTCTTCCACTCGGACACGAAACGTGCGACAGGCTTCATATCGCTCTTTTCTGATCCAGGAATTACGACTCAGGCCTGGCAGCAACAGGTGAACTGTCCCCAACTGATTAGTTGGGAATTACCATCCGTGTCAAACACAAACACAGCACCATAGCAGACACAGCCGTGACCCGCATCATGGACAGAAAGTCAGAAACCTTATCTGTTTTTAAGAGCAAGCCCCCCCCCCCCCCCCCCCCCCATCACCAAGCTTGACTCAGGAGCCCCCAGCACACACCCCTTCCCAACCCCACATAGCCAAACCAGCCAAGGCACCCACACCCTGGCCCTAAGGCTTCTTTCAGGAACTTGGTGGATCATATTCCAGCCTTCCCTTGAAGTGAGGACACTAGTCCTCTACCCTGCCAGGCTCACACGAAGGTTTATGAGGCTTATTGTGTAATACAAGTATTTGTCAATGTGTCTGTGGTGTAAGGGAACAGGTAAAATAGGAGTTCAACATTTGAGTAAATAGGACTCTCTCAATTCTGGAACTGTTGATGATGATGATGATGGAGGTAACACCTAGCCTATATAATGTATGCTGAAATGCAGCAAATTGCCGAAAGGAATAACTGAACTCCTGGTGTGTGCTTGGATAGCAATCCTGACTAAATACCCAAACTCCGTGACGCTGTTAATCAGCCAGTGTCCCAGTTAACTGCAAGGAAGCTTTGAGAAAATGATGCAGTCTGGATTATCGCGGTTCATTTCAGTGGTTGGCCCTACAGTTCCAAAATACCGGCAATTAACCGAGCCAAAAGCACTCGTCCAAACGACGTTATCGTTATCTCGAAAACCAGCTGTTTGTTAAGGCATTAATTATCCAGCAACTAGGGAAAGAAATGTCAATTTGAACATATCAAGGATTAAGCCGGCTACTGCATCTTCACATACGACACTAAAAAATACAATGAGTAATGCATCACAAATATAATCTTGCAAGCATAGTGGTGAAATCACACCAGAACTGCAGCTGTTCTTGATTTTGTCATACATTGCATCTTGCAAACATTTAACATTAGTTTTCAACAGAGCAACGTCTATGGGTGACATTCCTATCTGTGCCTCAAAAAGATAGCGTTATTGAGGATGGTTTAATATCCACTTTCAAGATATACTAATGTACATCAGCCTGACAGCTAGAAACATTTTGGAAAACATCAGGGAATCGGTGTTTACACTAAAGATTTGCTTAGGTATAAGCCTCAACGACCAAGCTAACTGGCTATCATTTTCATTCCTTGGTTAAAAATTGCCATATGTTAGCTAGCTAACAACAGCCGACCCAAATGACTGACGTTTGCTAGCCAACTAGGGGTTAGCTAGCTGCCTGCCAGGGTGGCAAGTCCACGGATGGTTGCATTCCGCCCCATCGCCTTGGTTCTATGAGCTCACAGTGCTAGCTAGCGAACTGGCTATCTTGCTAGCCATGTTCAGTAGCTTGTTTCGGTGCCACAGAAGCCGAAGCAGAACGAATTAGCTAGCCATTTGCTACCTAGCTTATCTTTGGTGACTGGTTAGCGATGGCATTTCGTGCTTACCTTCATATACAGCTCCAGGAGAGTACAGTTTTTGGAGAGCAAAATTATGAAGATGATGATTACAAAATATAGAATAAGGGGAACAAATCCAGTTCAGTTCATCCGCTGCAGAACCACTGAAACCACATCGTTGTCGTCCGAGTCCGCATAGAGATTCACAGGGGGGCCTCCTGGCTGGCTGACTGGCTTGCTTGCTTGCTTGCTTGCTTTGCTGGCTTGTACCTCAAAACGACAACGAACAATCCCCCACGGTATACTGAAGACGGCGATTACAGGGACTCTTCGGTCATTCCGTCAAATTTCAAAAACCTGCGCAATTGGGGAATAGAGAATTCTCAGCAAGACGAAAGCAGTGTCAATCCTCTCTTCGCACTGAAACCGCACTCTTTCGCCACGGCTGTCTTCAGTCTGTGTGACTACACAGCAATGAGCGCTCGTTCGCTTGTCGCCGCTGCAAAAAGCAACAGCATAGCAACGTGCAGCCTTAACATGGCGCAACTCCGCACCACTCAGCAGCAAGCGCACGGGGGTGGGGTCAATCTGCTGAGGAGGTGTGGCGTTTATCGCGGGAATGCAGACTGATCATAATTATGCGGATAATTACACTCAAGGGCGCACAGACATAACACGTATACACACACACACTCACTTACACTACGTCTAAGTGCAAATATGCGCATTCACACACAAACAGCCTGGGGTCCTTGCTCACCTGAACAGGTTGCTACCTTGGTTCAAGTCAACCAACCAAACTACTGAGTGCTGGAAGCTGCTGGGAGATATTCAAAGTGGCCTGCTACTTGCAGTCACTTCCAAAGTAAGCCCATGGGTCTGCATCGCCCCCTACTGATTTGCGTGCGTCTTGGCTGTTTTTGTTCTCTCAAGAGTAGTCCTATATATTTAGATGGAAAATATTTACTCTAAATAAAGAAAACACAACTCTCATATAGCAAACGCCAAAGTGAAAGACAAACAGATCATGTTTACTTTTGCAGTGGGCGACGCGACTGGCTGCCTGCGTGTTCTTTGAGGGGGTTTGTCATACAGATGTGGAGAGGGGAAGTTGCGGGCGGCGTAGAGGCCGCATAAAAATTCCATCAGATCAGGTGGGAGAAAACTTGTCGACTCGTGGAAAAGAAACATTGTCTATCCTGTTTCCACGGAAGTCGCTCCTCATGAGAACATCTTCGTTTCAACTATTTACTGCTAAGCAAACGTTCACACAAGCTGCTACGCCTTTTGTCCCTGTACAAAGAGCCAGTGGAACGCTTGGCAATGCCTCTTAACAATGCCTGCCACCCAAAATTTAAAGTCTCATTATTGGGTAGGTTTTGTAAGCTACACATCAACCTTTTTAAAAAACACAGGGCAAGTCAAATAATGAAAGAATCAAAATTTAAAGAGTGTTGTGTTGTGGAATGTCTGTTATAAATACAATGTTTGGTTTGCCCGGCAAGCAAAACGTTTTGTAAGCACAACATTTTTCTACAGGTGACTCAATGGTTCAATGGTTAGTACTGTGCATAAGAGGAGTACATAACAGAACATAAATTGCCTTTTAGTAATAGTTTACTATGAGAATTTTACCACAAGAAGCATACATTCCAACACAAAGTAAACACGGGTGTGAATAATTCATACCAGGAGCAGAACTTGTGGTGTGAATTAATGCATAGGCCTAGGTCTTTGTTTCGAGCCCGAGGGCTTTACCTGATTAATGCAGGACCAGACCACCGTCTCTTTTTCACAGCGCCTTGGTCAAGACCTTATTCTTTGCTACCACCTACTGGTGTGAAATGAGTATCGCAGCCGTTTTCTTTCTTTGACGGAATGGAGATAACGTGGCCTGTGATCACCAAGCAATAGCTCCCCCTAGAATACCTGTGGAGGAAGGGCTGCCGCTTTGCTTGTCTGGAGATCCATCGCCTCAGCATCTCCGCTAATGTACTTAAGAAACGTATTGTTTGGTGGTCACAGGCGACCCCAAATCGTAACCCCTGAGATCTTAGATAAGCATCTTTTGTCCACTGACTCCACTTTGTGGTAATTTGTTTTCACAGCCAATACAGCACAGTGCAGGCCTTTCAGTATGGGTCGAACATTTTTGTTCCTGGATAAAAACCTGTCTTCCCTAAGGAATTCCACACATGGTCATAATTCTGTGTACAGCAAAACATGGTGATTAATAATACATCAGTTGAAAATGTTTGCAGTGAATATGCTCCAGCGATTATCTCATGTGTCTTACATCCATACACATACTGCATGTCTTATTCATTAAGAGCCATTATTATACAATCTACCAATTCAACTAAAATGTTAGCAATTTGAAGGTGCATCCAACGGAAAAAACAAAATGGATGAAATGCCTTAACCTAACGTGTACCAGGGCAGAGATGCTGAGGCGATGGCTCTCCAGAGAAGCAAAGTGTGCCCTTTCTCCACAGGTGTTCTAGGGGGAGCCCTTGACATATGCAGCCCGCCTGCTGTCTTTGGACGCCATCTCAGGCACGCCTGCCAAATAGCAGCCCAAATTGGAATGGCCTTGGCCCCCTGCTCTCGCACATGCCTGACACCTCCTGCTATACCAACACCTGATCAGGCCAGGCCAGATCCCCAAATCTCTAATCCAACCACTCCACATTTGCCCTGCAAGATGAGGCATTATTTAAGAGATGTGACACGGCATCAGTGTGTTTCAGTTGTAGTTATCCACGCCACCTTTGCAATGCTGATGATAGAAACAACACAAATGTTGATTGATGCGTTTTTCTCCTTTGCACATTAAAATGTAGGCTACTAATCTTAGGACTGTGGTAGTTTAACACCTTTTTAATTCAGCCCAGGTCGATATTATACAAGATAGTGCTTATATTAAGCTTCCGCTAATGACAGGATTTTGTCAAAGTAGTACTTAAGCAAACTATCTGCATTAGCAGGCAGTAGCCTTCTGTCTGGTATGTAATAATGTGGTGGGTGTTTGTGTGTGCATGCGTGCAAGAGCGTGCATGTGTGTGTGTGTGTGTGTGTGTGTGTGTGTGTGTGTGTGTGTGTGTCCCACGGTGGTGCCTTGCAGAGGGGTGTTAACAGACTGTGCATGAGCCCCCGGGGGGGCTTCACACATTCAAAGTCAAGGTGAACAGCACAAGCGGAAAGCCCTTTATTGCGCCCATAAAGCCTTTTGGTGCAGCCACCTCCCAAAAACATCAAAGTCACCAGAGCCTGCAATACCCCACTGCTGTCCCTGGGAACAAGGCCATGTGCCTCATACCTCCCTCGTTCTATTTTAGAAAAAGGAGAACGACATAAAGTACAAAAAAAAAAACACTTCCCAGCACATGTCCAGCTCAGTATGGCGGCGGTGGTGGTGTGAGAGAGTGTGTGTGTCTGTGTCTGTGTGTGAGGGGGTGTCAGTGCCATTTAAATAGCACTGATTAATTTGGAAGGAAACTATAAGAGACCCAGTGGTCATCTGGAGCATTTGAGCTGTGTGTGTGTGTGTGTGTGTGTGTGTGTGTGTGTGTGTAAGATTGCCACTTCCCACTGCGTCCACGGCGGCAAGTGCAACACAAAAGCTTTACAGCTGGGCGAGCTCTCAAAGGGGTCTCCATGCGGCGACACTGTAAAAGCCACAGGACAGACTTGGTGGCACAGGAAACAGGTTTAACAACAAGGAGCCACCCACCCACCCACCCAAAAAATCCCATTCACCTTGGCTTACATGGTAACGCAAAAACATATATCTTAATCCATTTCCCTTCGTAGATAGAAATCCAATCCAAGTTGGGCTTCAGACGTGACTACATGCTTGGTGGTACATTTTCACATCTGTATTCTTTTAGACATGCTCTTTATCTGATGCAACACTGCATGTTTCTACAGCATGTGTTTGTATTGCAGGATATAGAGCAGCTTCTGAGAACTGATGAGCTTCTGGGTAGAATCTAATAAAACCTTATACAACATGAAAGAGCTTACAGACATCTGAGCTCCTAGTGTAAATGATTAAACTGCAGACTACAGAGTATCTACAAAGAAGAAAAATGTTTATTTAATCTATATTGAACAGTTTTTATAGCAAAGAAAATAAGCATATCAATAACAAAGCATGACATTAGCGGAATACTGCACAGGTTTATCAGGGCAGATAGCTTAGCCAGCACTCTACAGACATGCAAAGAACAATGCCGGTGAAAAATCTGATACATATGTGTGTGTGGATGAATGTGTGTGGGTGTGTGGTGCATTAATTCATCTGCCATGCGATTTAGAGAAGCCTGAGGCCCATGACAGAGTGTGGGATACACACAAACCCACTTGCAGCATGGAAAAGGGCTGTGTTTTATAACATGAAAATTTTTGTTCGAGCGCCACAAAATGCTAGGGAGAGTGTTTGCTATGAGTCTTTGTGGACCCCCCCCACCTCCCCTCCTTCTTTTCCATGTTAAGATAAGAAATCAGGTACACAAGGGTGTACAGGCATTTCATTTTGTGTGCACAATCAAAAAGACAAGGCCGCCACACTGCAGCGATTTTTCCCCTCATGTCATCCAGAAGAGGGAAGAATGCAGTCTCCCCTGCTGTGCGTCTCTGTCTGCGGATCAAAGGAGAACGCATCTATCCTTCAGGTTCTTCTTGCTCTTGCCTCCCTTGCCGTTCTTCTCCTTGTTTTCAGACATCTTCTTGGCCCTCACCTCACGCATCAGATCAAAAAACACCTGAGAACAGCAAAGGGAGAACCTGCATCACTACTGTGGCTCTGCATCACACTGAATTGCCCAGCTGTATAAAATGTGCTACAACAAACTTGAATGCATATAAGCATTGCCTTGCCTTATCTTACAGGACACCATCATCATCTCCAGCTTATGTTCTATGCACACATAAATAAATAAAGTACTTTACTACTACTACTACATACCCTCGTAAATACTGAATTTTAGTAAGGGATAACAGCTGCCCTGGTCACATGTTTCATTGAAATAATGCCAAGATGGAGGGAGAGAACACCATGATGCAAAGTGTTACTCTGACAAATCATTATTTGTTTGAAACAGGTCACTTCGAAGGCCGTTTTACCAGTTATCTCCTGTTTGCAACTAGGAAATATTTGAATCTACAAATTCTTCACATTTCAATATACATCAACTAATACCTATACTGAACCAAAATAACCTGTTGATTTGGTACCTATTAGCGTACGTTAAATTAAAAGACTGTAAAGGCATAGATATGGAATGGCAATTTAACTTTTCTTTTTTTGATGCATGTCAACGCTAGCTTGTTTCTAGAAAGTTAATGCCCACCCCATCAGCCAGTCAGAAAATAAAATTCCATTGCTAAAGGAGATAAATGTCTCACCAATTCTGTACATGTGACATGATTTTTCGCAATGCTTATGATAAAATGACGTTTGCAGGGCCAGCTCCACACCCATGTTACACAAACACAGTTCACACATTAGGACTTCAACAGGTGTTTTAGAAGGAACAGGGTGTGTAACAATGCGCTACCAAGTGAGCTAAAAGCTGGGCTATTAGCTTAGTAGCTCAGTCAGCAGTGTGTCCTTTTGAGGTGTCAGGAGGCTTTTTTTAAACTAACGTTCTAACAAGCTGTGCTAGCTGCCATCTGTTGCAAAGGCACGTGTAAAAGCGCAGTAGGTCTCTGTGGTGAAAGCATTGCAAAGTTGCTGGGTTTCTTCACATGGAGGGGAATGTTCCTCACCTTATCGACGTATGCGCGCGTCTTGGCTGAGGTCTCCACGTACTGCATGCCCCACTGTTCAGCCTTCCCTCTTGCCTCCTCCGCAGACACCTGCCGCCGGTCCTCCAGGTCCGACTTGTTCCCCACCAGCAGCAGGGGGATGCTTTCCTCTTGTGACTTTACGCGCAATATCTGCTCTCTGGACACATGCAGAAGACACACAACAGGGCTGATGGTACAACAAATCCTGAGCAGGAACTTTTGCTACACTCAGCCTGGCTAACTACTTTTTTGGAGGTTTGAAGATCTCCTTGGAGATTAAGATTTAATAAACCTAACTAATATTGGTACTGAAGTGTAATGTTAGCATTATGTTAGCCTAATGTTTCTTCAGTTAAGAGCAAAAGCTGGGTTCCTCTCATTAGATTACTCACCTAAACTCAGAAGTTGCCGTGAAGGACTCAAGCTCGGTGATGGAGAAGACCAGGAGGAAGCCTTCGCCACTGCGGAAGTAGTTGTCCCTAATGGCGGCATAGTCCTCCTGTCCGGCCGTGTCCAGGATATCGATCTGGACATCCTCACCATCCAGGACCACTTTTTTCCTGTAGCTGTCTGCCTTGGTGGGCTCGTAATCCTCCACAAACTCAAGATGGACAAAACCACCAAAGGCCATTTATTTATCAGTACCAGTCATCTTAACACTATGAGGGTGTCAACAAAAGACAAGAACTAGGGAATCTTTAGTCTTGCAGATTACTTTTTTACAGACAAAACAGTCATTCTCAATTTTAGCTTTAGCGTTCTCAATCCAAAACAAGCATATTAGGAGATCCATGGATATCCACAATGAAGTTATCTTTCTTTGTTGTTCCAGTCACTTCTAATTGCTCTCTCTATGTTTATATAAAGCTTTGAGCCAAAACGCTGTAGTTGCTATACTCACACAGATGTCTTTAATTTAAGCATTATCACTTAGTCCACTCTCACTACAGAATCTCCTTATTCTCTCACTACTTTCTTTTGTTTGAGTGTGACGCTCTTACTCTGCCTAGCTCTGGTTGAAAGGCGTCCATGTTCCTCTGCTTCGGCTAAACTGGTTGGTACGTAAGTGGTCATGTCACTTTGCCTTGGCTAAACTTTCTGGCAGGCCGCCATGTTGCCCTGCCTCCTGCCTTGACTAAACTGGTTGGCAAACAGCCATGTTCTTCTGCTCTGGTTAAACTGGTTGGCAGGAGGCCATGTTGCTTGAAATTCAAAATTGACTAAATGATGAAACTCGTTGACAGATGGCCATTCTTGCTCTGATTTAGTTAAACTGGTTGGCGGTCGGGGGATGAGTGTGGGACTTACCTCATCGTACATGAACTGCAGCGTGAGAGCCGACTTGCCAACTCCTCCACTGCCCACCATGATCACCTTGTGGAGGCTCAGGGAACTCTGGTTCTTAGCCTTTGTAGAGGCCATGGCTCAACTCTCTCTCACACACACACACACACACACACTCTGTCTCTCTCTCTCCCTCCCACACATACACTTTTTCTGTGTGTCTGTGTGTCTTTCTCTCTGTCTCACTCACACACACACTCACACTCAGTACAGGCTGCCAAAACCACTGCACCCACCTGCAGAGATGGAAAAAATAACAGGAGAAAATGCTGCTGTGAATGTAACAGCTCTGTGCTTACACTGCTATTCTCTGTCAAAATAAATCTGAATAACAATGAAAAACAAAGAATCAAGACAAAAAGAACACATGTACATGTCAAAAAACATCTAATCTTTCTACATCATCTTCATTGCTAAGTCTTTACATGTAACGAGAGAATATATACATTTCAGTAGGCCTGCACAATATTTTGAAAATATTGCAACATGGCAGGATTAACATAATTACTGTGGGCAGCTGTGGCCTAGTGGTTATGGGGTTGGTCCTGGTATGAGAGGGTCACAGGTTCAAAAAAATGTGGGTGGAGGAGTGAATAACTGGCATTCTCCTGTACCCTCATCCACAACTAAGGTGCCCTTGAGCAAGACATATAACCCCTTGTTGCTTCAGGGGGACTGTCCCTGTACCTAAATTCACTGTAAAATGCTAAATGCCATGAAATGTAACATGCAAAGTATACAGACTGCAAAATACTGCTTAATCACAATAAATAGTCCATAAGATTCCATAAGATATGCTTTTGTGCTCTGCGTATCAAAATATTTGGCCAATCACATGGAGCCCTGCTGCCCTCCTCCACGGCACAGGCTACTAACTGTTTGGGATCTAGCAGTCAACACAAAGCTGAAGAACATCAACACTGTATATTTAAAAATGTATTGAGCAAAAGTCATATCGTCATTATTAAGATATGTTACTGCATACCACACATTTACCTAATATCATGGAGCCCAGTATTCCAGTTTGTATCTTGGCACTGTTTTTTGTGTTCACTCTAAGTACAATATCAGACATATACATGATAGGTTTGATCGATAGGCCAAGACTCTCTCACTCTCAACAGCATTGGCTGTGATATCATCATGAGTGATGATCATCTTTACAACACAGGGGATTAATGCACATCCACACAGCTCAGCTCACTTTTGCTGCTGCTTTTCTCTGAGATGCAAGTGAGGGGCTTGTTTGAAACGACTAGATGGCATGTGGTACGGTGACATTCACACATAATTGTCCAAAACGCCACTAATTCAAATCCAGAATGTATTGCTTTGTATTGCCACCCAGCCAGACAGTCATTTCAAATAAGCCCAATCACTGCCCCGAAGTGTCACTGGTGACTAGACTTCACTCAGCACATCAGTTGATAACTCACTTGTTCTTGGATATTTCTGCTGTTAACTTAGTTACCTCAACAGTTTGTGTACTATAAAATGTGTCTTGGCCCAGTGCTGGTCAGTGATGATGACCCCTCGACATACAACCCATCTGACGGGCCTCCCCAAGCTTCACTTCAGAATGCCGCATAAGATAATGCAGGGGGAGTGTGTAGCGGAAATGAGAGCAGGACAAAAGGAAGCAGAACTTCATGTTCCACAGCAGATCAGCAAACATCACATGACACTTGGCTTAGCGGATCCTTTTCATCCAAAACCATTACAGCAAAAACATACACTTTAGCACTAATCAATGGCGGTCACTGCTCGCATAATCATCTGTAACATTATCCAGCAGATCTGAGAGACACAAGAGAACAGCCTGAGATCTTAACACCAATGATCGCCCATGGAGGTCTGACTGACACTGTTGAGGCTGATCAGAGCATTTACTGAAGGAGCCTTTACAAGCAAAGTCTCCTCCTCCACAGCCATACCACCTGCTGGGATGTCTGTAGCCTCACACCCGAATGAGACCTGACACCAACAGACATGGCCAAAGGTGTTGTTCCAGTAGACATACTGCTGTCATTGAGAGAGAAAGACTGGCATAGGTGTAAAGGAGCAAATAGGCCTATGTATTTAATGTTGTACATTTTTCATAACGGGAAACTAGTGTGTGCTTAAATCATGATAATACACGGACAGACGTGGTAACTGACCTACCAGTTGCATTTATGTTACAGGGAAGCAAATTGCTGCAGCACCAAGTTTCCCTAGCAATCATGTGAGTGGTCATGACTAGCCTCAATAAAGCCGCAGGTGGTGACGTCAAAGGTTACCTGAGAAAACACCTGATCAAGTCGGCGCTGGATAAAACATGGGCGAATCGTGTAGCAGGAGTGTATTCAGTCTTTGAGGGAAATGAGATGTCCGACAAGCATTTTCCTTGAACATAACGGAAACTAACTGGGACTGTCCACATAGCTTCATGCCGACTAAACAGATTCTGCCTCCCTGTATGAAAAATTACACTCTGCGCGTCGACATGCGTCTCTATCCAAACTATTACTTTCTGGCAAGATCACATGCCTTAAAAGGGCGAGTAACCCCATCCCCAGAATAATGAACACAGACTTGGTCACTGTGATCTCAAATACGTCTCAAATTCAACAAAATCCTCAAACCTGTTACTTATTAATACAATACTGTAACAAACACATTAGGAGGTTGTGGTCTTACTGTGAAAACGACTCAAACATGTGAACTCTGAAATAAGTAAGAAATTGAGAAGTAGCCTTCCCTGTTGCGCTGGCTAAAGCCCGCCTCCTTACAGTTGCTGATTGGCTGCTTGAATATCAGCGTGACGTAACCCTGTTGTATACAGGTTCTGTCTTGTCCAACATAGCCCTGCACGGCTGTCCATCAAACGTACAAAACGAGAAGTAACACTGTGTAAGTAACTTTCCAGTGTAACGAAATGTATCAAATAATTGACGCAAATGTAAAACTATAAATGCCCTCCTCAGTTCAAAAGAGCAAAGAAATGACTCACCGAATAGTTTACAAATTCTTAGAAAAATCCGTTGTGAATCTTGGAAAAGTATTAATGATCCGTAGCTAGTGGCGTTCCATCCTTCCCAAACTTTTGTCATAACCGGAAGCTCAGTAGGAGGCTATCAAAAGGATGTGAGGTCAGACAATGAATCTAAAGTATTTGACGTCGCTATTCCATTGACTGCATTTCTAACCGTAGAGCTAACGGTTTTCTTCCTTTCACTCATACGCTTATAATTCTCATGTTATTTAGCTCTGAATACGTCTAACAGACACACAGTAAATTAGCAATATAGCTTAAGGAAGCATTGATTACCATAATTGGCCTGGTAAACCACCGGCCTTAGAAGTTTTAGATATTTCTACCGTGATAGCGATTTCTGGATGGGTGAAATATGCTTTAATCTAGCAAGTAATTTAAACCTAATTTATTTTTAAGGACACAGGATCCAAGTTGAGGCTTGAAGTTTATTTTGTCCTCGACAAGACCAAATACGGAAGGGCCTACGTGAAACTGTAGACTATATAAAAAGCCTTCATAATTTTCATAGGTTGCTGCATCGCCACATATTGACCTCAACTGTAGGTGTCGCTCTTCAATAACTTTAAATACCTGTTTGTTCCAAATCTGTCCCGTTCGCGTATAGAAGTTGTGGTCCAAATAAAATGACAACAGTAGAGGACCATGAAAAATGTGGGCTCTATATCTGAACGCATTAACTACTGTAATTTCCTATTTTTATTTTAAATACATTTTACTTGTTTATAATTTTGGTGACTGTGAATGGAGTCCTTCATACTGGTTACGCGGGGATAGGTCCCCTAAAAGTTCCTGGATTGTTTAAGGTGGCATGATGAGACAAAAAATAAGGGAGGTGAAAAGAAAACAGACCCCGACGTGTTCAGCAATTCCTGCTGTCAGTTTTGATTATCGAAGTCAGCAGGAATCTAGAAAGCCTTCACCACTGCACACACAGTGGCCAAATTGCGCTGGCGCCTTAGTCAAAACTTTTACAGGTTAAGTCGCAAAACATCGTCACACATCCCATAAATGCTTCCTTGGCTAGATGTTAAAGACTTCTAACTTTTGTTTCCCCTAGCAAGAAACGGTGTTGGATGGCACCATAACAACATAGCAAATGAAAAGACCTTCTGTCTAAAGGGCTTTCTTTAAAGAGGTTCCAAGCCTACAAAGGAATCCTTTAAACGCCTAATTGCAACTTTCAGAATAGCAGAGACTGTTTTCATGTCTTAGTTTCTTAAAAAGCACACATCCTTTCCAACTAAATCTGATTTATGAGAATAAGACTTATTTATTAAAGCAGTGTGTTGAAAATGTAATTTTCACATGTAAGGACTGTTCGTTTTGAAACGCAATTATGGAATATCTATACAAAATATGTCAAGTTATTGTTTATTTGCATAAATAGGTCAGAATTAACATTCATTAGGGCGAAATGCTTTTACTAAAGTGAAGAAAAATCTCACGGCAAGTGTATATGTCGAAAACGTCACTCGTTGACACTCTCGGGCTATGTAATCAAAGAACGTGACTGCTCCTTCCTAAATCATTTTTAGGCCTATTAGATGTTAATTTAGCGGTTGCGTCCCCTCTTCGAAAGAGCCTCAACGGGAATTTGCTTTTCTATAGCCTGAGGGCATAATCTCCCAAACCCCGGAGTAGGAGGAACACCCCACGTGGTTCAACTCGTATAAAAAGTTTCTGACTATTGTGGCACGATGTCGTGATTGCAAGGAGGAAAGCCGCTCTGATGATCACATCTCCTCACGCCCAAGTGAACGAGGACGTAGCCTTCCTTACTGAAGTCAGTCATTCTAGACGAAGACAAAGCGGATCTACATCTGAGCAAATAAGAGCAAAACGAATGACAAACTGGATACGCCGTTTTATGAGAAATTATCACAGTAATTGCTCGTTTTTAAATCTCTTGCCGTTATGGATTTTCTTTACTGACTTTTGGTCTGCAGCCAACGGATGACTTGACAATTCTGTCAAGTGACAGAGGTATCGTTTAAATATTTATTTCACGGTTCATTGATATTTATTATACCAGTCAACACGCTTTTCGCGATGGCATGAGACGGCAGGCACTGCGCTTAAGTGCAGTAAGTCAACTTGTTCATTTTGCACGGGAAAACGGTCCGAGCCTACTGTCTCAGCGGTGCACGGCGTAGGCAACATCAGAGAATGACCAAAGACCCACAGTTTAAAGGAATAGATACCGCAAGGAATTATTCAGCTTTTTAACATCCAGTTCATTCACTCATAATATCGCATGAAGGACAGACATTCTTTACTCTTTCATGGACAAAGTGGATTTTACAACACGATCAATAGACCCTTCTTTTCTCTGCGCTGCTCTTAAGCTGGTGTTTGTATAGTGTGCGGTGATTTTGGGAGCAGGAACAAA
The DNA here is from genome assembly GCA_030347295.1 of Setipinna tenuifilis. Lineage (NCBI taxonomy): Eukaryota > Metazoa > Chordata > Actinopteri > Clupeiformes > Engraulidae > Setipinna > Setipinna tenuifilis. The sequence continues at coordinate 10,207,902 of CM059275.1, forward strand.
AGGTGACTGTGCCCACCTTTGACGAATTAAAGCCACACGATTGAACTGCCGTGGGTTTTCAAGTAACTTGGAAGGAAGATGATAAAGTTTATCACGAAAGTGGTTTGTTTTGTGGCGTGCGTACTCTCCATCCGCTGCACACCGGCTCCCGAGACCCAGACAGTGTCCCAGGATACCTGCGCTTCTTGCGGCCTCGGTCAGACGGAGGAGTCGCGGAGGATGGACATAGATTTCCTAGAGGCAGTGAAACGACATATTCTAAACAGGTTACAGATGCGGGAGAGACCCAACATCACCCACCCTATCCCGAAGGCGGCGATGGTGACTGCGTTAAGAAAACTTCACGCTGGAAAAGTGCGAGAGGATGGACGAGTGGAAATCCCGAATCTTGATGGACACGCGAGTTACCACAACGAAGCAGAGGAGGAAACTTCGGAGATCATCAGTTTTGCAGAAACAGGTGTGTAAACAGCCCGTTAGCCAAGTGACTTACCCCCCTTCGGTCGGAATGAGAAGCCGAAATGGACTGTGCGCACGACGGGGCTATAATTACTTGGTCTATTAGGTTATCTTACGCCGGGTGGCCCTTGTCCAAATAGAGCTAAATTCTCAAGAGGTCGTCAGCAATGTCAAGGCCGTGCAATGGGCAAAAACAGTTATTTTTGGTGCAACACATAATTGAATGATTGCGCACATGCTTGTCATTTAAAAACAAAATAGGCTTGTAAAATATGAAAATGACAAAATTATATCAGGGATACAAATAATTTTAGCTTTACAAACAATTCTATTTGACACAGAAGTCCCATTTATACAGCAGAGTTGAACATTTTTGTACACATCCTTGCCGTCAACAGCGAAAGCTATCCAGTCTGGAAGGAACAACATAAGAACAGGACTGCGTGTCTGCGCCTGATCCTACACACCCTCCTTTGTCCCGAGACGGAGAGAGGTCGGTGAAAACCAAATTCTGGAGAGTAACTCGGGGGTTAGGGGCAAACACAGACAGACGAAATCTATGTCTGAGGGACCGTCCCCTCAGTAACCATGGTCGAAAAAAACGTCCAACTTTTGACACCATGCGCCACTAGGTAGAGGACAGTCCGACAGTAAGGTTTGTTCGGTTTGTCAGAACGGCGTGTCACATGCTTATTTACCAATACTGAAGCGCGGCCATCTGGGGATTTAAATACGATACAGGAGCTGGTAACGCGATTCCATTTGATCTGTGCAAAGAAAAGCAAAAAAAAGGCTAACGATAACACTCTCAACTTATAACGTGGGAAAGGTTAATTCATTTTTGTAATTGCTTGTAAAGGGTTCACGGCTGTCCTCGGCCCTCTCGTGTTTCGAGCCGTTCCACTGTAAAACATCTCTGGATGTGCCCGCGCTGTGTTTCCTTCTGGCGCTGTCCGCTGTCCTCCCTTCCTCCGTCGCCCCCTTTGCCTTTTGGCGAGGCGGCAAAGACACCCGGGGTGTTGGCTGCCTGCTGGATATGGCTCCGTGACAAGTTCCAGGAACAATTT
>CM059275.1:10214427-10219427 GCA_030347295.1 Setipinna tenuifilis
CCCCCCCTTCCCAAACAAACACCCCCCCCCGCAAGAAAAAAGAACACAGCTGTGTAATAACAGTTATCACTCGGCAAGATTGTTATTAGCCAAAGGAAGACACGAACAGTGATGAAAAACAAAAACAGTCAGAACAGCAGAGCAAAACACGCAGCTAAGCCTGGTGAAGCACAGCACAGCACAGCATAGCACAGCATAGGCCATGCATGGGAGTGTTTACTCTGACTCATAATGTGGTTAGTGTCATGCAAATCCAGCCTCTCTTTTTCTCTCTGTCTTTTCCTCTCATCTTTTTATCATTTTTTCCTCTTGCTCTTCTTCTTCTTCTTCTTCTTCTTCTACTCTTCTTCTTCTTGTCTTTTTTTTTGCCTCATCATGCTTCCACTGTAAGGCTGTGTTTTCAATGCAGCGCTGTATCATCCGCTTCCTTTGACTCCTCTCTCTCGCGGCTCATTGTGCAGAGCACTGGGTTACAGCGGCTTTCACAGCCAAGCCTTTGAACCTTTGTGCTTGTCCCCTTTATAAGCTGCCTCTGACCCCCCCAACCATCCCCACACCCCACACCCCCCTCCGTGCCCCTCCACACCCCCCCACCCCTCCACCCCCCTACCACCCCGACCAACTCCACCACCAACCAACAACCCCACGTTCCATCTCCGCCTTGACCGCAGGCCAACTGGGTCCGAACCCGAGCCCATGCTGTCATCGCTTTTTGGGACGACGTTGCGGCATGGGGCGCTGATCTGGCAGTGGGGGTGTGGGGGGTTGTGTTGGGGAGGGCTGTGGACGAGGAAGGCCCAAGGCCCTCCCATTCCTTCAGCACCCCATCTGAATAGGGGAAGGTTTTTAGAGAGCACCCCCACCACCACCACCCCAACCCCAACCGTCACCACCCTCACCCTCACCCTCACCCTCCCCCCCAAACTCTCGGTTTGAGGTGCCCCAGGGGGAGCAAAGAAGGTGACAGCAGAACAGATTGTGACAAGTCCCCCCACCCAAGTTGCCTTTAATGTGGAGAGCCTAACACCAGCTGATACCTCTAAGTTGATGTGGACCCACTCCTCAGGGCCATTGAGTGTGTGTGAAGGGGCAGCGCGCTCACGGTGCATGTTAATGTCTCTCTTAGACTCACACACACACACACACACACACAGGCCTCTTTCCCTATAGCGGGTGGAACTGATGGAAACCTCCAAGGGTGGCTAATCGTCGCGGCCTCACAAAGAGCTCAAACTGAGAGTCCTCTGTTTCTGTTACGCAAGTTGGTGTGCCGCTGAGGGCTTCAAAGAAACTAACAGTGAATCTAAACCCTCTTCTCCTCCTTTTTTTTTTCTCCCTCTCTCTCTCTCTCTCTCTCTCTCTCTCTCTCTTCCCTCTGCTTCTTCCTTTTTTTATCTGTCTCCACAGATGAGCTGGTGTCCTCCAAGTCCAGCCTCTTCTTCGTCATCTCCAACGAGGGGAACCAGAACTTGTACGTGTCCCAGGCCAACCTCTGGCTGTACTTCAAGCTGCTGCCATCGACGCCATCGTCACCGTCGTCGCCGGCGTCACCGTCGGAGAAGGGCCCTTCCCGGCGGAAGGTGACGGTGAAGGTGTACTACCAGGAGCCGGGCCTGAGCAGCAAGTGGAACCTGGTGGAGAAGCGGGTGGACCTGAAGCGCAGCGGCTGGCACACCTTCCCCCTCACGGACGCGGTCAAGCTGGTGTTCAGCAAGGGCAACGGCGAGCGGCGGCAGAACCTGGACATCCGCTGCGAGGGCTGCGAGGAGTCGGGCGTGCTGCCCGTGCTGGTCAACCCGGCCGACGAGTCGCACCGGCCCTTCCTGGTGGTGCAGGCCCGCTTGGCCGACAGCAAGCACCGCATCCGCAAGCGGGGGCTGGAGTGCGATGGCACCAGCAGCCTCTGCTGCCGCCAGCAGTTCTACATCGACTTCCGCCTCATCGGCTGGAACGACTGGATCATCGCGCCCTCCGGCTACTTCGGGAACTACTGCGAGGGCAACTGCCCCGCCTACATGGCCGGGGTGCCCGGCTCCGCGTCGTCCTTCCACACGGCGGTGGTCAACCAGTACCGCATGCGGGGCATGAGTCCCGGCTCCATGAACTCCTGCTGCATCCCCACCAAGCTCAGCACCATGTCCATGCTCTACTTCGACGACGAGTACAACATCGTCAAGAGGGACGTGCCTAACATGATCGTGGAGGAGTGCGGCTGCGCTTGAGTCTTATTTAAAAACAGTAAAAAAAAAAGAGAGAGAAAAAAAACATGAATAAATACGAAGAAACAAAACAAACAAATAAAAAAAATGAACTGTGGAGGAAAAGGCGAGGGGTGGGGGGTGGGTTGGGGTGGGGGGGTCTCACGTTGGACTTTTGTACACAGAAAATAATATTGCAAGAATAATTATAGTAAGAAAGTAATATTTATGAACATTTCATGAACACCAGCACATGGAGTCGACTGCGCTCACGAGCACATCCACAGATGCTACACAGTGAACCACACACACACTTAAACACACACACACACACACACGCACACACACACATACACACACATACACACACACACACACACACACACACACACACACACATCCTCTTACACTCATACGCAAACACACACATACACACAATCATACATGCATGCACAGACTATTGTGTACATATTATTTATGTTTGTTAATATTTCTGGTAGAAGCATTTATCAGTTCTGCCAGCTTGTGATTCAGTCATTTTTTATAAACAAAGGTTTGTAAAATAACTTAGGTCACAATGTTAAAGGGATGAAGATGGAGATGGTGATTATCAGTTTGTATTGTTTATCCTTTTTTTGTTTTGTTTTTATCCAATGTTTGCCATTTTTTGTCTTTTCTTGTATTCAAAAAAAAAATGGAGAATTCTCCTTTTTTTCTCTGCTAAAGACAGACAGACAGAGCCTTAGACAGCCAGTTCGGGAGGTCTATTTGGACTGCCAAAACCAACTCTGCCTCTCTCCGAATAGGATCTCTGAAAGACGAAAAGCAGCCCGAGAACCACGAGAAAGCACTGACCACCGCTTAGTCCAGCTGTACAGCACTTCTGAGACGCCAGGCATCTCACTTCCCACAGGAACAATCACTGCCAGAAAAGCAGCTCTTCTTTTTTCTGTTCTTTTCTTTTCTCTTCTCTTCTCTTCTCTTCCCATATCTTTTCTCTCCTCATCTTTTCAATTCTCTTCTCTACTCTTTTCTACTCCTGTCTTCTTTTCTCTTCTCTTCTCTTCTCTTCTCTTCTCTTCTCCTTTCTGCCCTACTCTTCTCTTCTCTTCTCCTCTTCTCTTCTCCTTTCTGCCCTTCTCTTCTCTTCTCTACACACACTAGTCTTATTGTGCTCTTCCTCTGCCCATACTGTGTTTTTGCTTTGGTCTCCATGCATGCTTCTTAAACCAAAAGACGTCAGGATTTCAAAGAACCGTCGTCCCTGATCACAAAGCGTTAAAATCTGCAGCAATGACAAATCTATGACGGATCAGACATACAGTAGTAGACACGTAGACACAGGGCAGGTCGAGCAGACTACTAGTGGGGTTAAGCATGATGGTGGTAGGAGGTTTGACCTGCAGCCCTATCCTGGGATGTTAGCTCAGAAAGCACAAGGCCAGGGTGAAGGGTCAAAGGGCAGGCAAGCCTGTGTGTTGTGTCACTCTGCTCGCGACCAGAGAGATCTACGTGACTCCCTAAAGAAAAGACAGAACATCAATGAAAAACAAACACACAAGTACTTAAAACACACACACAGACACATATAGACACACATACACACACACACAGACACACACATATCCGCACACACACACACACACACACAGCTGAAGCAAATCAACTCACTTGTCTCAAGTTGCCATACTAGTTAGCTGGCTATGGTGCAGCATAGCACTTGTAGAACGCGACTCCTAAATGCACACCTTGAAGCACTTGCAGATTAAAAAAAAAGGCCAACTCGAGGCCAACTTTTTTAGGGCTCACCCGCCCGCGCTCACAATCCCTTTCGATGAGAGACTAAGTGCCGCACGAGCTATGCAATGTATAGTGGTGACCCAGACCAGACAAAACGCAAATTCTAGTCCTAGTTGTTAACTATTATCAAAATACTTGAAATGTACTCCTTCGCTTAGACGACAAAGCGAATGCTTGTTACAATGTTTGCACTGAAAAAGTGGCGTGATTAGAAATAAAAAAAATACGAAAAAAGAAAAAAAAAGAGAAACTGCCATTGATAAAAAAGTTATTTTTATAGAAGCAAATTGAATTCTGTTAAAAATGTATTATGCCTAACCAAGGAACCAAAGAGGGGAAGATTTTAGCTATTATTCAATGGCACAGCTATTATTAGTTATACAATGGCAAGGCCTTTGCGTAATTTTGTAAAATACTTTGTGACAATGTAAGAGGCCTGAATACTCTATCAGGGTACTATATTATGGATTCTGTTTTCAGCTCTTTTGTTTTTTTTTATTTTGACTTTTCTTGTTTTGTTTTTTTTTTTTTTTTTCATTTTGTACAGTAGACAAATGGAATATTTCATATTTTTGTCATCAACTTTAATATTTTTCAGTTTTCTATTTAATAAAAAAAAGTTTCTTTTAGTTCTTGTTCCTGAATCATTTTAGAATCAAATACATGTCATCTCTGTACAGGTTATGTCAAATAAAAAAATGCTTTTAAAATATTTTGTTTCTTTGTAACTGTTAAGAAATAAATTTCTTATTCTGCATTAAAAAAAAAAACGCCTCTGCTCCTTCGTGTTTGGGTTTGGAAAGGGGACTCAACTTGTCATATTTCATACACAGTTTACACTAGAGTAATATTATTACTCTTAAGTCACAGCCATCCATCTCTGAAGCACATACTTTAAGGGTCAGCCGTATACAGAAGCCTCTTGCCGCCAGCATTCATTCTTCAAGGGTTAGCGACACAAGAATGCCGGACGCTGTCTGAGGATCTACTTGGGGAGAGATA
>CM059275.1:10224427-10229427 GCA_030347295.1 Setipinna tenuifilis
CCTCTCTCTCTCTCTCTCTATCTCTCTCGTTCTCTCTCTCTCTCTTCCTTGCTCTCTCGTTCTCATGGGTTTGTGGCAGAGAATGATAGGAATGTTCCACTTCAGTTATCAAAATATGTACATCTGAGGATATTTTTATTCCGGCCGCACGGTTGTCCGCACGAGCGGCGACGTTCCGTCCCCGAAAGGTCGAATCTTCCATTCTCTCCCCCGGCCCGTCCAGGCCCGGCCTGTCCCGATCCAGCCCACGTGATGATACACGAGGACAGTTGTTATCCCTTTTGCCCTCCCCTTCGCCCACTTGATTAACGGATCTATCATCTCCAAACCTCCAAGCCACAGACGCTGGGTGCTTTTTTTTTTCCTTCCTTTATTTTTTTTTCCTTTCCTTCACCCGGACTAAATGTCTTCATTCTGAGGCAATGGCATGATGGGCATGCTCAATATCCTTTTAAGGAATTCCCACTCCTGTGAGCACCCTGTAATACACAGACGGCTCTCCTCTCTCTCTCTCCTCTCCTCACCCTTCTCCTCTCTCTCTCTTTCTCTCTCTCTCCTCTCCTCTCTTTTTTACTCTCTATCCCCTGCCCTCCCCTCTCCTCCCCTCTCCTCTCCTCTCCTCTCCTCTCTCTCTCTCTCCTTTCCCTTCTCCTGACTCTCTCTCCTCTACTCCTTTTCTCCTCTCCCTCTCTCTCCCCTGCCCTCTCCTTTCCTCTCCTCTCCTCTTCTCTCTCTCTGTCTCTCTGGCCAACTTCGTGTGCCTCCAATCCCCCTCTGACTGGTGTGTGGAGAGGAAGAAAAATAGGTTTTTGAGGTGGAGTGGAAGCAATGGAGACACCTATCTCTCTCCTCAGACACCTCTTGCTTGCCAGATCACAGCTAAGAGACAGAGAAAGAGAGAGAGAGAGAGAGAGAGAGAGAGAGAGAGAAAGAGAAAGAGAGACAGAGTGAGGGAGAGAACGAGAAGATGGGGGAGAAGGAAAGAATAAGAAAGAGGGGGGAAGAAGAGAAAAATAGAAAAGATTATGCAGATGAAAAGGTGGAGAGAGAGAGAGAGAGGATGAGAAAGAAAGACAGACAGAGAGAGAGAGTATGAGAGATAGAGAGGAAGAGAACGAGAGAGGGGGGTCAAGAAAAAAAGAAAAGGAAAAAAAGAAAGAAAGAAAGAGAGAAAGAAAGAAAGAAAGAGAGGTTGAGCAAGAAAAGAGACAGAGAGCGAGCTGTTGTCAAATAGAAAAACAACCCCTTCCCCTTTACACATGTGCTGTGCTGAGGTGCTCCGGTGGTGCTCCTGCACGGAGAGAAACTGTAGCCGGCAGTGGAAGAGTATCGGCCCTCAACATGTCCAGAGGCGTAGCGTCCCTTTGTGGCGCCGCTCAATGCGGCTAACTGCCCATTGTTCACTACTATCAAGTGTGGGCCTCCGAGCTCCAAGAGGCACCACGAAACTGCTCATTGTCTGTCCAAAAAAAAAAACGAGGACAGACTGGTTTGGGGCATCAACAACAGCCAGCATCTCTTTGAGAGGTGCACAAAGAAGTACCTCACATACACACACACACACATGGACACATAAACATACACACATGCACATGCCATCACACATGTTACACACACACACACACACACACACACACACACACACACACACACACACACACACACATACACATGGACACATGACCATACACACATGCACATGCCATCACATGTTATCCCAGAGAAGCATCGAGGCAGGCAGCGGGGAGCGCCATTGAAGTCACGCGACAAGGAGAACGGGAAGGACGGGGAGGACATCAGGACATACAGGTGCATTGTTGTCAGGATGGACAGGTAGATTGTTCTCAGGACCCAAGCAGGGCCCCCTGTATTGTCAGGGCCTATGAAAGCCAAAGCACAATGAGCCTACAGTGATCACCTCCTCCACCACCTTCTCCTGCTCCTCCTCCTGTACCTCTTCCTCCTCCTTCTCAACAGAGGCCTTTTACACCTAGCCTGGTAAAACCAGCCCCTTGTACTTCACTTCGTTTTGTACAGAGGGTCTGGAACTGCTGTATTGAGAAGCTCCTTTCTTCCTGGAGGTGTGGACTCTGCTGGACTTTAAAACGATTGGATCTGCTTTTACCCAAACGTAAATGTGGAATTGTGATGTATGCAATGCGCTGGATTGTGAAGGAAGTTACAAAGCTTTCTGAGAACTAACGAACTAACAACTAACAGAGCAAGCTGGAAGATTAAACTTAGGGAGTAGGACCACAACGTGTCTTGCACAAATGAAACTCCTTAAGCATTCTTCTTGCTAAGACTTTAATTCCTCGATATTCCGAAGCGTTGCCACAACAGACTGACTGGCCTTGCTTACTTCGCTTTCTGCTGCCATTGCCGATCTACCTCCACAGATAGACTACAATTGAACAAGCAAAATATAGCACACACAATCAATGTCATCGCTCACAAACCCTCTGTTCGCTGATTGGCCCGGTAAGGATTCTGCTGGAGAAAGAGCCTCTCAGTTCCAGACCCTCTGTACAAATTTTTTACATCTTCGCTTCTTCCACCGTCTTCTCCTCTACCTCTCCCTCTTTCACCTTCTCTTCCACCATCTTATAAAAATAATAATAATAATAATAATAATAATAAGAAGAAGAAGAAGAAGAAGAAGAAGAAGAAGAAGAAGGAAAAGAAAAAAAGAAGAAGAAGACAAAAAAGAATTTTAGGTGTATAGCACATTTCATACTAAGGATGTAGCTCAAACTGCTTTAAAAGTTTGACAAAGGAACACAGGACAGAAATACACATGGCAAGCTTTGTTATAGTCCAGAGAAATCTGCCAGGGCGCCGTGGAGAGCTCCACTAATGTCCCCCGTGGTTCCCAGTGGAGCTTAACTGCCGGGCTGGTAGAGGGAAAGTCTCTGAGTATTTATGAAGGGGAGTCCCTCCATTGGGGTTGGTAGGGGGAAGGTCTCTGAATGCCTGAAAGTCTTTGAGCAAGGCAGTTAAATGTAGGCGAGGTTGAACAGGTACATCTTTAGTTGCCGTTTAAAGGCATCAACAGATTCTGCCTCTCTGATGTGTTGGGGTAGGGCATTCCATCTCTTTGGAGCATAGTATGAGAAGTCTGCTTCTCTGATCCTTTTGGGTGGTGCCTCTGGAATCCTCAGGAGGCCAGCCTCAGCGGATCTAAGGGCTTGTGCAGGAATGTAAAACGACAGTGTGTCAATGATGTAGTATGGGGCAAGATCCTTAACAGCTTTGCATGCTAGTAAGACTACTTTAATGTTAATTCTGTAGGACACAGGCAGCCAGTGCAGCTCGGCTAGTATTGGACTAATGTGCTCTCTCATTCTTGTTTTTGTCCACAGTCCCGCTGCTGAGTTTTCAATAAGCAGTACTTTTTTGGTTGACTTTTTTGGGAGGCCTGTACATAGGGCATTACAGTCTAATGTACTTCTCCCACTACCTAACGCTCTTTCACCTACTCTTCCTCCTTCTCCTTCTCCACCTCAACCTCCTCCTCCTCCCTCCCTTCCACCTTGACCTTCTCCGCTTTTCTTCTCCACCTCCTGGTCTACTTCCAATTCCTCTAGCCCCTACATCTCCTTCTCCATCCCCCCACCCCCTCGCCTTTTTTTTTTACCTCCTTTAACACTTCTACCTCCATCTCCTCCTGCCTCATCTCGTCCTCCTCCTCCTCCTCCTCCTCCTCCTCCTCCTTCTTCTCTTCCTCCTTCTCTTCCGCCTCAAGGACACCAATGGTGGGGCAGAATGGGCTTATGGCTGGATGATTGGGTTATTACACATGTGTTACACAAGATGATGGATTCGTTCAAACATGCCGTTTGCCATGTCTGCGGAAACACATGCACGCATGCACACATGCATACACACACACACACACACACACACACACACACACACACACACACAAGCATCTATCTTTGTTGTTATTAATGGCAGCACAAATATTCTTGCCATAATCCGGCACCTCGTCAGCATGCCTGCTCGCTGAGTCATGGCATAGGCACTGAAGTATGTGTGTGTGTGTGTGTGTGTGTGTGTGTGTGTGTGTGTGTGTGTGTGTCTAATAGTGAAACTACAGGAGGTGTTACAGACACATGGGCACCGCCATCCCCATGGGGACATGTGTGTGTGTGTGTGTGTGTGTCTAAAGGTGTGTGTGTGTTTGATGCCTACACAGGAGCTGGTATCGAGACATAAATGCTGCCATCCTAACGAGTGTGTGTGTGTTTGAGTGGTTCTGTGTGCGTGTGTGTCTGTGTTTGTGTTTTAGAGTGTTTGTGTGTGTGTTTGTGTGTGTGTGTGTGTGTGTGTGTGTGTGTGTGTGTGTGTGTGTGTGTGTGAGAGCGCATGGCCCCTGTGGATAAGGGGCAGGTATGAGTCAGAGGCCCCAGGCGCCATGGCCTCACCTCTGAAAATAACCTGCCAGGGCCTGGGGCTCAGCCACCACACACACACACACACACACACACACACACACACACACACACCGATTCTTTCTCTGTGTGTGTGTCTCTCTCACACACACACACACACAAACACAAAAAGAGAGAAAGACACGCAGACACACACACAGACACAGACACACACAGACACACAGACACACACACACACACACACACACACACAGCAGGATAGTGGCCAGTGTGCACATATCAGTGGGAGAGAGGGAGTGACGGTCCCAAGGTTATAAAGCACAGAAACACAGTGTGTGTGTGTGTGTGTGTGTGTGTTTGTGTGTGTGTGTACATTTTTAAATCATTGCCATCAGCAGGTATTAAGCTGCAACCAATACCTAGGTTTAGTGTGGCCTTGTTAGTAGTCTTCTCAGTGACTGTATGTTGTGTAGTTGAAGCATACATGCTTGTGTGTGCATGGGTTTGTTTGTTGTGTGTGTGTGCGTGTGTGTGTATGCGTGTAGTGTGTGTTTGTGTGTGTGTTTGTGTGTGTGTGCGTGTGTGTGTGTGCGTGTGTGTTTGGCT
>CM059275.1:10231927-10234427 GCA_030347295.1 Setipinna tenuifilis
ATAGATGACAGGGAGTGGCAGTTCATCCCTCTTCCCCCCTCCCTCCCTCCCTTCATCCCTCCCTCCCTCCTTCCCTCTCTCTCTCCATCCCTCTCTACCCTACCGCCCCCCCTGTGACAGCCTGAGGTCAAGGTCAGGCACGGCCCATTTCTGCAGTCCTGAGAGCGGAGGTGTCTGTGCCCATCATCTTCCTTCAGCCCTTCCTGGCCAGATAGTGCCACCCTCAAAACCTTTCCAGATGGCCTGACCCAACCAGGTCTTGTGTGTGTGTGTGTGTGTGTGAGTATATACGTATATGTATATATGTGCACGTGTATGTGGATATATGTGTGTATATATGTGTATAAATATGTGTGTTTGTGTGTGTGTGTGTGTGTGTGTGTGTGTGTAAGTGTACATGTATATATGGGTGTGTGTGTGTGTGGGTATGGGTCACGACCAGCCCAATTCACAGGCCTGGTTTCCGTTGGTGCACAAAGCCGGGCATGGCATGTCATGGCATGGCTCCTGTTCATGCATATTCATGAAGGATGCTTATTAGAAGTAATGACAGCATCATTTCGCCTCATTTCAATATTCATAATGAAGGAATCTCGCGAGGGTCACGTCCACTGTATGCTCATGAATATTCACGAGCAAGGACACCGGCCCTTAAGGTTTTTTCCGGTGATTTATTTGTGTCAATCCTGCAAACATGGTTCACGGTCCATGTGAGAAGAACACGCCTCTTTATATTTCCAAGAATGATGCTAATTGAGAAACAGCATGTTTTGTGAGTCTCTCTCTCTTTCTCTCTCTCTCTTTCTTTTTCTGTTTCTTTCTTTGGAATGATAATGACAGATGCCATTCTATTGTTGCAACCACCAGCTTTGAGTAATGGGATGACCAAAGGGGATTATGGGAATTTTAATGTTAAGCTCTCCAGCCGAGTCCTCAAAACATAACTAGCATTTTTTCAAAGCATGTGTGAAACACAAATTGCAGGGTTGTGGTTATAAAAAAAAAAACACGTCATCCATCACTTTAGAGGGGGAAAAAATGTCTAAATGTCTAATATTTCACTAATTGTGTCACTAAGTTGCTGTTATGCTGCCTGGAAGGGGGAAGAGAGATGAGGTTTTTGAAGGATTAACCGTCTTTTCACAGATATGAAGACTTGATATAAAGCCATGCCATGATGCCGTTGATATACACACACACACACGGTCACGGCACTGGCACCTGTCCCAGCAATTTCAGCGCGCCGTAAATCACTGTTCTCAGATCAGAGATACTGGTGTATGCCAAAGGAAGGCACAGAAACAACATGGAGTGTACGGTGTAGGAGCAAGCGCTGCTGAGAATTAGGACAGCACTATACTCTACACACTACACACTACACACACGTTGTGTGTGATTTACCGGCGTTTTGGGAGCGCAATCTCTAGCCTCCCTCGACAGGCCCAGGATTTATGGAAGGGCCCAAAGAGCCCAAAGCCCAGGTGATTAGCTGAAGAAGCACAGGGGGACTGAACCCCCTGAGGGATACACACACCTACACACACACACACACACACACACACACAAACACACAAATACACGTACATACACACATACACTCAGGCGAATGAAAACATTCCTCTCATTACATTGGGAAATTGGGGTGGAAAGGGTTAAAGATTCCTGGAAGGGGGGAGAAGGTATTTTTCCATTTCTGCTTTTCTGTCACTCTTTTTCTCCTCACCTTTACTCTGTTTTTTTCCTCACTCTCTCTCACTAAGCTCTCTCTCCCTCTCTCTCTCTCTGTCTTATTCATTCTCTCTCTATATCTCCCATACATGTGTTGTTTTAATGTTCTTTTACCCTCCTTAGCCTAGTTTTATACAGTTGTGAACAATATTGTGCAAAAGTCATGACAGGGTTTTCTGATACAACATGTAAAACCCTACAACTCCTCTTTCTTTCAAAGAAACTAATGATGTGCATAAGGTTTGGATGTTCTTGGATGTTCTTGAAGGATTCTTTGCTGGGTTTCATAGTTGCAGGACCCCCAGGGTGTCTTCCTAACCACCCCCTCAACCCCCACCGCCCACCCGCTAACCCCCAAGCCCCCCTGGGACAGTTCCAGTACCCCATGTCCCCATGTTGATGCCCCCTCTTTGTACTCAGAGGGACACTTGGGGTGTATGTGTGTGTGTGTGTGTGTGTGTGTGTGTGTGTGTGTCTGTGTGACGCTGAACTCTGTGTGGGTGTGCCATGGAGCTTGTGGCAGTGTTTGCAATTGCGGAAGACTGTGAAGAGTGTGTGTGTGTGTGTGTGTGTGTGAGAGAGAGAGAGAGTGAGAAAGAAAGAGAGAGAGAGAATGAGAAAGAGAGAATGGAGATGAGAGACAGAGAGCATATGAGAGAGAAAAGGAGAAAGAAGCATGAGATGGAAGGGGAGAGAGAAATAGAGAGATAGAGAGGCAAGATTGCAAAAGAAAAGGCTGGAGAGACAGAGATAGAGGGAGAGAGAGAAGGAG
>CM059275.1:10239427-10251927 GCA_030347295.1 Setipinna tenuifilis
ACATAGCTCATTATGACCTGAGGCTCTGAAGAACCATTTCCAATGTGAGTACCTTTCACATACATGTTAAAAAATAAAGGTGCTTAAATGGTTCTTTAAGCGTCTCTGGGTGGTTTCATAGGGAGTGAAGGTTCTTCTGTGGCATTGAAGAACCAGCACTGGCCCCATTACCTTTTAGAGTATAAGATTGGTATAAGAGCGGTAACACTTTATTTGAAGGTGTCTACAAAAGGGTGATGAGCCGTGACATGACACATATCAGAAACATTAATGACACTTTAATCATGTTTATGACTGGTGTCATTAAGTGTCATTCAGTTTTTGCAATGTCTGCAGCCCAAAAAATGTCAACTTAACACTACTAAAACCAAATTATACCTTACGGCAACAGTCATAAACATAAATGAAGTGTAATTAATCTTCATGACATGTTTCATGTCATGTTTATAACATGCTCATATCACTTTTATGTAGACACCTTCAAATAAAGTGTTACCAAAGCGTCTGCTAAATGACATGTCATCTACTGTAAAATCACTAGGAAGAAAAAGGAAAACTAGAAAGTATGGAGAATGAGAAAGAGCATCAAAAGTGCAAAACAAAAAAATACTCTAGCAGACAAGGAAATGAGTGCAAAAATATCTTTCCCAGTAGGAACAAAAACTGAAGTCAGTACATTTAGCCAAAGTAGGGTCAAGGACGTGTGAGTGTGTGTGTGTGTGTGTGTGTGCGTGTGTCTGTGTGTGTCTGTGAGTGTGTATGTGTGTGGGCTGAAGCCCAAATGAGAGGAAACTCTGTCTAACCAAAGGATCCAGCGCCACGTAGCAGAACTATTTAGTCGTACCAGAGAGAAAGTGTCCTTCCTGACTCCCTTCCACTGGCAGATCTCCTGGTCAACTTGGCAGGAAAAAAAACATTTCATCGACAAAATGATTTGCAGGAGTTAATTTTAGCAGGTCTCCTCTCTGTGCAGACGTGTTGGCCCTCATTCAAAGCCTATCAAAACTCATTAGCAGATTTATGGCCTCCCCACCTCAGCAGCGGTGGGAACAAGGAGACCCCCAAAAAAAAGTCAGAGTCCGAGACCACGACCGTAACCGTAACCGTAACCGGGACTGGAGCCGTCAGCTGCAGGCGGGCGGGTGGGCAGGCGGATAGGAGGACGGACAGGCAGGCAGGCAGGCAGGCAGGTATGCAAGCCAGGGTGGCCTCCAGTGGGACCTCCAAGGGCCTTAAGAAAAGAAACATTTAAGACAAGTGCAACACTGAGCAAATAAATCACCGGGGGCTAGAGTCCCCCCGCTGCCTCCAATCACCCAGCACACAGAGGTGGGGGGGTGGGGGAGTGAGTGAGGGGTGTGGGGGGATGAGGGGTGTGGGGGGGGTGGCTTTTCTTTTTCCATCAGCCTTCTAATCAGCACGGAGGGCGGGCGGAAACCAGCTGCGGCCGGCGATATGA
Organism: Setipinna tenuifilis; assembly: GCA_030347295.1. NCBI lineage: Eukaryota > Metazoa > Chordata > Actinopteri > Clupeiformes > Engraulidae > Setipinna > Setipinna tenuifilis. The sequence goes on from CM059275.1 coordinate 10,240,887, forward strand.
AAGGGATCATTTCATGCAGCGGAGCAGGTGAGAAGACTCTGTGATCTCTTTGATGATTCGAGGTGACTTGGACGCAGGAGGCAGAAAATGGCGTTATTATCCAGCCCCCGGCGAGGATGAAATATGGCCCGACGCGTGGATGTTAAACGGAGGCCCTGAAGAGAGTGACACATGCCTGAATGAGTCTCGTTGACGGCACACGTAGTATGATGAATGAACTCGGCTAATACCTGGCTCCAGAGCCTTGGAATGCTCTTCGCCTGGAACAATGTTGTTTAAGGAGGAGGAGGGAGGGGGGGGGGGGGGTGTTGGAAGGCTGGGAGGTGTGTGTGTGTGTGTGTGTATGAGTGTGTGTCTGTCACTGCCACTGCCAACTGCCAAATGCCATCTATCATCAGAAGAAATGATAGTTTTGTCCAAGAGAACTGTTTTACTCCTGAAACAGCCAGTGACCAGGAATAGATTAAAAAAAGGAAAAAAAAAGAGAGAAAGAAAGCAAGCAAGAAAATGGCAAAGAAAATGACCCCTCTGAGAGCCTGTGAACTGACATTCCTCTTACTATTTCCACATGACCGGTGACATGTGCAGGCCCTGTGAGATGTGATTAGGAGAGATTACCTCAGAAACCTATAAATATAAGGACCGAGACACTATAACTATAGCAGCCGAGAGTCCAATTCTGTAATTGTGACTCTACAGTGGTTTCTGAAGACAGGAGTAAAAACAGCAAGTGAAAGACAGAGACAGAGTGTGAGAGAGATAAAGAGAGGGTAAAAGAAAGACAGAGAGGTAAATGTGAGAGATTTACAGCAAAAAAGAATGGCAGAGTGGAAGAGAGAGAATGACAAAGTGAGTGAGAGAGAGAGAGAGAGAGAGAGAGAGAAAGACAGAGAGAATGAGAAAAAGAGAAAACGAGAGAAACAGAGCAGGAGAGAAAAGCAAGAGAAGCAGAGAGAAATTGAGTTGGAGAAGTGACTAGTGAGAGAATGAAACTGGCAAAGAGCTGGATTCCTCAGGCCCATCTCCCAGGCCAAAGTTTAGCCGTGCCTGTGAGGAGAATACCAAACACAAGGCAGTGTGGAGAGGCAACAATGGCGAGAGGGCATATGCGCCAGCTCAAGTTTCAAAGGCCCTGGCTGGAAAAAAAAAAGTGCCCATCTCATTTGCCCCTTGCCAAACACCCTCAAACACAACATAAAGCCATATTCTAATGGTAATCATATAGATGATATAGATGAATGTGGGCTGTTTTCGCCGCACTGCCTTCTAAGGAGTGCAGAGGGTATTTAGCAGAGTGAGGAAGCTTGTTTGGACTGTTTAGCGGGGTAAAATGGGATTGAAAAGCCCCCTCTGTTGAAAGGAGGGCGGTTATGAAAAGGATGATGAGTCCTCACAAAAGGGCCGTAATTACACAAGGGGAGGGGCCCAGAATGCAGGCACAAACGCAGCTCTGAGACAATGCTGAGTTACCACAGAGAAGAGAAGAGAGGAGAAGAGGATAGAAGAGAGGAAGACAAGAGAAGAAGAAAAAAAGAATAAAGGGAACGCAGGGAGCAAGAGAAGAGGATAAGAGAAGAGAGGAGAAAAAAGGATAGGCAAGGAAAAAAGAAAAGAAAAATGAAAACAGAAGAGAAGAAGAGGACGAAGAAGAGAAGAAGAAATGAGAAAAGATGGAAAGAACAGTACGAGTACGAGAAGAGAGCCAAAAAAAGAAACAAAGAAAAGAGTAGTGGGGAGAAACAAAACATTGAAGATGAAAAGAAAAGACAAGAAGAGAAGAGAAGAGAAGAGAAGAGAAGAGAAGAGAAGAGAAGAAAAGAAAAGTCTGGGGGACAGCACTGGTTGAACAAATGACAAACTAAGTGGCTAGCCCCAAAGCCACACACCCAGCAGCTGGGCCGGTGAGTGTCACGTGAGATGCTGCTGGTCTGGGCTTGACTGAAGGAGCTGACTTCTCTGTAGTCTCTACACACGCTCCAAACATCATGATTCAGAAAGTGAAAGTTTGAAGCCCCTAGTGGTAGTCTTCCTCATGACACCAATCAATAGTCTTTAAGCTAAGTTTAAAACTGCTTCTCTGTCACAATTTGTCATTTCACTGACACCAATATAGGCAATCATCAAAGAGATGTAAACAAATACTGACATTTGATTGACTCAAAGGCTTGACTTCAGGATTCTCACTTTTTCATTTTGGGCTGTTCTTACAAATGGTGGACCTTAGTGCTATTTAGTACCGGCAGACACAAACATAAACAATAGTTTACAAATATAGATTCCGAATGTTTCACATTCCTTAGGATATACTTGGCAGGCCAGCACAGCTTTTAGAAGAGGAGCTGTCTGAGGCTGTGCCAGAGGCTAAGACAGGCCTTTAGCTGAGCCCATGTAATGGTAAGATCTTATGATCTCATTTTGTAAGCTTCAAGAGGGCAGTTAGGTTTTTGTTTTGTTGTTGGGGGGGGGGGGGGGGATAAACTGCAGCAGTCCAACAGGAAATCCAAGGAACTAATATTGCTAATATTGCTCCTGGCAGCGGTTCCCAAACTTTTAACGGCTTGGTACCCCCTGAGACACTGTGCTACCAAGAATCCCCCGCTTTGTATTTTTTCCGCATAATAATTGTGCATATTATAAGGTACATAATAATGTAGTCCCAATTGGGTTGTATAGGGAATAACCTAAATCTTTTTCGAAATATAGTATGTAGGCTATACTTAAACTTCATGCTAGTAGAAGCTGAGAATTCATTCACAGATTTATTTTGTGTACCCCCCAGAGTTGATCCAGGGATTCCTCGTTCTCCAGTTTGACAATCACTAGCTCACAGAATGCAGCATTTTAAAACGCACCCTTGTGGCCATAGAACCCAAAAAAATGGCCACGTTTGCACCAGCGGTTCTCTTTTCTGTGCGTGTAGCAAGTTCCCTCAACATGATGCCTTTCCTGACCTTTACAAGAGTTTCTCCCCAGTTTGACTGCCTAACCCCAGAGGGCAGACAGGTCATTGAGTGTGTGCGATTAGATTGTGTGTGAGCAGTACACACCTGCAATCCCAGGTGGTATCCAAAACTTATTTTAAGGCTAATAATTTATAAATATACCTTTATTACCTCTGCCAAGAAGGTTATGTTTTTGCTTTTCCCTTAAGCCTTGAATAGTTCAGCTCCTCAGTATATCACTGATTTAGTAAGACCTTACTCACCTTTAAGAATGCTTAGGTCATCCTCCCAAAATCTGCTCTCAATCCCTTTATCACTCAGAAAAACCAGAGGGGATCGAGCTTTCTCTGTGGTTGCCCCTTAGCTCTGGAATAATCTTCACCAGTATATAAACTATTCTATAACTATAGTTTTGAGCACAATTTGAAAACATACCTCTTTAGTTTGGTCTAGAATTGTAATAATTTTGTATCTATTTACTTAGCTATTCTATATTATATTCATGCACATTGGTCAGCTTCTGTTGTATAAAATGTGCTATACAAATAAATTGGACCTGAACTTGATCTATAAGCTGCAGGTTCTATGGTACAGCATCACAGTGCAGTTTCTATGGTGCAGTGATGGTGGTGGTGCTTGGTAGAGGGGGTGTGGTGTTCACTGCCTGGTTGTGTATGTGCTGGACGGTGGTGGTGGTGGTGTGCAATATTAAATATTGCACAGGGGCATTCAATTTACTTCTCTCACTGTAAAAGAGATCAATCTCAGTCTTCCCATCTATTAATGTACAATTCTGAGGAAACGCAGCAGTGTTCAATAACTCCCTCAAACTTTTGGAAAGAACTTGAGTCTTCTGTTTTGAGCAAATATCTCCAGGAGCTCCCTGATGAGTAGGTTATGTCCCTGTCCTGCATGCTGCAGGAGGCCAATCACCAAACTTTTCAGCCATCTCCACAGGGCAAATAAGTGTTTTTTCATTTCTAGATATTATATTAATATATATATTTTTCCATAATACATATAATATTCTCCATCAAAATAAGACACCTTTTCAGAAAAATAGTCAGGTCAGGTAATTATTTGTTTTTTTTCCTTATATGCTCCTAAAGGTCTCCATCATCCCAGACAAACTGCAGGTCAGGAACATTGCCTAAGACACTGGAGGCTGCAGTAGAAGTCATAGTCAAGGATATTCAGCAGTGTATTTCAGAGGGTCTTCTGTCAGTAACTGCTGATCACACAGAGAGTTCAGACAAGTCCATCTTATGCATGTTCACCTGTGCTGTTGCAAGGGAAGCCAAATACAGAATAAAGACCATCCTTGCAAACTTTGGAGAATCTGCTATGAAGTACTCACGCTGTGGGGCTGAACACGATACGTCTGGTGAAAAGGAGGATTGACGCAAGCCTTGCTTCACAGACAGCTCAGCAAAGTCAGCTCCCATGCCTGAGAACAGGAGCCCAGCCTGTGATGTGGCTTCTACCACAGCAGAGGCCATGACTGTTGTTATCCTCCCAAATGTTCAAGCGGATCAAAAGTGTTGAGACCCAATCCACTCATGCAGGGAACCAAAGCCAAACACCCAAAGAGAAACCAGTACAGTCTTTCCATTGTCATGCAACACAAAGCACAGACAAACTTTTACACAGTGTTTCAGGATAAAGCCAAAAACGCTGTCGGTGATGTGCTTTGATGCCATAAATCCCTCTCAGCGGTCACAATCTACCTATAATCTCTGAGGAAATAAGCTAACCTAGCAGCATCTACTCACAGAAACCTTCGTAGAGGAAATGTAGCTGGTGCAGTCTACCGAAAGCTTCCATGAGCAAGAGGATGTTGAAACTGAATTTCGTGGAGATATAGATTGAGATGAAAATCAAGGTTAAACACATTTTTACCAAACCGAAGCCAAAATATCCTTAACAGGCACCAAAAGAGGTAGCTGAAGTGCCCATCAGAGACCAAGAACTTCAAACATCTGAGGACTTAAGAGTCATGCACTAAAGAAGTTGTAAGTCAGATTGTGGCGGTGTACAAGTCAGTGAATACCACGTCATCACAGCGTCCGTAATGGCGGCTGCCTTGAACCTAACAAACGCCGTCTCCCCTCACGCTTCGTGTCTTGGACTACAACAGGAGAAGGCACTACTTGCCTACAACTACGTGTAAGCAAACTGTTGTTGAAATGCTGTGTTATGTTGATGGAGTCTTAACATAGGTGCACACATGGATAAGTTCGTCCAAACATTTCACAGACATTAGTTTACACGCCAACATTCCACATACACGAACAAACACGACAGGAGAACACCAATTCATGAACATGCCTTGTTTATTACGTGTTCGTGATAATGTTTCACCTGTGTAAATGTTAGCAAGCAAAGTGCACTGTTGAAGTTTTATTCACGTTTGAAATCTTACCAGTGTCTCAGCCTCTCCCCGGTGTAGTAAAAGATTGCACACCGGCAAAGACCGGCTGAAATACTGTGCCTGTCGGCGTGAGCGCGGTCAAGGGGGCTGCTCGCGCGTCTCTGTAGTACATTCCGTTTTGTGCTATTTTCTGTTTGTTTACGGTTCAGTTATGCTTTCCTTGCATCTAGTTCCTGTGTTGGGTTATTTCTTTATTATGTTGCCTTTGGTTTATTTCACTTATTTTCCGGTTACCCTGTTCATTTTGTTGAATGGTATCATCCACTCAGGGTGCACGAGCCTTTACGCTCGTTAAAAAGCCTCACCAGGCTCAGTGTGGGAGAAGCTAGCAATGCGTAAGCACCAGGTAATGGTAGGCTCCAAAAGACTCTCAGTGTATGAGATTTTGTTTGCAGTTTTCAACTGTTTTAGTTTGTTATTGCTGTTTAGAGCTAGCATTACTTTTGCCTTATTTCTTGTGGATTTAGTGTCCTGTGCATTTTTGTTCATTTTGTTTATTGTGACACTTGTTTCTTTCTTTTTTTTTAAATATATGAAGTATTTTGCACTGTAAATATTTTTGCACTTGGGCTGCAACGGTGGTTGAAAAAAAATAAAGAAACATTTAGTTGCAACCAAAATCCTGACCAGCCTCCACTTTACTGCCTGCACAGTACCTTATAACAAACAGCTTTAAAGACTTCAACTGAGCCTGACACTTCATCCACTGCCACCAGTCAGGACCGTAAAGAGGTCGCAGGTAAAATTGTTGAGTCGTTTGTCCAGAATGTGAGTAGTTTCATGTAACTCATTCAGGGATTGGAATCTGCAGAGGGGTCTGCACCTATGATTCCAAATAGCACACCCACAGACCTGCTTATGAGTGTCGTTCTGTAACTGATAACAAAAATGGCTGTCGCACTCCAGCTATACCAAAAAGTCAAAGTAGGGGTGAAGAATTTTTTTTTTTTGCAAACGCACCCCTCAGAAAAAAGACCATAAAGCCTGTTGAAGGAGAGGGTGTGAAGGGGCTGGACGCCACTGCTTCCAACAAACCAACCTGAAAGAGAGTTCTTACTTAGGTAGTGTCAAAGACGTTGATTGTGAAGCTGTAGACTCATGCACAAAGAATGTTATTAGTGAAATTATTAAAGTGTACAAGTCAAAGGTGTCTGAAATCGGTGCAGAATGCCCTATCTAGGATGTGGGAGGCATTATGTTAGAGCTGCAGAGTTTCACAAATTTAACCAATGCCCCCAAAAGTGACAACACACATTTTGGCTCAGAGAACATCAGCACCAGGTCCAGTGGTGTAAGCAACTCCAGTGGTGACTGCTACTGTTCAGAAGCTCTCAAGTAAATGGGTTTTTAATGAAGCAATCCAGCAAATTAGTGAAGGCTTTATAAGGTCTGTAAAGAGCCATACTGACTTAGAGGCACTAATTACCTCAGACAGCTTAACAAAACATGCAGAACTATCTAACTTGGCTGTCTGGTCCAAGATATGGAATGTTTTAACACTTGCAGGCAAAAGCGAACAACTTGTTTTTTTTTAACAACCTTGCTTCAGATTAGACTAAGCAGCAAAAGAATGCAGAAGCTGTAAGTAATATGTATGCTCCCGTTCATGATGGACCTTCAGGCTTGGCTGACCCAGATCAACCACTTGTTTCTGCAGATGTAATAGAGGGCACCACAGGGCAAATTGAGAATGTTCTCTTGGAGTTTATTAATGTTTCAGGACTTCCAAATTCCTCAAGTCATTTAAAGAATACAGATGTTCAGAGGAACTATAGAAGGGTTTATGATTACCTTACAAAGGAGGTTGGTCCTGCAGTTGCCCTTCAACTCCTGATTGTGACCATGACAAAAAACTACGGAAAACATGTGACATGAAGGACCCAAAGACCTTGAACACTCCAAGACCTGTGAAACTTACAAAATTCATGATCAATCTCAAGGTGATTTTTTAAACGTAATATTGTTTATTGTAATCAACCTTTTTTTATATACAAACTTTTAACCTTAAGTCACCTCATTTTTTGTTTGACAAAGAATAAATGTTTTCACTAATATACATTTGTTACGTCTGGTCTTTTACAGAGATGTTTTTTAGGCAAAGCAAAAGTGAGCCCTCTAGACAAGAATGTCAAGAAGTCATAACTAAGACATAAGTTTCCTTAATCTTCCCCTCATGCCTTCAGGCTTGGATTGACTTAGCTTTGATTGACTTTCCTTTGAGCATTTACAATCAACCACAATAATCATCATCATAATAACAATATTTTGTGAAATTTGCCATTTGTTAACAGACTGACTTGAAGGTACCTCAGCCTCTTGTTCTCCTAAAGGATGGTTCTTCATTGAAGCTCCAAAACACTCCATAACTGCCTTGTCCAAGGTGTTCGTATGCTGCATTAAGCCAACCACACTTCCCAAAGGTGAGGTAAGTAAAAGTAAATTAACTCAGATGAGAAAGACTGTGTTCATCTTGCTTTCGGTTTCTGATCATTTTTGAGAAGACAGTTTTTGAGAAGACAAACATTCCTTTGTCAAGTCTATTTTTCATGGTTTAGTTGCTGTTCTTTCATCAACAGCCCCTCATTTGTTTTGCCAGCGTTGTTGTCTGTTTGTCGGTTTGTCTGTTTGTGAGTTAGCAACTTGAATGGATTTGCATGTGTGCTTTTCATTAAAATAATTCACTTGGACACATTTAAACACTGGCATCTCTTTCTCTCTCTTCCTCTCTCTCCCCCTCTCTCAGTCTTGATTGACTCCCTGAGGACCTCATGTAATTTGTACTTAGAATTATATTACCCAGAGACAGGACAAACCTGAGACAGGACAGAACCAGATTAGGACCAGATTACGGCCAAGCATGCATAGATAGATGGATAGATAGATAGACAGACAGACACACAGACAGACACACACACATACATACATACATACATGCACACATACATACATGCACACATACATACATACATACATACATACATACATACATACATACATACATACATACATACAGTCATACATACATGCGTGTCCCAAGGGAAAATAAAGAGCCAGACCCGTGCCAGTTTCATCTCTGCTGGCAGGCTTGTGTAGCTCAGAGACTGGCAGTGCCCCCCCCTGTGCCAGTCCATGCTTCTCCTGATTAATCTCATCCAGTCATGCCGATACCCACCACCCTTCTCCTCACTGTTCACTTTTCTCTCTCTCTGTCTCTCTCTCTGTTTCTTCACTTCTTTCATCCTTACTTTAATTCATTCATTCATTCATTCATTCATTCATCCACTCACTCACGCACTCACTCATTCATTCATTCATTCATTCATTCATCCTCTTTCTTTTTTGTCTCAGTCCCCGGCACTGAATTAGACACTGCATACATTAGCATACTAAAGCGCCAGTGCGACGTCTGGCCTATCCAAGACGTCTTAGCGAAGGACTTGCACTCTTTCCCCTCCCGAATTCCCCAGTCTATCAGAGCCTTGAGTCTCATTAGCACCACCACCACTCCCCCCACCCCCCACCGCCTCAGAGCTGTGTTCAGGGTGACTGCTAACCTCCAGACATGACCGACAGATTCCGATTCGTAAAGGCTTGCAGACTTCCCCTTTGGGCTTGGCACCTAATAGCTAATTGATTGCTGGGGAGCTGAGGGAAGAGAATGACATTAGTGTTATGGCACTATGGTTGACATGCCACAAGGGACAGGCTTGAAAATGGCATCGTCCAAAAAATCATCCACAGATTCCTGCATGGTCACTCGCCAGAGTCGCCAGACTCGCCAGACCTTTTTTTTTGGATTTGGAAAAAGCATAATAATCAGATGTAACTATAAAAATAAATAAAGAAATTAAAGAAATAATGTACTCATACCTCCTAATGAAATGCCACTCCCCTATTTTACCCCCCCCAACACACACGCACACACACACATACACACACACACACACACACACACACACACATCCTCAGACGAAGGAGAGGATTAATTTCCATAAGAAGCACCAGGCACCCAGCAAAAGCCAGTTTGTGGCCATTGTTTCAGGCGCGCAGCTGTCATGTGGCTAGCAGTATGCATTCTTCACTCCTCTATGCTAATTTTCGTGCGGGACAATTTTCCTACAATAAGCACTCCAGCGACTCACAGAAAGGCCTTTTTGGGGCTCACCCCCCAGGGATCCAGGGGCTCTGCCAAGTCAAACAATGGCCTACTGCTCCCCCTGAACCTCTCTCACTCGCTAATACGGCATGACGCGCACTGCATCCAATCTACACACACACACACACACACACACACACACACAGACACATAGACACACATACATACACAAGACAAACACACACACTACACTCACACTCACACACACACACACACACACACACACACACACACACACACTGAGCACCTGGTCCCATGGAGCCTGGCAATTAATCAAGATATCAATCAATATTGACAAAAATGAATGGGGAGAGCAGTGTGGAGGACCTCATGGAGTGCTACAGGATGTGGACACTGGGGCCAGAGGTAGCGTGGAGCAGCCAGCCATGTTTTATTTTTGTTTTTAGTCCCGAGCTTTCATTTCATATTCTCATATTAATAATTTCCATGGCATCGAATCTGAACTGTGTGGTTTTTGAAAGGCCCCCAGACCTACCTCATTTTAGTTCTCAGGAAAAGGGGAATTCCACCCCCCCCAACACCCCCAACCCCCACCTCTGTCTGTTACTCTCTTTCTCCCTTTCCATTTCCCTCTGAACTTTTTCACTCTCTTTCTCTCAGTCTTTCTTTCTTTCTCACACACACATACACCCCCCCCCCACCTCAGCTTTTTCTTCTCTTTCATTCCCTCTCTCCCCTCTTGTTCCATTTCTACTTCTTTCTCAATTTCTCTCTCTCTTTCTTTTTCTCTATCTTCATCTGTTTCTGTCTCTGTCTCTTTATCTCTGTCTCTCTCACTCACTCTCTCTGTCTCTCTCTCTTTCTGTCCCTCCCTCTGTCTTCCTCTCTTTCTGTCTCTCACTCTGTCTCTCTCTTTTTCTCTTTCTCTCTCTTCCTCTCTCTCTCTCTCTCTCTCTCTCTCTCCCTCTGTCTCTCTGTCTGTCTCCTACACTAGTTCTTTAGCATGTGCCGCTTTAGTGTAGCGTTAAACTTGTTAGCGGTGATGAATCGGTGTGTGACGTGGTTGCGCCACATGACGGATGTGTGCGTCACACCTGGAGCAAACGAGCGGTGGTTTCGGGTGTAACTGATACTCCCAGCACACACACACAGGAGCACGGCCGTGACAGCCTCTCGGCAAACATGCATACAAACATCTGGCATGCAGGGCCATTGCAGGTCACTATTAGTACTACTGACTATTATTCTTATCTTCTTTTGCTTCCTTTTCTTCTTGTTTGATAGTCATAATAAAAATGTCAAAATAATAATACTAGTGATTCTTCTTCTTCTTATTATTCATCGTCATCATTGTCATCTTAGTAGTGGTAGTAGTAGTAGTAGTAGTAGTACTAGTAAGAGAAGTAGTAGACTATCACTCTACTCACTACTTCTTCTACTACTACTGAAGATTGTTATTGCTGTTACTACTTATTATTGGTGTTATTGGGTATTCTAACCATTTTTACAGGTTATTATTACTCTAGGTTATTATTGTTACTATCAGTTACA
>CM059275.1:10254427-10259427 GCA_030347295.1 Setipinna tenuifilis
GTGGGGACACATATGCACAGTGAAAGCCAGCTCAGCCTTAAAGCCTGCCGCGCGAGGCTGCCAAACACACAAGCGGCCGAGCGGAGCGAAGCGGCGCGTAAATTGCGTGCTAAGCCAGGGCTACAGAGACGTCTGCCAGCGAGAAAGTCCCGCTTAGCGACACACACACACACACACACACACACACACACACACACACACACACACACACACTACGCCTCGCCTCGGGTGAACACACTTGCTGAGCCTTTAGAGGATGGCCATGAGGCTATGGGAGAAGCCTCAGCTGCAACATACCACAAGGAAATAATCACACACACACACACACACACACACATACACACACACTCTGTTGGAAATGGAAAACTTGGCAAACCTCTTGCGCTGGGAGCTTGTGTTCTGACATGTGAGCGTGTGTGTGTGAGTGGGGGAAGAGAGCGTGTGTGTGGTGTGTGTGTGTGTGTGTGTGTGTGTGTGTGTGTGAATTAAAGCTATTATTTAGTCCCTCACAGCCTCGTAGGACGACATGACGGCCTGCCTAAAATGTTGATCTGTGTTGACACTAATCTGAAAGATAAGTTGACAGCTTTAAGGATGGATTCCTCCAATGCAGTGTGTGTGTGCTGATACCCTGACACTGATTTGTTTTTCATTGATTTTTCTTCCCTCCCCTTTCCTCCCTCCCTCCCTCCCTCCCTCCCTCCCCCCCCCCCTCCTGTCATCCCCTAATGCTGCTAAGATATGAATGAAAATGAGAACATTTTGGTCCAGTAAGACTCAGGCCTTAAGCATCTGTCCCCTCATCATCTCGCCCCCCCCCCCCCCCCCCACACACACACACTACGCTTCCTAATACTATCCTTTAACCTCCCCCCTCCCTCCCCCTCTCTCTTTTTTTCTCCCCCTCTCTCTCTCTTTTCCCTCCATCTCCCTCTTGCTTGTCTTCCTGTATCTGTCTCTTTTTATCTGTCTTTACCCCCGCCCCTCTGTCTTCCTTTATCTCTCTCTTTCTTCACCTCTATCTTCCTCTCTCCCTGTCTCTTTCCGCCTCTGTCTCTATCTGTCTCTCTCTCTCACTCCCTCTCACTCTCTCTCTATCTCTCTCCATCCCTCTCTCTCTCTCTCGCTCTACCTCTGTCTCTGTCTCTATCTCTCCCCATCTCTCTCTCTTTATCTCTCTCCATCTCTCTCTTTTTCCCTCCCTTTGGGTTGTCCTCCTCCTCCTCCTCCTCCCTCCCTCCCTCCCTCCTTCCTGAGCAGCTCTGTTCTGCCCACCTGCGGAGAGAATAATATCCTAAGTCCATCTTAGAGTGCTTCCCCAAGGCTTCAGCCAGCAGATGGTTCTTCAAATCCTCTGCTTTCCTCCGAGCTGGGACATGTGTTACTGAGATACCGCCCTTAAAAAAAAAAAAAGAAAAGAAAAAAAAAAAACCCCGTCCGATGTTATCTCCTGCATGATTTTCCATGTACAGTCATCCCAGCCTAGTGTGGACACCAAGAGTGAATATATCTTTACTTGGTTTTTGCCGAGATGTAACTAACTCTCTTCATTAGGAGTTTGCTGATTTACGGGTGAAAGAAAGATGTTATTTTGTACTTGTAGGGGAAAGGAATATGGAAGTAGGTCAACAAAACAGAAATTGAATATTGTAAATGTTTATGAGAACTTCTCAGTGATGACCTTGATTTGGGAGCTGCATTTGCCGGAGACGTTACACATCATGTCAATATTTGACAGATGCTTCAGGTCTGCACACCACTTAGACTCATACACTTAGGGATATGGTGTAAACACTCACTCCCTTTCTCTGCCAGCACTTTCACACACACACACACACACACAAGCAAGCGCAGCGCACACACAAGCGCAGCGCACGCACACACACACACACACGCACACACACACACACACACACACACACACACATACAGACACACACACACACACACGCACACACACACACACGTACACACACACACACACACACACACACACAGCACGCAGACACACACACCCCTCCTCCTCTGTCTCTCACAGCCACTCACACACAGACACGGACATAAACACACACACACACACACACACACACACACACACACACACACACACACTCACACTCAAACATGCTTGTTTTATGAAATTAATTGATTGTTTTGACTCAGTGTTAGGGAACATTTTTAAACAGCTCATCCAGGCCAGGGAGGGAGGACAGCCACTCCATAGTTCACTTGTCACAAGATGGAATTTGCTTTGGTTAGTTTGTTCGACCACAGAGAAAAAAAATAGATGAAAAAGAAAAATGAAAAAGAGTTAAACAGCCGAGGGTAGACAGAAAAAAAAACAGAGAGAGTGTGAGACAGAACAAGACTGAAAGAGATGTCTAAAAAAGGGATGAAGGAAAAAACAATGTTGAGAAAAAGACATGGAAAAACAATGTTGAAAGTCAAACATTTCTTAAGCTAATGTTTTTGTGTGTGTGTTTTTCTTTTTCAAATTGAGCATTTGTGGCATTGATGTATTTCCTTTTGGGATGTTTCTGTGTTTGGTTGACATCTGAAAGAAGCGCAGGGAAGGCCTGAGACATGATGGCCATTGTTCTGGTAGTCGAGGGCCATAACATTGCACTGGGACCTGATCCAACTTGAGACATTTTGCTATTGTCTCCAATTATGATAATCCAGAGGACTTGGCTCTAGAATAGTCGACTGTGTGTGTGTGTGTGTGTGTGTGTGTCTGTATGTGTGTGTGCCTGTCTGTATGTGTGTGTGTGTGTGTGTGTTCACGCATGTATGTGTGTGATTGTGTGCACCCAAAAAGGTAGCACCTTATGTCTCTCTCTTCTGGTCAGTCTGCATCATGCTCGAGCAGTCCACACACACACACACACACACACACACACACACACACACACACACACACACACACACTCACACACATACACATGCACACAAGTCCCCCTCTCATCATCACCCCCCCCCCACACACACACACACACACACACCACTACCTAACCCTCACACACACCCCCATCCCACATCTGAACCCCCCAGTCACACATACACACACCACACTGTCACCCCGCACCCACATACAACAGTACTTAACCCCCTACTACACACATCCATCCAACATACACCCCCCACAACACCACCACCACCACCACACACACACACACACACATAGACACTACAACCTGACTCTCCTGTGATATATACCATCATTCCTCCCCCTCTACATACACACAAACACACACAACACATGCGTCACAATCTCACCCCCAACACGCACACACACACACACACACAAACATCCATCCTTACTCTAATTTAAAGCACAGTTAAAGCTTAGTGACCTCAGGCGATGCTCGCTTTGACAATTAGAGCGGCATTTGAGCGGCAGGCTAAAACAATAGAAGGATGACAATGTGTGTGTGTGTGTGTGTGTGTGTATGTGTGTGTGTGTGTATGTGTGTGTGTGTTTTGTGCGTATGTGTGTGTGTGAGAAAAAGAGGGATGCGATTATCTCTCAGGGTGGGGGCCAGGCAGTGGGCTGGGATGACAGCACGCTGACAGCTGTGAAAAATCCCCCCCCCCCACCCCATCTCCACGACCACCACCGACCCCCCCACCCCATACCCACCACCACACACCACATCCACACACACACACACACACACATTAAGTGGTCTGCGGCCACCACAGTTTGAGTGGGCAGTGGTGGAGGGCATGGGAGTCATTGGGGTGGGGGTGGGTGGGCATGGGCGGGCATGTGCGTCATGGGGTTTGGGGGGTGGGTAGGCATGGGTGTCATGAGGAGGGGTGGGGTGGGTGGGCATGGATGTCATGGGGTTAGGGGAATGGGGGGGTGGGTGGGCATGGGTGTCATAAGGAGGGGTGGGGTGGGTCGGCATGGACGTCATGGGGTTAGGGGAATGGGGGTTTGGGGGGTTGTTGGGGGGTTGGTGGGTGGGTGGGCATGGGTGTCATAAGGAGGGGTGGGGTGGGTGGGTCATGAGTGTTATGAGGAGGGGTGGGGTGGGTGGGGGGCATGGGTGCAGGCACTTGGTGGCCTGGCACACTCAATGGCACCGTTGTCCTTGGGCAGACTCCAGAGGCAAAAGTTGCCATTGTTTGCTTTTCTAGGTCAGATGACACATCCTTAAAAAAGAAAAGGAAAAAAAAAACAACCAAAAAAAAAAAAAGGACGGAAATTAGGGGTTGGGGGGTTGGGGGGTTGAGGGTAGGGGCGGTGGTGGGGGTGTTTAATGATGCGCTCTGACATTGTCTTGCTGGGCTGGAATGTGTTTTTGTGTTTTTGGGGTTTTTGTTCTGCATTGGTAAGCAGCTAAGCAGCATGGACTGAGCTTTCCCATTTACTGATTCTGTGTCTCTCGCTCACTCTTTCTCACTTGCTCTTTCTTTCTCTCTCTCTCTTTCCCTCTCTCTCTCTCTCTCTCTCTCTTGCTCTTTCTCTCTCTTTCACACTCTTGCTCTTTCTCTCCCCTCTCTCTCTCTTCCTTTTCTCACGCTTCCTCTTTCTGTCTTTCCCTCTTTCTCTCTCTCTCTCTCTCTCTCTTGCTCTTCTTTCTTGCTCTTTCTCTCCCTCTTTTCTCTCTCTCTCTCTCCCTCTCTCTCTCTGTCTCCCCCCCCTCTCTCTCCCTCTGTCTTTCTCTCTCTATCCCTATCTCTGTCTCACTCTTTCTGTCTCTCTCTTCAACTCAGTTCAATTTCAAGTCAATGTTGCTTTATTGGCATGACAAATAAGACTTTCGTGTTGCCAAAGCAGTAATACAAGTACACTCTCAGGAAGGAAGGTACTTTTACTTGTCTGTTTTACAACTATTTTGTACCTTCTCCAGAGCTGAATGAGGACACATCAGTACCTTAAGGTCCAAATATTACCCTCTCTGGGGGTACATTCATGCTGATTGTACCTTAAGATACAGATTTGTACCCCTACTGCCCAGTTATTTCTGTACAAACTAGTTGTAAAACCGTGG
>CM059275.1:10264427-10281927 GCA_030347295.1 Setipinna tenuifilis
CACACACGTACACACATAAACCAAACCAAAACATACACATATGCACATACAAACATACAGACACATGCACGCACACACAAACACACACACACACACACACACACACACAGACACACACACACAACAGAACCCACCAGACCCCGCCGTCCCACCCCAGACAAAAGGAATCAAGTGTTTCCTGCGTCATGTTTTCCGTGCGGCAGACACATGCTCTTTGATGCCACTGTATGCTCGCTTTTGTATGGCGGCGTGTTGATTGACAGGCCGATCTCGTGTGCCACCGTGCTCCGTATGCTGCGGCGGCCATCACGGGTTGTTGTTTCCGGGCAGTGTCCTTGCGTGGCACCGGGGGTCCCGACGTTTGCTGTTTGGCTGTATGGTGTGTGTGTTTGTGTGTGTGTGTGTGTGTGTGTGTGTGTGTGTGTGTGTGTGCTTACACATGTATGGTTTTGTATATGCATGTGTATTTGCATGTACGTGTGTGTGTGTGTGTGTATGTGTGTGTGTGTGTGAAGAAACTACCCCGGAAGCCCTAGATCTTTAACATTGCCACTGTGTCACTCTTCCTCACCCTTAACCCTTCTAGATTGTTCTCTAATCATCAGACCAAATTAATGTGGATCAGTTAAACCTCTCTACTTTAATCATTTTCTCTTTCTTTCTTTCTTTCTTTCTTTCTTTCTTTCTTTCTTTCTTTCTTTCTTTCTTTCTTTCTTTCTTTCTTTCTTTCCCTCAATGACTAGTCTATGTTGGGCAGAGTGAGTGCTTTAAAATGTATTCATTCATTCATTCATTTATTTATTTATTTATTTATTTATTTGAGATTTTGCATATAAATAAAATTAAACATGTAAACATGCTGGAGGTAGCGTAACTGTCCGTACTTCCTAGTCAGAAAAGGAAAAAAAAAAAAATCTTCCCTTAAAGCCGTTGGTCTCCCAAACAAAGCAGCTACTGGATATTAATGGTGCTCTTGGCTTTTGTTTCAATTTTAGCCTGTAGAATCCCATCCGTCACCGAGGCTTAAGGGGGCCAAAGTGTGTATATTAGTGGCTAATGTGAATGTGAATATGTGTGAGCATTTATCAGCTGAACGTAAGCAGCCCTCTTTTGTACAGTGCTCCAGTCCTATGAGTCTTAAGGCCTCGGCCTCTTTTGTTGAGGGGGAACAATACAAAAGCAAAGGGAAGATCCAGGAAGAATAGGCCATACAAGAGCTTTAAACACATCTGCTCCTCTCTTTCTTTCTTTCTCTCTCTCCCTCTCTCTCTCTCTTTCGCGCTGTCTCTCTGTCTCTCTCTTGCTCTCGTCTCTCATTTTCTCTTTTCTCTCTGTCATTTTGTTTTTTATCCTCTTTTATTCTCTCTATCTTTTCCTTGCTGTCTTTCTTTCATCCTCTCTCATTCACTCTGTCTGTCTCTATCTCTCTCTTTTGCTCTCTTCTCTCATTTTCTCTTTTCTCTGTCATTTTCTCTTTTATCCTCTTTTATTTCCCTCTCTATCTTTTCCTTGTTGTCTCTCATTCTGTCTCCTATGCTCTCATTCTCCTTCCATACTCTCTCTCTTTCTTGCTCATTTTATCCTACATTTGATCTCTTCCTCCCTTCTTTCCTTCCTTCTTTGCCTTGCTCCTTTCTTTCTCTCACTATCCCCTTCTGTCGTCCTTTCTCCTTTATTTTCATTCTGTCTTTATCACCCTCTCTTGCCCTTTCTCTCTGTTTTCATTCTCTCTCTTTCTCAGTTTCTCTTCTTGTCTTTCTTTTTCCTCCCCTTCATTCTCTCTCTATTGCCCTCTCTTACCCCTATTCTCTTTTCTCTACTTTACACTATCTCCTTTCCTGTCTCTCTCACTCTCTCCCTCTATCTCTCTTTATCTCCCTATCTCTCTCCTTCCCTTCATTCCTTTCTTTCCCTTTATCTCTCACTTTTTCTCCCTCTTTTTCCCTCTCTCTCTCTCTATCTCTCTCTCCCCCCCCCTCTCTCTCTATCTCTTTCCACATCACTCTTTCTCTCCCTCCCTCCCTTTCTCTCCCACTATCTCTCTCTCCCTCTCTCTCTTTCTCTCTCTGTCCCCCTCTCTCACCATCTCTCTGTCTCTCTTTCTCTGTGTCCCCCTGTCTCTCCCTCTCTCTCTGCCCGCTGTCCTGTGCCAAGTCCCCCCCCCCTTCTCCCTGTTCCTCCCTGGGCCCTGAGACTCTGCTCACCGGAGCCAGCCAGCTTGCTCTTTTTTTTTCTCTCTCCCCCCCTGCCCCCCCCTCCTGCCCCCCCCTCCTGCCCCCCCCTAATAAATCGGCAGATAATGGCCGTGGCCCAGGGCCATTGTTTCACTGGCGTAAAGTGTTTAAAATGAATTTACCCGGCGAGGGCCGACAATACATTTGGTATTAGGCATGTCAGCGCTGTACGAGTGGCCGTACGGGGGGAAAAATGAATCGGCCAGCACGCCAGGCTCTGTAGTGGCGCTCCCTCGCAGAGTCTGAGGCTCATACAAAAGGCTTCACACAATCCGCACTGTTAGCTATGCATGCCTCGCCGTTACCGTGGCGAAAGGGGGGGGGGGTGAGGGGTGGGGGGTGTGTGTGGTAGGGTGGGGTGGGGAGAGTTTGTGGGGTGGTTGGGTGGTGGGGGTGCGGAGGGTGGTGGTGGTAATGTCACACGGGAGCGACACGCACTTGCACTTTGTTTTATTTCTCTTTACACACACACACACACACACACACACACATATATATTGACACATACACAAACACACACACACACATACATGCACATGTTGACACACACACATACAAGCACACACATACTTAGAAACACACACTGCCTGACATACAAGCATTCACACACACAAGTATCCACACAGACACACGCACACACACACACACACACACACACACACACACACAACCACAAATATGCACACAAACACAAATATGCACACACACACACAACCACACACACACACACATTCATCACAGATGCTTTTTTGTTTAAATCTTCAAGCTTTGTCAGCCCTGCTCCTCTTCTGTGTGCTGGTGGTGGTGGACGGGGCAGTGTGTGTGTGTGTGTTTGTGTGTGTGTGTGTTTGTGCGTGTGTGTGTTTGTGCGTGTGTGTGTGTGTGCGCAGGGGGTGAAAGACGTCTCTCCTCAGTGCCCGGCTCTGCTCTGCTTAACACAATTGTTGACTCTGAGCGAAGGCAGAGCAGGGAGGCTAATTGGATAAGAGTCTGGCCCCGGCCCCTGACACTCGCTCCGGCCCCAAAGCACCGGCCATGGCCATGTCCTGGTGGCCCTCCTTCAGAAAGGGACACTGCTGGGGCCAGCTGTCCCACGCGGGGCCCAAGCCAAGGCCCTGGTGTCCCCCTGCACACACACAGACACACACACACACACACACACACACACACTCTTACAAACACACACACCACACACACACACACACAAAGACACACACATACCACCACCTAGACTCCCACAGAAAGATAGTTGTAACGTAATTTGCTTATTGTTGTAATGTTATTTTGCAAATGGGCTGAGATGTTCTACTGGTCTTTATGCTTTGCCAACACTGTATTTCAACAACTTTGAATTGAACAGAATTGAATTGAAAGAGCAATGGACAGTGGCACAGTGGGACAGGGGACAGTGGCAAAGAAAGACAGTGCCTAAGAAGGACAGTGTCAAAGGGAGAAAGAGGAGGACACTTTGAGGGGGGGCAAGTGCTAAAAAAATGCCTTTAAAGTGTGTGAGATTTTAGCAGATGCTTGTAGCAAAAGCAACAGGAACATCAAATGCTTCAACTGGGTCAACTGGCTACTACACAGCAATTCTACTAATGCTCAAAGTACCATGCCTTCAAGTACAATAGCAAGCAATCTGTGTGTTATTTAGTTTTGTGACCAGAGGTACAGTAAATTATGGGTTACCTTACATTAGGCCAAGATGTACAGAACCCCAGTGAATATATATAACTTATTCAGTTATATTCCTTTCTGCATGGTGATTCCTGGTGGTGGACTCTGGCATATTTGTCTCCAATGATGTAATTACTATAGATCGTATGTGCGAATAGACATACCACGACTGATCTGAGAACAAATCAATAGCTAAAAGGCCTTTTTTGATCTCTGGAAATTTCACCTGTTGGAAGCTACCACATTTTACAAATTTCTATAACATATAGCAGTTCAACATAGGCCTGTAAATATCATATATCACCTATAGACTTACGTAACATAGTTTAAGTAAAGGAGAAACAGAGTAAGAGTAGCAGAAGAAGAACTCTTGAGCAGAGCTCAATTTTGAAGGGACATCCATCTGCAAGAAAGCCGATATAGTCGAAGAATGGTGGCTCTTCTTCTCTCTGTGGTTCAGGAGGGGCTGCCAAAGGAAGAATAATTCTTGTTTTTTTAGCATTTTTGAATTAATTTTATGTCCCTGTGGCTGGAATATGAGATCTGAAATGGATCTTGCAGCTGCTATCTAACTTTTTATGTGTAACACACAAAAACATATCAATTGTATTTTACTCCATGTGTTATAGTCTTGAGTAGAGTATATAGAATTTCACCATTTTACCATTATTTTTGTTTTTTGACAGCAATGTGCAAAACCTGTACAAATACAGTTGTGCTCATAAGTTTACATACCCTGGCAGAATTGATGATTTCTTAACCATTTTTTCAGAGAATATGAATGATAACACATTTTTTTATCCTTCATGGTTAGTGTTGGCTGAAGCAATTTCTTGTCAACACCTGTGTTTACTTTTTCTTAAATCATAATGACAACAGAAACTACCAAAATGACCCTCTGAGGAAAAATGGTTAAACAATCATCAATTCTGCTAGGGTATGTAAACTTATGAGCACAACTGTATCTGCCAGTCCAAAATTGCAAGTTAAAAATGTGATTTTCTTTTACTTTTTTACGATTTAATTTGTGCCTCTTTGTGTGCTTGACCGTGGCCATTAGCGTCCCATTCTGCTCCTCCCTGTGTGTATTTGAGGACAGGTTGAACTCGGCGCCCCTGCCTGTAGGCAAGGATCAACAGCAAAGGTCATGGCATCTCATTCACTCGGCCTTGCTTTACAAGATTGGTGCAGGCCCCCTCTCTTCTCTTCAGCTCTAAGAAGGTAGTCTTGGCTAATGGTACCCCCCACCCTGCCCATAGAAACACACACACACACATGCACACACACACACACACACACATGCATGCACGCACACACACACACACACATGCACGCACACAAACACACACACACACATGCATGTACGCACACACGCACACAAAAACATCACACGCACATGCATGCACTCACACACACACACACACACACATGCACGCACGCACACACACACACATAGCAAACCAAGACACACACACACACACACACACACACAAACTAAACTAAGACATGCACATACAAACACACGCACACACACAGACATACAAACACACACACACACATAAACACATACATGCACACACATGCATGCACACACACACACAGGCACACACACACACACACGTCCGATAATGGACTATAGAATAAAAGCAGGGTCGTGGGAAAAGTCTGGTCACTCCATTATTGTGATATTTCAACCAGGAGTCTTATTGACCGTCCCCAAAGTCACATTGTATAGGCAGCCCTACTAATGGGCGAGCCCCACAATAGACCTGCCCCAGCACACACACACACACACACACACACACACACACACACACACACACACACACACACACACACACACACACACACACACACACGACACCCCTCACCCCACAAACATGAATGTGCTTTAGGGCTTGAGTGATGGAGGGGGGGGCAACATGCATGTGGACCGGCCTCCCTTCTTCTTCTCCATTGTAAGGTGTCAGTTTTGAGGACACTCCTCTACCCCGGTTGATGGTTCCTCATTCTCGAACATCCAATCACTTTTGTCATCCTGTCACCTGTCACCTGTCCCATCCTGCTCACACCTGTGCGTCCTCTTACCTTACCTGTCTATTCTGACACCTGTGCAGAAGGTGACCTGTCTGTGCTTTCTCACACCTGTGCATCCTCTTAAAGGTAGGGAAGAAGATCCGGGGAAAAAAAATCATTCGAGCAAGCTACATTTTGAAAGTACACAATTCAAAAGTCCAAACCCCTTTCTTCAGACTTCCCCAGAGGTCATGCCTCCAGATTCATGCATGGGGGAGGGAGATGGGACAAATGGCAGTTAAGTTTGATAGACATATCACCATTTAATTATTTTGAAAGGGTCACTTAAAATGATTGGATGGTGTGTTTTCAATCCTGTCTGTCCTACAGGTGACTAACATGTTTTATTTTTGTGTTATAGCATTTACTTAATTGGTTGCCATTGGGGTGTGAATGGGATTGTAAGCAATTTACGAAAAAAAAAACTGTTCCAAGAAAACATTTCCTACCCTGCCTTTAACTGTGCATCTGCTCATCTGTACACTCGCTTACCTGTACATTCAATTGCCTATACATCACATAACCTGTGTACCCACTCGCCTGTGCAGGTAGGGCACTGTGCACTCTCTGACTTGAACGAGCACTTTATTTGAAGGTGTCTACGTGAGGGTAACATTAATAACACTTTTCATGTATATGACATTATGTCATTATGTGTCATTCAGTTTTTGCATTGTCTGCATCCCAAAATATCAACTTAACATCGCAAAAAAACCAAGTGATACTTAATGGCAACAGTCATAAACATGAATAAAGTGTCATTAATGTTCATGATATGTGTCATATCATGTTTATAACATGCTCATGTCACTGTTATGTAGACACCTTAAAATAAAGTGTTATCAAACTAGGTAACTAGAAAAGCACTCAGAGAGCGCAGACCTCCGCCAAGGCAGCTTACGTCTCCACCTTATTGTCATTCTCACCTTAAGACGGTTCGTTCACTCATGCTCACACGAACTTGGTTGGCTCTTCGGTGCAGGAAAGTACTTTATCTAATTTCCACTGCCAACATGAACTACTGGGCTGCTCACCACTACCGCTCTAACTCTCCTCTGTCTTTCACTGAACCCTCTAACCAAAAACTCAACAACTCCTTGACCCGCAACAGGAGCCTCATTTCCGTACCAACCTATATTCCCTCCTTTCAAAATAAAAGTCTCCGTAGATTCCATGCTACACTGGTAATTTGACTGAATAAAAAATACCTGGATCCAGATGGTTATCCGGATCACCACCAAAATCAAATCAGTTCTAAGTTAGGCCGCTTCTGACCATCCTGAAAATTTCATCAAAATCCATCCATAACTTTTCGAGTTATGTTGTTCACAAACAGACAGACAAACAGACAAACCAACGCCGGCGAAAACATAACCTCCTTGGCGGAGGTAACTAACTAACAACAAGTCAGGTGTAGGCCCCATGCATGTGCTTTTAAGCTGTCTAGTACAATGCCTGTTCAAAAGTGTGGCTGGATTCTCATCTGGGGCTGGGTCTGGGGCTGGCGCTGGGGTTGGGGTTGGGCTGGGGTAAGGGTGGGGTTAGGGTTTAGGTTTGGGGTTGGGGTTGGGATGCTTGGGAGAGTTGGGGGGTGGTTATAAGTGCACATTCGGGGGGGGGCAGGTGAGAGAATCCGGGCTTTGTTCCGAGCTCGGCGGACCCCTGACCTTGGGCTACAGCCGCGGTGCCACTCACCCTCTTGTTCCTCGATTGCCTGTCCCCAGATCCCCTTTCGGCCCGCTTTGTCCCCGCTGGTTCCCAACGTGGCCCTGACAAGCGGACCATTAAGCTTTTACACAGGCGCCCCCTCCCCGCCGCGCGATGGGACGGCCCAGATAAACCCAGAGATAGAGCGTGCCCCCCCCCCCCATCCCCACACCCCCCCAGCCCCATTGCTCCAAGACTTCAGAGTGACACCCGTGAGTCGGCACGGCCCGATTACATTCAAGCCCGGCAAAGGGGTTTCGGGTTTCTCTGCAAGAGAGAGAGACAGACAGACAGACAAACAGACAGACGGACGAAGGGATGGAGGGACAGACAGGTGGGTTGAGGTGGTGGTGGTGGTGGTGTGTGGTGGTGTGTGGGGGGTAGGGGGGTGGGAACATCTGTCCAGGTGATGCAGCACGGCACTGTCTGTCTGTCTGTCCGTCGCGCAACTGATCTGCAACAGATGCTGTCTTGTGTTTCCTTGCCAAGCTATTGAAGCACTTTGAGCCGCATCTTGTATGAATTGTGCTACACTAATACAGCTTATTGTTATTAGTTTATTATTGTCTGCCGGTGGGGGTTGGTTGCAATTTTTTTCTATAGCGTTGTGCTGTACCTGAGTGCGCTGGCTCAGACTGGGGTGTATAAATAAATGATGCACACTGCAGTGGGTAGAGTGTGTTGGTGGGGGGGCTGGTGGGGGGGCTGGGGGGGGGGGGGTGGTCGTTTGGGATGCATGAGCAGTAATTAGGTGGGGGGGCTCTGAAGGCTGGAAGGACGAGAGTCAGTTGGTTGGTTTCTGCATGAGTGAACTCATGCGCTCTCTCTTTCTCTCTCTCTGTCTCTCTATCTTTCTTCAATCTACTTCAGTCTCCTGTACATGTTGTTTGATGTGTTTTTGTTTGAATTTTTGTGTGCTACTTATTGATTTATTTTATTTATTTATGCAAATGCTTGAATCACTGCCATTCTTGTATGTCTTTTGTGGTTTTTTGCAATGAAAGACATTCTGAAATTTAAAAAAAAATTGTCTCTTTCTTTCGCTCTCTCTCTTTTCTCTCTCTTTCCTTTGACCATTCTGTATCTCTCTTTCCTTCACTCTCTCACCCATTTTTTCTGTGTCCTCATCATCTACTCTGTCTCAAACACACTCTGTCTTTCTCCCATGACCACCGTATGTCTTTGTCTTGTGTGCAAACAGTTTTTTCTCTCATACTATCTTCCATTACATACATGCACACACTCACACACACACACACACACACACACACACTTATTTTCCGTGTAGTGCACTCTCTCGCATCCACATTTCTTTCTCTCTCTCTTTCTCTCTCTCTCTCTCTCTGTCTTTCTCTCTCTCTGTCCTTCTCTCTCTCTGTCTCTCTTTCCAAAACAGAATAGAAACAGTATGGAGGACACTCCTGCGTCGGGCTTTGATGTTGTCCGCCTGAAATATTCACATGAGTACATGTTGCCCGACTTCTATGAAAGTTTGTCTGTGTCTGTGTGGATCGAGACAAAGCTTCGGACTGAATCATTTATTAGCGGCGAGTGTACATATGGGATCAGTTGGAGCGGGAACAGACAGTGTGTGCTTTTGTGTGTGTGTGTGTGTGTGTGTGTGTGTGTGTTTATATATATCTGTCTGCTTGGGTGTGTGCGTGTCTTCATGTGTGTGTGTGTGTGCGTTTGTATGTGTGTGAGTGTTTATGCATTTGTATGTGTGTGTGTGTGTTTGTTTGTGTGTGTGTGTGCATGTGCATGTGTGCGTGTGCATGTGTGTGTATTTATGTGTATGTGTGTGTGTGTGTGTGTGTGAGAGAGAGAGGGGGAACAGTCTGTGCATGTTTCAGATTGCTTTATGGTCCTCTGTGCCCAACCAGCGTTTCCTCAAGACCAGGTTCCAGGAAACTCACACATGAAAGTTCTGTTTTTATTTATGTGTCCTCTCTATCACTCTATCGCTCTCTTTCTCACTCACTATTATTTCTTTTAATACCTTCATTTAGCTTTCTCTCTCTCTCACCTATTCTCTCTTTCCTTCACTCTCTCTATCTTCCCCCCTTTCCCTCACTCTCTCTCTTTTCTTTTCTCTTTCTATTAATTCAATTCAATCCAATTCAACAACAGCATTATTGGCATGACTCATTGAAGCAGTGTTGCCAAAGCTGACCTACAAAGATACAAACAGATAAAAGTATCTGTTTAAGAAAATAGATGAATAGATTTAAAAATCTATGACTCAAAGGACACTTACTTAGTACTATAGTTTGGGATTAAAAGAAGATTTACGCAACATTACAGTTTAGATTCAAAGGAAACTTATAGTGAGAGGGAGACAGAAAGAGAGTAAGAGAGAGTGAGAGAGAGACAGAAAGAGAGTAAGAGAGAGAGAGAGAGAGAGAGGGCCTGTGTGTGCTGGTTATGTTTGGGGAAACATTAGTTATCCATTTACTGTTCCCTTTCATCTGTGTGTTTGTTCACATTAAAGTGATTTTTAACATGCAAAGAGCCCCAGAGCCCACAGCTCCAAGCCCCACAGCCCACAGCCCACAGCCCAGGCTCAGGTGCACACACAGGTAACAGGATTCCCGCTCTCCCCGCGTCATTGACTTCACTGCTGTGTCTGAACTCTCCTCTATTGCCCGCAAGACAATGCTCCTGCCCACAGCAAACAATGGACGCACTCATCCCATGCAAACGGCCCTCGGACGGACAAAGCCCATGTTGTCCAAAGATCTAAATTCATTGTTTGCATATTTTAATGTCAGATTGGAGGTCTCGTTCAAGGTAATGTGGTTAACAACACAAGTCTAAACCAATGGACTAATCTAAACAAGATTTTCTTGACTGTGATACTGAAGAGTACGCATGACTTTATACACACACACACACACACAGTGTAATTTACTATCACTTTAAATGTTAATCTCACACTTAGTGAATGTATTACCACAAAGATGTACCCAAGTTTAACATTAGCACATTATTGTGTGGTGTGTGTGTGTGTGTGTTTGTGTGTGTGTGTGTGTGTGTGTGTGTGTGTGTGTGTGGGAGTGTGTTTCAGTGTGTCAGTGAGAGTGACAGAGAGAGAAAGACAGAGAGAATTTGCTTACTTGCTTAAGTAACCACATTCTCACTCTGTCTCAGTGTGCAGTTGTACAGTGAATGTTTAGGAATCTTTGTGCATAAGGATGGTCCGACGCTGGGAACTAGGCTGCAAAACACAGACATACCCTTAGGCTGGAAAACATAGATATTACCACCATCATCAGACATCTGCTGGGCACACACACACACACACACACAGACACACACACACACAATAACATACCCACACAGGCACACATAAAAACATTTATTTTCTCACTCACATACATAAACACACACACAAAAAGAGAGGCAGTGGTGAGAAAGACACACATATAGTATGTGTGCACAGATACACACATACTCTCTCTCTATCTTTACACACACACACACACACACACATAGACACATATGCACTCACGCACATGGACGCACACACACACAACTCTCTCTCTCTCACACACACACACACACACACACACACACACACACACACACACACACACAGCCTTCACCAGGGCATTTTCCCACCTGCTGTATTGTTTAGTCTTCTTCCTCATATCTTTCCACTTTCTGAGTCACAAAAGCAAAGCCAGATTAGCTACAGAAACAGGACAACAAGTAGGGGGCCTACCTACCTACCTGCCTGCCTGTGCTTTACCTTAGAAGAGAAGACAATCACACGCTCCATGGCTGACCACCTTCGCATCCTATACGCATCTGAGGCAGCTCAGGTGGACCGCAGAATGGTCTGAACGTTACACAGAGGAGTTGGGTTTCACTTGATCCCTCCGTCTAAATGGTCTGAACTGAAATGGAATTCCATTGTGGGCCGTTCTGAGCCCTAGAAGTCTTCATGGGTCCATTAGGTGAATGTTGTGTCACCTGTCAAGAGGGAGGGGGGTTGAGGGGGGGTTGACAGGGTTGAAGCTTAGGCACTCTGCAGCTAATCGCCGCAGGCAGGTGGAGAAATACAATCAGGGGCTCACGCTCTTTGCTTTGGATCAAGAGGAAATTGTTTTCATTACTTCTCTTTTCATTTTATCCCTTCTCACTTACCAGTGTGTTGCTGGGAGACTCCCCAATGCAGCAAATGGGTTTTCAGCCTAGCTTAGCCTGTGTATTGTCACACATTTGTTATGTGTGTAAGTGGGCAATATATACACTTTATGTATTGGATGAATGTAAGTGTGTGTGTGTGTGTGTGTGTGTGTGTGTGTGTGTGTGTGTGTTTGTGTGTTTGTGTGTTTGTGTGTGTGTTTGTGTGTTTGTGTGTGCAAGTATGTAACATCATGGAGCTGGTAAAGGGACATCAGAGACTTGAGCCAAAATGGCTGCCAATACATCAGCACCCACCACAGTTACTCCTTGGAGATGAGCCATCATGGCGGCCGCTGCCCTGCGAGGGGTCAACCCCCCACTGTTTCAAACTGCACCCCTTGGGGTCTTCGCACAAGGGTCAGTATTTATTGACTGAATGGGAGGATGTGTGTTTGAAATGCCGGGGTCTCGACCCCCGTTGACCTTTCCCGGGCGCTGAGCTTTAATATGTTTTAACGCCGCAACCCTAACTGAATAGCCAAACATATGTCAAGGGTAATTGAAGGTCAAATGAGGCTGACCTTTACGTAATCCACTTTGAAAAGGACCAACTGTTTACGGTGTTTGATGGCTCCCATATCTTGCGATGGTTCTAGGGCCGCTCCAAAGGGCTTTATGGCCTTGTTTTACTGCCCAGGCCAAGTAGGTCCTGAACGACTGCCGAGATCTGTAAATATCCCGCTTCCTTTGTTGTTCTTTCTTCACAGTTAAGATCAAAAAAACGTTTTATTCTCCTCAGGGTCAAAACTATAGTGATAGAAACATGGACATGGGCGTGGAATTAAGATACTTTGCCTTGAACTTTAACAAGTATACTCGTTTCCAAGTCCAACAGACGTTCTGTAATTCATTGCAGGTTGTGTAGTTCGTGAAATAAAATAGTCATTTTATGTGGAATTCAGCAAGTGAATGAACAGAGATTGGGCTTTTATTCTTTATCTTTGGAACTTAAATCTCTCCAATAACAGCTATGGTTCAAAAAGATCCGCAAGACAATGAGGGACTTGGGAGAAAGTGTTTTAACAGATCGAGCAGAGAGGGCAGGAGAGAACCTGACACCAGGTGAAAGTCCCGCCAACCTCTCGGGCAGGAGGCCTGACAGCTAGTGACCTTATTGCCCTTGTTGTCATTCCACCAACCCTCCGCTATCTACAGAAAACCTTTCTCCAGCTATCCCTTTATCCTTCCCTCCCATCATGCTTTCCTCTTTCTCCACATCACTTTCTATCATTCTCTCTACCCTTTCTTTCTTCCTTCCTTAATCTTTCTTTCCCTCTCCCCCTTTCAATTTCTCCTTCCCTCGCTGTCTCTCTGGTTTCCTCCTCTCTACCATCTCTCCTTCTCTTCATTTCTCTTTCTTTTTTCTCCTCTATCTCTCCTTCTCCTCATTTCTCTTCTCTCATTCCCCTTCCTTTCCTCTCTAGTTCCTCTTTCATTTTCTTTTTTCTTTCACTATCGTTCTCTCATTCTACCATTTCCTTCCTCTCTCCATTCCGCTTTCCTTAACCACCTCCATCTCTTTCTTGTTACTTTTTTTCCATATCTTAATCCATGTATCTTTCTTTCCATTTCCATTTCTAAATACCTCTCTTCCCAACCCTTCCTTCCTTTCTTATTCCATCTACCCCCTCCTTCTCCCCCATTCTGCTCTCTCTCCTGACCAGCATATCTTTCCTTCCATCTTCCTCTGTCCCACTATCCCTCTCTTTCTCCCGCTTCTTCCAGCTCTCTTTTCCTCCTTCCAGCTCTCTGTCTTCCATTATTTCTACCTGATCTTTCCCTCCCGCCATCAATCTCTCCCTCACTTTCCATCTCCCTCTGTTTCTTCATCTCTCCCTCTCCCTCAGTCTCTTCCCGTCTCTCTTCCTCTCTCGTGTGGTGACAGCCTGGCTCTATCATTTTCTCCCTCTCTATCTATCCTCCTGTCCCTCCTTCTCTCCCTCTCTCTCCATCCTTTGTGTGGCGACTGCCTGGCTCTATCTCTTTCTCCCTCTCCATCTCTCCTTCTTTCCCTCCCTCTCTCCCAGTCTCATGTGGGGACAGCCTAGCTTTATCCCTTCCTTCCTCTCTATCTCTCCTTCTCTCCTTCTCTCCCTCCCTCTCTCCCTCTCTCTCCATCTCTTGTATGGCGACAGCCTGGCTCTATCTCTTTCTCCGTCTCCATCTTTCCTTTTCTCTCCCTCCCTCTCTCCCTCTCTCGTGTGGGGACAGCCTGGCTCCTGCTGTCCTGAAGTAGTTCTGACAGGCTGGCTCTCCAACGGTCACTTAATGACTAGAGGTCAGGAGATTAGCCCCTCAGGTCAAGTACACCACCTGCATATTAATACACACAACACAATGAGGCCTGTATGCCACAGGACGCCGGAGAGCAGGCCCCTAGAGGAACCTCAACTGGGCCAGACCAGGGCCACAGGAGGCCCGCACGCGCTCACAGCGCCTGCTCTTATCAGGCCTGTCTACCGGCTGTCTTTCACCTTCCTTTTTTTTTTCTCCCTCCCTCTCTCGCTCTCTCTCTCTGTCTCGCTCTCTCTCAAGTGACAGAAACTCCATTAGGCTTTATTGGCTTTCAGTGGTTAAAAAAACACTCCTTTACAATCAGGGTCAGGACTTTTTCTAAGGGGTGTTTGTGTGGCACACAGCAGCCCCCCCACCCCCACCCCCACCCCACCCCACCCCACCCCCGTTATCTGCTCCTGGAGGAGAAACCCTGGCCCTCGCTAATATGAACTAACTGTGCGAGCTGAAAAAGGTCAGCCCTCTTCCCAAGATAAGTTTGAGCTATCAAGATCTGCGAACGCCAAAGTCTCTGGGCCCAAAACAAAGGGGGCAGAGCGCGGAGAAAAGCGCCGGTCTTGAAGTGCAATCGGCTCGCTCCTTTCAGGGCCTTTCAGCGGGCAGCGCTGAAAAGGGAGGAGGCTATCAGATATGGGGGCCCGGGGCAGCACGGCTAAAGTGAGTTTGTGTCAAAGCCCCACTGTGTCCTGAGCCCCCACCAGCACCTCCCACCCCAACCCCCCTCACACACACTACCCAACCCCACTCCCCCCCCCCCAACCCTTGTGCAGGGCTAAGAGAGGGGCGCTTTCACGGGGGCTGAATGGAGATGGCGTTGTTTAAGAAAAAAAAAAGAAAAGAAAAGAAAAGAAAGCACTGATTGGCTCGACACAGGACAGGAGTACGTGGGCCCTCCCTCCCCGCCCCCCCCTCCTTCCCTCCACACACACACTCCACGCCTCCTTCTCCTCACCCAAAGCTCACGGAGCTCAGACCCCTACACTTTACCCCCCCGCCCTCCCACCCCTTGCTCCCCAACCAACACACACACGCACACACACACCACCAACCACCACCACCACCACATACACACACTACCCCTCCTTCTCCCCCCAAAGACCCCCAAACACCCCCACCCACCCATACACACACACACACACACACACACACACACACACATACTGCGCTATGCATTGCTCACCATGCTTGAGCTTGTCAGTCATTCAGTGGCTTTTGTCTTCACAAGAATTTAAACAACAGCGTTTGCCTCCGCTCCTCTTCCCCCTGGGAAAGAAAAGAGAAAATATTTCATCTGTCATGTCGACAAGAATGCGAAGATCTCTGACTTGAACGGAGTCGAAAGGGGGGACAAAAAGGTTTTCTCTTTTTCTTTTTTTTTGTTGGAGGGATTTAATTGAAGAGGCTGATACATGCTGGGAAAACGACAATGCGGGAGGGAGTGTGGAGGAGGGTGGTCGAATGAGCTCTTACATCTTTAAGTGCTCATTTTCAAAAGGACGGCATAATGCTAAATTTGCATGTCCTGTCAGTAAGTCAAAGAGCTAAAAGTCTCGCGTCAATTAGAGTATTATCTGTGGCAAAACCCACCCATTATCGCTGGTCCCAAGTGACACTCAACGAGAAAAGTCGGGGGGGAAATTTTTGCAGGCAGGATGAGAAAAGAGGGGTGGGGGTGAGGGTGAGGGTGGTGGTAGGGGGTGGTGGGGGGGGGCCCAAAAAAAGCCAGCATGTTTTAAAAAGCTGCTTAAATCCTCCCGCTATTTTATCTTCCATGTTTGACAGTGGTAATACCAGATTTCATCGCGCGGGACTCGTTGTGAAGCAATTAATCAACGGTTTGGTGGGCCTCGTATTCATTTCCAAACGGCCGAATGAATCAAACTTAGTCTTAAATTTATTTCGATTTGTGTCATCTGTCTTGTGAGGCTGGTGGAGTGGGCCCAAAGTAAAGACGGGATGTTAATTTATGATGTTGCGGAGGCCACGAACCCAGTAATGTGAGTTATGGTTTGATCAGTACGCATGAACATGTTTTTGGGTTTGCGTATGTGTGTGTGTCTGTCAGAGAGAGAACGAGAAAGAGAAAGAGAGAGAGAGAGAGAGAGAGAGAGAGAGAGAAAGGGGGCAGATAGCAGATAGTGTGAAAGAAATGATAGATTAGGTAAAAGAGAGCTAAACCAACGGATTTTAAGAAAGTAGTGTGAGTGTACTAGTGAGTAAGTAAGAGAAAGACAGATCAATAGAGAGGACAATAAATAAAAGCAGAACTGTCTGTGTGCATGTGTGTGTGTGTGAAAGAGAGAGAGAGAGGGAGAAAAAAGAGAGAAACAGAAAGTGAACCAGAGAGACAGTGGAAGAGAGTTTCTGTGTGTATGTGTGTGTGTACATGCATGTGTCTGCGTACTTGTGTGTGAGACAGACAGGGTACGTGTGTCTGTGCATGTGATTGTGTGTGTGTGTACAGTACATGCAAGTGTCTGTATACTTGTGTTTGAGTTTGTGTGTGAGGAAGAGAGTGTTAGAGAGGGTACGTGTGTGTGTGCGCATGTGGTTGTGTGTGTGTGTACAGCATGCAAGTGTGTGTATACTTGTGTTTGGGTTTGTGTGTGAGGAAGAGAGTGTCAGAGGGAGTACGTGTGTGTGTGTGTGTGTGTGTGTGTGTGTGTGTACAGTACATGCAAGTGTCTGTATACTTGTGTTTGAGTTTGTGTGTGAGGAAGAGAGTGTTAGAGAGGGTACGTGTGTGTGTGTGTGTGTGTGTGTGTGTGCCGTGTGGGCCGCGGCCAGCCTTAAAGGCCACACAGATGTGTGTTGCCTGGAGCCCGGAGGCAGGCAGCAGGAGCGAGGCCGAGCGGCCGCGGACAAACTGTCCCTGTTTAAAGGGCACACACTGCTTCCCCCTGCCAACACACACAACACACTCACAAACAGATAATGCCACTGACACACACACACACACACACACACACACACACACGTACGCTCGTACAGACACTTGCTCTTGCATGCACAAATGCACGCACACATACTCTCAAGCACACACACACACATACACACACGTACACCCGTACACACACTTATGCATGTATGCAAAAATGCACGCACACATACTCTCACACACGCACACAAACACACACACACACATACACTTGTACCCATACTTATGCTTGCATGCACAAATGCACGCACACATCTTCTCACGCACACGCACACAAACACACACACACACACGTACACATGTACACATACTTATGCTTGTATGCACAAAACGCACGTGTACATGCTCTCTCACTCTCTCTCTCTCTCCCACACACACACAC
>CM059275.1:10286927-10301927 GCA_030347295.1 Setipinna tenuifilis
TGGCCACACTTACCACCCACCACCCCCACCCCCCCCCCACACCTTCACACACACGTAGACACACACATACATACACACACACACACACACAGCCCTGGCCACATTTACCACCCGAAACCCCAATGCCCCCGTTCACACACACACACACACACACACACACACACACACACACACACACACACACACACACACAAACACACTCATTAGGACAGGCTACACTAACACTCCGCTCCGCTCTGCTCCACAGGTTGACCAGCCATCCATCCGGCTGGCCGGTCAGTCAGTTGGTCGGCCGTCCCTGACTAATTTCCTGGAGAGAGTGAGTGGTGTGTCCCCCCCCCGCCCCAGAGCAAAGGGCTCCTAATGCCACATATGGATTCTTTTTCATGCCCTCCACGCCGAGGATACCACTGAGCTTCCTTTCCGGGAAGAGATAAATTAAGCAAACTCTTAGAGCCGCTGGCTGGGTTTGTGTGTTTATGCCCAGAGTTAGAGAGATATGGCTCCATGGGCTTACTTCATTACCCGGGGGGGGCGCACACACACACGCATCGCTAGTTCCTGGAAAGTGATTATTTTCATATATAGACATCCCTAAACCGACAGAAACTCATTTCAAGGGAGGCCAACATCAGGGATAATGTGCTACGAGACCGGCCAGTCTTGTGGAATAAGCCCGAATAGAGTGATACAGAACCCCCGACGCAAAGCTGCTAAATTAATCGACTTATTTCAACTTATGTTGTTGAAATTCAATTATGATAAGTGAATGGACTACATGCGGAGTGATATGAAAGAAGCACAAAACTTGTTGCCATTGACAGCAGTCATTATACTTTGTTAGCGGTCATTATACAGAAATATTTGACCGTTGAACGTTGGAGTGGCCCATTCAAAATGAGACGTCAGCGTTTTAAAGTGCTGTATAATAAGCTACTGTAAATAACATAAAGAAGAACTGAACTGTAAAGCCCACATTAGCTGTCTTTTAAACAATAACACCAAGCGCAGTGTAAATGTAGTGTTTTACAAGCCTACAGAGCACAATCACACATTAGCCTTCTTAAGGACGAAATGTGTAGACTATTTTTTCCTTTGTGTTGGAAGAAGTGTTTATAATCGTTTTATTATCGTATTATCGTAGCTAAAGACGTTTTGTGCGAGTGGGAACTCCCGGCGTTCCTGGGAGACTTGGGATGTCTGCGTAATACACAGCAAAAATATAGTGTTAAAATTTCAGGGTCAGGGAGTTGACTTTTAACATGTGAGCATGCCCAAGAAACACACTCGAAATAGGCCACTTGGGCCCAAAATTGTTTAAAAAAAACCAAAAAAAAACGCCACTTTTGCGTGAGGGCCATCAATAACACAGAACTTCACAGCATGACAACGCTTTGTTTCGGTTGCAAGAGCAAGAGAAGAAGAAAAAGTCGAGCACTTAGAAGATTAGTGCGTCAATCGTGTGGTTCTGCATCAGAGCGGGAGGGCTCCATTGAAAAGCCTGTGTTTACACACAGCCGAGTTCTAAATCAATAGGCAGCAGTGCGGACGATGAAAGGCATTCTTGGCCTTGGTGGCTCTGCTCTCTCTTCTTTGTGTCCAGACCGCAGCAAAGGGGCACGTTAGCAGTGGATCACCTGCGCTGAGACAAATGACAGAAAAAGACAGAGAGAGAGAGAGAGAGAGAAAGAGAGAGAGTGAGTGAGAGACAGAGAGAGCGACAGAAAGAAGAAAGAGAGAGAGAGAACAAGAGAGAGTGAGAGAGAGAAAGAGGAGGATGAGGGCTGTTTTTAGAGAGAGACAGGAACCCCAATGGTCAAATATGAGCAAGAGAGAGAGAAGAAAGAAAGAGAACAACAGAGAGAGAGGAATGAGAGAGACAGAAAGAGGGACAGAAAGAAGAAAGAGAGAGAGAACAAGAGAGAGTGAGAGAGAGAAAGAGAAGGATGAGGGCTGTTTTTACAGAGACAAGAACCCCAATGATCAAATATGAGAAAGAGAGAGAGAGGAATGAAAGAGAACAAGAGAGAGAGAGAAAGAAGAAAGAGAGGGAATGAGAGACAAACACAGAGAGAAAGAGAAAGAGAGGAGGATGGGGGCTGTTTTTACAGAGAGACAGGAACCCCAATGATCAAATATGAGAGAGAGAGAGAGAGAGAGCAGAAAGAAAGAGAGGGAACAAGAGAGAGACAGACAGAGAGAGAAGGAGGATGGGGGCTGTTTGTACAGAGGAGTGGGCAGAGGAATCTGAGTACCCCATCATGAACCCCAATGATCAAATATGCTCTCGTCAACACCCCAGGGCTCACTAATGACACCCCCACCATGAAGCCAAAAACATGAGGGAGAGGAGGAGAGCAGGGGGGGAGGAGGGGAGAGAGCGCTGGGAAAAAGACACAGACACAGATAAAGGAGGAGAGAGGAGACAATAACTAAAGGGTTGAGTAGGATAGATAGATAGATAGATAGATAGATAGATAGATAGATAGATAGATAGATAGATAGATAGATAGATAGATAGACAGACAGAGAAAGAATAGCTTCTTATAACAGACTTTCCTCTCTCTGTCTCAGACAGACAGGCAAGATCACAGACAGACAGACAGAAAGACAGGCAGACAGACAGATACATAGAAATTAAAAAAACAAAAGGACTAAAGAAAAACACAGAAAAATAAACAAAATCAACTTCCAGTAACCAAACCACCACCTCTCTCTCTCTCTCTCTCTCTCTCTCTCTCTCTCTCTCGCTCTCTCTCTCTCTTTATGCCTTTCTCTTCTTCACTCGATGTAGTTCTCCTTCCTCAACTCCTGTAGTGTTGTAGAAAGTAGAAAGTGTCAGGGATGGGATCAGAGTTACAATACTGTGATTATGTGTCCCCGTGGCCCTCTGTAGCCTGTCATTGTGAGTGAGGAGCACCACCCACCCCATCCCACCCCCCCACCCCACC
This sequence comes from Setipinna tenuifilis, assembly GCA_030347295.1. Lineage (NCBI taxonomy): Eukaryota > Metazoa > Chordata > Actinopteri > Clupeiformes > Engraulidae > Setipinna > Setipinna tenuifilis. The sequence goes on from CM059275.1 coordinate 10,289,879, forward strand.
CCCACGCCTGTCTGCATGCAGTGGCGTAATTAAACCATGCTGTCTGTAGATGTAACCCTATGCCTGGCCCACTGCTATGCACTCGCGTGTTACCTTCTACTTCATCTTTGTCAGGCATCCGTGTGTCTGTGATGAGAGTGTTGTGTGTGTGTGCGTGCGTGAGTGGATGTGTGTGTGTGTGTTCATGTGGGAGAATGTGTGCTATGTGTGTGTGTGTGTGTGTGTGTGTGTGTGTGTGTGTGTGTGTGTGTGTTGGGGACAATGTGTGTTATGCATGCGTAGGTTGTGGCGTGTGCGTGTGAATGTATGTGTGTGTGTTTGACTGTGTGTGTGTGTGTTGACTCTGTGCTGATGGAGGCCAGGGCCGTTGTTGTGCTGAAGGCCAAGTCCTGTTGTATTGGGTCGGTGTGTGACGGGCCTGACTCTCAGTGCTGGAGCCAGGCTGAGTGCTTAAGCACCTAGTGGACATGGAGTATCCACCTAGTATGTGTGTGTGTGTGTGTGTGTATGTGCATGTGGGAGAATAAGTGTTATGCATGCGTGGATGTTTGTGTGTGTGTGTGTGTGTGTGTGTGTGTGTGTGTGTGTGTGTGTGTCTGTGTGTCTGTCTGTCTGTCTGTGTGCCAGGGTGTTTAAGTACATATATGTGGGTGAATGTGGTTGATTGTGGGTATGTTACAGTTTTTATGCCTAATATACCACTTCTATTTGTAATTGAGTGTGTGTGTGTGTGTGTGTGCCTGTGTGTGTGTCTGTCTGTCTCTGCCTGTGTGTCTAAGTGCATACATGTGGGTGAATGTGGTTGATTGTGGTTGTATTACAGTTTTTTATGCCTATTGCCTAATACCACGTCTATTTGTAATTGAGTGTGTGTGGTGTGTGTGTGTGTGTGTGTGTGTGTGTGTGTGGGCTTGCACTGGCATAGTTCTGAGGTCCAAATGTCCTCACTATAATAGGAAAACTAAAAAAACACTGACTAGTGAGGTCATTTCGAAGGACCTCACTACTCTCAGCAGTATTTTTCTTGGTCATTTTGTTGTTATTGAAAAAAGTAAAAGTGCAAAAACATTTCTTTACTGGCAGGTTGTGGTTAGGGATTGTTTTGGTCTGGGCACAGTTAAGCATTCTTTAGTTAGTTATGAATGGTAGTCATTGAAGGACCTCACTATGATACAAGAGTGTGTGTGTGTGTTTGTATGTGTGTGTGTGTGTGTGTGTGTGTATGTGTGTGTGTGTGTGTGTGTGTGTGTGTGTGTGTGTGTGTGTGTGTGTGTGTGTGTGTGTGTGTGTGTGTGTGTGTGTGCGCTTTTGTGTGTGTGTCTGTGTGTCTAAGTGCATAAATGTGGGACAATGAGGTTTATTGTGGGTGTGTTACATTTTTTATGCCTATTGCCCAATAAACCACTGTATTTGTAATTGTGTGTGTGTGTGTGTGTGTGTGTGTGTGTGTGTGTGTGTGTGTGTTGTGGGGGGCAGCGGGGTTGCACCCTACATATAATTTGTATGTGGATGTGTTAGTGTGCGTGACAGGGGTTTTGGGTGTGCGTGCGTACACACGTGTGTAATCATGTGTGTCACACTGCTTGAAGCTCCACCTCCCTCACACTCCCTTTTGACTCGTACACACACACACACGTACACACACACAGCCTCACAGACACACACAATACATGAGCATAGTAGACACACACATGCACGCAAACACACACACGGAGACACACAATACATGACCACAGTACACACACACACACACACACACACACACACAGCCACACACACACACACACACACACACACACACACACACACACACACACACACACACACACAAATGAACGCACATGCATTTTGTGGCATTGATGCAGATTGACTTGACGTGCCCATAGCCTGTGGTGATACTACCGGGGAGCCCAACAGACCCCCCACAGACACACACACACACACACACACACACACACACACACACACAAACACACACACACACACACACACATACCCACAAATGCACACCACCCACTCTCTTTCAATTTGTCTCATTCATTTTAATTCAATTCAGTTTTCATTCAAAGGTGCTTTTGGTAGCATGACTGTTTGGGTACAGTGTTGCCAAAGTGAGGACAAATTAGTACAAACCACAAAAAAGATCACAAAAAAGGGTGATAATAAAATGAAATGCACAGTGATTAACAATAACACATCATTCTTTTTATCTTTCTCTCTCTCTTTTCATCTCTCTATCTCTATGCCTTTCTCTTTCTCTACCTCTTTCTTTGCTCCTCAGCTTCTTGACGTGAATCCCCCATTGATCCCCCCCCCCCCCCCCCCTTCCACCCCCTGTCTGGCACCTACCCTAGTGTGTGTGTGTGTGTGTGTGTGTGTGTGTGTGTGTGTGTGTGTGTGTGTGTAGGCCTGGCACCTACCCTGGCCCCCCTGCCTCTCCTGGTAACAGAAGGGGGTGAATCGAGACAAATCAGTGTGTTCCACTGCCCCTCACTCTCTCTCTCTCTTTCTCTCCCTCTCTCTCTTTGACTCTCTCTCTCTCTTTCTCTCATTCTCTCTTTCTCACTTTCTCTCTCTCTCTCACACACACACACATATACACACACCTACTCTCTCTCTTTCTCTCTCTCTCTCTCTCTCTCTCTCTCTCTCACACACACACACTCTCTCTCTTTCGCTCTCTCTCTCTCTCCTTCTTTCTCTCTTTCTGTCCCTCTCTTTCCTCCTCTCCCTCTCTCTGTCTCCCTCCCCTGAGGCGGCCCACCGAGCGGGTCCAAAGGGCTGAATGGGCCCGCAGACAGGTCCGATTCAGACTCCCCGCGCTCCACAACAATCCCAGTCGGCCGCCACACACAGAACCAGCTGGGAGCAAACAGGAGCGGATCATTAGTGCACAAAAAGGCCCAAATCCCCCCCCTGGAGGCCTGGTTCTGTCCAGGGTGGCTTTGCTGAGAGAGGGTCCAATTCTGAGCTGAGTGCCGAGAGAGGAGAAACAGACACATGTAGACAAATAGACATGTTCTCTGGAGTATCCTAATTACCGCTCCACTCTAGAAAGCTAAATTTGACCAGGCCTTTCATTGTTTAGTCTTTAGCCTGTTAAAGAACAAATACTATTTTTAAATCTGTAATGTTATTACATTTATACACGTCAATTATGATGATAAAATATGTACACACATAAAAGTCCATTACTTGTCCACTATGAGCTAAATTTGACCAAGCCTTTCATTGTTTTGTCTTTAGACTGTTTAGGTCTCTATTAGATTTACAAATATGTAATATGTTATTACATTTATACACCTAAATTATGATACTAATTTTGTACACACATAAAAGGTCATTTCTTCACTATCCTAATTAGTTGTCCACTATGAACTAAATTTGACCAGCCTTTTAGTGTTTAGTCTGAGCTGTTTCAGTGTCTATTCTATTAAAAATCTGTAATATGTTGTTACATTTATACACCTAAAATTGTGATATTAAATTTGTACACAAATAAAAGGTTATTACATCTGTTCGGTATTCTAATTACTTGTTTACTATGACCTAAATTTGACCAGGTCTTTCATTGTTTTGTCTTTAGCTTGTCTAAGTCTCTATTCCATTTTAAAATGTGTAATCTGTTATTACCTTTATGCACCAAAAATTATGATATTAAATTTGTACACACATAAAAGCTCTTTAAATCTCTTCAGTTTTATAATTTCTTGTTCACTATGAACTACATTTGACCAGGCCTTTCATTGTTTTCTTTGGGCTGTTTGAGTCAAAATTATGTTATTACTTTTACACATGTAGATTACATTTAGAAATCTATACTATATCTTTACTTTGTACACGCATAATAGATCCGAATATCAATATACTCATATTATATTTTTAATATATTAATAACAACAGAAACTACACAATTCTCGATACACATTTTAAAATCACCATTCAAATAAATATTTGGCAAAACATACTGTAGGACTGTAGGATTCAAATAAAGTATGGCAAAACATACTGTAGGACACTTCTACATAGAATAGTAATTTTGGACATATACTATAAAACACTCCCATTGGATGGTCATTTTGGATATGTACTAAAAACACTTTCCCATTGGATGGTTATGTTGGACATGTACAGTACTATAAAACACTTCCCCATTGGGTAGTCATTTTGGACATATTCTGGAAAAAAACAGCAGAGACACATTGGTGTATTTAGTTTTAACATCTGTCTGTGGAGTTCCAGAACAGAGACACATTACACAGCAGTTACACAGCAGTTACACAGCTAAACACACAATTAAATGTGAGCAACATTTATGGGCCACACACACACACACACACACACACACACACACACACACACACACACACACACACACACACATTCTTTTATTTGCGAGGACCAATACTTATTGAAAAACAATACAGCACCCAAATATTTCCAAAGAGCATCTTGTGTCTCCAATATCAGTAGAAATACTGTGCTGGCATACAACCACATATGAATGCTAAGTGTATCACACACACACAGACACACACAGACACACAGGCACACACACACACACACACACACACACACACACACACACACACACACACACACACACCATCTTACCGGAACATCCTGGAGTGCCCCTTGAGTGTGTGTCTGATAGGTTGTGGGTGCCTGGTATGCTCTGATTGTCTGTGTGAGTTGGCACTCATTAACACATCTCTCCTCTGAGTCACACTCACCCACGTGTGTGTGTGTGTGTGTGTGTGTGTGTGTGTGTGTGTGTGTGTGTGTGTGTGTGTGTGTGTGTGTGAGGCACTCATTAGCACAGTTCCTCTCTTCATCACACACGTGGGTGTGTGTGTGTGTGTGGGTGGGTATATGGGTTTGTGTTTGTATGTGTGTGTGTGAGGGGTGGTATGTGTGAGTGGGTCTTTGTGGGTTTGTCTTTGTGTCTGTGTGTGTGTTTGTGTTTGTATGTGTGTGTGTCAGGGGTGGTATGCGTAAGTGGGTGGTTGTGGGTTTATCTTTATGTGTGTGTGTGTGTGTGTGTGTTTTTGTTTGTATGTGTCTGGTTGTGGGTTTGTCTTTGTGTGTGTGTGTGTGTGTGGTGGGGTGTGGTATGTGTAGGTGGATGCTTGTGGGTTTGTCTTTGTGTGTGTGTGTGTGTGTGTGTGTGTGTGTGTGTGTGTGTGTGTGTGTGTGTCCCACTCATTAACATAGCTGTCCTCTCCATCATAGGTGGTCGCTCGTTAGCCAGGCAGGAGTCCACACCAGATGACCTCAGCGCTGCCTTCAGCCCAATTTCCCCTCCGTCTGCAAAGTTCAGGACATAAGTTATGCCAGGCTAGCCTGAAAAGAGCATGCTCACCCGGGACACACACACACACACACACACACCCTACTTTTTTCTCTCTCTCTTTCTCTCTCTCTTACACACACACATGCACACACACACACTCGCACATTGCACACACATACGCACACACACATGCCCACACTCACACACGCTCACACACACTTACAATCACACACACCCTTGCACACATACACACATACACACACACACACACACACACACACACACACACTGCACCTGGATGAGATGTGGTAAGTGTCTCCACTCTAAGTGCCCATGACATGAATCATAGCCCAAGTAAACACCACAGACCGACGATGCTGAGGGAGTGTGTGTGTGTGTGTGTGTGTGTGTGTGTCTGTCTGTGTGATGTACCTGGTAGGGAGAGGAGGCTCTACTCTCTTTACTGGGTGCTGCTGGGCCTGTGCTGCATACATGCATACATACGTACTTTTGGAATATACACAAGTGCACTTTTAGGAAGGGTATATGGTTCAGCTCAGTGTAGTCAGCATTTCCAGTAATGCAATGATAAACAGCAGTCAACACTTCAGACATAATCACTCCACAAGAAAGACAAAGACAGAAGATTTCTTTTGAAGTTTTTACAACCATGTTTTATACCATTAATAATCCCAGTATCTTAGTAAGATAAACCTTAACAGATGTATGAGTTTTACATTACAATATATTTAGCTGATGCTCTTATCCAGAGCAGTTTATACTGAATTGGATACATGGACAGTCCCCCTGGAGCAGCGTGGGGTTAGATGTCTTGCTCAAGCCATAGATGAGGGTGCAGGATAAAGCTGGTGATTCACTGCCCCACTCACATTGCTGTCCTACTGGTGCAGGAATCAAACCTGCGCCCTGTGATCCAAAGACCGATTGCCATACCACTAGTCCACAGCTGCCTACACCTACCTTTGACAACTGACTGAGCTCTTTGAGTTTCTACCACAGCATTCATATTGACTATACTCATGTTGTTAGGGTTGGGTTTGGAATTAGGATTAGAGTTGTTGTTAGCATTAGAGTCCATGGTTGTGACCTCTAACAGCTGACAGGAGGATAGCTGTTTGTGGTGAGTCTTCTCTAGCTTTTATAGTCTAGTGTGTGTGTGTGTGTGTGTGCGTGTGTGTGTGTGTGTGTTTGTGTGTGTGTGTGTGTGTTTGTGACCTAAGACAACTGCAGGAGGTGCTATCTGCGAAGAGATGCTGAATACCTGATGTTAATGACTCATCACATTCCGTTCTTTACCCACAAATCCCTATTACTATCCTTGACCTCCAGTAACCCTTCGACTGGGTGAGTTTAATAATAGTTTAATAGACCTACAGGCACAATTACTCAGTTCTAAAGATGTGTGATGATGGAACTAAGTGATTAAATTACACTTTACTGCATGACCTGCTAAAGCTATTAAAAATGGCTAAAAACAACAGACAAAGGCCTTATTCCATAACCATTTATATCAAGCTGGTAGTGTTTGCTAAAAGCCCACTTTTTCCTCATCTGTTCAGATTGGATCTATCTTTATTTTGCTTCCCAACGTTTGGGAAAAAAGAAGAGTCTTTTGAAAAAGTGGGTACGCCATGGAAACCTTTGCGATTCTGTGAAAAGGAGACCTCGCCTTGTCACTGATCAGCACTTTATGGACTTGCATTTTGTTCCCATGTCATGTTTCATTGTTTTTTTTTCATTTGGTTTGTGTTCTGTCATATGTGTGTTGTATTTTCTGTATGTATGAATTTCTGTTGGCATCCATGTTGAACGTAGATGTTTTAACTCTTGATTTTTGGTTTTAGCTTTCACCCACCTGCTACAATACCTCAGCCCACCTGCACCACTATAATTCGATAATTGGGTAGCCTACTTATAGGAGGTGGTGATTTTTCACTCTGGAGAGTGCAGGAGAACAGGAGGTCAGTGAAGAAGGAACCAGGAACTGCTCAGCTAAAAAATCAGGGTTTTGTCAAACCAACTAAAGGCCAGAGTGATTTATCGATGAACGTGTAGTTAACCTTGCTTGCTCTAAGGCAAGGATTTGGGGTCCAGGGCAGGGCAGGAATTGGCCACAACCTGGTGCCTTGTTGATGTGGGAACAGTTTCAGAGCTGAAGAAGAAGAAGAAGAAGAAAAAGAAGAAGAAGAAGAAGAAGAAGAAGAAGAAGAAGAAGAAGAAGATTGACCCTGAATGTATGAACTCCTGGTAAACCCTTTTGGTCTGTCTGGACCTGCTGTCTCCTGCTGCCTTCTTCCCTTGAACAACACGTCCAGTGGCACACATTCCTAAACATGGGGTGGCCGTCCGGTCATTCTCACACAGATCCAATTAAGCATTCCTTCTTAAAAAGTCTATCATTATGGAGGTGTACAACAAAGAGGCCCAGTGGGACGTAAATAGGGACACACAGGAGAGACAGGGGGGCCAGGAATCCCCACCCAGTGACGTGAACAAACACACACACACACACACACATAGACAGACACACACACACACACACACACACACACACACAAATAGACAGACACACACGGAACTCAACAAACACACACACACACACATTTGGACAATCACACACACATACAGATCTGCACACACCCACACAGACCAACAATAAAACGCACACAAGCCATCGGTATACAACAACACACACCTACAAAAACACACACCCACAAACACACACACATACACACACACATACACACACACACACACACACACCCTATGATCTTACACAGACTTGTCACCACATTCTTATAATGAGTGTTTCTGCAGGAGCTGTGGGCTGAGCCACTGGGGTTCTGTGTGGCGAGCTGTGTGTGTTTTGGGCTCCAAACAAAATGCTCCTCTCCACCACTAACGAGACCTTGAGCTGATGACACACCAGCTGACATAGAGATTTATCATGGCCACAGGCCATTTTACTGTACGTGTGTCTGTGTGTGTGTGTGTTTGTGTGTGTGTGCTTGTGTGTGTGTGTTTGTGTTTGTGTGTGTGTGTGCTTCTGTGTGTGTCTTTCTGTGTGCATGCATGCGTATGTGTTTGTGTTTATGTTTTTGTGCATGTTAGTGCGTATGTGTGTCTGTGTCCGCATGTGTGTGTCTATGTGTGTGTCCGTATATGTGTGTGTCTGTGCACATGTGTTTAAGTGTGTGTGTGATTCTGTGCACCATTTGTGGTCACGCCATAATTATGCACAGCTCAAGGTTTAGCTGTAATGTAGATGTAGCTGCAATGCATTTGCGTGTGTGTGTGTGTGTGTGTGTGTGCGTGCGTGTGTTCGTGCGTGTGTTCGTGCATGAGTATGTAGCCAGGCTGTGGGAGTGTGAGAAGCTGGATTTCCAGACACAAAGAGACTGGTTTTGTAAGTCCAGAACACACGAAAGCCTTCGTCCACACTCAGTTCCGTCGTTGGTCTGGATCCGGACCTTACACCAGTAAGTACTTGACACTCGATACCCATAAAACATCACAAAAAGCAGTGACAGGCAAGGACACACATATACTGTACACCTCTGGTTCCGTGTCATGGCCTGGTTCTTGGTTCCAGTGAATTACTCTGAAACAGTTGGTTTTCCTGCAAAGCCATACTGTAAGGTCACCCCTGTGTGTGTGTGTTTATGTGTGTGTGTGTGTGTGTGTGTGTGTGTGTGTGTGTGTGTGTGTGTATGTGTATGTGTATGTGTGTGTGTGTGTGTGTGTGTGTGTGTGTGTATGTGTGTGTGTGTGTGTGTGTGTGTGTGTATCTGTCATAACACATTACAGACCAATACATCTGTTGCCATCTGATCCACCTCCTATTTAACAGTCCAACAAGACATTTTCCTCCATTATCCACGGTCAACTCAGAACTTAACCGAACACGGGTGCGTGCTTGGACATTGGTTTGGCCCTCCTTTCTCTTAATTTCCTCCTTCCTCTCCTCCTTCTCCTCACCGTCCTCCTCTTCTTCCTCTGCTGAGGTAAGGGGTGATTTCAGTTCAGGAAAACAACTCTTGTGAGAGCAGATTGCTGTTATTGACCTATCAAGGCCTTCAAAAATGTGTTGAAGGATTTAGAGACTAAATCAGCATTAGAGGGGTTTTCCTTTGCCTGTGTGCGCCACCATAAAAAAAACAATTAAAAAGGAGGGGTGGGGGGGTGGGGGGGGTCAATTTAACCCTGTATATCCCAAATGCACCTTACTCTACTTGCTCCATCCAGCTCAGTTAAAGAGCCTACTCAGAGCTAGGCTCTATCCGTCTGTGAACACACACACTCATAAACTATGTCTTTACAGCACACATACAGACCCTGGTCATATAATTAGAATATCGTAATATTTATTTTAGTAATTTCATTCACAAAGTGAAACTTGTATAATGTATACATTCATTTCACACAGACTGACATATTTCAATGATATTTTAACACAGAGCTCTGTGAACAGCCACAACCTCTTTAGCAATGACCTTTTGTGTCCTGCCCTCCCTGTGGGTCAGTGGTCATCTTTTGGACAACTGTCAGGTCAGCAGTCCCCATGATTGTGTAGCCTACAGGACTAGACTGAGAGACCATTTAGAGGTCTTTGCAGGTGTTTTGAGTTAATTAGCTGATCAGAGTGTGGCACCAGAGGTCTTCAATATTGAACCTTTCCACATTATTCTGAGATACTGAAATTAATGTATACATTATACAAGTTTCACTTTTTGAACAGAATTACTAAAATATTATGATATTTGTATTATATGTCCAGCACCTGTATACTGTATAGCCTGGTAAACCAGCCCCTCAGACTTCATTTAATTTTGTACAGAGGGTCTGGCTGAGTTGTCTCAGGAAGAATCTTGCCTAACCAATCAGCAAACAGAGGGAGTGTTTGTGAGCTACGACACTAGCCACATTTGAGTTACAAATCCGTCTGTCTGTGTCTGTCTGCACACGTCAACGACAACTGCTGGTCACAGCATGGGTGGGCATTAAAAGCGTGACATTGAGGTCGAACATGAATCTTCTTCCTGCAAGAATGAGACTAAGGGGCCTTTGCAGGTGTTTTGAGTTAATTAGCTGATTAGAGTGTGGCACCAGGTGTGCTCAATATTGAACCTTCCTACAATATTATAATTTTCTGAGGTACCTAATTTTCATAAGTTGTCAGTTATAATCATCAAAATTAAAGAAATAAACATTTGAAATATATCAGTCTGTGTGTAATGAATGAATAGAATGTCTTACTTTTTAATAGAATTACTGATATAAATTAACTTTTTCATGATATAATTATAAGACCAGCACGTGTATAGATCCTAGCAGGTATATCTGGAAAATGCACTGTTGGACTTGGAAAGATGCCCACTCCCAGGGGGTCATCACAGGGGCTTAGTGTCTCTCTCTCTCTCTCACCTCTGTTTCACCCCTCCTTTTCTCTCTCTCTCTTTCTCTCTGTCACCCCCCCCCCCTATCTCTCTCTCTCGTACACACCTCTCTCTCTCCCTCTCTCTCTCTCTCTTTCTCTCTGTTTGTGTGTGTGTGTTGACATTGTTTTGTTCAGGTCGTCACACCCCATGGCTGGCTGCTCCCCACTGCTCCGCAATCCTGTACTTTCAGCATGTCCACCCAACACCTTACCACGCAAAAGCTGCGTGTGTTTGTGTCTGTGTGTGTGTATGTGTATGTGTGTGTGTGTGTGTGTGTGTGTGTGTGTTGTGTGTCCACCCAACACCTTACCACGCAAAAGCTGTGTGTGTGTGTGTGTGTGTGTGTATGTGTGTGTGTGTGTGTGTGTGTTGTGTGTCCACCCAGCACATTTCCACACAAAAGCTGTGTGTGTGTGTGTGTGTGTGTGTGTTTGTATGTTTGTTTGTGTATGTGTGTGTGTGTATTTGTGTGTGTGTGTGTGTGTGTGTGTATGTGTCTGTTGCATGATTGTGTGCCGCCCACCCAACACGTCTCCCCACAGAAGCTGCTAATCGCCCCAAAAACAATTAACACATTATATCGTTAACCGTGTCTTTTTAATCATGGTCGGGAGCCTCGCTATGGCCATAAAATCTGCTGTGAAGTACGGTAATTATGGGCACAAGCTGCAGAGCATGCATGTTCAGCACAGCACACACACAAACACACTATGGATTAACCTAAACGGACACTCCCTGTCCGTGGGGCTAAATCTGAAAAAGGTTCTTATCAGATTACAGTTTTTCACGATTATACTAAAACACATTTTTTGAAACTCTCTGCATTTTTCTCAAAACTGTGCCCGCTTGTTATAAACCCGAACAATCACCTCAAAAACACTTTTTAACTGTGCTCAAAACTAACTCGTGGTCTCAGATCATTCACAAAGCAGGCAGAATGAAAATGTGTCTAAACAATACATCAAACTATGGAAGACACATTGTTCAGGGTAGGGTATATACCTAATGGAGGAATATACAGTGTTCAGAGCAGAGCATATAGCTCCTGGATTAAGATTAAGATGTAGCATCTTATGTGCAATAAAAATGAGTAAATAAATCTACAATCAAAAAATAAAATATTACAATAAAAATATAGAATAGGGAATCTGAAAGAAAAACAGAGGGATGATTGCTAACTGGGCTTCCATCCTCCTTCCTTGCACCCCACCTCCAACACACACTTGTCCCCTGTGCCTCTGGTTTCTGTCCACTGTTGATAAGAAACTCTAACCAGCCTGTTTCAACTCTGAACTGG
>CM059275.1:10314427-10316927 GCA_030347295.1 Setipinna tenuifilis
CTGCCAGCCATCTCTAAATCCATCCTCGCTTGGGTCCATGCCGTAATAATTAAGAGGAATTCCCCATTAGAAACAGCTCCGTTTCCATGTGGTCTGTTTCCAACACATGTGGTCCGGAGCTTTTGGGGTGTTGCGCTAAAACACACACACACACACACCCATACACACACACACACACACACACACACACACACACAGGGAAAGATTTAGATTTGCCACGGACATGCCAGGGTCACAAGTTCACTTTGGGTTCAAACCCACATGTTCCGCACACACACACACACACACACACACACACACACACACACACACACACACACACACACACACACATACACACATACACGTACATGCATACACACATACACACATACGCTCTTTTCCTCTCACTCAGGTTCTCAGGCATCCTGTAACACAAGCCGACCTGCAATTGAAATGTTTCCACTTGATTCTTTTATTAAAAAAGTGAGAGAGGAGGGGGTGGGGAAGAGGAGAGAGTAAAGAGAGAGTGAGGAGAGAGTGAGGAACGAGGGGGCGACAGACAGAGAGAGAGAGAGTCTACTGATAAGTCGCACGCAGCTTTAGTTAATTTCCCGTGAGTGGCGACGTGGGGATCGCCAGGGGGAGGACCACGCCCTTGGTCCCGGGAGCACACAGGGGAAAGTGTGAGGCTGCGATACACGAGATCAACCAGATCCAATTTGTGTGCTGGAGAAGACAAGAAGAGCAGCTCCCCCTGAGCAAGGGTCGGGCGGAGAGGGGAAGGGGAACAGGTAGGGGAAGGGGAACTGAAACGTGAGGGGGGGCTGGGATGGCTTGAGCTTAGAAATGCTACCGCAGGAAGACAGATGCGAGAAAAAGACAGAGGCCCAAGACTCTAGGACTGTGGCACTGTGGGTTACAAGAGACTGGTCGGCTGAGTCAATCACAGTGTTGTCAACATAGACCCAGTTTGTCTATGCATGGGACAATAAACCATCCTTGTGTCCTTGTATCCTTCTATCCTTGTCTGGGCCTTGAACTGAGGGACTGTGGACAAAGACACTGCTAGAGACTTCTCGGGCCTTATGTCAATACTGGACCCTTACAATCATTCTAATTTTTTAAAGCAACTCTAAGTAGTTTTCTTCTTTGGTCTTCCCACAGGTTGGAATTCGGAAGTGCCTCTCCTGTTACAAGTTGATGAATTACTGAAACAATTTTTGAAACATTATTATGAGGATAAAACAACCACTTAGTGTTGCATTATCTCTTTGGTATGCCCTGATTGTGGGTGCCGAGTAATTACTCAACAAAGTCAATCATGACGTTGTCTGGGACTTGTTTGGGTAATGGTTAGGTCATTTAGGTATAAAATGGGTGACTGACCAAAAGAAAACAGGTATTTTTTCACTGGCACAAAGAAATATCAACTTCAAGGAGAAATGAATCTTTCAGTGTGACCTTGGGCTTTTATTTTATGTAGTGTAGTCTATCAGAAAATGGAAAGCATGACTGCAAAGATCATCTTTCTAAAAGGGAATTTTCTTGAAAAATGAAAAGTGAACGATGTGGCCATAAGGACGAGGAGAAGAGATTTATCTCCAGATGAACCATATGGATAAATCAATAAGATTTTTCTTCTTTTCAGGATTTTTTGCAGGATTATTACAATTTATGCCTCATTCTCCTACCGTTTGACTGTTTTACCGTGCATTTTAAACCGAAACAGGTTTCATGAACGGTAGATTTTGTTTAACTCGTAAATTTTCCTGTGCGGCTTCTCTGAGTGTATTTATGTTCTGCAGGCAAGATAGATTTGTTATGACATTGTGGCATATATCCTCTTCGTACTTAGCGGCAAGTGTGTGTGTGTGTGTGTGTGTGTGTGAGTGTGCGCGTGGGTGTGTGATGGGATCTATAAATTCCTTGCAGTTGGATCAGTCTGACAGCATTGGTGGTGGTCACAGGAAGAGTGTATGCATAGCTACAATTATGCATCATTGAAGAAAAGTCGTACTCACTTGGCTGCAAATGTATATAATTTGCACCAATGACACCTGTGCACACACAGATACTTACACACATATACACACATGCACATGCACATGCACACACACACAGACAGACAGACAGACAGATACTTACACACATATACACACATGCACATGCACATGCACATGCACACACACACAGACAGACAGACAGACACACACACATACACAGACACACACACATACACACACACACACACACCCACACATACACATACACACACGCACACACATATACACACACAGGTACAACACTCTCTCACACAGACACACACATATATACACATGCACATGCACACACACACACACACACACACACACACACACACACACACACACACACACACAGGTGCAACACACACACAGGTGCAACACACACACACAGAACTCAAAACCTGTGGAAGAACTGTTTCATAAGATCTTTCTTTGCTGGACCTCAGCCAAAGAATTGTGGCATTTACTCCCCA
>CM059275.1:10319206-10331706 GCA_030347295.1 Setipinna tenuifilis
ACACACACACACACACACACACACACACACACACACACACACACACACAGCTGGCCTAGTTATCTGCTCTCTCTCTCTCTCTCTCTTTCTATCTCTCTCTCTCTCTCTTTCTCTCTCTCTCTCTCTCTCTCTCTCTTTCTCTTATCACACTCAGCTCAGTTTCTCTCAAAACATTTGGCCAAATCGGTGGTGCTGCTCTGGCCCACAGTTGACCCGATGATGAAAGAGTGCTTTGGGTCTGATATCCACTGGCAACCCACTCTGACCTAAACTCATCTAACAAGAGGCTGACTGTTTCTGTAGCTTTTTTACATGAAGGCGCTCGCAAACACAAAGGTCGTAAGGCTTTGGAACCCAGCAGTGCCAATAGTCTACAGTGGCCTGCTGTCTGTGAAGGTTCTCATTCATGCAGGTTATGGTTGTCAGAAGTGTTACGTTGTTAGCAACTGGACTTTAAGGCATTTTACCTCTCAGGCAAAAGGCTTGTTCAGTTCTGAGAACTATCTATCTTTTGGGTGTCCACTATTAGTTCTTAGAACTGAAGCCTTTTGGATGAGAGGTGAAACATCTTCAAACTCCAAGTAGAAGTCCAGTCAGTTGCCTGATGATAAGGGGGTTGGACTTAAAACTTGAGTGTTAAAGGTTTGAGTCTTGAGACCTGAGGGAAGGAACAGACTTAACCCCCATGGCTGAAGTGCCCTTAAGCAAAACAAACTGTGCCCCTGGTAACACAGATGAAGTGGCTGCCCACTGCTTTAGGTATGTGCTAACTACTCAGTGTGTGTGTGTGTGTGTGTGTCTGTGTGTGTGTATGTGTGTGTGTGTGTGTGTGTGTGTGTGTGTGTGTATGTGTGTGTGTGTGTGTGTGTGTGTGTGTGTGTGTGTGTGTGTGTGTGTGTGTGTGTGTGTGTGTGTTTGTGTTTGTTCACAAACCATAGATGGGTTAAATGCTGGGACTAATTTCCCCAGTATCAACAATGTTAAAATAATGTTGTCATTGATTACATCCAGTGATAAGGCGATGTACTGTACAGTTAGTCACGCTGGATTAAAAAACTGTAAGCTAGAAAATGAAATGAAAAGTACAGGGCTCGGTTTCCTGATAATGTTGCTCTTAGCACGCTAAGAGAGACTCATTAAGGTATACCTTACCTTTGGTGGCAACTAGCAACATAAGCTGAAACAACGCTACGAAAGACCTTAAGAGTGCTCCAGACCACTTTTACAAATGTATGACATATGGAAGATGTACTTAACCTAAGACCGTTTTGGGAATTGTACCATCACATTAAGACTGAGGTTAAGGTACAACTTAACAACAACAACGTAGCAGCGTTAAGAAGGCTTCGGACCTCTAAGTCATTTAACAATATTGATACAGCTGATATACAGGTCACCCATAAAGAGACCCATAACTGCTCTGTACCCATTTATGAAACCATGTGGTTAAGCTAACATCACGTTCCCTGTGCTTTCCAGAACTTTCTGTTCAGTCAGGACCTTAAAGTCAGAAACGGCTGCTGTCATTCCCATTATTCACTGGAGGAGAAACTGACTTGACGGACAGTTGGTGCGGCACGCTAACGCAGCGCTGGCAAGCTGACAGGCCCCAGCCTGCTGTAGGAGAAGCCTTGCCTCGGTTCCCATACCTGCCTCACACTATAGGTACTGGGAGTGGGTGTATGCATGTGTGTATCAGATCAGTGTGTGTGTGTGTACACATATGTATGTGTGTATCAATGTGTGTGTACCTGTGTGTGTATATCTGTGCATCTGTGTGAGTGTGTGTTTGTGTATGTGTGTATCAGTGTGTGTGTGTGTGTGTGTGTGTGTGTGTGTGAGAGAGAGAGAGAGAGAGAGAGAGAGAGAGAGGGAGAGAGAAAGAAAAAGCCCAACCCTGACGTGATCTACACCTAAGCTTCAAGGTGCTACATATATTTTTCTCTTAGTGAGGGAGGGCCAGGAGAGCTGAAGGCTCCAGGCAGCCTGAGAATGAGAGGGATGCAGTGAGGGAGAAAGAGAGAGAGAGAGAAAGAGAGAGACACAGAGGAATGGTGAGTGTGTGTGTGTGTGTGTGTGTGTGTGTGTGTGTGTGTGTGTGGGTATGGGGGGGGGGGGGTGGGATGGTGTTTTTCCTGCATGATTTGTAATGTGGGAAGATAATTAGCTTCCCTTCAAGACTGAGGAGAGTTATGAGGCTGCTGGAGAGTACAATGCTCGGTCCACCCTGACAGCTGATAAGGACTTATTATATGCTCCTGCTTCAGGGAGATTAGCCACTACTGCTGACACAGGCTGCATGCTCGAACTGTGTGTGTGTGTGTGTGTCCATGGTTGTGTGCATCCAAGGTGTGTGTTAGTGTGTGTGTGTGTCTGCCTGTGTGCATATGTATATGTGAATGTATTTTTCTTGAGCATATGTGTGTATGTGTCTTAATGTAAAATCTGTAAATTCATGTGTGTGTTTGTGTGAGTTGTGTTAAGCTGCACCTAAGGCAGACATTGTTTCTGTAAATAGATGTATGTGTGTGTACATTATTTTGAGCTTATGATTTTGTGTATATGTGAGGGTGTTTTGTGTGTTTGAGTATGTGTGTGTGTGTGTGTGTCTGTCTGTCTGTCTGTGCATGTAGTCTTTTACTCTTTCAACCCCAGGTCATATTAAACATGCTGTCAACCCTGACATGTTCCTGTGATCTTTTCTTGTCTCGAAAAATGTTTTCTTTGCTACATGAGGTGAAATCAGCTCTCAGAAAGTAGCATATTTTTAGATCTGGAGTCGAGATTAAATTGGACTAAATTGGTCTTACACAAGAGGATGACTATTTCGCAGCTACTGTACAAAGTCCAATTTTTATCTCCACTGAAGACATCAAACTACTTAGTTTTTCTGCTCAATTTATTTCCATCTTACCTGTTCACCTTTGGGGTGTCTTAGAAAAAGAAGGGCTATTTCTCAGCTAGAAGGCCGAATTTAAGATTCTAGTCTATTCTCATCCTACATGTTTTTCACCTTCACCTGTTTGCATGGAAACTTTGAGTTTGAGTATAAAAGTTGCTAGGGTCCATAGAATATAATGTGGAATTTTAGAATCGTATGTATTTACTTACAGATATACTAAGAACCCATTATTGTTCTAGAATGTTCAAAAATAAATTACACATTTAAAAGGTAAAGGGGCCTTCAGGAAGACAATGATTTTTTTTTTTCAAATAGGGAATGCTGTTTTTGCTAAACTATTTTGTTCAATAACTGTTGACGTATTGTACCATTTCATACCTACGGAAAACTGTGATTTCTGTTGTCAAAAATGTATTAATAAAAATGAAAAATGTTGATCACACAAAAAGACAGGGGTATTTGCATTTCTAAATGTTTTCTTCCTGTGGGCAAGAGCAAGCCCAGCTCCACTACCTACCCCTACCCCACTCCCCTCCCATCCTCTCCCCCATATGCCCCTCATGCCTGAGGCAGACACCAGAGATCCAGAGGGGCCTGGAGAGCCCTGGAGATAACTAACACATGCATGGGATGCATGCGGCTCGCTCAGGCTCAGACACACACAATGACACACACACACACAAACACACACACACACACACACACAGACTGGATGCACACAACCATGGACATGCACATGCACAGACATACAGGCACGCACACACACACACACACACACACAGGCACGAGGTCCTTGCTCCTGCATTCCATGCGGTCCTGGAGGATTCCTGGGTCTTCAGGCAGACAGGGCAGCCTCAGTGCCGCCTGGGCATATAAGGAGCACAGACATGGGTCTGGGCCCAGGAGACACACACACACACACACACACACACAGACACACACACAGACCTGTCTGCACGCCTGCTGTCTGACTAAGCGTAAGCTGGCGGAGTCCGTGCTGAAGGATGGTGGCTCAGGTTAGATAACCTATGGCCTAACCCCTGTGTGTGTGTGTGTATGTGTGTGTGTGTGTGTTTGTGTGTGTATGTGTGTGTGTATGTGTGTGTGTGTGTGTGCACGTGCACGCATGTGTGTGCTGATCTTCAAATAATCTTCAGCAAATGCAAAGTGAAAAATAGTTCTATCCTTTTAGCCAACCATGTGTCTGAAAGAGTGTGAGGAGTTCTCTCAGTTGTCTAGGGCCCTCAAGCGGCCTTGGACACAGCTTAACACAACACACACACACACACACACACACACACACACACATGCACGCACGCATGCACGCACACACACACACCCCACACACACACACACACACACACACGACCAGAGTCCCAGGAGGCCAGCTGTGTCCACTTGGGTCACTGGGTCAAATGAGTGTGTGTGTGTGTGTGTGTGTTACATCACAGGCTAGACTGTTCTCAGCACCTGTTCCCACATTTCTGTGAGCTTCTTATGGGCACCATGGCACGCACAAGAAGACGGGACAATTCTTAACGAGCCAAATGGCCAATCATCATTACACTAATGGCACAAATGACACTATGCTCACTAACATCATCAATGAGAAATACTTTGAGCGGTTTTTACTTTGAAACTGATTTTTTTTCAGCAGATCACAAGAAATGGACAATGGAAATTGGTTAAACAGTAAAATACTAAAAGAGCCTTGAAGAACTGTTTGTAGTTCCTTACCACTTCCACTGTGGAAGACTCTTTCTACGTCAGAGTTGTTCCTCAGGGAACTTCTAAGAAGAAGTGGAGTGGAGTATAGGGGCATGAGACCCTCTAAGACCATTTTCATGTAATTTCCATGTAATTATCTCTATAAAACTGCAACTTAAATATACTTATCAAGTAAAACAAATCCAGACAAAACAATTAAATTAAAGGTGGACTGATAATAAAAGTTTATCAAAATTATAAAAATATATTTCTGTACATTCATCGTAAATAGACTTTTTGCAATAGGTTTTTCATGTGAACTCTCATGTATAGTGTATAACAGCGGTTGTCAAACTGGGGTACAAGTACCCCTGGGTTTACTTGAATCAATTCAGTGGGGTGCAAACTAAATCTGTGAAGGGGGTCTTAGCTCTTAGAAGCATGAGGTTATCATTTAGGTACAGGCATCAACAGAAAAAGATTTACATTTAAACTACCCCTATTACAATGCAATGGACTCTGTGATACCACCACATAATATTTCTTCACATTTTGTTTATGCAGCAATAATTGTGCAAAAATATGAATTGTTATACAGTAGCAAGCTGTCTGTAGTGCAGGGGGTACTCGGTAGAACACAGAGAGTTTTGGAAGGGCTAGTCTATAATAGATTATATATATTATCTATAACAGATTTACTGTTTTTAATGCACCTATACTACACAGGCCTGCTGTGGCCTACTGGTAGTTGGCCTTGGAGTAATTTATTGGTTTAAAAGAAGAATGGTAGCTGCCAAAGTTGTGACAAGTGGATTTACAGATTTACTGCTAGATAAGATCTTTTGTCACTACAACATGCCAACAAGGTGCCTAATTTAGTGACAAGAGTGTCACATGTATGGGTTCAGAGTAACAAGATCAGAGGTCATGACCTCTGACCCTAGTTAGCAGCTTATTCTTATGACTCTAAACTCTCTAAACTCGCTAAACTCTACTCTAATTTACTCTAAAATCCTCTTCTTAATTTTACTGGTAAACACCTTTTTACATTTCTACACTCCCAACCGGAAAGATGATTTTGGGAAATATTCTAACAAGACCATACTGTATTCCTAAAACCTCAAAAAATAATCTTAGCAGTCCTTTGAACAAAATAAAAAAACTAAAAAAAACTAATAATACTACTAATAATCAACATAACAATAGCAAGCCATGAAATAAGTAATGTAGGGTTTCATTGATGTGTAAAGGGTATTGTGTGACTGTATCAATATAATATTAATAATACCATTGATATTAATGTTAATTCATTGCTTTCATTGAGTGCGTTGCTATTGAGACACGGATGCTAATGAGTTCCAGGTGACCGTGTTCAGAGGAGTGATTGACAGCTCCAGACTGCACCACTGCCCTCTCAGCGGATAAGAGCAACACCAGCTGATGCCCCATAATCCACTCTTTTACATGCAGAGGATCAGGAGAAGCAGAAAATAGAGTATCTTGTGTGTGTGTGTGTGTGTGTGTGTGTGTGCATGTGTGTGTGTGGGGTGTGTGTGTGTGTGTGTGTGTGTGTGTGTGTGTGTGTGTGTGTGTGTGTGTGTTTCTCACAGTAATGTGGCATAAATCATGCGCATGACCCCTCCAACCCAAAGCATACTTGAGGAGGGGATGGGTACTTACCCTGCAGCTTAGTTAACACAGAGGCAACGCTGGGCGTATATATAGGGTATGTGTTGTGTTGTTGTTCTTTGGTGGGGGTAGTGTTTGGGGGGGTGGGGGTGTTTGTAGGTGGTGTGTGTGTGTGTGTGTGTGTATGTGTGTGTCCATGTGTGTGTGGGCAAGGCGGGAGGCAGAAGGTCTAATGAGAATTAGGGAAGGGGTATCGACCAGAAGAAGAGGCAGTGGCGCGGTGTGGGCAGCAGCAGTGGGCAGCACTCAGTGGGTGAGTGGGGGCACTAAGCTCTGTCCCTGGGCGGCCCTTAATTGTATCTGCTTTAACAGTTACCCACTGCTCCACCACAGACGGCCCTCTGATTAAGAGCGTTTAACAGAGGGAGGGAGGGAGGGAGGGAGAGAGGGGAGGGAGGAGGAGAGGGAGAGAGAGAGAGAAGAGGGAAGGAGAGAGGACCAAGGAGGGAGAGGGGAAGAGGGAGGGCAGAGGGAGAGAGAGAGAGAGAGAGAGAGGAATAGAGATGGCGAGCAAGGTAGAAGGGGAGTGGATGGAGGGAAAGAGGGAAGGGAGGAGGAGATGGAGAGAGGGAGTGAGAGAGAAGAGGGAAGGAGAGAGGGCCAAGGAGGGTATGGGAAAGAGGGAGGGCAGAGGGAGAGAGAGAGAGAGAGAGAGAGGAGTAGATATGGTGGGCAAGGGAGGGTGGAACAGCAAGAAAAAAAGAAAGAGAGGGAGGGAGGGAGGCAGAGGCAGATGGAGAGGGGGGTGAGGAGGGAGGCGGAGAAAGAGAGGGAAAGAAGCAAAGGAGGGAGGGAGGGGAAGAGAGAGAGATGGAGGGGGGGAAATAGTTAATTTGCCTAATAATGGATGGATAAGTATACTGGCCCTCTCTCTCTCTCTCTCTCTCTCTCTCTCTCTCTCTCTCTCTCTCTCTCTCTCTCTCTCTCTCTCTAATAACCTGGCTTTGAGACAGGCATGCATGGAGGCACCTTCATGTCGATGGCATTTTCAGCCGGTCTGGCTTTGGACTCGGGATAAGCACCGGCTACTCAGCTTGTTTACCGTTGGACTTTAAAAGTCTTAGTGGGGATCGCGCAATTAATGACTTTCCTCAGCGGCTCAGTGTTGAGCACTTGGTCACAGCCAGTGGACCATGAGAAAAAAACACAGCCCAGCCCAGCCCAGGGATCAGCCGCAAAGTAGAGTTGCAATAGCAAACATGCGTACACACACAGAAACAGGCACAGGCACGCACACACACACTTACACACATGCATACACACACACACCGATGCAGGCACACACACATGCACACACAAACATGCATACACACACATACACACAGCATATTGCAATCACATCAGCTGTGTGTGACCAGCTGGAGTGGAATAACATTTAGCAGAGTCACCCGAGGGCTGCTGATTGAGGTGTGACCAATCTGCTTAAGCGTCTGGCGGGACTCTGATGCTCTGATCTGTAATATGGCCGTGCATCATAAGAAAGGAATTGACCCAAGCCTAAGGGTTCAGCACACTACGCCACACCACGACCAATCAAAACAGCACCAGGCCAGGCGTCTTCTCCCAGGGACAAAGGTGGAGGGGCAGTGGTCAGGTCAGTGGTCAGGTGCCATACAGGGATGGGAGTCAAAACAGACCAAAATAAAAGTTCTTTCCATTGAAAAAATAGCTTTTTATGTTTTTTTTTTTTTTTTTGCTGTGATAGGTTGTGAAGGCTCAACCTCTCTTACTCCTCCCTGGGGCTTTTTTCAAGTGTTTCAGGTGGCAAGCACAAATCATATTTCAACATGTCGAAGGAGGTGTTAAAATATGGTCAACAAATTTGTTGTAGGACATCAAAGAACTAGGCACTTACAGCTGCTGTAAATGCAGCCAAAGCTACAGTCCAACCACACATTTGTTCCATACATTCACTAAACGATTTAAGTCTAATTGGCACTAATGAGTGAAATCACTTGTTTTAAGTGGTTAACAGGCCAACACATGGTAGGGGCTTTTAATGACTTCACGATGGCCATAACTACGCAAGACCTAACCTGAAAAGTCTAGACTTGCATTTATGAGCTCTGAAAACTCATATTGTTTCCCACAGCACTGTGCATTTTTTATGTTGTCTTTACAAGGTACACACTGAGTTATTGGATTTTTTTTTTATCAGGATTAAGTTGCTGGTAAATATTTCTTTTTGTTCTTGAACAAATTTTGTAATTAGCTATTAGCGGTTGTCCAATCTACCCATCTCATATTTGATGTGGCAGCTTATTATTCTGAGCTAACGGTTTTAAAACTTCATTTTGCCCCATGGGTTGCCTGCATTCAAATCAATTATTTTGTTCTATGAATCTCTCAGGCTTTACCTTCAGGATCACATTCGCACAACCGTTGTCATTGCGGCTTCAATGCGGAAATGTTCCCCACCACACAAATTTCCCATAGTGCACACAACCATGGCCTGTCCGCATGAAGAAAGGTATATCATGCAGACGATACAGCGACCCTTTGCAGACCCGTTCGCCAGAAATATATCAAGGCCTTAACGGGTGAGATATACAGAGGATGTTTTCTAAATGGCAAGATGTGTGATAAACAGTGAAATGTCTCCTAATAGTCAGATGTGTTTTAAATGAGATGCATTGAGGCGGTTCTAAATGTCAAGATGTGTTCTAAATGGCCATATGTGTTCTACATGCTGAGATGTGTTCTAAATGGTCATGTGTTCTAAATAGTGAGATGTGTTCTAAATGGTAAGACCTGTTCTAAATGGTCACGTGTTGTAAATGGTAAGATTAGATGTGAATAGTCATATGTGTTCTAAATGTTCATGTGTTCTAAATTGTCATATGTTCTAAATGGTGAGATGTGTTCTAAATTGTCATATGTCTTCTAAATTTCTATATGTGTTGTAAATGTTCATATGTGTTCTAAATGGTGAGATGAGTTGCAAATAATGAGATATGTTCTAAATAGTCATATATGTTCTAAATGGTGAGACCTGTTCTAAATGGTTATGTGTTCTAAATGATCATACACACTGTTCTAAATGGTGAGATGTGTTCTAAGCAGTCATAAGTGTTCTAAATGGCCATATATGTTCTAAATGGTGATACATGTTCTAAATAGTAAGATGCATTCTAAATGGTCATATGTGTTCTAAAATGTGTTCTAAATGGTCATAAGTATTCTAAATGGCCATATGTGTTCTAAAATGTGTTCTAAATAGTCATATGTGTTCTAAATAGTAAGATGTGTTCTAAAAAGTAAGATGTGTTCTAAATCGCACGATGGGCTGAGTCAATGCTGCTTTGTGTCTGTGGAGAATCAGGTCAAGTTTAATGACCCCAGTATGGGAAAACTTCCTTTTTGCAGCAATGACTATTTCACCACCCGTGACGTTTATGGTTGTTGTGACAGTTCAGCTACTCCCATACTGGGCAGCATTACAGCACACCACGACACACAGCTGATGAGTGCTCTGGATCTTTCCAGTCACTCAGGGCAGCCAACGGGGCACACACACACACACACACACACACACACACACACACACACACACACACACACATACACACCACTAAATAAATCTACCTGGAGGCTTTCACTCAGATAGTTAAACTAAACTAAACACAGCCTACGTGGACTATGCAGGACTCGTAAATCACTTTTACAAGCCTGTTCACCCACCTGGCTGCACATGGAACTTGTCAGAGGAGCGGTGTGTGCTGTGTGCTGTGTGCTATGTGCTACGTGCCGGTGTTGAGTTTCATGTGAACGTTTCACCGCCGCTTCATCTCCCAAACTCTTGTCTTCACGTATCAAGATCTGTGTCTCAGCTGGAAAAAAATATACTGCCCTACAAAGGCAAAGTGCAGTAACTACACAAACACTGAAACTAAGGGAAAATACTTTCAAAGTCACGCTGCCCAGTCAAATATGCTGTAGGTATAATAGTGGTGATGCTTTTATGTCATTTCATTTTGGGAAGAAGCATGAGATTAGTCACAAGACAAAAGAGGTGTAATAAAGAACAATTTCCACTCTAAACTCAGTTTTGACAAAATATGCAGTTACTATCCCTTGGCTTTGTAGGGCAGAGTATTAGATTTGTTTGAGGAACAGTCAAGCCTTTCTTCAAATTTATGTCTATCAAAAAATGTTCATTAGTTCATAAATTATATGCGATGGAGAAATAGCCTTAAAATTGACCTATATCAGAAACTATCCCAGTTTATGAATGAAATGTGACAAATGGATAAGCAAGCCTTTTGATTTACCTATAACGAATGTATTGATTGCTTTGTGTGTTGTTTATGTATGAATGTATGTCACTATATTTGTTCTTTTGTGTGTGTGTGCAAGCAAGCATGCTTGTATATGTGTGTGTATATGTGTGTGTGTGTGTATGTGTGTGTGTGTGTTTGCATGTGCATGTGCATTTATCTGTGCACGTGTGCATGCGTGCATACTTGTAAGTAAGAGTCTGAGTGTGTGTGTGTGCTTGTGTGTTCATCCGTGCATACTTGTAAGTGTGTGTGTGTGTGTGTGTGTGTGTGTGTGTTCCTGGTGAATGAAATCTGCCTCCTCTCATCAGGGGGCTTCGAGGACATGGACTCCCTCTGCTTATCTCCTTGTGTGCAGAGTGTGCCGACCTCTAGGTCGACCCCAGTAAAAACATAATGCCTTGTGGGTAAGCGTATTCCCCTGGGCATGGCTATCTTTAACATCTGAGACAAAATAGCAGGGCTTAGAACATACTACCACAGCTCTATCCAATCAAACACAGGCACTGTATTTACATAAATACCTTCTTACATTCGCACTGTACACAGACACTCTCTTTAAGTGTGTGTGTGTATGTGTGTGTGTGTGTTGGTGTGTGTAGTATTTTGCAATTTGTCGTGCAGCTTAGGAGGTGATTTATGTTGTCGTGAGCTGTTACATTTTCAGGGGATTATGCCCTCAATCAGGGTGTAGCAGAGACGACCAGCAATGCAGATACTTCAGCTGTTGTGTGTGTGTAGGTGTGTGTGTGTAAGTGGGTGTGTGGGTTTGTGAGTGGGTGTGGGTTTGTGCGTGAGAGTGGGTGTGTGTGTTTGTGTGTGTGTGTTTGTGTGTGTGAGTGGGTGTGTGCATGTGTGTGTGTGTGTGTGTGTGTCATAAGTACACACACATACACACACACACACACACACACACACACACACATGCACACACCCACTCACACACACAAACACACACCCACTCACAAACCCACACACACACATTTCCACAAACATGTGTAGGTTAATTCATGCTATGTGTAGTGTGTGAATTCGTGCTATGGCCTGAAGATCACCAAGTCTAGACTGCGGGGCAGCTTTAATAAGATCCCTGCAGATTTACACTCGATAAGCCTGCCGCCAGAACAGGGGCAACTTACTGGGAACACCAATCTGCATAAGGACCCTGCCCCTGCCCCACCCACCACACACACACACACACACATATGCTTACACACACACACACACACACACACACACACACACACACACACACACACACACACACTTACTTACACTCACAGCCACAGTCAAGCACACACACACAAACATACACACACTCTCACACGCACAGGCACACACACATACACATACACACACACACACACAACCATGCGCACACATACACACACGCACATATACACACACCCTCCCGCTGACTGTGCTGGCTCTGTGTCGCACGCTCATGTGACACCAAATCCTGCCATGGTCACATGTGCCATCATGTGTCGATCCCCGCCCACCAGCCCATGTGTATAGGGGTGTGCGTGTATGTGTGTGTGTGTGTGTGTGTGTATACATGTGTATGTGTGTATATATGCATGTGTGTGTCTGTGTGCGTGTGTGTATATGTGTGTGTGAATGTGTGTGTTTACATCCATGCGGCTATAGGAAGTGGGAGCCGGGAGGAACGGTGACCAAGATGGAGCTTAATTAAAGGAGGCGGTCCAGGTCCCTGGCGAAAGGAAGTTTGACGTTTGAGCCAATTAATCGGAGCCAATCAAATTGCACCCCTCCCCCCTCTGTGCAGGTGAAAGCAACATGTTGATTGGCTGGAGTAGTTTGGGATTTTTTTTCATCCAGGTCACTGGGTTTGTTTATCATCAGTCGTGTTTGAGTTACAACTTCGTCTGTCTGTGTCTTGTCTGCACACGTCAATGACAACT
>CM059275.1:10336706-10354206 GCA_030347295.1 Setipinna tenuifilis
CCTATTGACTTCCATTATAACCACATTTCTTGATTGCTCCACCATGACACTATATAATTATGAATTCTTGATTGTTGGTAGTTACTCCTGTTGAGAACAGGTCGACAGGTTGAGGTTGAGGTAACAACCATGTAACCCCATTAACCTTTTATATAGGTTAGTGTATAAAATGGTTAGTTTCTGTGGCTTTTATATTAGTTATAAATAGTTATATGTACTATACCAGTACATTATAGTGTGTGTGAACAGGTGTGTGACCTCCCGTTACGCACTGACCTTGATGTGCTTGGGAAAATCAACATATGAACCTGAGCCCTCAGAACTTCAAAAAGTCTACATAGACTAAACAATAACAACCATGGATTGTTTGTGTACCTGCTCCTTTTTGATGACAGACTAAACAATACAGACTAAACAAAAACAAGGTAAGTGTAGTTTGTGACAACTTCTTTGCCTCTGAAGAAGAAGAAGAAGATTGCCTTGGTTGCAACAATCAAGAAAAATAAACCAGAGCTGCCACCTAACCTGTCGAATGTCAGAGGATTGCACCTTGCTACACAACACTTAAAAACATCTATTTGTTCAATGAACTATTTCTCTTGCATCAGAGGCCATGAATCGGCAATAAAATCTTTAAAATAGAACATGGTTAAAAGTTTCTTCTAACTCTCTATCATCATTTTGTTTGGCAAGTATAGCCGTATAATAAGTGGGATCGTGTGCAGTGAGGTGGTTACTCTTGTGGAGAAAGCCTCTTCAGAGTGCTTTGCGCTGGGGTCCTACATCATTCTGTTGGGGCTGATTTGACAAGAATGACCACGTTGCTCTTGACCATGTTGATGCAACAGGACAGTTGGTGCATTTGGTATGGGTCAAACTCTGTGGAATCCAGGCACAATTTCCCTATGAGAACATTAACTCTATCTATCTATCTATCTATCTATCTATCTATCTATCTATCTATCTATCTATCTATCTATCTATCTATCTATCTATCTATCTATCTATCTATCTATCTATCTATCTATCATTACTTTTCTCACATACAGTCTAATGTGCTTTATAGAAATGCATACAAGTAGAGCACATATGTAATGACACACAAAGACACACACACACACACACAACCACTCACATATGAAAAGCCTTTCAACATTTCTCCCTTTGAGCTACCCAGTCCATATCCAGTGCTAATCTAGTTTGCACCAGTATCAGGATAAGAAGGGCAGCAGGGATGGGGGGTAGAGTGTGTGTGTGTGTGTATGTGTGAATGTGTATGAAAGAGAGAGAGCGAGAGAACAAGAGAGAGTGAGTGTGTGTGTGTGTGTGTGTGTGTGTGTGTGTGTAAATGTGTGTGAAAGAGAGAGAGAGAGAGAGGCAGAGCATATATGTGTGTGTGTGTGTGTGTGTGTGTGTGTGTGTGTATGTGCAAATGTGTGTAAATGTGTGTGAAAGAGAGAGAGGGATGGAGAGAGAGCAAGAGAGTGTGTGTGTGTGTGGTTGGGGGGGGGGGCTATGGTGTCAAGAGCAGGTCAGGAGGCAGGCAGGGGGTCGAGCGAGTGGTATTTATCAGGGTCATGGAATCTAGGATGTGTTATCTCACACCCTTTTGCCCCGCAAAACATCAGCAAAAGCATATGTCTTACACACACACACACACACACACACACACACACACACACACACGTGCACACACACACACACATCTTACAGCAGCCCTGGACAGCATCACTCCTTCATCTCTTCTCACACCCTCAGGGACCTCCTACTCTCTGTCACACACACACACACACACACACACACACACACACACACACACACACACACACACACACACACACACACACACACACACACACACACACACACTAAACCGCCTTTAGTCTGTTAAGTGAAGAGCAAACATACAAATGGCAACACATGAGAGAGATTATGTGGGTGTGTGTGTGTGTGTGTGTGTGTGTGTGGGTATGAAGAGGTTGCAGAGGTCAATCTGTGTTGAAGTGTGGCTGGAGAGGGGCCAGAGATGCTGCTGATAACCTCTGCACTTACAGAGAGGGGGAGGGAGGGAGGGAGGGAGGGAGAGAGAGCACAGGATAGCCAGAGACAGAGGGGGAGAGGACAGAGAGAGAAGGAAAGGAAGAGAGAGGTAGTACAGATAGAGAGAGCAGTAAAGACACAAAGGGAGAATGAGAGAGAGAGAGAGAGAGAGAGAGAAGGAGAGGGAGAGAGAGAGAGAGAGAGAGAGAAAGAGAACAGGACAGCCAGAGATAGAGGGGGATAGAGGAGGAGGAGGAGGAGGATAGAGGGAAGGAGAGAAAGAGAGAGGGAGTACAGATAGAGAGAGCAGTAAAGACAGGAAGACAGAATGAAAGAGAGAGAGCGAGACAGAGGAAGGAGAGAAGACAGAGACAAAAAGAAGTCACGATTGATCCTTGACCGTGATATGTCCCTGACCACCCAGACTGGCCGGGGTCAACGATATCAGGTGACGCTCCTGCCACGCTGTCCTGCGTGCCCTTCGACCTCTCACCTCCCTGTGCCCTACGCCTGCTTCGTTGGCCACAGCCTTGGACATGGACTTGAGGGTGACCTGGCCATGATATAGAGCTGAGAGAGAGGGAGATGGATGTGTGTGTGTGTGTGTGTGTGTGTGTGTGTGTGTGTGTGTGTGTGTGTGTGTGTGAGGGAGATGGATATACTGGTTTAGTGGCATGGCGTGAGGAAGGTCAGGAGTCTGGACCACAGATGCCCACTGAGATTAGTGTGACCAGATAGGGGCAGTGTCTCAAAGGGACAGATGTGTGTACAAACACACACACACTGACACACACACACTGTTAGGCACACACACTGATAGGGGCAGTGTCTCCAACAGATCCGGCCATCATATGTGTGGAAGGACAGATGTGTGTACACACACACACACACATGCACACACACACACACACACACACACATGCACACACACACACACACACACACACACACACACACACACACACACACACACACACACAAGCACACTGCACACACACAGACAGACATTTGTGCACACACACTGAATAGGGTAGTGTCTCCAATAGATCCGGCCCTCATATGAGCAGAGGGACAGATGTGTGTACGCACTAACTTACACACACACACACACATGCACACACACTGAGAGGAAAAGCATCCTAAACATATCTGGCCCTTATATTAATGGTAAATGGCATCTCAGCTCTGTCACACTCAGCAGAGTACCCAAATTGCTTTAAAATTTAAGGTAACACTTAACATTGCTTTTAGCTGACACTCACACCCAGAGTAACTAACAGTGAATAAGGTACAGGGACAGTCCCCTCAGAGCAATGTGGGGTAAAATACCTTGCTCAAGACACTTCAGCCATGGATGAGGGTGCAGGAGAGCACTGGTTATTCACTCCCATACATTTTTCCCACTGGTATGGGAATCAAACCTGTATGTTAACTCATAAAATGCTGTACACATTCTATATTCTACAGATTGTCTGCTTATCATTTACAGACAATGACAAATATGGATTTTTGAAAGTAAACTATTAAGCTGTTGAAGTGTTACAGATACCATGTAAACCATCTGTGGGCTAAAAAATATAAGTATATTTCAGTAATTCCATTCAAGTGTTTATTTCTTTTAATATTGATGATTATAACATCTAATGAAAACCCTAAATTGAGTATTTCAGAAAATGAGTATATTGTGGAAAGGTTCAATATTAAAGACACCTGGTGCCACACTCTAATCAGCTAATTAACTCAAAACACCTGCAAAGGCCTTTAGATGGTCTAGTCTAGGTCTGTAGGCTACACAATCATGGGGAAGACGGCTGACCTGGCAGTTGTCCAAAAGACGACCATTGACATCTTGTACAAGGAGGACAAGACAAAAAAGGTCATTGCTAAAGAGGCTGTCTGTTCACAGAGATCTAGTCCAAGCACATTACAGTTTTTCTCAGTCGCTTTGGTGCTTTTCTCAGATCAGAAAGTAAATTCTCATAACTATTAGTTCAACCTCCACAACATTTAGTCATTTGTGCACCTCATAATAGCATTTTCTCCTTCCTCTGAACAAATTGCCAATGCTTTTGGACATGTGTCAGTTGCTTTTATACAATACAATGTTGTTTTTTAACATTTTCATTTGCTTATGTCATGTCAGTCAAAATGAACTATACTTGTGGATGCTGAATAGTCATTCCCAATAAAACTAATAGTCTTAGTTTTATTGCTTGAGTCATTACATACAAAATTGTTGAACTAGTTATCAAATTCTGTCAAGCAAATTTTATACCTTTCTTTATTTTTTTTTTTGCTGGAAATGTCTCCTAAATTGAACAGTTGCTCTCAGGTGAACTTAAGCTTTTACTCACAAGGAGGTGTGTGAAGTATTACAGTTTTTCTCAGTTGCGTTGGTGCTTTTCTCAGATCAGAATGTAAATTCTCATAACTATTAGTTCAGCCGTCACCAGTATGTACAGGTAAAACATGTCTTGTATGTATACTCTAATGTTCAGCACTGTAAATGGTCTGCAGACGGTGGATTTACCACTCCAGGAGACACTTTTCTCGCTGCATTGCAAGGGATGATATCCGTTGTGATGTAGATGAAAATATATGGCTAGACAGACAGGAACGTCTGCATGTGCCAGAATGATTTACCTATTTTCAGTTACAATATGTACTGTTATGTATGTTGTTCACATTTGTGCACAGCTCTACCAAAAGGGTGTTTCTTATGTTTGTTCTAAATAAGTGACTGTATTGTATTTTTCTTTTGCACAATGCTGTAGAATTGCAAAGAGCATATACAGTAAAAATAGGAAATGTACATATTCAGTGTCTTGTACTCACTCCCCTACTTACAGCAACGTGTACTGTTTACTGTAGTTTTATGTAAAATGGCTGTACAGGTAGTGTATAGTGCCATCTTGAGCATTTTCAGGTAGTGTCAATGAGTTCTAACCTTTTTTTCCTGCATTGGAAAACACTAAGAGAAGTAATTGTCATAATGAAAACATGACAAAGCCATTTGATTATCTTGTTCATAAACATGATGTCAAGACTTCTCATTTTGATGACACTGGCAGTTTCATTGACATGAATACTTGCTTTTGAGGAATTGACTATCCATTTTGAGCAAGTGACTTGCTTTTGCAGGTTATCCACTAGGTTTTGCAGTTTGCACTAACTGTTTTGAGAAATGCACTAAATGCTGCGCAAATGTTAATAGTGTTGTGAGAAAAGTACCAAAGCGGCTGAGAAAAACTGTAACAGACAGGTAAAGGAAAGGAAAAGATGTGGTAGAAAAAAAGTGTACAAGCAATAGGGTTAACCGCACCCTGAAGAGGATTGTGAAATAAAACCCATTCAAAAATGTGGGGGGATTTACAAATAGTGGACTGCAGCTGGAGCCAGTGCTTCAAGAACCACCATGCATAGACATATGCAAGACATGGGTTTCAGCTGCCGCATTCCTTGTGTCGGGCCACTCTTGAACAAGAGACAGCATCAGAAGCATCTCGCCTGGGCTAAAGAGAAAAAGGACTGGACTGCTGCTGAGTGGTCCACATTTATGTTCTAATGAAAGTAAATTTTACATGTCCTTTGGAAATCAAGGTCCCAGAGTCTGGAGGTGCTCTGGGAGAGGAACAGAATCCACATTGCTTGAGGTTGAGTGTAAAGTTTCCACAGTTAGTGATGATTTGGGGTGCAATGTCATCTGCTGTTGTTGGTTAACTGTGTTTTCATAAGTCCAAGGTCAACGCAGCCATCTACCAGGAAGTTTTAGAGCACTTAATGCTTCCTGCTGCTGACCAACTTTATGAAGATGCAGATTTCATTTTCCAATAGGACTTAGCACCTGCACACAGTGCCAAAATTAAAGAAACAAACATTTGAAATATATCAGTCTGTGTGTAATGAATGAATATAATACACACGTCTCAATTTTTGAATGGAATTACTGATATAAATCATCTTTTTCATGATATTCTAATTATATTACCAGCACCTGTAGTTTGGCAGTTAATGTGACAGGCTCACAGTCTGCCACAAGCATATTCCAAAATTGTTAAGTCACTACAACAACAAATAAAGCTATAGCATCAGAAACGGACTGAGGAATTCTGAATTCATTGTTTTTATTTTACCTGAATAATTTTAAAATAGTACTTCTCTGTCGCTTGGGTTTGCATCACACTCTAAAAAACAATGGGGCCAGTACCAGTTCTTCAGAGCGATGTTATAGAAGAACCTTTTTTAGTACTTTAAAAAAGCGTTGCAATAGTTCCTTAAAAAAACATTTGACACCGATATGACATAACATAACCCATTATGATCTGAGGCTCCGAAGAACCATTTCCAATGTGAAGTACCTTTGACATACACACTAAAAAATAAAGGTCTCTGGATGACATCTATGGTATCAATGAAGCAGTACTGGCCCTATTTTATTTTTCAGAGTGCAGGTTAAGTGAAATGAATCTTGGGAGAAACTAAGCCACAGAGGTCGCCTCCACCACTAGCCTCCCCTACACAACAAAAGAAGTGCACGTTTATCGGGTGGATTTATAGGCGTCTTCCAAATGCCACAGTTCTTGGTGCGCTTGCTCTGACGTAGGTACCCAACGGATCAGCCCATCGTAGCGTGTGGACCCTTAATTGAGACACAGTGACTGATGGCAGCAGGTTGCCAACCTGCCAAGCAGCACACCAGGGGCAGTATTACAGGGGATGAGTGTCCTGTTCAAACGTCCACCAAGTCAGGAAGAGCTGGAATGGAACCAATGGCCCTCTAATTGCTAGGCAACTTTTTTTTAAGCTTCTGAGCCTCTGTTACTAACTACGTGGTACGATAGACACGTGTACAATCGCAAACACACATGCAATTGTGCACACACACACAACCTTTCATTTCTATCCTTGTGGGGTACTCCCATTGACTCCTATTTTAATATAAGAATGCTAAACTGTGCCTACACCAATCCCATCTCTAACCCTAACCTGTGAGTAAAGCAATGTTTTGGCACTTTTTGTTTTAGCAGTAATAACAACATAACCAAGAAAAACACTAGTGGGGAACACAATTTGTTCCCCGCAAACCATCCCTTGCCTGCCTATCTTAGTGGGGAATATTTGTGCTCCATATGTGTAGGTTTCACTGATGCGCACACACATACATACACACACACACACACACACACACACACACACACACACACACACACTACGGAATAGTCTGCAACAGAGAGGCTAGTGCAGTGTAAAAAGACAGAGATTGGAACATTAGTAACAAAGTCACAGTTTCTAGGAGTTGCCAAGTTTATACTGCTGGGTTTGCTGCAAATGAATGCAGCACAAGTAGAAATTCAGCACAAAAGTTCTACTCTTTTCTGGAGAGGCAGAAAGTTCTAGAGAATTTCAACTTAAGCTATTATGAGCTTCTCTCTCTCTCTGTCTCTCTAGCTCTTTCTCTCTCTCTTTCATGTGTGTCTTACATGATGTATGTGTGCAAGAGGGCCAGGCTTGAGAAGGTTAAAAGGGGGCAGGCTGTGCTATGAGAAACCCCCCCAACACAGAAGTTATTAAACTAACTTCTACATGCTAATTCATCACGACGGCTATGAGGCTATGACAGCGGCCCAACACGGCTGCTTATCGTCACCCTCCATGCGTGACTCCAGCGCTGACACAAGCGTGGGATTTGCATAGCGCAACAAAGGCAGCGAGCGCAGGGAGACAACAATGGAGGAGTCGGCCACATCGCTCTTAGTCTTGTCAAGGGCTCGCTTCTGAGAGCGGCACGGGAGACACTTCACACATAGCACAGCGAGCCTTCCAACACAGACAACCTTGAGCCTGACACACACACATTCACATACACACACACACGCACATGTGCACACACACATGCATGCACACACATATGCACGCATGTGCACACACACACATGCACACGCACACACACACACGCACACACACACACACACACACGCACATGTGTGTATTCATACTCCTGTCCCATGCTTGCTGCCACTCTCGGCGAGTGACAAATCAGACGACATTATGGGAAACTGATGACGCGGAACCAAAAACTCCCCTGGAAGCGGGGAGGTGTGGGTGGGTAGAGGGGGAAGCTTACTGCCGCGGCACCGTGCCAGAGACCTGGCTTTTATGACATGTCGAGGCTGTGTTGTAAACACTGGGGGAGCCTCTTGTCATCAAGGGCATCCGTCTGAGAGGGAAAAAAAGAGAATGGAGGGAGAGAAAGAAAAGAAAGAAAGAAAGACGAGGGAAGAGCGAGATGGTAAGTCAGACATCAAAGAAGTGGGAGTGGTGGAGTGCTGTGTGACACTAATACATCAGGGATCTCTGAGAGAGAGGGAGGAAGGCAAAAATAAAAAGAGGGAGAGAGAGAGAGAATGAAAAAAATGCATAGAGGGACAGAGAGATCAGGACGAGAGATGGAGAGAGGGGCCAACTAGTTTAAGTTATATTGTAATTAAATATAAAATTATTATTCGGAGAGTGGAGAAAAAAGGAAAAGAGAGTCAGGGAGAGATCAGGAGTGGAGGTGAATAAAAAGAAATGAGGGAAATTAGGTTTCTGTCAAAATGATGAAAATTATATTTTAAGTTTCTATGCACTACATGTAAACATACAAAATATAAAAATACCTACACATTGTAAACATTTGTGAATGAGTGGCTTCTCCACCCCCCACGTCATAGCAGGACTGGCCACACCAAAGGGTGAATAAAAAGAAGGAGTAGGCAACTCAAATATAAAGTGAATAACGGTGATGGTTTATTTACAGTGCGCAGTGATTTTAAAAAGCAATAAACCAAAAAAATGAATTAACAAAAATAAACCAGCCTCAGTAGGCAATACAGAGCAAAATACTTCTAACCACTCACTTTGGTACAGCCTCACAGCAAGCTAACAGAGACATCCTTCCACAACCAAGACTCTCCTAACACTGAGCTTTGTTCCTCTTTTAAAGCCCACACAATAGTAATAATAATTGGTAGAGCTCACAGAGACATAGGGGAACACACGGCAAAAACCTCCATAACACACATCATGATCATCATACAAAATAGTAGCACACTTTGAAATACATAAAATACATGTTTCGTACACAACACTGAAAAAAATACAAGTGATGTATACAGTCATAACCGGCTAATTAGGCAGATATTACCCCCTGCACCAACATAGTCCTTTCCACTGACCAGCGGATAAGAAGCAGTCTCCGATGTGGCTCTTGTTTCCCTGTCGGACCTGTTTGCTAATGGACCCGAAGAGAACTGCTATATAGGTGAGTGTGTGTTTGTTTGGCACGTGAAGCTATTATTAACTATTATTAACGATGGATAAAGAAGCGGAATCAGCAGATACCTTACTGTTCACTATGCTGATTAGTAAATAAATGCTTTAACTGAATGAACATGTACTTGTGGTGGTGTCTTTGTTTCCCAAAATCAATGCTGCTGCTAGATGTAAACATGCCGTTGTAGGAATGAATGGCCGCTATGGCCGCTACTACCTAGCATGTGCGCGTTTGCATGTTGGAAAATATCGCTAGTTATGCTGTGTGGCTGTGTGAGTGCTGTGGGGAAATATTGGCGGGTTTGGCCACCGCAACGCCGTCATTTTTCACAATATTATTGTATTTTTTTGTTCGTTTTTCTATTACATTTTTATTTTCTGCATGTTTGACTCTATGCAAACAGTGATACCGACATTTCAGTGACATTAAATGTTCCTGAAATTGAGGTATGGGCAGAGGAATAAGGGACAAATAGAAACCTGCTGACCTTTGTGTCTATCTCCTGTCTCGGACTTCAGAGACCAGTACCTTTGCCTGTACCTTTGCCTCACTGTGTGGAGAGAATATCTGAATATATGCTGATCATATAATTAGAATATCATGGAAGTTTATTTATCTAGGTAATTCAATTCAAAAAGTGAAATGTGTACAATGTATGCATTTATTTTACACAGACTGACATATTTCAAGTGTTTATTTCTTTAATATTGATTATAACTGACAACTAATGAAAACCCCAAATTGAGTATCTCAGAAACTTAGAATATTGTGGAAAGCTTTAATATTGAAGACACCTGGTGCCCCACACTAATCAGCTAATTAACTCAAAACACCCGCAAAGGCCCTTAAATGGTCTCTTGGTCTAGTCCTGTAGGCTACACAATCATGGGGAAGACTGCTGACCTGACAGTTCTCCAAAAGATGACCATTGACACCTTGCACCAAGTCTCACTTTTTGAATGGAATTACTGATATAAAGTTTATTTGATCACTTTTGAGGGTTTATATAACTAGAGTTAAACTAATCCTTTCACAATGTAAAAACACCCCTGACTCTGGGCACTATTCTATACTATATTAATGTTGACATTATAGTTTGGGAGTGAAAATCCACTCCCAAATCTTTAACCCTAAAAAATTTAACACTCCAACGCCCCTGTCTGTATTTCCTGTTACTGCCTGGAAAGAATATACCCAGCATCCTGGCCTATATCTCCCATTTCTGACTGGAGATATAGGCAGCATGTTACCCTGTATCTTCTGTTTCTGACTGGAGAGATCAGCACGTTTGCCTGTATTTTCTGTCCTGGAAAAGGGTTGTGTTCAGGTTAGGTATGTTGGCCTACTTAGCAAAAAGTCATGGGTTCAATTCCCTGGAGGAATGTTGATAAGTAGAGAAAATGATCTTCACCCTCATCCACAGCTGCGGCGCACTGAAGTGCCCTAGACTGCTCCCTGGGCACCACAAAGGTAGTCTGGTAAACCAGCCCCTCATACTTCATTTCATTTTGTACAGAGGTTCTGGCTAAGGTTCCATTGACAGGGTTGTCTCAGGCAGAATGCTGTCTAGCCGGATTGTCTAACCAATCAGTGAACAGAGGGAGTGTTCATGAGTAATGACGTTGACTTTGTGTGCTATATTTGAATTAGAGTGCGTAGGCAGGCTCATAGCCAAGCTAATTGCATGTCACCACCACATTTTAGTGAGTCTGTACACCTCCAGGAAGAAAACATTTGTCCATACAGCACACCCAGACCCTCTGTACGAAATGAAGTGTAGTATGAGGGGCTGGTTTACCAGGCTACCACAGAGGTTTCAAATGCTTAGCCCATTGCTTCAAATGTTCACGTTTGTCCTTGTTTGCAATACATGTGTTTATTGCTTACTGCTTCTAATGTCATATGCAAAGAAGATTTTTCCTCTAGGATGAAATAGAACATTTATGTAGCTATCTATCTGAAGATAATGTGGCCAGCATCTTTGCCTAAAGCTTCTGTTTTTGACTGAAGAGAATAAGACCAGTCTATCTCTTTTCCGCCTCTTTTTTTACTGTCTTTCTCTCAACCTCCCTGACCATTTTACACTGTTTATCTTTCACCCCATCTGTCTTTGTATTTCTCTCCCTCTTACTACTTTTCTGTAATTACATTCTACATTCTTCATCCTTTCATCTTTCTCTTCCTTCCTCCTCCTCCTCATATATTTTCACCCCCCCCCCCCCTTTTTATTCAGTCCACTCATTTCCACATTTCCTGTATCCCTTTCTCTTTCCATCTCAGTGCCTCTCCAGCATGCCTCTATATATGACAAATCAAATCAAATAAAAATCAAATTAAACTAAATCAAATGATGCTCCCTTGGTATACATGAATCACCTCACTGTTAACAAAACTGTGTCTGTATTGATTTTAAGAAGACATGGTGTGTAGTATTAATGTCAAAGACGTCAAAGAACAGAATGAGGTCAATGACCTATTCAATAAAAAAATTAAACAGAAATCCACAAAAATATTCACAAGAAACAGTCTTAGTTCATTTGAATTGTCAGGTCATTGTTTTGTAACGTGTACACGTACACACAAATACACTGTACATTTAACCTTTAACACTCACATGCATACACACTCACACAACACACACACACACACATCTGCTCAATCAATTCATTCATTCAACTTCAGCACAGAGCAGTGTCTTAATCATATGACTCATGTCTATATGAGTACAGCTAACAGTCTCCTAGTATGAGTTACAGTCTTGCTCCTTTCATAAGTCAGGCCCTCCCACATTCTGTCACTAAGCTGATGCAGGTGATGTCTCTCTTTTATCTTTCTTTCTCTGTCCCCCCGCTTGTGCGTTTCC
This sequence comes from Setipinna tenuifilis, assembly GCA_030347295.1. Lineage (NCBI taxonomy): Eukaryota > Metazoa > Chordata > Actinopteri > Clupeiformes > Engraulidae > Setipinna > Setipinna tenuifilis. Next base: position 10,348,925 of record CM059275.1, read on the forward strand.
CTCTTTCACTGTTCCACTGCAATTTCACACAGTATTATCTGTTCACAACTGCACTGTGACACTTTTTGTTTCTCTTTTGCACTAACCTACTTTATTGTCTGTTGTCTCACTCCCTCTTTATGCACTGTACTGTCTGTATATTTACTGTATTGTCTATATTGAATTTTGACTGAGTTAGTGTGTAGGTTTATGTACACTTGTGATTACTGTCAGAAGAGAAATGGTATTTCCATTTTTTGTATGCCCTGCAGATATAGGGAAGTTGACAATAAAAGAACCTTCAACCTCTTTCATTTTTCCATTCTCCATTTTGCCCTGCTGTCTACTCTATGTCAGTGGTCAGTAGGGCCATTGTAAGGGGGGGGGGCATTAGGAAGTGATGATTATTCCACAGACCCAGCCCTGCACTACTATGGTGCTTCATAGTAATATTATAATGTTTGGGGGGTCCAAAATGTCTAACAAGCGTCTGTGTGTGTGTGGGTGTGTGTATATGTGATCGAGTCTCTCTCTCTCTCTCTCTCCCTCTGTCTCTGTATGTGTGTGTGTGTGTGTTTGTGAGTGTGTGTGCGCATGTGTCTTTATGTGTGTGTGTCTCCCCTGGGCAGTCGTCTCTCCTCCCTCCTGTGTTTTTCCCCGTCTCTCTCTGTGAATGTCCCAATTTTCTTATGTCTTTTTTATGTGGCCAGTAGAGCTCTGCTTGATCTTCCAGAAGCATTCCTTCACCTGCTCCCCTACTGTTTCATTTCGTTTATTCCTTCCCTTCTTCCCTGTCTCTCTAAAAAAACATCTCTCCCTTTCTGTATCTCTCTGCTCTCAGTCTGACTATCTCTCTGACTAGGCTATATCTTTTTTTTTGATAAACTGTGTCATTTCTTTCTCCGTCTTTGTCTAATCTCTATTTTTGCTCTCTCTCCATCCTAAATCTTTCTCCCTCCCTCTTTCTCCACTAATATGGTTGTTTCTGTCTTTCTCTGTTTCATGTGTCTCTATTTTCTTATCTCTACATTCTTGCTCTCTTGCTTCCCAGTGTGTTTCTGTCTCTCTCTTCTAACATACATATCTTTTCTCAGTGTCTTTCCTTTTCTCTACTAACCTATCTTATTTTTTCCTTTGTCTCTGTCTGTCTCTCTATCTTTCCATTCTTACTGTCTCTTCTTCTCTCCCTATAAACTTCTTGCTGTCTCTCCCACTCTCTGCAAACCAGCCTTTACCCTCTTACTCTCTGTCTTTTTGGTAAACTGTCCCCCCCCATTTCTATTGCCTCTTTATCTCTCTCAAATTCAAATTTAAAGGGGGCTTTATTAACATGACTGTGTAAGTACAGTGTTGGCAAAGCCGATGTTCAGACACAACACAATGACAAGTCCAGATAACATATATGATGGTGCGTGTGTTTGTGTGTTATTTCTCTCTCTCTCTCTCTCTTTCCCTCCCTGCTTGTTTGTGTCTGGCCCTCCAGAGGAGCTGGGTCTGTCCATCCGTCTGGCTGAGATGAGACGAGAGGAGAGGAGATGAGATGAGGAAAGAGTGAGGGGGTGAGTCATGGCTAACCCTGGCTCATATCTGCTCTGGCGGGGGGAAAGGCTGAGGAATGCAGGGCCCTGCACGCCGTCCCGGCTGCCCTTTCAAAGAGCCCCGGCAGATACCGGCCTTTCATTTCCTCCTCCGGTGATACCATGGAGGTATTCTAGACATGTGCTCATCAGGGACCAAGCGTCACCACCACCACCTCCACCGCCACTGCCACCACCCACAATCCCCAGCCTTGCCTGAGAGGTCCGTACAAACACACTCACTCTCCCTCTTGTTTTCTTTCACTGTCTCTCTCACTCTTCCTCTGATTTTTCTCAGTTTCCCTCTCACTCTCCTTCCCTTTAATCCCACTCTCTCACACGTTTTCTGACTTCTCCTGTCACTCTTCCTCTCTTTTTCTCAATTTCCCTTTCACTCTCACACATTTTTCTCCCACTCTCCCTCTTTTTCTCTCTTCTCCTTTCACTCCTTCTCTCTTTGTCTCTCCTCTCTATTCTTTTTCTGTTGTTCCCTCTTACTCTTCCTCTCCTTTTCCCAATTTCCCCTTCACTTTCCCTTCCATTTACTCCCACTCTCCTTCTCTTTTCCTCTGACTTTCCCTCTCGCTTTCTCTCACACCCCCTTTGTTTTCCTCTCATGCTCCCTCTCTTTTCCTTTCAATCTCTTTCTCTGTCTTTTTGGTGGATTTTCTCTCTCTTTCTTTCTTTCTGTCTCTCTCTGGTGCTTTCTTTCTCTCCCACCCTGTTTTCTTCCCCTGTGTGTCTCTGAGCAAGGGCGACTGGCTAGTGCATACCTCTCCTTTAATGAGAAGGTGGGCGAGTGGTCGGTCGGCCGGTTGGGAACGCCAGGGGAAAAAACCTTGATCTGCGGTGTGTCTGCGAAGCATTACGGGAGGAAGTGGTGTCTGGGGAACCGATCTTCGCCGGACAGCGGGCAAAAGGGGGGAGGGGGGATGGCTGGGTGGAGGGCTAGGAGGGGGGACACATGAAATAATGTTCTTTATCCCCCTGCTCCACACACAGACACACACACACACACACACACCCTTCTCATCCCCCCACCCCCCAAGCTTTGCGCCTGTTTCTCTTTGCAGGCGTCCAGGTGGATATCGCAGATGTGACTCCCTCTCACTCGCTCTCTCTCACTCCTGCACAAACAACAGGGAGGGGAGGGGAGGGGGGGGGGGCATTGACAGTGCAGAGGATGTCGTCTGAGCCACGAGAAAAAAGGGGAGCAGCTCGGAGATCACAGTCTGCACGGATAAAGTTTTCCTTCTCTCTCTCTCTCTCTCTTTCGCTCTCTCTCACTCTTTCCCCCCTACCCCCTTCTCTTTCACTTGTGCTCTCTCTATTTCTTTCTGTCTGCCTCTCTCTTTCTCTCTTCCCCTCTCTCTTTCTCTCTCTCTCTCTGGACTGGATATCACTATCTGCATTCAACTTTCTCAACATTCTCCAAACACACTGCTTAGCAACAGTAATTCTAGACCACTCATTAAAGAGGAGTTGAAAATGTAGGGGAAATGGACTGCTCACAGAGCCACATTCTAGAATACTCACAAGAGAAAAGCTGAGACTGCAGGGGGAACCCAGTGGATGTTAACAATCTTCAAGAATACTAACAAGAGCAACAAGAACTCAGAGCATATTATATTATGAGTTGTTTTGAAATAAAAAATGGGTAACGCCTTCTATAAAAAACTTGTATTCACAAGACTTGTATTCACTAAACACATTCATAAAGGCTTATAATGCATTCATTAAGTATGTTAAGTATTCAAGTCTTTATACATACTCATGACTGTACTTCTAAGGCATTATGTAACTGATAACGTCCACCGAGGCGTGCATTCAACAGAATTAATCAACACTGGCGGACAAAGAAGTTATGCTCTACCAAGTTAATGAATTCCGTCGAATGCACGTCTCGAAGGCCGTTATCCTGCTTATGGCCCAATTACCACACTTATATAACAATATAAAATGTTATGTGGGAATATTTACATTATTCTATGATCTCTTTACAATTGGAAATCATTGTCTGCAACCTGTCGTTAAAAAGTAGAGCAGAAAAGCAACTGTTAGATTAGCCTATATGGTTGTTATAGTTACCCTTCTGTGGAGCATTGATACGGAACAGTGCTTAGACTTTATGCCAGAAATTTAGAATTACTTTCCATAGTTGAACGGTTCGATGGAATTAATGCATACCCTGCCAGCCAATCAGAAGACAGCATTCTATTTGACAGGGCCATAAAATGTTATATCATAAGCCATATTTTAACTTTAAGTGACAACAGTGCATTCTTATAAGGTTATAAACCTTTACCTGCCTTGTGAGTGCAGTCATGAGTCTGCATAAATAGTCATGCATATGGTTAAGTTAACGGACCTGGGACTGCAGGATGCCCAGTGTGAATCCACCAACTGGTACCCTGAGCATGGTACTGTCCCCACACACTGCTCCCCCCCCACCGGGCGCAGTTGTCATGGCTGCCCCCGCTCACATGTGTGAGGGTCAGAGCATAAAAGAAATAGCATAGATATGAAAAATGTTCAAGAATACTTAGCTTTGAGCATATCAATAGACATTATGCAATAGCAGTCATTTTACAGTGCTGGCCAAAAGTATTGGCACCCCTGCAATTCTGTCAGATAATGCTCAATTTCTCCCAGAAAATGATGGCAATTACAAATGCATTGGTAACAATATCTTCATTTATTTTGCTTGCAATGAAAAAAACACAAAAGAGAATAAAAAAGATTACATCAATTATCATTTTACACAAAGCTCCAAAAATGGGCCGGACAAAAGTATTGGCACCCTCAGCCTAATACTTGGTAGCACAACCTTTAGACAAAATAACTGCGAACAACCGCTTCCGGTATCCATCAATGAGTTTCTTACAATGCTCTGCTGGAATTTTAGACCATTCTTCTTTGGCAAACTGCTCCAGGTCCCTGAGATTTGAAGGGTGCCTTCTCCAAACTGCCATTTTCAGATCTCTCCACAGGTGTTCTATGGGATTCAGGTCTGGACTCATTGCTGGCCACTTTAGAAGTCTCCAGTGCTTTCTCTCAAACCATTTTCTAGTGCTTTTTGAAGTGTGTTTTGGGTCATTGTCCTGCTGGAAGACCCATGACCTCTGAGGGAGACCCAGCTTTCTCACACTGGGCCCTACATTACGCTGCAAAATTGGTAGTCTTCAGACTTCATAATGCCATGCAGACGGTCAAGCAGTCCAGTGCCAGAGGCAGCAAAGCAACCCCAAAACATCAGGGAACCTCCGCCATGTTTGACTGTGGGGACCGTGTTCTTTTCTTTGAAGGCCTCGTTTTTTTCCTGTAAACTCTATGTTGATGCCTTTTCCCAAAAAGCTCTACTTTTGTCTCATCTAACCAGAGAACATTCTTCCAAAACGTTTTTGGCTTTCTCAGGTAAGTTTTGTCAAACTCCAGCCTGGCTTTTTTATGTCTTTGGGTCAGAAGTGGGGTCTTCCTGGGTATCCTACCATAGAGTCCCTTTTCATTCAGATGCCGACGGATAGTACGGGTTGACACTGTTGTACCCTCGGAGTGCAGGACAGCTTGAACTTTTTTGGATGTTAGTCCAGGTTCTTTATCCACCATCCGCACAATCTTTCGTTGAAATCTCTCATCAATTTTTCTTTTCCGTCCACATCTAGGGAGGTTAGCCACAGTGCCATGGGCTTTAAATTTATTGATGACACTGCGCACAGTAGACACAGG
>CM059275.1:10359206-10374206 GCA_030347295.1 Setipinna tenuifilis
CACTAAATCAGCTGATTCTAATTAGCACGACTATTCAGTCAGGTGGAGAAGTTCATTAGTGAAATCACCTGTCTTCACTGAGTAAAAGCAGGTGAGTTTAAATGTAAGACCATCAACTCAGGCTACAAATCATAACAACAACTAGGCTTATAATAGTACATTTTGTTTTTTAAAAGAACCTTTCATGACAACCAAGGTCACTTTACAATTACAAATATACTTGTGAAGTGACCTTAAGTGTCAAATAAGACTTCAAGACTTATTTTCATTGAACAGTTGGCTGTTAAATAAAGGCGGTTTTTATAACTTCAGGATATTAGTATATGTCAAACATAATAAATGAAGCCTCTCTTAGATCCACCGAATGGTTCAAAAGAAGGTGAGGTGGTCTCTGTCCACTATCATCTCCAGCTGGGGGGGTTGGGTGTGTGTGTGTGGGGGGGGACATCAGAGCTTTTGGGTGGGGTGCCCTGTTGCTTCCTCTCCTCCACACAACACAATGCAGAGGTCACGGCATTGCAACCCCCCCCTCCCCAAATCCCCCAAAACCTCCCTCCTCATTGCCCTGGGCACAAAGAATATAAATCAGGCACCCGGACAGGCAGCCTATTTGGTGATGGGAAGACCCTAGTGGGCAATGGTTTAGGTGTGTCTGTGCTGGTGTGTATTTATGTGTGATCGAATCTGTGTAAATGCTTGTGTGTATGCACCTGTATGTGTTTGTGTGTGTGTGTGTGTGTGTGTGTTTGCGTGTGTGTGTGTGAGAGTGTGTGTGAGTCGATTGAACAAGGAGGTTGACATTTTTTGGGGTGAAAGATGTTAGAACACAGTGTGGATGAGGGGAGAGGAGGTATGGGGCGTGGAGAATGGGGAGTGGGGGGCTGGCGCTGGTTTGGAGTTTGGAGGAGGGTCAAATATGAGCACCAGAGGTCAAAGGTCGTAGTGTCTCATGTCGGGGAACACTCCACAAAGGGGCCACAGAGTGCAGTGTGTGTGTGTGTGTGTGTGTGTGAGCGGTGGGGTGCTCTGGGGGCCCTGGCTATAATTTATACACCTGTCAGAGGTAAGTAGCCCTCCCCGTGCAGGGGTCAGCCTACAATTTGTTTAGGCACAGGGGTCCTGAAAACATGGCCATGGAGGGGCACAAAGATCCCCATTTAGCCCAGCAGGGGGTCGTGGGCGGGGGGCCCACTCAGTCACAGGGTACCTGTGGAGACCTTGGAGGGTGGGGGGTGGTGGGGGTTGTGTGTGTGTGTGTGTGTGTTTGTGTCTATCTGTGTCTGTGTGTAGTGGAGGTGTTGTGCATTCATGCCTATTTCTATGCCAACACCTTCTCCTCAGCAAGACATCAGGAGAACAGAAAGATGTTTTGCAAAAAATGAGACTGAGAGAGAGAGAGAGAGAGAGAGAGAGACAGAGAGATGGAGAGAGACAGACAGAGAGAGAGAATAATAATATGATGTTTTTCATTGAAGGAGCTCAAGGATTAACTGTGACAATTCTGTCTCTCTCTGTCTCTCTGTCTCTGTCTCTCTTTCTCTTTCTCCAACAGAAAGTATCTGAACTCCTGTCCGTCTTCATTCTAGTCGGTTTCTTGATCTCTTTTCAATGTTGTCTCTCCATTTTGAAGCAAACCATGTAATGCTGATTATTTAACTTGCTCACAGGTTGGTGGATTGACTGGCCTATGGCCATTCGGACAGCTCTCAATCTGAATCAACTTCACAGTTTGCTGCCCTAATGGTGTCCACTATCAGAATTAATAAACAGCCTATGTTTGGTAATTAAACATAAAATATTAAAACTGTGAGGACTGTTGAGAAAACATTCCACCATTTAAGTAAAAACAGTCTTCAAGTTCAATGTTTTAGAATTGCTTTGAATGGGAAGCCATTTCCCAGCGTGAACAAAGCCCTCTGCTGCCCCCTCCTGTTTGCGGAGTGCCGCTGCAAGCCAAACGTCCCCATTCGGTTCCTCGTTGTGAAACACCAGCGAACATCTGCAAGAGCTTAATGCTAAGCCAACTGCAAATATTTGCTTATGCCTATAACACAAAGACAGACATTCCTTTAAAAATCATCTGTAGGCTCGCGGCATAATATTACCAACTGATAATATCAGAGCGTCTGCACAACTGGAAGGTTCAGAGGAATCTCTGTTTAGTTATGTTATTAACGGTAACTTAAAGTCTATATAATATAGAAGTCATCTTCTTTTTCAGAGCTGCGTTGCTAATGCGTATGCTATCCAAACTGACAGGGTGATGAATACTGTTGGATCAACACCACAATCAGTACAGTCTGTCAGAGGCTGAGTCTTAACTTGAGAAAAGAGAAACAGACAGACATAACACCACAAACACACACTCTGTCCTGAAGCAACCACACACACTCTCTCTCTCTCTCTCTCTCTCTCTCTCTCTCTCTCTCTCTCTTTCTGTCTGTCTCTCTGTCTCCTGGAGCAACCACACATACACACATACACTGTAACGCTCTAGAGGAACTCTGTGGCTGTCACTCAAGTCTATCACAGACTCTTTGGATGATTAAAGTACTATACAGTTACAGGGTTCTGACCTCAGAAGAGATCTTTGACCTGATCTAAGACCCTGGCTGATCTAAAACCTTATTTACAACCTTCTTCAGGAGCTGGTCTAGAACCCCCAACCAAGACCTTATCCAGGAAACCATCTAGAACCTTCTCTAAGGTCTGACCTAAGACGTTATCCAGAAAACCATCTAGAACCTTCTCTAAGATCTGCTGTAAGACCGTATTCAGGACCTGATTGCGGTGAATGAAGTCTGCACAATACGTAAGTCTTAACAACAGACACACTGTTTATTCAGCTGTCAAAAACTCCAAAGAACACCCAGTACATTTCTAATTTTCTAAATAAACCCCAAAGCCCAATTTCTCCTCAGGTTTAATAAAGTATCAATTTATCTACACTATGCACTCTGCTGTTGAGAATATGAGAAATATATGTGCTTATAACATAAGGCTTGTGTTTGTATATTCTGCTGATAACTTAAGTCTTATTATTGTACATACATTCTGCATATCATCAGAAAGGGCTTATGATGTTACATAATGTATTAGCTTTGAGTATGAGGCTTATTACTGTATGTTCCTTAGCTCACGTGTGTGTGTGTGTGTGTGTGTGTGTGTGTGTGTGTGTTTCTATCTGTTATAGAGAGAGAGTATGTGTGTGTGTGTGTGTGTGTGTGTGTGTCTGTGTCTGTGTGTTTGTGTTTCTCTCTGTGTTAGAGTGTCTGTATGTGTGTGTGTGTGTGTGTGTGTGTGTGTGTGTTTGTGTGAGGGGTAAGTGTGTTTACGCATCCCTGGGTTAGCCATTTTGCAAATGTCTGTATGTATACCGGCTCACATCTAAGCATTTCAGGGCCCCAAACTGCAGTCTGTGGGGTCAGAGGTCACCTGAAGAGGTTACTTCCCCCTGGTGAGACACAAACTTGTCCATGGACAGCCATGACAGTGACATTGTTCCAGCACTGAAGGCAGACCCAGCGACCAGCACAATGGGCAGGGTGGGTGAGGTGGTGGTCTATTTGGGGAGAGCATGCAAATGCTCTCTGGAGTGTTTCAACTGTAAACCACAGCAAAGAACCTCCCCTGAATCAAAGAAACACACAAAAACACGCAGCACAGACAGAACACAAGGCCACATGGGTCTCATGTGACACACGGAACGCACGGAACACACGGAACGCACGGAACACAACACACGCAGGGTACACAAGAACACATGGAAACACACAGGAATGCCATTACAGCAGGCCAGGGCCAGCAGGTTCTCCTGCCACCCCCCCCCCCCCCCCCCCCCACCTCCTCCTGTCTCTCATTTCTGCCCTCAATTCACCACAGATTGCTTCCAGAGCCGGTATACATACAGAGATTTGCACAATTGCAGACACAGAGATGCGTAAACACACTCATCCCTCACACAAACAAACACAGACACGCACACACACACACACACACACACAATGACACATAAACACAATCACATACACAAATACGCTCACGCTCACTCAGCTCACAAACACACACACACACACAGACTTACACAAACACACACACACAAACACAGTGGTACATAAACACAATCACATACTGAAATACGCTCACACTGAGCTTGTACACACACACACACACACACACACACAGATTTACACAAACACACACACATATAGTGGCACACAGATTTACACAAACACACACACAAACACAATGGCACATAAACACAATCACATACAGAAAAACACTTGCGCGCACACTAAGCTCGCGCGCACACGCAACACACACACACACACACACACATACGCACAGATTTGCACAAACATACACACATATAGTGGCACACAGATTTACACAAATACAAACACACACACACAAACACAGTGGTACATAAACACAATCACATACAGAAATACGCCCACACTGAGCTCATTCGCGCACACACACACACACAGATTTACACGAACATACACACATATAGTGGCACAGAGATTTACACAAACAAACGAACACATACACACACATACACACACATACACACACACACACACACACACACACACACACACACACACACACACAAACAAACACAGTGGTACATAAACACAATCACATACACAAATACACTCACATTCAGCTTACACACACACACACACACACAAACCCACACACACATATGCACACTGTGCACTCCCTGAGGATAAATCACAGCAGGACTGGAGAGAAGGTGTAGAGGAGGAGGAGGAGAAGGAGGAGGGAGAGGGGAGGAAGGGGGCCACAACAATGTGGCCCTTCAGTGAAGTTGAGGGTTAAAATCCCCCTGCTCTTTAAAAAAGAGAGGAAAAAAAACAGAGCGAAAGAGAAAGAGAAAAATGAAGGGAGGATTTTTGGGGCTAAAGCTTCTCAGGACCCGCAAGGCGTCGCACAATGCCCTGGCGGAAGAGCTCCCACTGCTGCCCGCAATGATGCCACACACACACACACACACACACACACACTAGCTCAAACACTCAAACAAACACACACACACACAGACACGCACATACACACACACACACTTGCCTGACAGCGTCGCACAATGGGCCAGAAATCTGTCTTTATCATTTCGTCCTAATCCCTCTTTCTATTGCCTCTCCAAATTCTCCACCCACCTCCCAAAAAACACCCCCCCCCCTCCCCTCCACCCCAACCACCACCAGTACCACCTCCGCCCCTGCCCACCTCCCCACAGCATGGTGCCCAACATGTGGCCGGCCTCGAACAAAGACCCCCCCCCTCTCCTCCACCTCGGCCCACGAGCTTCCCATGGCGGCCGGAGCTGTCCCGTCAGGCCACGATGCCCCCCCCCCCCCCCCCCCCCCCCCTAATGCCCCCCCCCATCCCGCTTTCTCCCCAGGTCACCCCCAAATAGCTGCACTGTGATATCACCCCAGGGCTCAGCGAGCGCGGCTTCACGTCGCATAATTAGAGCACAATGGCAGCATTTATGCTTTTCCTTTTCACCGTGCCGAGAGTAAACACAGGGCAAATTAGACTGCAACCTCCAGCCTAAGCTTCAGCTGGCACGCTGTGTGTGTGTGTGTGTGTGTGTGTGTGTGTGTGTGTGTGTAAGTTTGTGTATGAGCGTGTGTTTGGGTGTGTGTGTGCACACTTTTGTGTATGTGTGTTTGGGTGTGTGTGTACACTTTTGTGTATGTGTGTTTGGGTGTGTGTGTGTGCACACTTTTGTGTGTGTGTGTGTGTGTTTATGTGTGTGTCTCTGTGTGTGTTTATGTGTTTGTGTGCTTGTATGGGAATGTGACTGTTTGTGTTTGTGTGTGTGAATATTTGTTTCCCTATTTAGAGATGTGCATCTATTTCCAAATCCAATTTCCAGGCCTGGAAGAATCATACCGAGACAATCACACCCAGTGCCCCCTAACCCTTGGCACTGGGACACACCGGCAACTACACTCACACCACCCAAACAAATAACACATTCCAAAATACCCACAATGCACTGCTCAGGTCCCACAAGGCTAATGATTGGCTGGGAACTGGACAGAGTTCCAATGTTATGCCCTCATGGCACATCCTGATATGTTATGGGTCTTTGACATGGCCCTGGATGGAACTTTGATGGTTATTCTTCTATTTTATTAACCAAGTGACGTTTCGAAGCAAACTGCTCTTCGTTAGACTGATGAAGGGAACAAAAGTGTGCGGACCTTTCCTTTGTGTTTTGGATGTCTTCTGTTCTTTGGTTCAGCACCTATTTAAATGGATCTATTTAAAGGATGTGGGCATCCTCCTACATGTTCTGAGGGGCACAGACGCCACAGTTAGAGAGGCAGGGAGTAGGAGAGAGAGGTTTGAGGTTCGACAATCATTTACAGTTTTTCACAAATGCTAAAACTCAATTTCTGAAACCATTCTCACAACTGTAAACACAAACTCCAATTGTCTACATGCATTTGTGCTCTATTTGTGATTAAATGTGGAGAAGAATGTTTACCATTTTGCATCACATGTTAAATAATGCAAAATGTGTTTTAAGAATGATTGTGTGTTTAGAGGTTTGCAAAGAGGAGTCAGTGAGTTTTTCCAAGAGCAAAGAGTTGTGAGAAATAGTTTAAGCAGTTTAGAAAGTTGTCCAGCCAATAGGTTTTTGCGCTTTAGCAATTTAGGAAAACTGTATTAGTGGTCAGTTTTAAAAGCTTTACTGCCCTGCCCTCTGGACACATGCGGACAGCCAAGACAGACGTCACTGTAAATCCACATGTACCACATCCTCAGACTTACCAAGAAACAGAAAGACAAGCCATATTTGGCTTCATATTTGTTTCATATTTGCCTCATATTTCAAAAGCTACTCGGCCATTTGCTTCAAACCATAACATAACAAACACCAAATCGTAAAACAAACAATCCCACAATATTGTTAACAAATCTGTCTTGAGGATATGAGGATATACGGATATTTAGATTCAAAAATCCTTCTACTAACTTCTACAAGCAGCCTCTTAAGAGTTCAAAAAGCCCCCAAAATCTCACATAATAAACAAGCTTTGCTGATTCACTGTTTCCTCAATTCCACAGAGAAAGAACGAGAGGGGGAAAGGGAGAGAGAGGGACAAAGAGTGAAAGAGAAAGTGGTAGAAGGACACAGAAAACAACAGAAGCTAAGAATGAAACAGGAGGAGAATGCAGGAGAGATACTTGAAGAGGCAATGAGAAAGATAGAGGGGAAGAGAGATAGAAAGGGTGGGGGGGAAGAGAGAGGGATGGATGTGTAGGCAAGAAAGTGAGAGTAAACCATGAGAGAGAGAGAATGGGCCAATAAAGGGCAGAGAGCAGGATGGAGAGAGAGAGAGACAGACAGACAGGGGAACGTAGAAGAAGGAGAATGAGAAAAATGAGAGAAATAAAGAGAAAAAAAGAGATGAAAAGCAAACCAGGAGAAAGAGACTGTGTGTTTACCTGTATGTGTGTGTGTGTGTGTGTGTGTGTGCGAGTGTGTGTGTGTGTGTGTGTATGTGTGTGTCTGCTTAACTCTGTATGTCTGTCTGTGTGTTTATACGGATATATGTGTGTATATATTTCTCTCTACCTCTATTTCTCTCTCTGGTTATATGTATGTATAACTTAGTATGCTTAATCGTGTGTGTGTGAGAATGCATTTAGCTTTATGGGCTTACATTTATGAGTTCTTAACTGTGTGTGTGTGTGTGTGTGTGTGTGTGTGTGTGTGTGTGTGTGTGTGTGTGTGTGTGTGTGTGTGTGTGTGTGTGTGTGTGTGTGTGTGTGTGTGTGTGTGGACATGTGTGTTGGCATGCATGCATGCCTGTGCGTCAGTGGCTTGATTGTTGTGCGGGAGGCCAGGCCATGCCATGCGAAGGGGGGTGAACAGTGTGTGTGTCTCTGTGTGTGGGGAGGGGGGTGCTGGCTAGACAGACCCGGATCTCAGCCTGGCACTCTGCCAGTGGACGCACATGGGCAAACAGAAGGCATTCTGGGACGTCTGGGAATGCCTGGGCTGGGGTAGGGGCTGGATGGGGTGAGAAGTGAAAAGTGATTGGCCGAGAGGGTTTTCCCCTACCAGGCTCACACCCACACACACACACACACACACACACACACACACACAAACACACACACATGCACACACACACACAGACATTCAGCGGAGATGGTGTACCCCTACCACACCTTTCTCTCTCTCTCTCTCTCTCTCTCTCTCTCTCTCTCTCTCACACACACACACACACACACACACACACACACACACACACACACACACACACCACCACCACCACCACCACCTAAGAAGGTGTATTTTATCAGGCTCTTGAGGACTGCTGTTCAATGATATTCTTGGCTGACATTCCACATATGATTTCCACAGACATTCATGAATTACGTAAACACTTAAGTCCAATTTTCCATTATTGACTAAACACACAGCACAATCTCCTGCTACTCAGAAAGCCTTTAGGAATAAGCCTAGGTGTTCTCAAGCATAGGTCATACACAATTACAGACACACACAGACACGCACACACACACACACACACACACACACACACACACACACACACACACACACACACATTCCATAGTGACCCCTCAGACCGTTTCACAGTGAGTGGTCATTTCTTCGTAAGTCATTTCTTAAATAATTCTTGTCTTTTCCTTGGAATGGGGCATCTTTCTACTTATTTATTTGCTAAAATGGTGCATCTTTTCAGACATTTCTGTTCATTGGAAAGTGCAACTTTTTAGGTTTTTCTGTTCTGGGGAACGTGTGGCTTTATAGTAATTTATTTCCTTAAGAGGGTGCATTTGTTGGCTGTACAATTATCTTCCGTGCGAGGGTGTTCCTCTTTTTTTTTTTACTAATCTCTGGTGTTGGGAGGGTGTATCTTTCTAGACATTTGTGCCCTAGTTCTCAGTGAGTTGTCGACAGGACCTTATGCTGCCCTCTAACCAAACCCTGTGGGTACAGGAAACCCATTGGTTTGGTCAATAAACCACTGGGATCTCCAGGAAAGCTTGTTTGAGCTCCAGGATTAGCAAACAGCATGATCGGAATGAGCCAGAGCCCGGCACATCTCAACAGCGTTACAAAACCACCACGGCCCGAATTCCAGACTATTTGGGTGTGTTCCGTCTATTTTACCTTTGCATGGTTCACTTATAGAACACACAAATCCAGCCGCCTCAGAGCCAAAACAACAGTACAGATGATAAGGGCCATCTTTAAAATGAAAAGAAAATATACCCTTCAGCTCGTAGCCAAATACAGTGTCCATGAGAAAGAAACAGTGTGGAGCTGCTCTCCCTCCTCCTCCTCCTCTCTGCTCCTCTGAGACGTCGTCTGGTGTTTCGGCTCAATCTACTTTTCATCGACTGTTTTCGCAGTGATGTCATTCTCACGCTGTCCTCGGGCGGCGAAGCTGGGACACGGGATCCTTTCCGAGCAGCCAAGACACACGGCGGGGCCCTTGCATCACATCCCATCACATGGCGCGCGAGCGTCTGGAGCGCTCATGGACAGGGACTAAATGAATTACTTGGGGAAACAGAAATTAATCGCAGGAACTGGAGGTCACTGGGGGTTACACTTATGAGTAGGAGGCCCTTCCTCAGGCAGCCAGCGTATCTGATTGAACCTGCGTGCTCACACACACACACACACAGACACGCACACACACACATGCACAGACACATGCACACACACATACATGCACACACACACAGTCTTGTCACAGGGGAATATGGCGGATATTAAGGGTTGAAGGTCGTGTGGCCTGTTTTCAGAGGATAAAGTTACCCCAAAAATACACTTATGCTAGAGACTGGAAGATGAAAAATTCAATGACTAAGGTGTGAATTAGGTTGATGACAGCTTAGGGAGAGTGTGAAACACATGAAACTGTCAAATGCAACATTTTCTTTGACACAGGATAATTCACACTGCTTTTGAATGGTATGAAGTAGGCCTACCCTTATGTCCACAGGACATCAACTGAAAAGATATAGGACTACATATCTAAAACGAACTAGTCTTCTGAACGTTGCATAACTTAACTGTTTGTTGCTGATGATGTACTTATTAGCATTTGTGGGGTTCTTTGATTACAGGTAAAGACTAAGTTATAATTCAGACTTTCCAGTTGATGTTCACCCTATTAGTTGCTAGATGGCGCCATTGTCTTGTCTGTACATCTAACGAGCATTTTGTAGTGTGATGACTTTCAGCGGATGCAGGCTGCGATCTCAGGTAAACTAAAGAGGTAAGAATAGGCTAACCTTTTCTAACCAGCATTTAGCTATTTCGACAGCTATTTAGCTATTTATTTAAAAATCATTTAGCTTCAAGAATAGGCTTGGATATCCTAATTGATGTCTTGAATTGTCTTAAACTTTAATTAATAGTTTTGCTATGTTGGTGGACAAAAATATGTGCATTGAATATAACTGATAATCTGAGGTAGCGGCAATTACCATAAACAAACTCTAGGCTGACATGTTTACACAAGCATATGTGCTTTTGGCCACATTAAGCTCTTGCCTTGAACAAATAGACCTACGCCAAAGACCATTTGTGGCTTATTTTTTGTGGCGGATTGGATTTGATCCATCCATCTATCAAGCCATAGCCTACGAGAAAACTTGCGGTTTTCTGATTACCTTGGATTTTTCCTCTATCTCAGCCATAACTGAATCAGAGCCTTTTCTCTTTTCTTTCTCTTTTAAATGGCTGAGACGCCGGCGTTCGTTAAAATTCCCACTTTAAAGACCAGTTGGCACGAGAACAAGGACAACACGGCGGCACTTTTGTTCGAAAGTTTTAAACCAAACGGACATAAAGGCCATCAGGCCTCCTGCTCGCGCTGTGGATGGCATCCTGCCGCTCACCGTTGCCTTCTTCTCCTAATGAAACCGCCCTCCGTCTCACATCTGCCTCCGGGTCCAAATCCAGGGGATTAGTCTTGGCCTGCTTCATACATATGATGGCATTTCTTCGACATGTAGGCCTAAGCAATTCTAGCCTACTCCACGCCATTCTTGAGTTTGAACTAATACAGCTGTTTGAAGCGATCTGTGTTTTGCCGCTAGATGACACTGTCTGGCATATTATTCGCTCCCCTGGCTCGAGATCGTGTTGTAACCTAACATCTGAATTAAGGTGTCGGCTCGGCTGAAGACCCCAAAGAGAATAAGCCATGCTCTCTTCACTCACAGAGTACCACACCATGTCCATATTCCTAAAACAAAGATGAACGATAGTTTGACAGAAACGGACACGGATTTATTTTTACACAAAACCCAATTACATTTTTTTTGCTTTTTATTTTAACTCTATCAAAGTATTTTTGTAATATAACATGCGTTACCGTCTTAAACCTGTATATTGAGTCTATTAAAAGTAAGGAAATGTAAAACAAGAGGTTTAGGCTGTATTAGTCATGGCTATTAGGCTATATTATGCCCATACTTCCTGGACATCATCAATTCTTCTGATTCTCTGAAGATGCTAGATGTAGCAGACAGTTTTACACATCAATAAATACGACGGACATAGGCACAATTAAATTATTAATTATACATATAGGCTATATAAAAAATAAAAACCCGTTTTTGAGTTTTTATATGATCCTATCTCTACATGGTTTTTAATGTGATAGGTCAGAGAAGCTTCATCGGGGGTACATTAATGTAGTTTATTAACATGTCTACTGGTGTTGTAAAATGATATAAAACAGCCCAGTCCATGAAAAGAATAAATAGTTAAAAATACAAAAAGAGAAGGAAAAAAATATTTTTATGCTTAATGCATTATTGCATAAAATGCATTCTGTTGATTCAAAAATATGAGCAAACGTTTTGGTTAGACAAACCAGTATGGGAAAACACGAAAACATTTCACATTTTAACGAATTCCATCTTGTGTCTCAAACAGCATGCATGAGAGAGTGTGCAATGCCAGACGCTGCTATTTCATCAGAATCTCTATGACTGAAACAATAAGAAACTTCAACTAACTTTTTCTTTTCTCTCGTAGTTGGGTTAAGCTAGCCCGGCCCATCTGCTGTAGCAAATGGCTGAAGTCACTGGGGAAGAGCAGGGGAGTGAGAGGCAGAGGGGGAGAGAAAGAGGGGGATCGGATTGAAAACAGATCAGCTCCGAGATCCCAATACAGCACGTCCGAGTAGGGACCGACAGATAAAACTGCTGTCCCGACTCCACGACCGCGTCAGTGGTGTTTTAAATTGCAATGAGATTATGTATTTGGACCCGAGACTCACTTTCACAACTCGGCTCATTGATTAGGTGATGGATTGTGAAAGTTAGCGAAACGCACGAACTCTTGGGTGAACTTTCTGAATGGTCCACACAGGAGGAGTTGTAGCGAGTAGTGGCAATGCTCTCTCTTCTCTCCTTGCTGCAATGTCAGTGTAACTTTTAGATGGATTATTATTATCACGTTCCGGAAAATCGGTTTGCTGTGTTTCATTTCCCGACAAAGTTTCTCTTGAAGAAATCGTTCACTCGACGCGCGTTGCAGTGAGAGGATCCACTGGACGGTCTAAACGGAGAGAGACCTAAGGTCACGCCAATCTTGATACCGTCACTAAGGTAAGCACGCGGAACCAGTTTAATCTTACATAAATAATCATTAGCGCGCTTTTAGGGTTGCGGCGTGAAATAACTTTTCAAACTTTGAGGTTTACCGTTGTTTAATAAAGGAAGTGTGGTCGTACCATTAAGGAAATGTTTAACCAAGTAGCCCAATATTTTCTATCGGTAAATTCAGTGTTTTGAATGTTTCATTTTAAATT
Source organism: Setipinna tenuifilis (assembly GCA_030347295.1). Classification (NCBI taxonomy): domain Eukaryota; kingdom Metazoa; phylum Chordata; class Actinopteri; order Clupeiformes; family Engraulidae; genus Setipinna; species Setipinna tenuifilis. The sequence continues at coordinate 10,372,067 of CM059275.1, forward strand.
GTGGGAAAGTTTGCAACGGCTAGACATCAAATGCTTTATTGCACTTCTGGTATTACTTGTTATTCATTTGCTCTTTCAGCTGGGTTGACATAGGAATTTGAAATATTTCGCCTGAAACTTGATCCATATGTGCGAAGATTGATTAAAAAGATGTAAGGCGCCAGTGTATTACAACAGTTTTTCAAGTCACTTGCTGGGTGTAGACGTTTAGGGGATAAATTAAACAGGCCCCAAAAGGACAAGCACACACATTTCTGATCAATTTATATATATTTTTTAATTTCTCAAAAAAGTGCATTGTGTGTATATTACCTCTGCAGACAATGACAGATTTTATCAGGCATTTTTGTAATTTGAGACGTTTCTGGTTTGTCCCTGAACTGAACATGCAGAATGGGTATTTAGATTTTAGAATTTTCTTTTTAACCATAATGAACACACAAAACAGCATAATAAAAATGCAACAAGAAAAAAAAAAGATTAATCAAACTGACTAAAGTGTTTAAAAATTTGGTTTGTTGAGGCTTTTATGTACTGAAGATGAAAGCCTCCTCACACAACCCCATGTGCTTGAGAAAGCTTTATAAAAAAAATACCATGTGTTTGCAGGCCAGTGTTAATGTTGTCACTTGTCACCTCTTGAGCTCAGCAAGGTGTATGTTTGTGCTTGCTGTGTAAACTGAGAGGGTGGGGGGTTGGTGGTGGTGGTGGTGATGGTGGTTGGGGGGGGCAGCACTTATGTGACTTTGGTCGCTCTTCTGTTTACTGTATGCGTTTCCCCTTCAAATCCGCTCAATGAATGACAAAGATCCCAATCTGTGCATAAGGACGCTCTGCTTTGTTTGTTATGGAGAACACTCTTTTTTTAAAGGATGGATCACTCCATAAGAGAGAGGCTAACAAGCCCTAGGGTGAGCATTTATACCCAGCCCTGTACCCGTGTGTGTGTGTGTGTGTGTGTGTGTGTGTGTGTGTGTGTGTGTGTGTGTGTGTGTGTGTGTGTGTGTGTGAACCGGGGTGCGTTTGGTTGACAAATGCTTAGAAATAGCGCAGACAGGCAGGAGGAAGAATGGAGAATAGACGATGAAGAAGAAAAAGGAGAGGGGAATGCTCTAATTGGCCAATTTAAATCCTTGAAGAAAAACAGAGGAAGAAAGAAAAAAAAAACCTTGGTGGTGGGAAGTGTGGTATTTTCTCTAACACCCCCCCCAACCCCTCCACCCCAAAAGCCCCCCCCCTCAAACCCCCCCCACCGAATGAGTAGCCCGGGCTGCTGGGGCGATTAGCATAAGAAAAAAAGTTTTAGTGCATTTGCTATTGTGCCGAATGAAGAGTTCCAGCAGTCAGGCTGAGAGGCAAGTGAAAGGATGTAAAGGGATGATGGGGCCATTCAGGTTATTCAGGCTGGCCAGGGGGCTGCGGTCATCCGCCGCAGAGGGGGCCCTGACGGGCATGTCACTTTCATCTCAACAAGGGACCCTTCCATGGGCATTTTCACACGTCCACCCACCCATCCAACACACACACACATGCACACACACATACACACACACACACACACACACATTCACTTATTCACTCTCTGTCACTTGCGCGCACACCCACACACACACACCCACACACACACATGCACATACACCGACACACACACACACACAAACACACACACACACACACTTTTTCACTCACTTTCTCTCTCTCTCTCACACACACACACAAATGAAATCACACATTTACGGCAATAAACACACACACACAATAATATTACACATTCACTTACCCACACAGACATAGACACAGACACATACATCCTCTTTAGTCAGCTTTTATTGATCAGGCTCATTCTGTCTCAGACGCTGGAAGTAAATATAATGATCCAGATGTCGCTTATTACTTTTCAGGAATGTGCCCACAAAAAAAAAAAAAACTTTGTAGCAAACTAAAAATAAAAAAACAAAGGTAGGGAGGAGAAAAGAGGAACAGAGAGAAGCAAAGGGAAAGAGAGTAGGAGGAGAGAGAGAGGGAAAAAGAAGAGTTCTGGAGGCCATTGAGAGAGCACTGGGTAAAACACCCCTGCCGAGACAATTCAAAAAGTTAAAAGAAGAGAGCGCAGCCCTCTACCTCCCTCCCTCCTTCTCTT
>CM059275.1:10379206-10386706 GCA_030347295.1 Setipinna tenuifilis
ATAGTCACCTGGGAGAGATAGGAAAAAAGAGAAAACATAGTAGACCAGTATAAGCGACAGAGTAAATGAGAGATGGAGAAGAATAAAGAGAGTGAAGGAAAAAAAAGAGAGACGCTGACAGAAGAAGGAATAGAACAGTGAAAGGGAGAGAGGGCAGGCCCAGATCACAATAACAGATAACAATGTTATTTCAACAATGAATTATGGCTCGACTGGTTGTTATTGAAATCATTTCAATGTTGATTCAATAGTATTTTGCTATCTGATGGAGAAATGAAGAGGGGGGAAAAAGAGGGAAAGTAACATACAATAGGAAGAAAGGATGCGGGAGGAAGAGAGTAAGGAGAGCAGAAAGAGAGAGAGAAAGAAAGAATGAGAGACAGATTGGTATAGACAGAATAAGAAAAAAAAGACTGCCAAGCCCTAAGGAAAGACAGCAATGGAGCACTGCAGTGCAAGAGAGCTGTTTACACTCATAGCCTGAAATGTTCACTCGTTCATTATACAGTACACTATGTAAAGAACAAAACAATGTAACTTGCACCCTATATAGTAAAAGAGTAAACATTTTAGACATGGCCATAGTGGATCAGAGGAACCACACCATGTCTTATCTGCAAAGCCCACCACGGGATGGGGTGGGGTGGGGTGGGCGGGGTGTGACCCAGGGGGGGTTGGGTGGGATTGGGGCTCCCTTGTTCCCTGAGTGGCGTGACCCCTCATCCTCTCATTGGAGCCATACAAGAGCTGAGGAGAAGAGAAGAGAGGGGAAAAGAAGAGAGGGGGAATAAAGGAGAGGAAAGGAGAAGAGCGGGGAAGAGAAGAAAGGGGAGAAGACAGGGGAAGAGAGAAGAAGAAGGGGGGAAAATAGGAAAAGAGAGGGGAAAAGAGGAGAAGAGAGGGAGAGAGAGGAGAAAAGAAAAGAGGGGAGAAGAGGAGAACAGAGAAGAGAGGAGAAGAAAGGGGCAGAGAGGAGAATAGAGAAGAGAGGAGAAGAAAGGGGCAGAGAGGAGAGGAGAATAGAGAAGAGAGTGGAAGAGAGGAGACGACAGAAGAGAGGGGAAGTAAGAAGAGGGGTGAAGAGAGGAGAGGGGAGGAGAGGAGAAGAGAGAAGATGGGGGGAGAACAGAGGAAGGAGAGATGGGAAGAGAGGAGAAAAGAGGGGAAGAGAGGGAGATGAGAGGGGAAGAGAGGAGGCCCACAGTCCCAGTGCCAAGCCACAGAGGCCTGTCTGATAGCCCAGAAGATGATGAGTCTAATGTGCGGTTTCTCAGAACAACACAGACAAACATTTGGTTTTACAGAACAACAGAGACAGGCAGGGGGAGAGACAGAGAAAGAGAGAGAGAGAGAGAGAGAGAGAGAGAGAGCGAAGACAGAGACAGAGAGACAACGAGAAAGAGAGGGATGGAGAGAGATAGAGAAAGAGAGACAGCGTAAGCCAAAGTGAAAAAGACAGACAGAGAAATGAAATGAAATGAAAGGGAGAGAGAGAGAGGAAGAGAGTCAGTAAATAAAAGGAGAGAGTAACTCACAGTGCGAGATTGAGAGAGAGACAGATAGAAAAAAGAAAAGATAAATTCCTCCATATGTTATCCCTTAGCAATCACAGGCACTTACACAATCAGAGACTGGGGTCAGAGTTTGGGCAGAACTCTGATGCCCTCCCTCCCCCTCACCAATCCTCCACCCTAACCTCATCTGCACACACACACACACACACACACACACACACACACACAACACACACACATCCCCCATCATCATCATGCAGAGCAGAGAGCAGTGGGAGGGAACAGTGTCAGGCGTGGCTGTGGAGACCCCCTCCCAACCCCCAGATCCTGGTGGAATGTGTGTGTGTGTGTGTGTGTGTGTGTGTGTGTGTGTGTATGTGCATGGGTCTGTGTGTGTGGGTCGGTGTATTTGTGTGCATGTGTGTGTGTGTGTGTGTGCATGTGTATGTGCATGGGTGTATGTGTGTGTGTATGTGTGTGTGTGTGTGGGTGTGTGTGTGGGTGTATGTGGACGGGAAGGGGGATTCTGGGCTGTCTTTGGGCATTAGTGCTGCCTTTCAGGTGAGGGTGGAGGGGGCTTACGGCTGACAGGTCGGCTCAGGCGAGCTCACTGTGGGGGGGTTGGGGGTGGGTGGGGGGTCAGGACAGGGGCCCACAGGTGCCTGGATAAATCACACAGTGGCCACAGCAACCCCCTCTTCACACACACACACACACACACACACACACACACACACACCCTGTCTCTCTCTCATACACATATACACCCACATGCACAGTTACACACACACACACATGCAGTAGTAAGACTCTAGTTTCTATCAGCAGACAAAGGTGCTGCTTTATTAACAGCTGTAGTTTTCAAGCATCTTGATGTGCCAAAAAACAGCACTTGTTATGTGAAGAATGCAACAAGACTTCTCCATTTTCGAAAATGAGGCTGTGTTGTTCACTGTGTGTGTGTGTGTGTGTGTGTGTGTGTGTGTGTGTGTGTGTGTGTGTGTACCAGCTCCTAGTCGTGACCCGAGAACATCTCCATGAGCTCATGTTAAACAGAGAGGAAGTGAAGGGGACAGCATGATGCTGTTAAACTGCTGCTGTCTTTTAACAACACCATTTGGACCGGAGATCAAAGTAAAAGAGGCGTCTTTTAAAAAAGAGAGAGAGAGAAAGACAGAAAAAAAGACAGAGAGGGAGGGAGCGAGAGAGGAGGAGAGAAATAACAGTTGCACTAACATTTTTTTTTCTTCCCAAGGGATTGTTTGGCAGAAGGTCAAGGTTTTGTGATTTTAGCAAAGTGTGTGTCAATGTCAGTGCAGCCTGTGGAGGAAGTGAAGCCCAGAGGCAGCTTTCTGGCACACACAGGGCAGGCAATAAGTTCTTCGGCTTGATTCAGGGAGACAGGTTAAATCCTCCGCTGAAGGATTCCCACTCCCTCTCCCTCTCACTTTGGCTCTCACTCTCTCTCTCTCTCTCTCTCTCTCTCTCTCTCTCTCACACACACACACACACTCTTTCTCTCTCTCTCGCTGCGCAGGTCAGCCTAGGAAGATCAGGCAGCACATCTGTTTGACATCGGAACTGCCTTCACTGCAGATCACACTCAGGATATTGCATGGAAAGACTGGGGCAGGGTGTATGTGTGTGTGTGTGTGTTTGTGTGTGTGTGTGTGTTTATTTGTGTGTGTGTGTGTGTGTCGATGTTCTTTATTCACAAGCCTATAACACAACCCATCCCACGCTGAAAAAAACAAAAAAAACAAATTAAAATTACCAGCTCCACCCTTGCCTCATCCATTTAGAGAGAAGGAGGCAGGAGGCCTCACAGTCACTCCATAAAGTATTGCATAGATCTGAAGAGGGAGTTAAGGACTCCCCATCCCTCTCCCTTCAGTAGCTGACACAAGCCTAGTATATACATCAGCACATAGTGAACAAAAATGGCTGCCGACGCAACATCTTATTTCCTGGTGGTGAACCCCCCCCCCCCTCCCTTGTGTTTCCCCTCTACTGGGGGTGTCTCATCCTCTTCTGCTCCCCGCTCTCATCTTCAGCCCCCCCCCCATCCTAACAGGCGCCGGTATCAGTGTGTCCTGATCCGTCCTGGTCCTGATCCGTTCCTGCGCTCGCTGCACTCTGGCTCAGACGGGCCCTCTCATGTTGGGCCCAGCAGGCCTTTACTAACGCATGGCTGCCTGGAGCTGGGCCCTGGGTCTCTCGGTCAGTCAGTCAGGGAGGGGGGGGGGGGGGGAGGAGAGGAGAGCAGTGAGTGGTTCTGCTCTCTTTCCCTCTCTTTCTCTCTCTCTCTCTTTCTCTCTCTCTCTCTCTCTCACTTCCACTCTCTCTGCTTTGGATTGCCCTCTCTTTTTATCTCCCTCTCTCTAATTTTCTCCACTCTTCTCTCCTCTCTTTCTCTCGGTTTGTCTTTCTCTGTCTTTCTTTCTCTCTCTGTCCCTCTCCCTCCCTCTCTCTCTCTCTCTCTCTCTCTCTCTCTCTCTTGCTCTCTCTCATTCACTCGCTTGCTCGCTCACTCGTTAGCAAATGCCCGGCGCTTGGCCCGTGCCAAGAGAATGACTAATCCGGCCTACTGTGTTCAGTCCCACAATTCCCTTTGGGGACAGACTTCCCAGAACATGGCCAATGACTGCTTTCCTGTGGCGCTGTGCTGTATCAATGTTGCACATCAGTGGTGCGCGAGAGATGGGAAAAAAAAGCCCCCCCCCTCCCAAAAAAAACGAAGTTCAGGGACGAGAATAAAAAGCAAAAGTCTTGTGGCAATGTGGTGAATGGCATCATTTTGACTCAATGAAGTCCAGTGTTTTGTCCGGCATGACGAGAGCCACAGGGGAGCGATGTCGTCAGGCAAGAATCGCTGGCTGCAGACAGCCAGCCAGAGAGCCAGTCAACCGGTCAGCCAAGCCAAGCCAAGCCCGGCCCAGCCCGGCCCAGCTAGTCAGTCAGTCAGCCCCATTGAAGGAGAGAGAGGCTTCACAAGCCCAGGGTAGCTCCGGCCAAGAAAGTGTCTATCTGACCTGCTGTGCTGTGGGAGCTGGATACTGTGAAGGTGCAACTGTGTGCCATGCTGTTTTTTCTGAGCCACCACATTAAAAAAAAACTCTTTCATCAAATAAAAAAACCCCAAATTATTTATTCAAATATTCAGCATTCAATGAACAACCACTGCAGCAAGCAAACATGGGGTAATAAATTAGACATTTGTCGTGGAGCTGGTATTTCATTTTTCAAATACAAACAAAATTTTACACACACACACAGAAAAAGAAAAAAAACATTCTGACAACTTTTCCTCATGTTTTCTGGTTTCGTGAAATGTATTTTATGCTCCTGCTATTTTTACCTTTCTCTCTCCAGAGAGAGCAGAAGAGGAAGATAAGTGTGTGTGCGTGGGTGGATGCGCACGTCCGTGTGTGTGTCTGCGACTGTGTGTGTGTGTGTGTTTAAGGTATCAAAGCAAAAAAGAGTAGTAGTAGTTCTCAGTGCTGGCTGGCGAGGCTCCCCCGTTTGAAAGAGTGAGGAGCGGAGGTGAAGACGTAGGCGTAGGCGGCGGAGGAGTGGAGGAGTGGAATAAAGGAGTGTGCTTTCGCTCCGTGACCTTTGCGAGTTCTGTCAGAGTCATTTGTTTCGGTGACAGGCTGCGCTGCAATTACTCAGGATGATGGGTCGAGCCACGCTGCAAGTAATGCTCGGTGATGAGACCAACGGGCTCTTCACAAACCTCACTGCACCTGGAGGATGAACACACACGCACGCACACACACGCGCTTTTTTACGCCCCTCTTTCTTCACTGACACAGTGCTTTCGTTTCTCTAGCTGTGTGTGTGTGTGTGTGAGTGTGTGTCTGTGTGTGTGATTCCCCCTTCGCTTGTTTCCTGTCCTGACCGAGGGACATGAATTCTAGGAATTGGTGTGTCTGTGTGTGTGTGTGTGTGTGTCTCTTGTCTCGCTCTCTCTCCGCTCCCCTCCCCTCCTCTCTCTGTCTCTTTCAACCCCGATGCAAATTTTTTGAAGCCCGTAAAGGTTATTATTTTCATCACACATTAAGATCTCTGGTCAAACATACATCACCTCTGCGAGGTAATGCATATGAACACCACGCGCGTTGCGAACGTCTCATCAATTACGCTTCGTAGCTCTGAGGACGACTGACCCCATGATGAATGTTCAGCGCAGTCGGAAGAGCATCAAATAAAAAGTGTGTCTCCTTCACTGTTCCCCGTGAGGGTGGGGGAGGAGGAAGAGGTGTGTGTGTGTGTGTGTGTGTATGTGTGTGTGTGTGTGTTTGTGTATGTGGCAGTCTGAAGTGCAGTGCAGTGTGTGTGTGTTTGTGTGTGTGGCGGTGTGAAGTGCAGTGTAGTGTGTGTGTGTGTATGTGTGTTTGTGTGTGTGGCGGTGTGAAGTGCAGAGGGTGTGTGTGTGTGTGTGTGTGTGTATAACGCTAGCAGCGGCAGCAGCAGTTAACACACGTGGCCTCGCAGGGCAACAAGCAGCTGCATTCCGTCGGAATTAATGGTCAGGTTCTCCACACACACACACACACACAGGAAATGGGCTGTCCTCTGGGTTGTCTGAGTAAATGCTGCCGCGCTGTCTCTCTCTCTCTCTCTTACTCTCTGTCTTCTCTCTCTCTCTCCCTCTCTCTTTCACTGTCTTGCTTTCTCTCTCTCTCTTTCTCATTTTGTCTTTTCTCTTTCTGACTCGTGTTCTCTCTCTGTCACTTCATTTCTCCACTTGCTGACTCCTGTCTCTCTCTCTCTTTCTCTCTCTGTCTCTGTCTCTCTGTCTTTTCTCTCGCTTTTTCTCTCTCTCTGTCTTTTCTCTTTCTGACTTGCTTTCTTTCTCTCTGTCACTTCATTTCTTCCCTTAATGGCTTCTTTATCTCTCTTTGTATTTTCTTCTTATTATTATTGTTTTTCTTAACTTCTGTCGCCCCCCCCCCTCTCTCCCTCTCTTCTACTCTTTCCCTGTCTGTCTATTTGATAAGGAAGCTCTAACTGTGACCAGCTGTTTACCTGTGTGTGTGATGTCTTGATGTGTGTGTGTGTGTGTGTGTGTGTGTGTGTGTGTGTGTGTGTGTGAAGTCCTGTTGGTGTTGCAGTGTCCTGTTGCTTGTGTCCGATGTGGGTGTGGACTTACAGCACTTAAACTCCCTCTGTCCCTACGTGTGTGTGTGTGTGTGTGTGTGTGTGTGTGTGTGTGTGTGTGTGTGTGTGTGTGTGTGTGTGTGTGTGTGTGTGTGTAGAAGCAGAACTGACACAGTGACCCATTTGCTGTGCTGCTTGCGAAACCTTTCAACCTCAGCTCTCTACCTCTTCTCCCTAAGTGTGTGTGTGTGTGTGTGTGTTTGTCAGAGATTAAACACTGAAAATGTGTCCCAGGACCAACACCTTAGCTTATGTTTATTTCTCTAGACAAGTGTTTGGTCTAACTTGTCAGAAGTGACCAATTCAATTTGTGACCCTAATTCTAATCTGTACAGATCAAGAAGAAACACTTAGGTTACTGTTACTGTTACAGACCACTTACAGACACTTTACAGATAGTTTGTTGAAATTCAACTTTATTTTGTTGTTCAGTGAGCGTTTGAGTTTTTAAGTTATTAAGTTATTAAGTATATTAAGTTAATATAAGTATATTAAGTTACATTTTTTTTTCTTAAATTTGAACATCTGTAGGTAGGCTGGGATCATCCCATGCACCAAAAGTGTGACCTCAACAATTTGTGGACTCCAATACTAATCACTTTTCGAGTGGAAAGTTAAACTCATCTTTTAGGTTGTGGTTACAAATGCAAGTACATCTCCTGGACATTGTACAGTAAATGCCTCCAGATCTCTGTCGCACACACACACGCACACACACACACACTCAAACACACACACACACACACACTCAAACACACACACACACACACACACACACATACATACACGTACACACACACACACACAGGAGATGATGATATGG
>CM059275.1:10391706-10394206 GCA_030347295.1 Setipinna tenuifilis
CAGCAAAAAGGGAGGCAGATGCCACCCTGCCCCCGAAAGACGCCCACCTCTAATCGGCTTACGCTGGCGCGGGGGCCTGGTGCCCGGTGCCTGGAGCCTGGTGCCTGGTACCCGCCTGCCTGCCTGCCTCCACAGGTGAGCCCGCCACACTGCCGCTCTACCGGGCCCCCAAAGGGAAGTCGCCTCGGCAACAAGCGGAGCGAGGTCACCTGTGAATCGCCACAGGACGGCTTCACACCCAAAACACCCACAACCACGCCAAAGGCACCGCAGAGCCAGTAGGGTGGTTCAGTACACACACAACACACAACACACACACGTATATACACACACACAATAAACACACACACAAACACATACTAAACACACTAACACACGCACACACATTAAAAACACACACAATAAACACACGAACACACACTAACGCAACCAATCCAGCACCGCAGAGCCAGTGGGGTGGTTAAGTACACACACACACACACACACACACACACACATAAGCACACACACACATACTAAACACACTAACACACACACACACACACACACACAAAATAAGTCCTGTCTGTAAACCCTTGAAATGACAGACACAGAAAGGCCCACACACACTCCACAAGATAAATAAGCTCTACTGGCACAACAGAGTTAAACACACAAACTCACATAACACACATAAGCCTTTACTAATGACACACCAGAGTCAGAGTCTGAGGTGTTTTCAGTCCTGACATTTCTTTTCAATCCTCTCAATCTCTTCAAACATTATTGACCCAAAAAATAAGGAAAAGATAAACCCACTACATCATACATGTGGTTCATAGATGGTGAATGTATGTGTGTGTGTGTGTGTTTGGTGGAAACCCCAACCACCACCTCAGCAGCCAATTCCCCCATCCTATTTGGAAATGAGTGGAGGTTTGTGTGTGTGTGTGTGTGTGTGTGTGTGCATGTGTGTGTGTGTGTGTAATGCACTTACATAACAGAGACTCAGATGTGCAAGCCTGACCCACACATAGAATGACGCAGGAGGCGGCCATACCTACGTCTCTCTCGTCCTCCCCTGCAGAGGGAGAGCAGTGGGTCAGGTCAGTCAGTACAGCACCGCAATCTTGGACTGGAATGTGGACCTGAGGATCAGTTCCAGACCCGGCTCACAGAACCATACTGTACCTCTGAGCATGTGTTTGCTCTGCTTTGGCCAGATGGTCCAATTCAGATGATGTAATCATATTCAGCACAAAATGAAAATGTACCATGTCATGCTACCTGAATAATCTTTTGGATATTCCCTCCCTCTGGGCCTGTGTTGGTGTGTATGTGTGTGTGTGTGTGTGAGAGAGAGAGACGAAGAGAGAGAGAGTCAGTCTGTGTATGAGTGGTGCTGTGCTAAAGTGTGTGTGTGTTTGTGCGCGCATTCTTTGCATAAGGCATACTTATAGTGGAAGACAGTGCTGGGGTCAGACTGTGGGATTAACATGGTTAGATATCCATGGAAAAATAATACTTGTTTATGTACGTGTGTGTGTGTGTGTGTGGCTGGAACACACACCAGTGTAGTTCCTCTGTGATGTGTGTTTGTGTCTGTGTGGCGGTGTGTAAGAGAATGTGCCGGAAGGATTTGGTGTTGCCCTCAAAGAGAATTTTTAAGACTTCATGCTGTGCACAGTGCTAGCACGGAGATCTGTGAGTGATATTCTCTTTTGACATCCTGAAGATGATTTTTACTGACATTTATGAATAACTTCATGTTCTTAGTCAGTTTCCTCTCTTTCACCAAGAATACAGTGCCATTACCAGCTGTTCAGAGTGATAATAAGGCTTCACATAGGTGACTGTCATCGATGTCATAGCCTCTTTCTCTCTTTTACAGACACACACACACACACACACACACACTTGCTCTCTCTCTGTCTCTCTCCCTCTTTCTTTTACACACACACACAAACATGCAAACAAACACACACACATAAAAAAGTCGCACAAATATGTGCAGACAAAAATATGCATAAACATACTTACATGCACACACACACACACACACACACACACAACAGGTCCACACACACGTACGCACACACTACTACACATCAGATGCCAGCCTGTTCAGCTGTAGAGCTGTGGAGCTGGTGATGTGTTGAATAGGCTATGCAGGGCTCCCTCTGTTGGAGAGAAGAGGCACGCAGGCACACAGACACCCATCCCCCTCCCTCCCTCCCTCTCTCTCTCTCTCTCTCTCTCTCTCCCTCCCTCCCTCCCTCTCTGTTGGCACAGATCATCACGTGCCACCCATTTACACTAGTGTCCAGGACAACCAGTGTGTGTACGTCAGGGACGTCTTTGATGTCCCTCTCACACAGGACATTTTAAAAGAAGAGATGAACTGTTGTGTTCTCTGTCATGTACACTTGGAGTATAAGTTTTCCTCTTCTCTACTCTTCTCTTCTCCTCTCTTCTTCTTTTCTCCTGTGTGTGTGTTTGTGTGTGTGTGTGTGCATTCGCG
>CM059275.1:10396706-10404206 GCA_030347295.1 Setipinna tenuifilis
GAGGAGGAAAGGTGGGGAAAAAGGAGGAGAGGGAAGAAGAGGAGGATGGGGAGGGGGAGGAAAGAGAGCAGAGACCGGGGGGAAGATGAGTGTGATCGCTTACAGAGGCTGATGTTTGCCCAGGGGTTTGCCCAGTCGTCATGGCAGCGGTGAATGAGACATGACACGTAGGAGCGGTACAGTCAAGGTGCTGTGGTCGGGATAAAAGGCATGTGAAGCCATGTCACTGATCTTTTTATGTAAAGAAAAAAAATTAAAATAACATGCATGTGGTATATAAAAAGAAGGGAGAGAGAGAGAGAGAGAGAGAGAGAGAGAGAGAGAGAGAGAGAGATGTATGGATATAGAGAGAGTTAGCTTAGGGGAGAGAGAAAGATAGAGAGAGAGAAAGAGAAACAAGGAGTAGAAATGGGTAGGGAGAGAGAGACAAGGAGAGAGACACCCGAGAGAGAGAGAGAGAGAGAGAGAGTGGGAGAGCTTGTGGCTTCTCTAAAGATGTCAGTGGTGTGGTGATGAAAGCTAAGCATAATGAGGCTGAAAGACCTTGTTCTTACCTCCAGAGTATAAAAGTAATAAATTACTAACATGGCTGCCAGAGCACTGGACGCCGCCGTCCTTCTGAGATTGACAAAGATGCTGATTGAGGGGCCACCTTTGAAATGGTAATGCCACTTGTGATTTTTTCCGTGACATTTTTACGCATTAATGAAGGCCTTGGTGGCCTGCCATCGCTAAGAAAAATGAAGAAGATGCATTAATTGTTAAAAAGGGCTTCGGTTCGAACCGGGTCGTCCGTACCACTCGAGATCCAACACCGAGGCCAAAAGACACCACGTTAAACATCTGGGGGAAGATTAAAAAAAAGCCGCAGTCATTTTCATTGTTTGGTTTGATCCGCAGAGCCTAAATTTGTCAAACGAGCGCAAATGTTTTGCTGGGCACGCACAGGTTTGAAGTTAAAACAGTGAAATCTTGCCCGGGGTACTCATTCCTCAGACAAGTCGGGCTGTTATATTCAACTGGAAATATGTCCTCAAGGAATATGGGATTACTCCAACATTATATTTCACCTCATTCAATTCCCTTAAAAAACATTCTTTCAGGAGAGAGAGAGAGTGAGAGAAAGACAGAGAGAGCGAGAGAGAGAGTCAGAGCAGTGCGATGGTTTTAGTAGGTCTTTCCCCTCTGACTTAAACAGATATTACACATGATCTCCTCAGAGCCGTGGAGAGAGCTAGCTGGAGGAGAGTGATTTTGATTTCACACTAGAGGACCTGACAAGCACAGATCAGTAGCCGGACAGGTCATTGTGCCACATACACGTGTGTGTGTGTGTGTGTGTGTGTGTGGGTGTGGGTGTGGGTGTGTGTTAATGTTAATGAGAGGCGGCAGAGGTTGTCTTTTGCATGTCACTGTAGTGTGTTCAGGGCAGTAGAGGGAGAGATGGAGAGAGAGACATAGAGAGAAAGAGATAGAGAAAGAGATAGAGAAGAGAAAGAGAGAGAGAGGAAAGTCAGAAAAAGAGAGAGAGGAAGAGATGGGGGGAGAGAGAAAGAAAGGCAAAGAGACAGAAAAGGAGGGTGGGGGGTAGATAGAGAGAGAGAGCTTGTGGCTTCTCTAAAGATGTCAGTGGTGTGGTGATGAAAGCTAAGCATAATGAGGCTGAAAGACCTTGTTCTTACCTCCAGAGTATAAAAGTAATAAATTACTAACATGGCTGCCAGAGCACTGGACGCCGCCGTCCTTCTGAGATTGACAAAGATGCTGATTGAGGGGCCACCTTTGAAATGGTAATGCCACTTGTGATTTTTTCCGTGACATTTTTACGCATTAATGAAGGCCTTGGTGGCCTGCCATAATCAAGAATCAGTCATTAATTGTTTATAAAAGAAAAGTGTGAATATAGGACATTTGTTCTTATTCGCTTTTTCTTCTTCAACAGGACAGGCTTACCATGGATGATAATGAAGGCTTTGCTGAGAAAAATATACATATTCAATTTGAAAAAAATGTAGAAAGTGTAGAAAGGATTGGGTAAATTTGTGTTTCTGTAACACAGACCTCAGACTTTGCTGGTTCTCTACACTCTAAAAAATAAAGGTGCTTAAAGGGTTCTTTAAATCTCTGAATGGTTCCATGGAGAGTGAAAACTCTGTGTTGAACCATTACATTATGTGAAAGGTTCTTCACATTAGAAATGGTTCTTCAGAGCCTTGGATCATATCATCAGATCATATGGTTCTTTAAAGAACTGTTGCCTCTGTGGTTCTTTGAAGGAAAAGTTCTTCAGAACTGGTACTGGTCCCATTATTTTTAAGAGTGTATAGACTACTTTATTACTACTTTATTAAAACAAAATAGTCTTTTGAAACTCTGTTATCTACAGTCTAAGGTTAGAGGTTTGGTTTGGCCAAGGTTATGTTCTGTAAACAGTTAGAATGAAGCTGAATTTCAACAAGCCATCTGTAAAGACTATCCCAGCAGAGTTTTACATTTTTGTTTTGTACATCTAGAGAGACATCTAATACCCAGAACCAAATTCCTTATATCTGTAAAAAAAAAACGTACTTAGCCAACGTAAACAATTCTGACTCTTATTCTCTTCATTTTAGTGATCATGTTTACTTCTTACACAGTGTCCCATTCTTATATGCCTATAAGCAAAAAACCCCATACATAGTCTGACCAGAAAACGTCCATGAACAAAGACTGTCCTGTTGGGGCGGTAATATGTTTTCAATTTCCGGTCGTCTGTAATTAAAAGAACATTTTAGCAGGCTGGCGGACCCTTAGAAGCTTAATCTGGCAAAGTGATCAGGAAGCTAATTTAATCCCAGCAGCAGCGCTGAAAGGGACTGACTGAGACACACACGCTGAGGTCATATGTTTACGTACGGTGGCCCGGAGGGGTCTCCATTCAAGCTGTCGCCACCCTGTAGACCCCTGTGTGTGTGGGGGGGGGGTTGTTGGGGACAGTTGATAGAGCCTTGAGGGAGAGGGGGGGGGGGGGCAAAGGAAAATGAGCATTTCTACAGAAGGGCCAGTGTATGCTCTGCATTGGTCTAAGGCTAGTGTCCCCATGGGCACACATTTAAGTATGCACACACAAACACACACATGCACACGCACACACATACACACACACACACACACATGCACACACACACACACACACATACACACACACACACACACACAAACACACGCGCACGCACGCATGCACGCACACACACACACACAAACACACACACTTGTGTTACAGGTAGCTCTTTGTCGTTACCCGCCCATTAAGTGGCTAGACCTCAGCTGTCTGCCGTCACACAGAGACAGAGCAATTACTTATATATGGGCTCTGTGTGTGCGCACGTGTGTATGTGTTTGTGTGTGTGTGTGTGTGTGTGTGTGTGTGTGTGTGTGTGTGTGTGTGTGTGTGTGTGTGTGTGTGTGTGTGTGTGTGTGTGTATGTTTGTGTGTGTGTGTGTATGAATGTGTTTGTGTGATATGCATTATTATTCCCAGCTCCAGACACTGATAAGTGGGGACGGGGACTGTGTGTGTGTGGAGCGGGAGGAGGAGGAGGAGGTGGGGGAGGAGAAGGAGGAGGAGGAGGAGCGTGTTAGAAGGGGTCCTTGAACCCTTGAGATGGGGGCGCATTCCTCCGCAGAAGCGAGAGAAAGGGGGAGAGAGAGAGAGAGGAGAAGCGGGAGAGGAGAGCGCGGAAGCAGGATGGGTTTCTGTGAAATATACGGCCCTGTTACCGCACTTTATTGCCGGCACGATGGGTTTACCGGCGGCCGAGATGCTCCCCTCGCCAGAACGATGCCCACCTCAGAGAGAGAGAGAGGGAGGGAGAGAGAGAGAGAAAGAGATGGAGAGAGAAGGAATGACAGACAAAGAAGAAGAGAGAGAGAGAGGCAGAAAGGGAGAGAAAGAGAGAAAGGAAGGAGAGACAGAGAGAGAGAGAAAGAGAGAGAGAAAAGGAGATAGAGAGAAGGAATGAAAGAAAAAGAAGAACAGAGAGGGAGAGAGAGAAAGTGAGGTGAGGAAAGAGGGAGAAAGGGATAGAGAGAGAAGGACAGAGTGAAAGAAAAGGAGAGGAAGAGAGAGGGAGGGAGAGAGAGGGAGAGGGAGGGAGAGAGAGAGAGAGATGGCGTGGCGGCTCTATTAAAGCAAGCCTTCCTGTTTTATACGGCCTGTCCCACTTTATTTATCCCCCCCTATTTCCCCTCTATCAGAGAGCATGGCTAATGCCCACTTTTAATACCTTATTTACACATAAACACATAAAAAAGCAGCAGGGAGAAAAAAACATGCCGTAGCTATTTACAACCACCTAGATGTGAACGAGAGACAGAGAGAGAGGGAGAGGGAGAGGGAGGGAGATGGAGAGAGGGAGGGAGAAGAGAGGAGGAAAGAGAGAGGGAGAGGGAGGGAGATGGAGAGAGGGAGGGAGAAGAGAGGGGAGGAAAGAGAGAGAGAGAGAGAAAGTGAGGGAGAAAGAGAGTGGCAAACATGGGGGAAGTGTAAAGAAAGAAACAGAGAGAGATAGAGAAAGAGAGACAGGTAATGGGGGGAGAAATAGAGAGAAAGAAAGACAGAGAGAGAGAGACAGGGAGAGGGGGACAGGGGGTAAATGGGGAGAAAGAAAGGAAAGGGGGTGAAAGAGAGAGGCAAGCATGTTGGAAAAGATAGTGGGTGACTGAATGAGAGACAGACAGATAGAGAGAGAGAGAAAGAGTGAGATAGTGAGTAAAAGAGAGTGTGTGGGAGAGAGAAAGGGAGAGAGAGAGATAGTAAGTGAGTGAGTGAGTAAGAGAGAGCAAGAGACAGAGAGAGAGAGTGAGAGAGAGAGAGAGAACAAGAGAGAGGGTGGGGAGGAGAAGGGGTGTAGAATGAATGAGCCCTTGGTCCATTCCGATCTGTTATATCAGAGTTTAACAATCTGGATTGCTAATAGAACCATTTATCACAGCCTGGTCATTTGTTTTACGTTAGCAGCCCAGGTCCTGGTCCCAGTGCTCTATGGAAATGGGCTGTGCTGTGTTTCTGTTAGTGTGTGTGTGTGTGTGTGTGTGTGTGTGTGTGTGTGTCTGTGTTGTGTGTCTGTGTGTGCGCGTGCGTGTGTGTGTGTGTGTGTGTGTGTTTGTGTGTGTGTGTGTGTCTTTCTTGTGTGTCTGTGTGCGCGTGCGTGTGTGTGTGTGTGTGTCTGTGTTGTGTGTGTGTGTGTGTGTGTGTGCGTGTGTGTGTGTGTGTGTGTGTGTGTGTGGGTGTGTGTGTGTGTGTGTGTGTCTGTTAATGTGTGTGTGTGTGTGTGTGTGTGTGTATGTGTGTGTGTGTGGGTCTGTTAATGTGTGTGTGTGTGTGTGCATAATGAACTCCAGAGTCACTTTGCTTAAAAAGTAACAACAATGCCAGAGTCAATTACCGTGGGCTCAGGTGCATGGCCCCCTATCTCTCTCGCTTTTTTGTCTCTATCCCTTCTTCTCTCTTGCTGTCTCTCTTTCTCTCCCTTTTCCCCTCTTCCCCTCATTCTCTCTCCCTCTTCCCGCTATCTCGTCTTTCTCTCCCCCTCTTTATGGCCCTCCGCCTTTCTCTTTTTCTCTCCCTCTCTCCTACCACTGTCTCTCTCTCTTTCCCTCTCTCTGTTTCTCTCTCTCTTTCTCTTTCTCTCTCTCCCTTTTTCTCTTTCTCTCTCTCTGTCTCTCTCTCTCACACACACACACACACACACACACATCTTCCTGTCTGTATGTAAGTGAATGTGAGGCCGTAAGTCTGTGGGGCATTTATGTGGGGTGTCTGTCAGGAGAAGGTGATGCAGGCGGCCCAGTAAAGTCGCAGCCCGTGGCGTTTGAACCCGCGCAGCTCAGCTCAGCTCAGCTCAGCCCCCCAACTCTTGCTCCTCTCACCCCAGGCCTGCCCCACTCTGCCCCCATCTGTGGCAGTTTTATGGCAGTCAGGGGGCCACTTCCCCATAACACCCCATCACGCCGCCCAACACAGGCAGGCAGGCATGGAGGCAGGCAGGCAGGCAGGGACACAGGCACGCGCTTCCCTCTGTGGTAGCGGTGGAAGGCAAGCTAAGGCACCAGGGCCTGGGCCCGCCGCTCGTTAATGGATTTAAACGAGGACCTGTATGCCTGGTGACAGCTGGCATCTGTCAGGGTGGCGAGGTGGCGAGGTGGCAGCGCTGTCCTCCCCCTCCCACACACACACACATTTACACACACACACACACATTTACACACATACTTACACACACACATTTACACACACACTTTCACACACACACACATTGACTATTGACACACATACATATTTACATACACACACACACACACATATCGACACACACACATACACACACACATTGACCCCTTCCCTAGCCAGGAATCATTCCCAATTCCAAGGGATGATTGTACAAATACTGAAGAGGGGTGGGGGGACGGTGGGGGGATGGTGCAGGGGCGGGTGGGGATTTAGGGTGCAGTAAGGAGACTGATTTCAATCCCAGTCTTGAGACATGCTCACACACACAGTCTGAGGATATGTGTGTCTGTGTGTGTGTGTGTGTGTGTGTGTGTGTGTGTGTGTGTGTGTGTGTGTTTCAGCTGCCTGAATGTGGTAAATGGCCATGCTTATTAAGGAGGACAACTGAAGGAAAACACTAAATATTACCCTGAGGCAGAAGTACACACAGATACACACAAATGCACACACACACACGCTCACACACACTCACCCACACAAACACGCAGAGAGAAACACTAAATATTACCCTGAGGGAAAAGTGCTGTAATTCAGAGCATGTGGTGGATAGTTTGTGTGTTGCTGTTTATGTGGGTGTGTGTGTGGGTGTGTGTGTTTGTGTGTGTGTGTGCCTGAACGTGACTTTTTTGAAACACATTTTCTTTTTACCTCTCTTTCAGTCCAACTCACATATTTTCTTTCCTTTCTTTCCCTCTGTCACACACACACATACACACAAACTCTTCACCTTTCTCTTTCAGTCTCATATTCTTTTCTTCTTTCTCTTTCCCTCACCTCCCTTTCTATATTTCTTTGTATCTCCAAGACTCCACCTCACAATCTTTCTCTCTCTCCACATCTGTCCTCCTCTCTCTCCCCATCCTTCTCTCTTTCTGTGCTTCATGGTATCTCTGTCCTTCTCTTACTGTAGTATGTCTTTATCTCTCTCTGCCTCTCTTTTTTTCTTCTCTCTTTCTCAGTCTTTCATGGTATCTCTCTCCCTCCCTCTCTTAATATGTTTTTATCTCTCCTTACCACTCTGTTTTACTTTGTATTTCTCTGCCTCTCTCTCTGTCTCTTTCACTCTCTGTCTGTCTGTCTCTCTCTGTCTGTCTCTCTCTGTCTCTGTCTGTCTCTCTCTGTCTCTCTCTCTGTCTCCCTCTCTCTGTCCGTGCTGGTAAAGTAGGACAGTGTGTAGTGTGCGGGTGTCAGGCGTGGGTAATGACTTGATTAACTGGCTGCGGTGGCTGC
>CM059275.1:10409206-10411706 GCA_030347295.1 Setipinna tenuifilis
AGCAGCAGCAGCAGAGACAGAGAGAGAGGGGGAGTGAGAGAGAGGGAGAGTGGAAGGGGGGGGGGGGGGGGGGGGGGGGAGAGAGAGAGAGGGAGCTTGGGGCAACGTCTGGGACATAAATCTCTCAAAGCAAGTGAGTGAGTGAGAGAGAGAGAGAGAGAGAGAAAGAGAGGGAGAGAAAAAAAGAGGAAAACTCAAGGCGTTTGCATGCACTCATGCCCAAAAACAACACGGCGCATTCCTGGCGATTTACAAGTGTTGGAGGGAAGCTGAGAGGCATATATGGATGCTTTAGGGGATTAGTCCTACCCCCCCCCCCCCCCCCCCCCCCCCCCCCCCCCCCCCAGACCCCCACCCCCCAGACACCCATCTCCCTACGCCCCTTTTATTTCCCCCTTTCCCTCCCAACCCCCTCTCCGTCCACCCCCCACCTACCCCCCCAACCCCAAAAAGCAGGCCTGACGTTCCAAGAAAAGCCCCGCTGGTTTATCCTCTTCAGCCCCTTGGCCCCCCCTTGCCCTCTCCCTCCTAGCCCCCCAACCCCCCCACCCCACTTCTCTTAGCACTGAGCACGCTCAGATAGTCAGCTCACAGGACTGAACACTGCACAACACAGAGGAGGAAGGAGGAGGAGGAGGAGGAGGAGGAGGAGGAGGAGGAAGAAGAGGTGCAGGCCTGGGAAACACGAACCAAAAGACTCAGATAGGGTCAGAGAAAGAGACAAAGAGACAGAGATAGAGAGATGGAGAGAGGGAGACAGAGAGAGTGGAGAGAGAGAGCAAGAGAGACAGAGAAAGGAGACAGAGAGAGAGAGAGAGAGACAGAGAGAGAGAGGAGCTTTGAGAGAGACACTGTCAGAGCCAGAGTGCTATATGACGATAATGAGAGAAACACACACACACAGGCGGAAGAGAGGAGTGTGTGAGAGACAGATGGAGGTTGATAAAATTCACCAGAGAGAGAAACAGATATAAAGAAGACAAAATAAAGGTAGAGAAAACAGTTTGAGGTGGAGGAGAAGAAGAAAGAGATAGAGAAAAGAAAGATAAAGATAAGGACAGATGGGAGAAGAGAGAGAAAGCAAAATTGATGACACACAAGATGAAATGATAGCGAGAGATAGAGGAAGAGCAAGAAATAAAGCAAAAGAGATGACGGAGGAGTTACTTCAAGACAGGACTTGTCTCCTCTCATCTTTCTCTTCTCTTTATCTGTGTTTATGCTGCCCATAGTGTCTCTTAGTCTGTGGATTGAGGCACAAATAACAAACAGAGCACAGGTAGCTTGGAAGCAGAATAACAAACAAACACACACACACACAAACACACAGACACACACACACACACACACACACACACACACACACACACACACACACACACACACAGACACACACACACACACACAGAGACACACACACACATACACACACACACACACACACACATTCCCGAGAGGAGAGACCCTGTAACTGAACCACAGACTGAGCCACAGTCTCTCACATGCGGAGGTCACGGCATAGGATTGTGGTGTCTGAGTCTGACTGCCCAAAACCCACAAACACACACACACACACACAAACACACATAAGTGTGTGTGCAAATGCACATATACACATGTACACGCACAGACACAGACACACAGACAGACACACACACACACACACATGCAGTGCAGTGCAGTGCACACACACACACACACACACCTATATACACATACACATACATGCACACACACACACACACACACACACACACACTTACACACATCTGCTCTGACAGTCAGGAAAAACACCACAGCTGTGCATGTCCACCATTGTTACCCTAAGCCATAAACTGAAGGCTGTAGAGCAACAATAACACGAGCAGGACCAGGAGCAGGACCAGGACCATGGCAGACAGTCTCAGCGGCTGGAAAGAGGAGGGGGCAGTAGTCAAACAAGAGCCTCAACAGGAAAAGGGGGTTTATTTCGGTGAAGGGAAAAGTACATTTTTTACTACAGACAAAAATGACAAAAGGGATTATTTGTGCTTGTCTTTTCGTTTTTTACTGGGATATTTTTTCAAGGAAATGGTTTTAAATCCTCTCTCCCATCACAGACATCAAACACAGCAACAGCAAGTTCACATAGTATCCAGCTTGTGAAAGTGATTTTTATAAGATAAAAGTTATATTTTTGTGTGCGTCACCAATGTGTAGTAGAGGTTTTTTGCCTGCCGTCTCACTGTGTGTTTTTGAAATATATTTCTGACGTATGTGAGCTCACACAACCCTTAAATCTCATAACCACAGCAATTACACCTAGACACACACACACACACATACACACACAGTCTCACACTCTCACACACACACACACACACATGTACACACACACACACACACACACACACACACACAGACACATACACACACACACACCAGCCCTCACCTTGTGTGGGGGTAGTCCTGGTTCAGTCAGAAGATTGATTTGTGTGATGTTGTAATGTAGCCCCTAGGC
>CM059275.1:10429206-10434206 GCA_030347295.1 Setipinna tenuifilis
TGACGCACGTACACACAAACACACCCACAGACGCACTCACACACACTGTTTCTTTCATCGGCCAGGTTTGATTTATAGTCCAGTATTGCGCGTCATTAATAAAGGCCTGGACCAGTCAGCCTTGAGTCCATCGGTCCCCTAGTTAATTACCTCTGGATGGGTTAGGTCTAAAGAGGGAGTCTTTGCTTCGTTGTTTGGGCTTCGTACTACTAAAATACCTCAGGAGATCCCTCTAGTTTATCAATGAAATGCCAGCATCATTTTTTTATACACAGGTGGATATAAATAAACCCACAACGCAACAATTACTGAAAATGATTAATTCTTTACTGTGCCAGTGTTTCCCTGAAAAAAGGGTTATTTCATTGGAGACAGGAAATGACTTAAATGTGATCGTGGCAGCCACTGGAGTCGAGCTTACACCCTCTTGTTTGAGTTGGTGAGAGAGTCTAACCGCAGTTTTGACTGCTTTCATTGGCCCCACCATTAAACAAGACCGCTGTTAATCTTATTGAGTTTTTCCAGAAAAGCGCCGATCAAACGTGTCTCGCTTTCCTCGTTTTCTTGCCGCACTGGAGAAAAAAAACAGTCTGTGCTCAGTGCGGTTCCACTCATTCGTGCAAAACCATTACGACCGTTTTTTTTTTTTTTCTTTAATTTTTATCGCCACAAACCACGAAGAGAAGATAAAACTTTGGCGTTTTTTTTTCGGCTGTGTGTTTTTATTCAGAGAAGCACTAATTCCCAGCATGCTGCTCTCTCTCTCTCGCTCTATGAAAAGCAGACTCGCTGGGCAGACAGCGACGTCCCGCCACCTCCCAGGATGCACTGCAGCAGGAGGGCATCCGCCGAGAGCCTGGCACTGGGGCTGTGTGGTCAGGACGGCTGCCAGCTTATTCTGGGGGAGTTTCCTGTCTGAATGTTATCCTAGTCCCACTCCACCCCATGCCATGCCACACTCGCCAGCCCCCGCACTGCTCCAGGGCAGACAGACAGACTGACAGACAGGCAGGCAGACAGACAGACAGACAGACAGACAGACAGGCAGAGGGCTTTTTAATTATGTAGCTCAGGGTTAAACTCTTCAGGATGTCGTTATTGTTCCTGAGTACTTCCTTCAGGGGGCAGGACCCCTCTTCAATCCCCTTACCCCTTCACACATTCTCTCTCTCACACACACACACACACACACACACACACACACACACACACACACACACACACACACACACACTAAAACAGCAGGATTAGTGGACATCAATAGCTAAATTGTTTGCTTTGAGTGTTTACACAAGCTAAGGACCGCAAGCAGTACTGAACAATGCACACACACACACACACACACACACACACACACACACACACACACATACACACACACACACACACAGGGGGAACACTGTCTCATTACTGCGATTGCTGTGTGTAAAGCAATCAGTTGCCCTATGTTGGTTTACATGCTAAAATTAGACCAAAATACCTTATGGATACAATGTGCCTGGCAGGCAGTTTTTGGCCCAAATGACAAATTCATTGTTGAGAAACCGTAAGTAAACCAGTCCAGAATAAGTACTAACCTGGGTCAGAGTGAAGTACTCAAGGTTAGAATAGAGAATTTTGGGTCATACAGTATGTACTAAGGGAGCCGATGTAGGTTAAAGTATTTTGGGCTATAAGTAGTATGGGAACCTTTGTTAAGTACAGTACCTGTGTGATGTAGTAGCCTAGTATACTCACTACACATGTGATAGTTTGGGCGTGAACTGAAAAGTCAGGGTTAGAGGAATCACAGGACAAGTAATGTAGAGGAAGTAAACGCAACCTTTTGTAGTATGTTTGTGTAGTATGTTTGTTTTTTTTAAAGACATAAAAAGTAGTCGGTTGTAGTGTTGCACCTCCTGATGTGAAAACAAATCTTGTGGCCCAAGCACACTAGCGTGTGTGTGTGTATGTGTGTGTGTGTGTGTGTTGTGTTGTGTTGTGTTGTGTAGAGGCTTTTTCAGGGGCTGGTGGACTCCCCCGGGGGGTGAAGGATTTGGGGGGGTCAGGATTGTGTGTGTGTGTGTGTGTGTGTGTGTGAGGAAGGGGGTTGCAGGGCTCAGTGAATCAGGTAAATGCGGCTCTTGAACTCTCCAGAGCACTCGCCTTTTGTTCCCCCAGCGGACGCTAAACAATGGAGCTGTCTGGGTGATAGAATAAGCCTGCTCACTCAACCCCCACCCCTACCCTAGTCCTGCCAGCGCCCTCCTCCCTCTAACCTACACACACACACACACACACACACACACTCACACACACACTCTTCCTCTCTCACACACACACACTCACGTATGTGCACACGCTTGCACACACCCTGTACATGCTGGGCTCAAGACAGCTTAGCCAGTCCCTTTGGGGCGTGTGTGTGGGTGTGTGTGTGTGTGTAGGGGGGAGGTGGGCCTAGAATGACAAACTCAGGGGTTAGGCCAGGTTTAGTGTGGCAAAACTAATGCAAGCAGTGGGACTCCACATGGGTGCTGCAAACACACGCACACACACACACACACACAACGAATGCAGTGGGCAACAGTCTAGCATATCCTTAATGCAGGGTGAGGAGAAGCAGAGGAAAACTTAGTTATGTACGAGTTGCACAAAATGAACGACCTTTGTTAAATATCTGGCTCTTCATACACAGTAGACACAGAAATGACAGCTTATATGTAGGTAGTTTTTGGGTTATTTCAGTTGTAGGAATATGAATTTACTATATTTATAATTTGACTTTAATGTAGTGTTCATTTTTATCATCTTACGAATATGAGATTATCATTATAAGAATATATATGATTTATTAATTGTTGATTTAGCAGAATTGGTGATGAGGTGATGATGTTTTTTTAAGAAAACACAAGATACTTGTATACCTATGTTGGCTAAACTTGTATGCTGTATGTTAGCTAAACTGTTAGCTGTATGTTAGGGCTAGTCAGTGTTAGCATGATTTTACCATTACTAGGATTTCTGTTTACAGTGTTAGAATTAGCAGTATCGCTAATGATTGTCCTCTTTAGGGTATTCAGCATTAGCAATATCTGTGATGATGTTGTCTTAATGTGTAGCATTGGAGATATCACTCATGATGGTGCTTGTTTATATAGCATTAGCAATAACTCTGATGATGGTGCTAAGGTATCTAGCATAGCCTAAACAGTATTTCTACTGCTGCCTGCTGCTGTCTGGTGTCTCACGTTAGCAAAGCTGCACCTATTAGCATCCAGTTCCCTGGTCCGTGACTTTGGGTTAGTTAGGAGAATACCCAGAGTGCTCTGACACCTCATCCTGTCTATCGCACCAGTGTTTTCGTGACCTAGTTCCCGCCACTCTTTGTGTCGCTGCCTTTCTCGACCTCTCCACCCATTTACCCCCCCCACCCCCATAATTCACCCTGGCCGGTAGGGGCATTATTAATGGGGCATTAAGCCTGCCGGCGCTCTGAATGAAACTGCTTTGCCTAAGACCACTCATCTGCCCCGTGCATTCACACTGTGTGTGTGTGTGTGTGTGTGTGTGTGTGTGTCTGTGGGTGTGTGTGAGTGGGTGGTTGTGTGTGAGTCTGAGCACTCACACAGAGCACCATTATACTGCTTACTACTGCTCAGCATGAAAAATGCCCATCCCTGACTCATTTAGGATAGAGGAAGGGAGGGAGGGATGGAGGGAGAGAGAGAGAGAGGAAAGTAGAGGTAGAGAGGTGAAGAAAGAGATGTTGGGAGAAAGAGAAAGAAAGGTGGAGGGAAGGAGAAGGAGAGAGAATGATAGACAAAACAAGCAGAGCATTGTGAGACTTGGGGATGAAGATTTAGGCCTACTTCTCTCTCTGTCACTTTTTCTTCTCTGTACTTCTCTATGTCCCTTTTTATTCTTCATCTCTCTCTTTCTCTCTCTGTCTTTCTAACATTTTTCATATCTTTCTCTATCTATCTATCTATCTATCTATCTATCTATCTATCTATCTATCTATCTATCTATCTATCTCTGTCTTTCTAACCTCTTACTCTCTTTCTCTCCATTTTTTCATATCTTTCTCTCTCTATCTATCCATCTATCCCTGTCTTTCTAACCTCTTAGTCTGTTTCTCTCCATGTTTTCTTATCTCTCTCTCTTTCTCTCTCTCTGTCTCTCTCTCTTCTTTTTACCTCCTTCTGTCTCCTTGTTCTTTCTTTGCCACCATGCAGTCTGTGTGGGAGGGAGGGGCTCCAGCGTGGCGGTTCTGTCTCCTGGTTTCCATGTTGTTGCTCTCGACAGCTGCATGGCATTAGTAGTGTGTTGCCCTCCCTGCCTGCCCCCCCTGCCCCCTCCTGCCCCCACCCCCCCTCCCTTGCATGTCAGGTGTATTTTATGGCCTTTTGGATCAATTAAAGACGACCCAGGGCTTTTTCCATGACAAACACCACCGAGGGAAACTATGACTTCAGCCACACACACACGCACGCTCTCTCACACACACACACACACACACACACACACACACACACACATACTGGTAAAACAGACCTGAGAACGAGCCGCCATTTTCTGGTGTATTATTTTACAGTAACTGCGCCATGTAAATGCACAAACCATGTGTAACTCATTTACAGCGAAAACTATTATGAGGAGAGAAAGAGAGAGAGAGAGAGACAGAGAGAGAGAGAGAGAGAAGATCTGTTACATTTGGGTTCATGTGTATGTGTGTAAAACAGAGAAGTTACATTTTTCTTGACAAAACTGACTTTCTAAGCACCAAGGTTTATATTGTCATGGTACTATGACCTTCAAGTCAGTGACCTCAATGGCTAAAATTACCCTGTAAGTGTGTGTGTATGTGTGTGTGTGTGTGTGTGTGCAGTGTGCACTGTGACCCTCAAGTGTTTTCAATAGAGCAGGTAAAAATAAACCTGTGCATGAGTTTCTGTGTGTTTGTCTGAGAGAGAGAGAGAGAGAGAGAGAGAGAGAGAGAGAGAGAGAGAGAGAGAGAG
>CM059275.1:10439206-10444206 GCA_030347295.1 Setipinna tenuifilis
ACACACACACACACACACACACACACACACACACACACACACACACACACACATACCCACCCCCCAACATACCCACCCCTTCTGAGAGGGAAAAAGTGTGTCGGCTCAGAGGTAGGTTTATCTTAAAAAGCGGGCTAGTGAATAAATCAATGGAATTCTGGATGCGGTTGCTCTTACATTTACATTCACAGATTTTGATGGTGATGCATACGGTGTGCGCGGCGCGGTCCGGGCCCGGCCATTCATCACGCGCGTGCCGAGAGCAGAGGGAAAAAAAGCTGTCCCGCCACTTGGCCACCTTGATTAATGTGATTTGATCTTGACAGTGCACCCCTAATTCATCAAGCCCTTGATCCAGCTGTCTTTTCCCCCCACGCGCGGCCCAAGCCAAATTCATCTAATTACGCCAACATTGCGCAGCAAATTAACTGTGCTGTCATTTGTCCCTGCCGCTGGCACTCTGTTATGCTCTTCTGGCAGTGGGGCAGGGGTCAGCGGCGGGATTGTCTAACATGACACGTCCCCATACATTGTGCTCCATCATGCTTTGCATATAGCGTAATGAGGGCGCCACTTATTTTGTCAGGGCTGACATGGCACAGAGGGCTCTCCACAGGCTTCATCACTTCATTACTTCCTCTTCTTCCTTTCTCTTCTCTTTCTCTTCTCTTCCTCTTCTCCTCCCTTTCTCTTCTCTTCTTTCTTTTCTCTTCTCTTCCCTTCCTTTTCTCTTCTTTTCTCTTTTTTATGTCACTAAACAAGAGGGCAGCTCTGCTCTGCTCTTCTTCTTCTTCTTCTTCTTCTTCTTCTTCTTCTTCTCCTTCTTCTTCTTCTTCTTCTTTTCTTTCATTTATCTCTGTCCGTATTTTCTGGAGTGATGCTATGGAATGACAGCAGTCCCAGAATGCACTGATTTCATCTCATCAGAGAGCATTCTGGGAACAAATGAGCCATTGGAGAGAAAGACAGAGAGAGAGAGAGAAGACAGAAAGAAAGAGACAATGTGTCAGTGGACGATGAGGTGACACAGGGACAAGCAGAGGACTACAGAGAGAATAAGAAAGAAAGAGAGAGAGAGGGAGGGAGGAAGAGAGAGAGAGATGAGAAAAAACAGGCTAATGGAAAGAAAGCAAAATGGGAAGAGAGAGTGAGAGATGGTAGAGATAGAGAAGAAAGAGAGAGTGAATAACTGAGTAAATGAGTAAGAGAGAGAGAGAGAGAGAGAGAGAGAGAGAGAGTAACAGAGCAGAGAGAGACTATATGCTATACTAACCTCTCCTCCTCTCCTACAGTGACACACACACACACACACACACACACACATACACACACACACACACACACACACACACACACACACTCTCTCTCTCTCTCTCTCTCTTTTCCTTCCTCTCATACACTGCTCAGTGTCAGGGCCGAACCTCAGATCCTGCGGCTGACTCCATGTCACCGTGGTGACAGCATCCCCTCCGGCTGCCCCCACAGCTTAACAAAGACCAGCCTAAACACACTTCACACACTCTCTCAAGTCACAAAGCACAGAACACACACTCCCCACAGTCACAAAACACAGAACACACACTCCCCACAGTCACAAAACACAAAATATACACACCCTACAGTCACAAAACACAGAACACACACTCCCCACAGTCACAAAACACAGAAAACACACTCCCCACAGTCACAAAACACAGTTCACACACTTTCACAGTCTGAAAACACAGTTCACACTCTCACAGTCACAACGCAGAGAACACACAGTCTCACAGTCAGTCACAAAAAACAGAAAACACACTCTCACAGTCAGATAACAGAGTTCACACAGTCTCACAGTCACAAAGCAGAGGACACACACTCTCATATTCAAAAAGCACAGAACACACACTTCCACAGTCACAAAGCACAGAACACACACACACTCCACAGTCACAAAGCACAGAACACAGACACACTCTCTCATAGTCACAAAACCCACAGAGTTCACAGACTCTCATAGTCACAAAGCAGAAAGCAAACACTCTCATATTCACAAAGCACAGAACACACACTCTTAACAGTCACAAAAGAGAGTGGAAGACTCCTGTAGGTTTGTTTGGTAAGGAAAAAACAGCCATGAAGCTTTAAAAGCTTTACCACCGCCAGGTTTTTCACTAAAGTATGAACTTGGAAAAGGTCTGCCAAACGTCTGACTGATGTAAAACACAGGAAACACTGTTATTATTCCCACATACATTTCAGCCATAGGGTTCTCTGAAAATGAACGTTAAAATATATAAATCTGCTTCCTGCAGAATGTTTTTTCTACCACTTTTAATTTAACCCATGGCACCCTGGACAGATTATATTCCCTGCATTTAGTTGGGGCTTTTATCCCAGTGACTTTTGCCCCAAGTGAGGACCATTACATTACACTTAGCCGATGCTCTTATCCAGAGCGACTTACGGTTAGGTACAGGGTTTCAGTTACAGTCCCTGGAGCAATGTGGGGTTAGATGCCTTGCTCAGGGGCACTTCAGCCATGAATGAGGGTGCAGGAGAGCACTAGATATTTACTCCCGTCACCCCCAGAGTTTGAATTACCCCTCCATAATTGGGGGGTACTATGTTTTGTGTTTTACATTACTTACATTAATATATCGGTACCCTCCAACCCTAATATTTTTGTCTCTTACTGGGTGCTAGGTGATGACTGGGGGGTACTGTACCCCCCGCACCCCCTGTAATTTGAACTATGCCCACCCCCATTCTTCCTACTGGAATGGGATTCGAACCTGTGACCCCAAGGCTAACTCTAACCACTAGGCCACAGCTGCCCTCAACACCTCAACACTTCAAACTACAGTAGTAAAGAAGATCTAGCAGTATGTGCCCAATGCTGAGCTCTTAAAATGGTAGAAGTACAAGGAGGGCCAGACAGAAAGTAGTATCATATTAGAAATATAAGTGGCTCTGAAAAAGTGTGCAATTAATGGTGTTTGAGCTAATGAAATAGGAGGTGTTCTTGAGGAAGGTGAACACACATGACCCTGAACAGACTTGAACACCAATGAGAGGAACGGGAAAAAGATTAAAATAAATAGTTGCCCACGGACGTACATAAGCAACATATGCCTTAAGGAATAACTCCCACCAAACCTACTTTTTTTTTAACCTACACTTATTGAACTAGTTTCAATTTCCCATGGCTTACTCTCTTAGAAGTTTTTCGTATACATTTTTCATATTCCGAACTTGAAAGTGGACTTTTTTTTTTGCACATTGTTTTCATTTGTTTGTGTCTGTAACTATGTCTTATCTTACACTTATCTTAAGAACAAAGGCCCCCGTAAACATTCAGAGACCATCAATCTGAGCAGGACTCTGAGCAGCCAGCCCATCAGGATGTGTTGATTATAAATAAACAGCGAGACAGGAGAAGCATTCTGATCTCTATCCAGGGCAGGTTCAAGCCAAAGCCAGACTGATTTTAACTGATGCGCCATTCCATTCTTAGCAAGTTGGCCCCGACAGCTTGGGTACAGTAGTGGAATATAGCTCAGGCAATCAGCTATTCATCAAATGTTATTGCAGAATTATCGGGGTATGTGACAGTAGAATACAGATAGCGTTTTTTTTTTGTTTTTTTTTTATGAAGGTGCGAAAAAGAAAAATCGCACAATCGGATCACAATGTCCCAAATCCAGGGTTCTTATCTGGGTCATAATGAGCTCTTTGTGTTTGGCGTCGGAACAGAGAAGGGGGTGAAAAAAGCAGAAAGTATTGTTCTGTTGAAGTTTGGGATGGGGGGGTGGGTGGGTGGTGGTGTGGGTTGGAAGGGGGGTGAGGGGGGGGGCAGTCATGGCGCCCTCTTTGTGATTTGAAGGCTTCTTAAAACCTACAGGAGGTGTGCCTCTCTTCCCAGTGGTGGACAGTGTCATTTATCTAAATCACAGCACCAGCCCCAAGGTACAGACGAGTGTGTGTTGGCCTGTTATTCATCTCTTGAGTTTGTCTGTATGGTGTGTGTCAGTGTGTGTGTGTGTGTGTGTTTGTGTGTGTGCGTATATGTGTGCGTATATGTGTGTATGTGTGTCTGTCTGTGTGCGAATGAGTGTGTGAGTGTGTGTTTGAGTGGGGGTGAGGCAAGGCCAAAAAAACATTGGAAAGAAGTAGGCACTCCTACCTTTACCCCCCCCCCCCCCCCCACCACCACCACCACCAACCACCACACTCACCCTCACCCTCACCCTCACCCATCTCCAACTCCCCCATAATCAACCTCAAACAGACAGCACTGTGCCCAAACTACCAGACCAGCTTCAGAGCTTCACTAACACACAGCAGGTCCAAAAGTACCATCACATATCCGAAAAATTATAGCCCTGCAAAATACACACACAAACATGCTGCACGCACACACACACATGGGCACGTACGCGCGCACAAACACACACACACACACATATACACACACACACACACATATACACTTCTCTCTCTCTCTCTCTCTCTCTTTCTCTTTCTCTCTCTCTTTTTTTTTTTACCAAGCGTTCGGACAATAGGTGAGAGTAGGCACCTGACCGTGCGGGCACGTGTCTGAACAGGTGCTCGGTCCATCTGGTGGGCACAAAGGCACGGGTGACATGGCCGTGCCATACAATGTCCCCCCTGACAGGTGTCCCCTGATCTGTCCGTCCGCACAAACAATAGGCTGGCATCTCTCAATGATCCCCCTGTAAAGACAGAGGGGTTTTTGGGGGGTTGGTTAGAGGGGGTTAGAGGGGTGGGGAGGTGGAGGGATGCCATCCCGAATCGTGACTGGGCTTTAGAGGGGAGGAGAGGAGAAGGGAGGAGAGGAGAGGAGAGGAGAGATGCCCCACTGTGATGCGAGAGAGAGAGAGAGAGAGAGAAAGAGAAAGAGGTCGGCTAATGAAGCAACACTCAGCGCAGAAATGTCACACAATAATCGGTGTTGAAATTACACATCATGAGCGGGATTAAAATGACACGCAGAACAA
>CM059275.1:10451706-10461706 GCA_030347295.1 Setipinna tenuifilis
CTCCGCCGCACGCGGACTCAGCCCCGCCGATGGTAAGACACACCACTGGGCAGTCGGGGTGGTGGGGAGGGGGGACTTCTGACACTTCGGAAACTACAATCCAAGTGCGAACATATTTATTCCAGCCATTCACTACATCAGCTGATTCTAACAAGCACAAATCTTTGGCCTTCAGGTTGAGCCATTGGTCATTGAATCATCTGTATTAGGTGCACAGGTACAAAAAAGGTGACTTAGAAAAAGTGGCTCTACAATAGATTTTGGCTTCTGAATTTAGGTCTCATGGTTGCCACTTCCTATGGACCGGAACCAAGGCATAGCCACACCTCACTAGACAACATCTACAGCACACATTACAGTACCTCACTAGACTAAAACCACAACACAGACTACCCGCACACACCCCACAAATGGACCAGAATCACAACACAGCCTACCCGCACACACCCCACAAATGGACCAGAATCACAACTCAGACTACCCGCACACACCCCACAAATGGATCAGAATCACAACTCAGCCTACCTGCACACTCCACTGGACCCCAAAGATAAGACATGCTTGTTACACATGGAATCTTAACCTAACCTCACACTGACTGTAAGGTGGGGGCGGTAGCCATGAATGGGAATACATTACATTAACTAGTAAAAGCTGAAATGTAAATATCACATGTTGGATTAAGGTTCGCTAAGCAGTCAGGTCAGTAGTAAGCAGTAGGTACCCTCTCTTTGACCTGTGGTTGGAGAAAAGTACCTTCTGAAATCTGAAAATAAAGTGCACTAATCCTAACTCACACAGAGGATAAGGATTAAAAAGCACCCTAGTTTTCACATATTATGCTTTAAAGAAACTACCCAAGCATAACCTTTGTTTGAGGTTAAGGGAGAGAAAGTATCTTGACCCTGACTTGGGGGTTTAAAAGTATCTTACTGCCCTAAGTCACACAAAAACTATGTATCCTTATCTGACCTTAGAAGTATAGGGGTGAACAAAAGCCCCCTAGCCATGACCCATGCTGGGAATAAAGCCCACTAACCCAAAAGGAAAAAGTAGCCTTAGAAGTAGCCGTATCTGAACCAAGACTAGGAGTGGTAAAGTGGGAAGAAATGTGTTTGTAATCCCCACTGATAGGCATGAAGAAGCTGTCATATCAGACAGACGTAACGTCTTTAAACTTTAAACTGGTGCTGCCCCAGTACATGAGTGGAGAGCTCTCATGAGAGTTACTCCACAGAGCTAATCTACCTGAGGGAACTAGTGCTAACTTCCTGTTTAGCTTTCAAGTGCCTTACACCATAGTGCTGATCTATCTGTGGGGACTGGCACTAACTTCCTGTTTAGCTGTCCCGTGAGTTACACCATAATAATTTTATCTAAAGAGACTAGCACTAATTTATTATTTAGCTCTCATGTGAGTAGCACCATAGTGCTGATCTACCTGAGGGGAATAGTGCTAACTTCCTATTTAGCTCTCATGTGAGTTACACCATTTGGGCTAACTTATCTTAGGAGCTAATCTATAACTACTTCTTCAATTCCCCGCTGAATAACACCATTGTGCTTACCCATCTCTGGAGTTCAGCACTAACTACCTGTTCTGGGACCTCTTTGCTGCCAGAGGCGATTTTGTTATTTGGCTTTTCCACCCGAAACAAGTCTTTTTTCACTGATATTCCACAATGGGCTTGAACTCTCATCACATAAATTTTACACATCCAGAGGCAGTGAAAGTTTGATCTTTGCCCTGTGGATAATGTTTTGAAAGAAGTGTGTGTGTGTGTGTGTGTGTGTGTGTGTGTGTGTGTGTGTGTGTGTGTGTGTGAGTGTGTGTGTGTGTGTGTGTGTGTGTCAGCGTGCGTGTGCATGTGTGTGAGTGTAAATTTGTGTGGATGTATTTCTGTGTGAATCTACTGTGTGTGTGTGTGTGTGCGCACGTGTGCGTGCGTGTGTCTCTTTTTTATGCACGTGTGTCTGCATTTGTGCATGTGTGGGTGTGTTTCTATGGAAGTTGGAAGCCATGAAAATTAATAAATGAAAACGGAACCCCAAAGAATTCCCCAAAATTTGCCCCGGGACGCGATGACAACTCTCTCCTCAGAGCTGAATTACAATAACAGGCTGAGGCAGGCAGCCAGAATGGGAAATAAATCACCTTTTACAGTCTGTCAACAGTAATGTGTCTGTGCTTTTAAAGTTAAATAAGCAGGGCAGTGCAGATCTCGCTGCGATAAGCCAATGACAAAAGGAGAGAGTGGAGAGAGAGAGAGAGAGAGAGAGAGAGAGAGAGAGAGAGAGAGAGAGAGAGAGAGATGGAGAGAGACAGAGAGTGGAGAAGAAAAAAAAGATAGAAATAGACTGTGAGAGAGGGAGGGATAAACACAGAGAGAGAGAGATAGAGAGTCAAACACAAAGGAATAAGGAGAGAAAAAAAGAAAGAGATGAGTCAGAGGAAGAGATAGAGGGATGAGGAAGTGAGAAGAACAGAGTAAGAGAGAGAGGTGGATGAAGGAGAAGAAGAAGAAAAAGAACAGTGTGTGTGTGTGTGTGTGTGTGCGCGTGAGAGAGAGGAGGGGGTTGAGAGGAAGATTGAGAGAGAGAAATGGGGGCAATTTGAGCTGGGCGAATGCAAATGCATACAGAGGTGGCCTTGGATCCTCTCCATCTCAGGAAAGATAGGCACTTTTGCTTTTATGTGTGTGACTGACCGCTCTCTTAAACAAAACATTCACACACACACACACATGCGTGATTTAAGGAGGCTGGGAAACAACGCTATTGTAAGCCCTCTGTCACCATTCTTTAAGCTGTCCCAGTGACGCATTTTAATACATCAAAACTATAGACCAGCAGTGATCACCATCTCCCAACACAGACACAACCATGCAACAACTGGCAGTGTGTGTGTGTGTGTGTCTGCGTGTGTGTGTATGTGTGTGTGGGGAAGTGGGGGTCCTATTATTTCTTTGATATAGTGCAGCACAGCCATTTGGGGAGCCTCTCACCCCACCATCCACACACACACATGCAAAAACACACACACACACACAGACACACACACACACACCACCCCCCTGGGTTACAGAGGGGCCACGGTCAGGGTCTTACAATACAATCATTTCATTTGGACGAAAAAAAGAGAAGAGTTTGATGACATCAAGCAAGCTCTAGAAAACTCCGGCAATTTCTCTGCAGTTCACAGGCCTGGTATTCATTGAGTTATACAAAAGTGACTCCATCGAGAGGGGTTACATGATCCAGGAAAAGACAAAAAGAGAACAACAAAGAAAGAGAAAAAGAGAGAGAGAAGCAAAAGAAAAGAAAGAAAGAGAGAGAGAGAGAGAATAAGAGTGAGGGGGCCCACTTCAGCCATAAAGTCAGCACAAACTCTGCTCCTTGTTATGGACGAAGCAACTAATTGTTTGTGAAAGATCACTTACACTGCGAGGGGGTCACGCACAGTTGGAGTGCGTTATGGGAAGGGGCGGGGGGCAGATGGGGGGGGGGGGGGAGGGGGGTATTCATAGAAGGCTATATTGTGTTCTTTTAAAGCGAGTGGACATCCTACCCCCCCACCCCCACCCCCAAACCCCCCAATCCCACCCCCACCCCGAGCCACATACACCCCCTTTACCAGATGGGGGGAGGAGAGGAGAGGGGGAGGGGATGAATACGATGCAAACGGCTGAGTTCAATGGCGGCCAGCGTGCAACAAATTCATATCTCACTCTTATTGGGCCTGACACTTTTAAAAGCGCTTTACTGGGTGCAGATGTTAACACTGCCACAACAGCATAACTGTAAGACCCGGGGTCCTCTCCGCTGTGGATACTGGATGTGTGTGGGGGGTGTATGTATGTATGTGTATGTGTTTATGAGTGTGTGTGTGTGTGTGTGTCTATGTCTGTGTGTCTGTGTACGAGCATGAGCACAGTGTGTGTGTGCGTGTGTGCGTGTGTGCGTGTGTGTGTGTGTGTGTGTGTGTGTGTGTGTGTGTGTGTGTATGTGTGTGTGTAAGACAGAGAGTGCAAAGGAAATGCAGGAATGTGAGTCTCCTCTTTCTCTCCTGCACATGCTCCCTTTCTTTTTCCCCTTCTGTCTTACTCCTCTCCTCTCCTATCTTTCTCCTCCCCTCTTAC
The DNA here is from genome assembly GCA_030347295.1 of Setipinna tenuifilis. Taxonomy (NCBI): domain Eukaryota; kingdom Metazoa; phylum Chordata; class Actinopteri; order Clupeiformes; family Engraulidae; genus Setipinna; species Setipinna tenuifilis. The sequence goes on from CM059275.1 coordinate 10,455,846, forward strand.
TCTCTCTCTCTCACTCTCTCTGTCTTGTTCTTCATTCATCCCCTCCTTCCAAGCAGCTCTTGGCTTGTTTGGGGGGTGGGGTGGGGTGCGGGGGTGGTGGGGGGTGCTGTCATGCCCGGCTGCCCTCCGTTAGGCGTAGCTGCCATTCTTCAGGTCTCTGTCGGCGTCTTCCCTCTCCACAGGATGGAGACGCCACTACACAGAGCTCTTCTCTCTCTCTTTCTCTCCCCCCCTCTCTCCCTCTCTTTCTCTAATTGTCTCTCTCTGTGTTTTTTCTGTCTTCATCTCTTTCTCTCTCTCTCTCTTTCTCTCTCTTGGTCCCCATCTGTCTTCTCTCTTTCTGTCTTTCTCTCTCTGTCTCTCTCGGGTCTTTCATGTGAAGAGTGTCTGGGGGCGGTATGTGGCGAGACGTGTCCCCCATGTCTGTCTCCTGTGTGTCTACTTCCTCTCTCTACCATTCTTCCTGCCCTCCCTCAAACACACACACGCACACACACACACACACCCACACACACAGATGCATGCATGCATGCACACACACACACACTGAAGAGGTTATGTCCTGGCTAGACTGCAGCATTCTAATACTGTGTTTTTGTATTTCTTTTAAAAAATATGTTATAAAGGTGTTTTAAAATTTAATTAAAAAATCTCTCTCTCTCCATCTCTCTCTCCATCCCTCCTCATAGTGGCCCATGAACACTTGAAGGAGCGTGGCCTGTTTGGCCTGCCCCCACCCCCGCCGGGGGCCAGCCCGGCCGAGTACTACCACCTGATGGCCAGCCACCGCAACCCCTACGGGGAGCTCCTGATGCAGGGGGCCGGGGCCGCCGCTGCTACCCACCTGCCCGACTACATCAGCCCCGTGGACGGTGAGTGCCTCCCCAGGTCCTAGAGACAAGGACACTAAAGTTTTGTTTCCACCAAGCAGTACAGTACAGTTCGGTTCGGGACCTAACGGGTTTGGTACAGAACGTTTTTGTGCGGTTCGGTACGGATTGTGTTTCCATTGCCAAAGGTAGAGTAGAGTCATCACAGCAACGGGCGTGTCTCTAAACCGTACCACAAACTGATACCCCAACACAAGGGTGCCAGAAAATGGTACGGTTCGGTACGGTTATTTAGGTGTGCTTCAAAAATTCTTACCATACAATACAATTGTGAACCGAACTGTACTGTACTGCTTGGTGGAAACAGGGCTTAAGGTACAAGGGTACAAGGATGCAAGGATGCAAGGATACACGGATACAGAGATATTTTATTGTCACATGCATAGAAGTACTTGGTTAGGTAAGACACGAAGTGAGGGAGGTGGGGGGTGGGGTGTTGAGCGGTGGTCTCGCCCGGAAAGTAAAACACTGTAGAACCGCCACTGCGTGTGTACGTATATTTTTGTTGTCCAGCACCTATTTTTTGGATGTATGCACCACTATCCTCTTTGCATTGTCGCATGCATAGAAATATTGATTAGGTGACACATGCAGTGAAATTGCTGTTTGTCAGCTTATACTGTGCATGGGGAAGGGGAGTAAAGTAGAAGGCAGTTGAGGGATAAAGTGCATAAAGAGTGAGAGAGAGAGGGTCAAGCATGTATGATAAAGGAGGTCTCACAGGTTTCTGTTTTTTTTTACACACACAGACACACACACATTCATACACACATATGCACATTGTTGTTCTATTCAGTAAAATGATATAGGGGGTTTTCATATCACTCTCTGGTCTCTCTGGGAGGCGGGGGTCATGTGTGTGTGTGTGTGGTTTGCTTAAAAAGACATGTTGCATTTTGTATGACAGATTGTAATATCGCTTTGTCAAGAGCAGTGCGACAAGATTTTATGCACTTTCCATTTTTCCACAGTATCAAAATAGAGGCCAGGTTACTACGCCCAATATCTCATGTGTCTGCTGGGATTTGTTATAAACATTGGAGAAGGGGGGGGGGGGGTTAGTGGAGGGAGGACTGATTGCACCAAGGTGACGTTTATGAGATACTCCTTTCATACACCGAGGACTGGTTAGGAGAGGGGTGGGGAGGGGGCACGGGGACCCGGGAGTAGGGGGAGGGAGGGTGGATGGGGGGTGGGGGGTGCAGGAGTTGTGTGTAATGTAATGAATGGCTGCTTTCATCTCCCACTTCCTGCTTCACCTTAAAAGGGTCGCCATGGCGAGAGGACAGGGGGGAGTTTTTTTTTCTTTTTTTTTGGAGTGGGGGGGGGGGGTCTTCGATGAATGCCAGGGTGTAGTGTCATCTATCAGCGTCTGTTTAATGAAAGTCCCCATCAAAGGCGCCCCCACTGCACTGCCGCAGAAGCGGATCCCAAACAGGTAGTGGAGTAGTGGGGTGAGTAGTGGAGAGAGTGGGGCAGCCTCTCTGGAGAAGCCCACTCTACTGTACGTACGTGACACGTGTGAACTCGTGACCTCGCGGAGTTCAAAGTGGCGCCGTGATGGAGGGAGCTACCTTAACCTGACCCCACTCACTCAAACTTGACCTGTTTTATTCTCCCTATCTTTCTCTCTCTCTCCCTTGCTCCCTCTCCTTTTTCTCTCTCTCTTTCTTCCACACTTCCATCTCTTTCTGTCCCATTTCTTTTCTTATACCTCTTTCTCTACCTTTCTCCTCTCCTCTCTCTCTCTCTCTCTCTCTCTCTCTCTGCCTTCCTCTATCATTCTTCTTTAGATGCCTCTCTCTACATTCTTCTCCCTCTCTCCATTTTTGTTTCTTGCCTCATCCCTCGTTTTTTGACTTGACCCTTCCTCTCTCTTTTTCTCTTTACCCTGCTCTCTCGCTGTCTCTTTCTCTTTTCTCTCTCTTTCACCCACTCTCTCTCTCCTCCACTCTCTCTCTCTTGCTCGCTCTCCCTCTGTCTTTCTCTTTCTTGTTCTCTTTCTCTCTCCTCCATTCTCTCTCTTCCCCACTCTCTCTTTCTCTTCCTCTTTTCTCTCTCTCCCCCATATTCTCTCTCTCTCTCTCTCTCTCTCTCTCGCTCTCTCTTCTTTCTCTTTTCTCTCTCTCTCCCACATTCTCTCTCCTGCACTCTCCCCCCCCCCCCCCCCCCCGCCTTATGGTAAAGCAGTCAGTGCTATGACACAAGCGGCGGCCTATTAGGGCCTGTCGTCTCCCTCGCCCGGGTGTTTTCCCCCGTCTCCCCGTGCGTGACATTTACGCAGGGATCCTCACGAACGCTGAAGGAAAAACAGCCGCGTCTTGGCGGGCCAGCTGCGGAAAATGTTGAATTTATCCCTCGTCGTTTAATTGGTGGTTGAGGGGTGTCCTCAGACATTCATCACTGGAGAGGGATGTGTGTGTGTATGTGTGTGTGTGTGTGTGTGTGTGTGTGTGTGTGTGTGTGAGTGTATGTGTGTGTGTGTGTGTGTGTGTGTGTGTGTGTGTGTGTGTGTGTGTGCACGCTTGTACATATGTGTGTGTGTATGTGTGTGTGCTTGTACAGTACATATGTGTGTGTGTGTGTGTGTGTGTGTGTGTGTGTGTGTGTTTGGCGTAAAGGACCTGCTACTCCTCTGGTGCCCGCTGCTTCCCCTGGCGGAAAAATCCGCCACACTGCTCCCGACGCGCCGCCTGCTCGCTGCTGTTTGTCTTGGCAGCCCTCTCCGCGTTAACTCAAACACCCACAAACATTTTTCCCCCCCTCGCTTCGCCTGCCCTCCGCTCCCCTTTCCTTCCCCCCTTCTCTGCTCTCACCTCCCCTGCCCCTGCCCCAGCCCCTGCTCCCTGCTCCCTGCTCCTTGCTCCCCCACCCGCCTGCTCTCCTCCCGGGGTAAGATCAGGTTCCCGTCCGCCCTCGCCACCCGTCGCCCCGGTGGGTTTTGATGTGCGCTGGCACCTGCGGGCCTGCTGCGGTGGGGTACGGTACGGTGCGGTGTGGCGGCCCCGCGGCACACAGAGAGGGCCTTTGAGAAAGCAGCCCGCCACCTCATGGCCGCGTGTGGCGGCCGGCTGAATGGGCCGCTTCATGAGCAGCTCGGCCCGCGGTAACATGCGCCACGGCGAAATCCTGTTTATTTAATAGTCGGGCATTGATGAATTTGTTTAATATGAAAGTTAGAATAATAATGTCCCGCGCGAGGTTCTGACACGTCGTTCTCCGAGAGCCAAGCACGTAGATCAACCGAGAAACGTTGACGTTTTTTTTTTTTTTTCTTTTTTTTTCCTTTTTTTCCCCCTTCGCTCTCTACCCCGGCTGACTAGGAGAGATGGAAGCTCGGATAGAGAGCTGTGTGGGATCCAACCACAGTTGCTGGAACACCATTTTTTTTTCTTTAATATATCAACCAAACCCACCAAACGAAAAAAAAGAAGAAAAAAACGAGAAAAAAAAACTCCCAGAATTCCCCTGCTTCTCCAGTCGCCACGTCCCATTAATCAAGCACGGAGACGGAGACAAGACACTGCCTGGAGAGGCGGTGAGCTGTGTTGGTTTTGAGACGGGCGCGCTGTGTGTCGTGCAGTAGTGCTCGTTGGTTTTAGACTAATATTTACCCACACTTCACAGCACGGCCCCTGCACTCAAAAGCACCCGCAATCAGCTCCAGAGGGTTAGGGAGCCAGTCACAACATGCTGCTCACACACACACACACACACACACACACAGGCGAACCCTTCAACCCCTTTTCAGCTTGGTACTCGTGAACAGCGTGTCGGTGCAGAGACCCTCACTCACCTGTGTGTGTGTGTGTGTGTGTGTGTGTGTGTGTGTGTGTGTGTGTGTGTGTGTGTGTGTGCACAGTCAGTCGCAAACAGTGCAACACCGTAACGAAAAACGTTAGTAAGTTACTAAGCCCCTTAAATTAAAACAACAGAGATGAATGACAGATTGTTTCGGGGATGATTTTTGGATCATTACTCTGGACTCTCATCACTGATTTAGCCGTGATCACGGTCCAAAGAGAGTTAATGAGGGAGACCCGATGTGCTCCAAAGGAAGATGATGAAAGAGATGTGTTGCTTTAGGATTCGGCAGCACAGGGCTCTAGTTTAGTTTAGTTTAGCTCTCTATGGCTACAGTGTAAAGGGTCTCACTCAAGAGTTGCTAATGCTATTCAACTGAAGTAAAAAGAAAAAACACTTCACAGACAGAAAAGAAAGGTAAACAATGGCTTAGTGATGAAAGAAGGTGCCTGTACACAGAAGTTACAAACCTGCTTTTAGAAAGTAAAAGCCCTCATATTTGTTTTTTTATTATTTAGAGTTAACCTTTGACATTTCAAAATGGCATAGAGTAATTTGTCAGAATTCGCTACAAATGGTAAATAATTCCTTAAATAATCATTTAGCTACTGTTAGCTGTTACCTATTGTGTACAGAATTGTACTGTATTTTCAGTATTGTTATAAACTTGTTAGTCGTTACTGTACGTTTTTTTCCCAGCGCAGTGAATCAGTTCCAGTAAATTTACAGTCCATCTCGTCTGTCACAGATGGTTTGTTGAAATTCAGCTTTATTAAGTCTTTTGTGTACTGTGCATCACCAAACCAAACCAAACGAAAACCCTTAACAGTAACCTTTACCATACATTGTAGCATACACTATATACAGTAGAAAACTAATAAAATACAGTAAATATAAAAAAAATACAGTATAATCAGAACACTGACTAAATATGGGCTTAGCAAGTGTGCTGTGCAGATGCACTCACAACCCCAGTCCTATAGCTGAAGGTGCAGGCCAGACTGGTGCTCTTGGTTCTTTGAGGTCCAAAGGCAAACAGGTGCGTGCAGACACCTAAAATGTATGCCAGATGTCCCGTACTGTAAGTCGCGGTGGGGAAAAAAACAAAAACAAGCAAAATAAAAAAAAAAACGAGTGCCATGTTTGGCTGGGGAGAAAGTGCCAGCC
>CM059275.1:10466706-10469206 GCA_030347295.1 Setipinna tenuifilis
TACCGCTTAAGACTAAAATGGCTCTTTGAGAAGGTCAATAAATACCGTCACAGATATTCTGACTGTGCAAACACTTCCTCTAAATACAGACACACACATGCACAAACACACACACACACACAGACACACACACACACAGACACACACACACACAGATGCACACACACACACACACACACACACACACACACACACACACACCCGCACACACACACACACACACTTGTCTGTGTCTGTGTGTGTTTCCCGCACTGCATAATGTGTGTCCGGGGCAGAGATTGGGTCACTGCTGGTGCGTAGTGTATAGTGTTTACTGTCTGTGCTACCAATCAATCTCGCGTGCCTTATTGATAGGCCTGCACTATTTCCGGGAGGGTTGAGTGTCGGGTGGAGGTGGCGCGCGCATCAATCACACACTCCCTGTTGGACCGTCCCGCTAGGACTCCTCCTCCCCCTCCCCCTACTCTTCTTCCTCTTCTTCCTCCCTCGTGCACCCCCCCCTCCCTCCTCTTCCTCCTCCTCCTCCTCCTCCCTATCCTCCTCCTCCTCTTCGCCCAGAAATAGCTCAGTGTGGCCAGTGGGGGAAATGACACAATGATTACAGCTCCGAGTGACTCAATAGATTTCCTCCTCGTGAGAAAAAGGGAAAGGGGGGGGGGGGGGGGGGTGGGGGGAGAGGAAAGGGGGGGCTGGTTTTTATGTTGTGGGCATTAATAACCTCCCCTGGTAAGTAAGTGGGTGCCCCCCTTCGGGAAATGGGAGATGGGAGATGATGCTATGTGGTTGGAGGGGGGGGTTGGGGGGGTGGGGGAGGGGGGTGCAGAATGCAGAGGGACAGTAGGGGGGATGTGCAGTGCCCTTACACAGCACAATAGATAGATAGATAGATAGATAGATAGATAGATAGATAGATAGATGAATGGATGGATGGACAGGTGGATAGAGGAATAGAGGGATGGATGGAGGGATGAATAGAGGGATGAAGAGAAATGAATTAATCTCTATTAGCAAAGATGAAGCAAAGGGAGACAGATGTCTGTCTATGGGTTTAACTTTGCTTTATGAATGTTCCATGTGTGTGTGTGTGTGTGTGTGTGTGTGTGTGTGTGTGTGTGTGTGTGTGTGTGTGTTTTCTCATGTGTGTCCTCCTCCTCTTCCCCCTACTGCAGTGTCTCGCTTCTCCAGTCCCCGTCTGACCCCACGCCTGAGCCGCAAGCGCGCCCTGTCCATCTCGCCGCTGTCCGACGCCTCCATCGACCTGCAGACCATGATCCGCACCTCACCCAACTCCCTGGTGGCCTACATCAACAACTCCCGCTCCAGCTCTGCAGCCAGCAGCTCCTACGGCCACCTCTCCATCAGGTACCCACCCACCCAGACTAACCTCACCCTGCCTGGGCATCACACACACACTACGCACAGGGGGCATTACGTACCCTGGGGCCGGTTGCATAAAACAGTTTAAGACTAGTCTTAGTCTAATATTTTTTTGTAAGACTAGTCTTAGCTTTATTAGCCAGTTGCATAAAAATTAAGACCGGTCTAATTTTACTGAATAAAGTAAGCGCCCGCTATCGGCCATCTTGTTTTAACTCATTCGATGTCTTAGTTTTCCCATAATGCAATGCGAAATAGTCTGACTAACTAAAGACCGCCACTGGCTTATTTCATACAACAGTTTTATCCCAGTGTCTTTAGCTAGACTGTCTTACTGTTAGCCAGTGTCTTAAATTAGTGTCTATGTTTATGCAACCGGGCCCAGAGGAGACATTACAGTGTGTACCTATAGAGGGGGTACCCAGGAGGTATCATAGGGGGGGGGGGTTATTCATTGTGTACCCACACAAGGGGCACCAGGCATCACACACGGGGGGGGCATTAAGTACCCACATTGGGGAATGGGGCAAGTTTTGGGGTTCTGGGGTTCTTTACCCAATTTCTTATGCCTCCATATGGATGTCTGTTTCTTAAGGAGGTAGAAAGTACCAGCAAGGCCAACTCCACCCTTCTATGTGTGTGTGTGTGTGTGTGTGTGTGTGTGTGTGTTTCTCTTTCAAAGAATTTCAAAATTCCTATTTTAGCATGGCTATTAGGCTACAGTATTGCCAAAGTAGGCAAAAAAAACCCATGAAGCCCAACAGCAGTCTGCTGATTCTCTTTTGCTCATACTTTCCGTCCTCTCTCTCTCACTTTTTTCTCTCCCTCTTTCTCTTTCTCATTCGCTCCCTCTCTCCTTCTCTCTCTCTGTCTCTCTCTCTCTCCCTCCCTCTCTCTCTCTCTCTCTCTCTCTTTCTTTCTCTCTCTCTCCTGTGTTCGATGCCTGTGCACCTGATAGCTTGAATCAGAGGATGATCTTTCATGGTGATGAAGTGCTACTGAACAAGCAGCTCACACACTCGCAGAAACACACACTCTCACAAAATTCACACTCTCTCTTTCTCTCTCTCTCTCACACACACACACACACACACACACACACACTGACAAACTTACACAAACA
>CM059275.1:10474206-10499206 GCA_030347295.1 Setipinna tenuifilis
CGCCTCTGGTAATTACACTGTACATACTTAACCCTAACCCTAACCTTAAGGTAAAGTGTAAGTACATGATGTTACATATTGTTATACACTTTGTTACACTGTACTTATTTGATGTAACAGGAATGGTTAAATGAACTGTAACCTTAGTTGAAAGTCCTGCTATGTACAGGTTCACACCTGTGCATTTAAAACAGGTGGTCTGCCTAATTAGCTGATCTACCTGAATGGCGATTTCCTCAAATTAGATTCAGCTGAAAAGAATATGTGGTAGGGACGTTAAGCCACAGGATTACATTGTTCTCTTATATTCTCTTATATATCTCTCTCTCTCCCTCTCTCTCTCTCTTCTCCTTCCTAGAACATGAGCGGCGACTCTGCTGTAAGCAGCACCGTAAACCCCCTCATCACCAAAAGGTCAAAGGTCAAGTCGGAGGCGGAGGGTCTTCGGTCGGCGTCTCCCAGCTCGCCGGTAAGAATCACGGGGCCGCCTCCTGTTCTACATCACTTTACGTTAACGAGCAGCTCTCTTAGCGGCCCGCCACCTTAACGAGGCCCTCTCTGCTCGCTCGCCCAACTGGCTGGATCATCTATCTTTGGAGCAGCCAGCTCACACAGGATAGTAAGGAGAGGGGGAGAGAAAAGAAAAAAGAGAGAGAGAGATAGAGAGGGAGAGAGAGAGAGAAAAAAAAGAAAAAGAAAATCAGCCATTTTACAGTCCACCACTGACAGGGAAAAAGAGGCATGCTTTCATGGTGTCATGGTAACCACCAATGCTCTTTTTTATCCCCCTCCCTCCCTCCATCCCTCCTTCCCCTCCTTCTCCTCTGCCTCCACCTCCGCCTCTCTTTTTACTCTGTTTCTCTCTCTTTCCCTCTCTCTCTCTTTCCCTCTCTCTCTCTCTCCGCTGTGCTCTGCGAAACACTCTTGTCCTGATCAATGACACGACACAGGACTCATGGGAGCCCTCCAGTCCCCTGACCCGTTTCTCTTCTTCGCCATTCTGCAGCAGCAATGCTGTGGTGGAGGAGGAGGAGGAGGAGGAGGAGGAGGAAGAGGAGGAGGTGGTTGTAGAGAGGAGGAGAAAAACTCGGCGTGATAAGAGCCTCGCATCCATTCGCCTCCTCCTCCTCCTCCTCCGCCGCTCGCTCGCTCCCTCGCTCCCTCGTTCGCTCGTTCTCTCGTTCGCTGCTCGCTGCTCTTCTCCCGACGCTCCCTGGCCACAGTAAACTGTGCCATAGCACTTCATTTTCATGAAATATTGGCCAGCCGTTATTGTCATCGGAGAGAGCCCCTTTCTCTCTCTCTCCCCCCACCCACCCCCCCCCCTCACACACACACACTTTCTTCCCTTTTCTCTTTCTCTCTATCCCCCATTCTCTCTCTCTTTCTGTTGCTTACTCTCGCTCTTGCTTCCTCTCTACCTCTCTCCCTCCCTCCTTCTCTCCATCCTTTCTGTGGTTCTTTCTGGGGCTTTTGACAAATTTGCGTCTCGTGGCGGACGGCAAGGCAGTCCGGGGTTTGATGCATGGGGATGGTGGAGTGCGTGGTCGTCTGGGGGCCGGCAGAATTGATGAAGACACTGCTCACCACGGAGACAAACATGCTGCAGTCAGCATGCCGGAGGGAGAGAGGGGGTGTGAGTGTGTGTGTGTGTGTGTGTGTGTGTGTGTGTGTGTGTGTGTATTGGGGGGGGGGGTGTTAGCTAACGTTAACACACATCGGCAGCATATGCAATGGTAGCTAGCACACACACACACACACACACACACACACACACACACACACACACTCACACACACACACAAACACACACACACACATGAACACACACCAATAACACATATGCTCACACATGCATACACACACCCAACTGATGCTGGTATACATTTACACACACACAGTAGGCACACACACACACAGTCACATACAGTCACACACACACACACACACACATATGCAAACACACACACACACACACAGACACATGTCAGAGACAGATGAATCACTATTTTTTTCTTATCACAAATTATCCCTACACAATACTGCACCCAGTCCATACATTCATTTTCCCCCCACAGCAGTAGAACACATAGTATGGTATAGCACAAAATAGTGTACTCCAGCTCCTAAAACACTCGGACTCCATTCTGCACTTCTGTATAGGGAAAGTGCTGAAGTGTTGTCCTGATAAGCACTTTTAGCAGGGTGGGGGGGGCAGGGGGGGTCACAGATGACCTCTGGAGGGGTCGAGTGTCAGTGATGCAGAGCCTGAACGTGGGGGGGCCTTCACTCCACATGCATCAAAATCAGTGCAGTCAGTGGAGGCTGTCAGACCTGACAATGACACTTACTTCCACACTGACACAGACATAGTGATACACACACACATACACATACACAGACACGCATGCATGCACTCACACACACACACACAGACAAGAAAAGCACAAACTGACAGATATACATATTCTTGCACATATACACAGACACATACACACACACACACACACACACACACACACACACACACACACACATGAATAAAGAGGGTCTCTGACACACTGTGGCCTGGTCCCTTAGGAGCATCTGGGTGGGATGCTGGAGCTGAAGGAAGACCTGGACAAGGATGAATGCAAGCAGGAGCCAGAGGTGGTGTACGAGACCAACTGCCACTGGGAGGGCTGCTCCAAGGAGTACGACACCCAGGAACAGCTGGTCCATGTAAGTTTAAGAATAGACTGTGTGTCCGTGTGTGTGTGTCCGTGTCCGTGTGTGTGTGTATGTGTGTGTGTGTCCGTGTGTAGGTGTGTGTGTACACATGTGTGTGTGTGTGTGTGTGTGTGTGTGTGTGTGTGTGTGTGTGCGTGTGTGTGTGTGTGAAGGTGTGTGTGTGTGTGTGCGTGTGTGTGGGTATAGGTGTGGGTTTGTGTCTGTGTGTGTGTGTGTGTGTGTGTGCTGGCTGGGCTTGGTAACAGAGGTGACAGGTTAGCAACTAACAGGATATGCACCTGTCCCTATCAATCTGCCAGTGTGTGTGTGTGTGTGTGTTTTGGGCGAGTACGTTAGTGATATTTTATCAGTTAGCAATTGCAAAGACTAATGGGTCAAAAACAATCACATTTGTAAATGCAATTTACAGTTCACAATTTCACAATTTTCTCCATTAACAAAGTAGTTAAAGCATTAGCATTCAACCATTAGGCAGTATAAAGCACACAAGCTGATATTACCACAAACACCTTTGCTTTGTTTAGGTTCATTGCTAAGGATTCAGTGCCAAATGTTACACTGTAGCCTCCACCTCATTACTTTACCACACATTAAACACAACCTTTAGAAGCTGCTTTAGTTAACCAACACCCAAGAAATCCCTGACTATGCATCCCCCAGTAACAAAAGGTCACCGTGACCCCTGACCTGCAAGAGCTCTTTGACCTTTGACCCTGGGGGGAGGGCGGTATAAATCTGTCGTGGCCGGGCCCTGGTGCGTCCTCCCTGCTCGCCCGGTGGACGGCGGGGGTTTAGGGGAAGACGGATGGGCCGTCTCACAGGGGGCTCTTCCCGGGCCGTCGGGCTTGACCGTGGACGTGAACCGGGCCCTTTACTCCTAATTGCCTTCTGAGGCCGCCTGAGTCCCCGGCCAGGAAAGCGTTTGAGGCCCAGTTGAGGCCCGGAGCTTCCTCACACAGCAAAGCCAAGCTTCTCTCACACACAGATGTAAAGAATATACTGAAAAGGAGTTTATTTACCTCTCAACAGATTTTATCCACATATCAATACAGTTTATTCATCCTGTAATAGAATTTATGTACCAAACACAATTTTGACTGGCTAGTCTCATACAACAAGTTAGTGCAGGTCTGGACTAGTGCTAATCCTGTTATCACTCAAACACATAGGCTTCATCCCCACTGCTGGGACTGATCGCACATTATGGCGCAATTTATGCACATCTTACCAAAACAAAATGCTCTAATGCTCCTGAAATCAGATCAACGTTTATGTATTTATTATGCATTTAATCGATATAATGTCATCTGATTATAGATCTTTACCAAGTGTCAGTCTCATGTTGTACACTTTAACATGCAACTCAATTCATCTTATGCTTTGGTACTGATGTCAAAATTCTGTCGAAAAGAAAAACAAATCACAGGATAAGATGTGTGTGCGTGTGTGTGTGTGTGTGTGTGTGTGTGTGTGTGTGTGTGTGTGTGTGTGTGTGTGTGTATTTGTGTCTCTCTGTGCAGTAGGGACCAGAACATACAAAATGACCTCAGAGTTAGAAGCTGAAGACCTCAAGCATTCCTGTGTGTTACTGAAGCAGAACAGAAGAGAGAGAGAGGTGTGGGGGGGAGAGAGAGACAGAGAGAGAGACAGAGAGAGAAATAGATGGGGGTTCCGGTCGAGGTACAGACGGAGTGCGAAGAGAGACAGATGAGACTGGTTGGAGAGAGGGAAAAGGGGGAGAAATGTTGAACAAAGAGAGCAAGGTAAGGGAGAAAGACTGAGAAAGGGAAGAGAGAGGGAAGGAGGAAATAAAGAGAAGTGGTGGGAGTCATTGGGGCTTAGCCAAATGAAACACATAAAGAGAGTAAGAAAGAGATGGAGAAAAGGAGTAATGGTAGGGGTTTGGGGTAAGAGAAAGAAGTAGGGAGAAAGGGAGAGAAAGAGAGAGAGAGAGGGGAAAGAAAATAAAAGAGGATTGGTAGGGGGTGATTGGGGGTTAGAGGAAGAAAGAGAAAGAGAGAGAGAATATGACAGAGAGGAAGAAAACAAAAGTGGGGTGATAGGGGAGTGATTAGGGGTTAGAAAAAGAAACAGAGAGGGGGAAAGAGAGAGAGAGGGAGAAAGAAAGAGAGAAAGAAATCAAAAGAGGGCGGTAGGGGGGTGATTGGGGGTTAGATGAGGAGAAGGTGGCCTCTCTTATCCTCCATTATGTGGTGGAGAAGCTGGACTTCCCCTAAATGACACACCTCTGCCTGTTTACTCTGGTCTTTCTCCTCCAGACCTGACCAGCAGGGCGAGAGAGACAATGGCTGGTCACACACACACACACATACACACACACACACACACACACACACAGTCCTTAAGACCATCCCAGCATGGCTAAAGAAAAAATGGCCATTCTTAGGCAGCGTCCACTGCCAGTAATACACACACACACACACACGCACACACACACACACACACACACACACACACACACACACACACACACACACACACACACACACACACACACACACACCATAAGCCCATAAGCTCTTTGGACCGTGGCAAAAACTTGGTTAGCACACGTACAAACACACGCGAGAAACGAAAACTGAGACCTGTGTGGTAGTTAATTCGATGTTATTTCTGGCGACACGCACGCACACACACACACACACACACACACACACACACACACACACACACACCTAAACAAAGACCAGACATCACAAAAATCCTCCTACATGTTTTGCTGATCAAAGAAGAAGAGAATTACAGGCTGTCGCTGAGGCAAAAAGCTACAAAAACCAACTAAAAAAACACAACACACTCTTAACTTTGTAGGTGTGCATTCCTCACAAATGGCTTCCTGGTAGAAGCTCAAGATTGGTGTGTTTTCACAAGCTACTCACAGCCGTGTGCCCCAGGCACCCCTTTGCACGCACACACGCACACACACACACACACACACACACACACACACACACACACACACACTCTTGCCCCCCTGCCAGCTTTGGCATCTGCATTGTCTTTAGGTACGTTGCAGAAGAGTGGCGTGACCAATTTAGGATTTAACACAAAGCTCCCTCCACCCCCACCACCTCCCCCCACACAAAAGAAAGGTCAGTTCCCACACACCTTCAGAGCCCTTGCAGAGATCCTAAAAAAACTCACAGACAGACAGACACACATACACACACACACACACACACATCCGGCCACAGCAAGAGCCTCGTCTTGTCTCACACTCAAATCAGGAGGAAATTAACATCATGCTGCTTCTGTGTGTGTAGGTGTGTGTGTGTGTGTGTGTGTTGGAGGGGGTGGTAGTGAATGATTGAGTGTCTGCTTGTATCTGAGACAGAGAGAATTAAGTGAGTATGTGTGTGTGCGCATGCATGCATGTGAGTGTGGGTTTATGTATGTGTGTGTTTGCTTGTGTGTGTGTGTGTGTGCGTGCTTGTGTACATATTGTATAGTATATGCGTGTGTGTGTGTGTGTGTGTATGTATGTGTGTGCATCTGTATATGCATGTGTATACACCAGGGTGTGTGTGTATTTATATGTGTAAGTGTATGTGTCTGTGGGTTTGAATGTACATATGTACATGTGTGTATTTGCGCTTACGTGTCTATGTGTAAGTGTATGTGTCTGTGGGTTTGAATGTACATATGTACATGTGTGTATTTGCGCTTACGTGTGTGTGTGTGTGTGTGTGTGTGTGTGTGTGTGTGTGTGTGTGTGTGTGTGTGTGTGCAGCATATTAATAACGAGCACATCCACGGGGAGAAGAAGGAGTTTGTGTGCCGCTGGGAGGAGTGCTCGCGGGAGCAGAAGCCCTTCAAGGCCCAGTACATGCTGGTGGTGCACATGAGACGCCACACCGGGGAGAAACCTCACAAGTGCACTGTGAGTACACACACACACACACACACACACACACACACACACACACACACACACACACACACACTCTCTCTCTCTCTCTCTCTCTCTCTCTTTCTCTCTCTCTCTCCTTCAGACCAGCACAGTATGGATAGAGAAACACTGACCATGCTAAGGCAGCATCTACACACACACACACACACACACACGCACGCATTGACAAATGCATGTACACATACGTACACATACGTAATGCAGTAAGTTGCACCATGTAGATGTTCATTAAAATGTATAAAGACTTGCATACATACATACACTAGTCATTTCTTACTGTCCCTTTTTTCAACCACTTTCTAATGAATGGCCTTCCTTTTGTAAATCGCTTTGGATAAAAGCGTCTGCTAAGTGTAATTTAAAGTAATGTTATGTAATGAATGACAATTTTAATCACCCATTTCTTTTTTTTTGTCCAGTCTGCCTCTAACCTGACCTTTTAAGGCCTACTCATATCAACACACACATGTGCGCACCCACACACACACACATAGTAATGATTTCTTCCAATGACCATACTAAGGCAGCGTCCACACACACACATGCACACACATACACACATACACACACACATACACACAATACCCATACACATTGACATATGCATGTAGACATATGTAATGTAGTAAATTGCAATATGCCATAGAAATGTTCATAAAAACATATAAAGACTCATATCAACACACACATGAGCGCACCCACCCACCCACACACACACACACACACACACACATAGTAATGATTTCTTGCTGTGCCCTTCTGCCCTAGTTTGAGGGCTGCTCCAAGGCCTACTCCCGCCTGGAGAACCTGAAGACTCACCTGCGCTCCCACACCGGAGAGAAGCCCTACGTGTGTGAGCACGAGGGCTGCAACAAGGCCTTCTCCAACGCCTCCGACCGCGCCAAGCACCAGAACAGAACACACTCCAACGAGGTACACACAAGTCACTGTTTAATCTGAAATTATTCATTTTTCTTCTTCTCTCTCTCTCTCTCTTTCTTTCTCTCTCTCTCTCTCTCCCTGCAATATTGACAGAGCAATATTGTGAGACCTCCTGCTGGACTTGCTGGAACTCTCATAGTGCAGTGTGTGTGTGTGTGTGCGTGTGTGTGTGTGTGTGTATGTGTGTGTGTCAGACACACATTACATTGACTTAATATCTGCACATTTCAAATTATCAATTGTTTTAACACAACACCACTGAAGTGTTTCAAACACATGGTTTACTTACATTCATTCATTTAAACAATTTAAACCGCTGTTGTCACACAGGTTTGAGTAAAGGTCCAGAGAACTTCATTCTCTTGAAGTCCTGATATGACCACAGTGGTTTCATGCTACACTGACCACCTTAAAGAGTTACAGCAGGTCCAGCAGGAAGCCGCAAATCATTACAGCACAGACACACACACACACACACACACACACGCACACACACACACACACACACACTATATTATAACAGTTACAGCCGGCCCAGCAGTAGCACAGAGAGAAAGACAAACACACACATACATAGAGAGAGAGAGAGAAAGAGAGTGTGAGAGAGAAACACACACACACACACACAGAAACATGCACACAAATACACAGACACAGGCACACAGACACAGACACTGACACACACACACATACACACAGAAACATGCACACAAATACACAGACACAGGCACACAGACACAGACACAGACACAGACAAAGACACTGACACTGACACACACACACACACACACAGACACTGACACACACACATACACACACACACACACACGCACACACTGCACTATGAGAGTTCCAGCAAGTCCAGCAGGAGGTCTCACAATATTGCTCTGTCTCTCCTCTTTCATGGCCGGGGCTCCAGTGTATCTGCCTCCCCCTGCCACATTAAGAGTCCACAAAGTGCCTAATGTGATGTAAATTTCCCATTTTTCGGCGTTCGGTTACAAATTTGGTCCAGAATTAGATTTGTCGCCGCTCTCCCCCATCTCTCCGACTGATTGTTCCAGGATGCCCAACCTTGTCCTATTAACGTGTGTGTGTGTGTGTGTGTGTGTGTGTGTGAGTGTGTGAGTACATTCATGTGTGTATATGTGTTTGTTTGTGTGTGCCTGGGAGTGTGTGTGTGTTTGTTTGTTTGTGTGCGTGAGTGTGTTTGTGTTTGTGCGTGTATGTGTGTGTGTGCATTTATGTGTGTGTGTGTTTGTTTTTTTGTGTGTGTGTGTGTGTGTGTGTGTGTGTGTGTGTGTGTGTGTGTGTGTGTGTGCAAGGGAGAGAAAGAGAGCGCCAGTAAATAATGAGGTGCAGGACTAATGAGCAAGGCTACCCACAATGCATTAGTGAGAATCAGTCGCATCCCTACGGAGAGAGACCACCTGCAGATTGTGAATACAAAATTAAACCTGGAACCATTTCAAGCCTCTAACTATCCATCAGACAGAAGGGGAAGAGGAAGGAGAACAAGAGAGAGAGAGAACAAGGGAGAGAGAAAGGGAGAGAGAGAAAAAGAAAGATCCTTCTCCATCCTGTAGATCCACGCGTCTAATACAACTTCATCACGTTGGGCTATGAATCACTGGCTATTACTGCGAGCGAAATCAGCATGTCATTGGTGTACATATGTAATTTATATGCTTAATTGCATATTTACAACAGCAGCCGTTTGCACAATCGCCTACAGCAGCCACAGCTAATCGGTGTGCGTATGGGGGAAAGCGAGAGACTAACGTACGGTCATATGTTTGAGTGTTTACAGTCGCGACACGTTGAACGAGTGCCTGAACTGAACCGGCTCTGTGTGTGTGTGTGTGTGTGTGTGTGTGTGTTTTTCGTCTCCGTAGAAACCTTACGTATGCAAGATCCCCGGCTGCACAAAGCGCTACACGGACCCCAGCTCGCTCAGGAAGCACGTGAAGACGGTCCACGGGCCCGAGGCCCACGTCACCAAGAAGCAGCGGAGTGACCTGCTGCCCCGCCCGCCGCCCACCACCCGCGAGAACGGCGAGAACGAGGCCGGCTCCAAGCAGATGGGCCGCGGCGGCGGCGGCGGAGGAGAAGGAAGAGACTCGGACGCCTCCAAAGGCGTGGAGGACTATCTGCACGTCAAGTCCATAAAGACGGAGAACTCTGTGGTAAGATCTGACTCCAGACATTTGATCTGCACTTCTCATAAGCACAGAGGATGTAGCTGGGGGTGGAGTATGCAGAGGGGGTATGTTTGATTTGGGGTTTGGGGTATGTTCAACCAAAGATCGTTTAGAACCCCTATAAATCGTCTTGCTTCATTAATGGTCTCTGGTTTATACAAACCCTTTACGCACCCTAAGTGTGTGTTATAACATTCTAAACCAAAAAATGTGCTGTACAACAACTCAAGATTTTAAAAGCGTACATTATATATACCCTATGGACCCCAACATTGACTTTTGCACACCTCAACAGAAGACCGGTGCGTCGGAGATGACGCCGGTCTAACTTTAGAAAAAAAGAATTCACTGAACAAAATACTCTTCATTCCCCCAGCAAGAGATGACAACATTTCAGTCAATCACCTTCGTCAGGTTGCTTTAACAGAGTTCTTTTCTTTAACAGTACATCCGTAATGGTTAAAAACACCCACAGCACTGGAGTAACCTTTGTTGCTGTCTCCTGCCCAGTAACCTAGCTATAACCCTGCAATGTTACCTTGTACTCCTTCCATGAATGAATAATGTGACGCTCCTAACTAAATTAATGAACGCCGTGAAGCATCAGTGTGAATACACAGTCCAGGAATGTTTAGAACCCCAAAGTGTATGTATAATTCATAAGAGAAATCAAATCAATAATACATGAAAGGCTTTGTTGGTGGCTGCTTGGCTACTGACGTACTAACGAGAGCATGCAAACAGCACTGACTGAAATGCTTTGACTCTTCCTTCTAACTGGTTTCTCTCTGCATTATTGTGCAAATCTTTCCCTACTTGCCTTTACCTTTGCTTATGGACAGACATTACTAAGGTGAGCCTGTGTAAGCACGCTAAAAAGCATGTCAAACAGTCATGTCATGAGCATATCATATCTTATCTAATATTTTTCTATTTTATGTGTATTTATTTCTATTTTATGTGTTCATTTTGTTCATTGACTGTTACCTTTTCATTTGTTTACTTTTGTTCTTTGGCAGATGCATGTTGTTGTCATAGTATACAATCTAGGTAGCTAGACAGATTTGTGTGTGTGTGTGTGTGTGTGTGTGTGTGTGTGTGTGTGTGTGTGTGTGTATGTAGATGTGTAGGTATTGGTTTGTGTCTGTTATTATTAAGTTATGGGTCGACTGTTAGGGTGCAGCTCAATGCAATATTAGAATCAACATGTTTTACACTGCACCGAATGCAGCCAAACACGGAATGTGGCGTAAGGCCCCTCCCCCCCCTGTCAGACGTGCCACCTTGAGGTATCCCTCGAGGTCCCGCCTCCCTCCCTCCTCGCTCCAATCGCACCTCCTGCCGATGATCTAACAGACAGCTCCGCCGCACAGATGAAAGCCCCCGGCCCCATTATTATTCAGGCTCCACTCCAGCTCGACCCTTTCTTCCTCCCCACACACCCTCGCACACTCTCTAACAAATACTGCCAGCCATCAAGCTGTGATCAAAAAAGCTCCCGTTTTTAAGTTCACTTTGGGCCACAGTGTGTTTGTGTCTCTTCGAGACTTTTTTTTTTGAGGGGGCGATTAGTGGTGAGGAGGGGGCCGTGGAGGGGAGGGTGGGTAGACATGGCATATTGGTAAGCCCTCTTTGTAAAATCCACCAGACTGATGAATTATTTACAAAAGGAGCCTTGCCACAAGAAGTAGCAATTTGTCAGACATTTAACCTGGATTACCTCCGTGAGCAGAAATCGGGGTATGGGCCTCAATGTAATGCACTGCTCTAGACTGGCGTAGGTTCTGGTATGATTGGCATCTGGGACAGATCAGCCTCTCCACGTGTGTGTGTGTGTGTGTGTGTGTGTGTGTGTGTGTGTGTGTGCGTGCGTGCGTGTGTCTGTCTGTCTGTCTGTGTGTGTGAGCAGCTAAGAGAAGATAAAAACCAGTGGTGTTATGAAGCAAACATCTCAAAGAGAATGCTTGAGACCCCAACAGCATCCCGAATTCAAAGAGAGACTGGGAAGCTGGGAACTCCATAGCCATCCCTATACACAAAACCCTCATTATTTACAGTTAGTTTCTTCTCCAACTAAAGAGCACTGAGTATGATTTATTTGGTGTCGTTTATTCTTTTGGTCATGTTTTTGACTTCTAGTATGTGTTAAATATTATGTTTATTATATTGTTTTATCATACAATATGCTTTTATACTGGGCATGACATATATTTTCATTTTTTTACGTGTTGCACCTACATTGTGTCCTCCTACCCCATCTCTCGCATATGCATGAAAGTCTTGTCAGTCTTGGATTCAGTCATAAATTGCCCTTATGACTTGACTCGGGTTGTTCACTTTTGATGAATAGTTCTGATGAATGACTTGACAAGTGACTCCTGACACAAATAACTCGTGTCTTCCTCTCACAAATGACTCATGATATTCTTACAAATGATTCTCATGAATGACTCTAAGGAATGTCTCTTGTCATTAGGGGTGTAGCCAGAAATCATAAAATGGGTGGGCCCAGAAAAAATCAGATGGCCTAGACCAAAACACATACAATTATTACTTAAACAGTAAATCAAACAAAAAGAGCCTTCTGATTCGGTGTGCCTGATTGACAAGTGGGTAGGCACAGGCCCACAACAGCGCACCCATGGTTACGCCTATGCTTGTCATCCTCCCAATAAAGCTGACAACAATGACTCACATTTTCCTTTCATGAACTACTCCCTCCTCCCTTCATGAATGACTCACATCTTCCTCTGACTAATGACTGACCAGTGACTCTCACAAATGACTCTGACCAGCGACTCTCATGGCTGACTTTCACAAATGACTCTGACCAGCAACCGTCACGAACGACTCTCTCACCCTCACTCTCCCTAGACGTATCAGTCCAGCGACTCTTCTCATGAACGACTCTCACACACAGTTCTCCCATTCCGTCCCCAGATGTATCAGTCCAGCCCTGGCGGTCACTCATCATGCAGCAGTGAGCCGTCGCCACTTGGCAGTGGCGCCAACCATGACAGTGGAGTAGAGATGGCGCTGCACAGCGGGGGCAGCCTGGGGGACCTGAGCGCCCTGGACGAGCCCGCGCCCATCACCGCCGCCGACTCCACCGTCTCCACCGCGGCGGGGGGAAGTCTGTCGCTCGGCCTCGGCCTCCTCCACCTCCGCAAGAACGCCTGCGCCACAGTCAAACTGGAACACCTCAAGAAGGAGAAGCTAAAGACGGTCAGGGACTCATGCTCCTGGGCCAGCATGTCACCTCAGGCCCGCAACATTGCCAAGCTGCCTCCCCTGCCATCCAGCGGTGAGTACACCACGGAAATACTAATATCAGAGCCCAACTGCCAAACATTACATTACATTACATTACACTTAGCAGACGCTTTTATCCAAAGCAACTTACAAAAGAAGGACATAATAAACTAACAGAAGTGTAGAGGAACACAGAATAAACTACACACGAGTAGAGGAACACAGAATAGACTACACACAAACACAGAAGGAGATGTGCCTTAAATAAGTTTTCCCGAGTAGGGACACTTCAGACACACACACCCCTACCAGAGCCCAATTGCCAAACATTCAGGGCTAGTCGTAAGAGGTCTCAGTCAAAAACGTAAAAACCCTGCCAGATATACCTTCTAACTGTGCACTTCACCCGGGTCAAAAATTACTGGAACAAATATGTGGCAGGGTTTGTACTTTTTGAAGCTGAGATTTGTAGCACTTCACTACAACATACACGTTGAAAGACCAAGTGAAATAAAAAGCATATTTGGTTTAGCAACCTACAGTAAAATTTATCAGAAGTCAGTTTTAACATGATGTTTGCTTTGAGAGTTTTTCAGCTTTTCATGGTTGGTGTAGGCTATGAATGGCAGGGCTAAAAGACATCCTGCTTATGTCATGGGGTTATTTTTACCACAGTACATCATTGCATAGGTGGTGCCTTAACACTTTAAGCCACCACGCCTACAGTATCCAAGCAGAGAAAGTACCACCTATAATTTCATCACTTTGAGAGTTATTTTTACCTTGTGGTACATTTATGTTTACTCATAACTGACAAGGTGATTAGTAAGAAGTTTTTCTTTGTTTATACTGGGCCTTAAATCGTTTAGGAAATATGTGATTTGTGATTATCTGGCCTGACGATGGGTGTATCATGTCTTGGCCCCTTAGGTTCCATACTGGAAAGTTCTGGTCAGATCATGGGCCCCCGACTGAGTGACCTTTGCCCCGGAGAGGTGACCGTCCTGAGCCGTCTGAGCGAGCGCCGCGACAGCACCAGCAGCACGGTCAGCTCGGCCTACACCCTGAGCCGCCGATCGTCCGGCATCTCGCAGTGCTTCTCCAGCCGCCGTTCCAGCGGAGCCTCCCAGTTCGGCAGTTGTGGTGGCGGGGGGAGTGGACGCCTCAACAACGTCAGCTCGGCCGACTCCTACGACCCCATCTCGGCCGACCTGTCCCGCCGCTCCAGCGAGGCCAGCCAGGGGGCACCGGCCCTCCTCAGCCTGACCCCTGCCCAGCACTACCGCCTCAAGGCCACCTACGCCGCCGCCACGGGGGGCGCCCCGCCCACCCCGCTGCCCAACATGGAGCGCATGAGCCTCAAGCACCGCGTGGCCCTCATGGGCGACGCTGGAGAGTCGGTGGGGTACCCCTATGGTCACGCGCCCCCCGTCCCAAGACGTTGCAGCGACACCGGGCAAGGCAGCAGGAGCATGATGCCGCACGAGGCGCCGGGCCGGCTGCCGAGGAGAGCCAGCGACCCTGTGAGACGGGTGGGGCTGGAGCCCCTGACCTCACCGCAGCGCTTCAACAGCTTAAGTCACATGACCTCCCAGCAGCCAATGGGTGTAACTGAGCGCAACCAGCTGAACTTGCAGGGGTACATGCATTCGGATGCTAACGGTAACCTCCAGTGCATGTCCTATGCCCCCCGGCCCCCCAGTATCTCAGAGAACCCTGTTATGGAGACCCTGGCCTGCAACCAAAATGGAGGCGAGGACGAGCTGATGATGCTGCCCGATGATGTGGTCCAGTACATCACCTCTCAGGCGGAGCCGACCCAGAACGCCCCAACAAGTGGATTCACCCATCAGACACAGGACTTCCAGCTCCCCATAAAGCAGCAACCTCAGCAGCAGTCATGCTTCTACCAGAGGAGGTCAGGCATGGTGGACGCCAACATGAACATGAATGCTGGCAGACAGGCCCTACACTGTCACATGAGCCCTCGCAGCAGCCAGGGGCACGGTGAGGGGCATCTGCCTTCGTCCGGCTCAGGCAGGACCAGCCTGCCGGTGCAGTGGAACGAGGTCAGCTCGGGCTCAGGCTCCGGATCGGGGCCGACGTCGGATGCCTCTCCCAGCCAACCCAAACAGAGCTTTGCCAGGGAGAGGGAGAGCCTCGCTGCCGTCCAGCAAAAACACCACCTGGGCCCCTGCCAGAACCTGAGCCCAAACCAGCAGGTCCGACCGATGAGCCATAACCTGGCTGCTCAAGCCAATGCCAATGCCAACACCCACACCAACACCCTCCACCACCACCAGCAGCACCTACACCACCACCACCAGGGCTTCAGCACACAGAGGGGTGGCAATGAGTTACCATCCCACAGGATGAACGGCATCCAGAGGCAACAACAGCAGGCAGTTAACCACAACGAGCAGGTCAGGCTTCAGCATGGTTACAACCAGGGCCTGGTCTCAGCAGACGTTAACGGCAACGCCTCACAGTACCCACTCTGTGGCAGCCTGGGAGGTGGCACGGCAGGTCTGGTGGGCACGGGTGGCAAGAGGCTGAGTCAACAGCCCTCAGACACGCAGAACAGCAGGCTGAGGGCTCAGCTCAGCCATGGCACTTTCGAGACAGGCCAGGAAAATTACTCCCAGACCAACGCCAACCAAAAGAGTTACGGCCTGCCAGCCCAGCTTCCTCTGCAGCACGGAAATCAGGGGGTGGTGCAGCCAAGGCCTCCTGTGGAACCCAAGACCTGCGGCCAGAGACTTCTGGGGCCAAGCACCATGCAGCAGCCTGGCTTCCCGCCGTCGACCTTTAGCCCAAACTATGGTTCTTCAGAAGCCAGCCCTAAAAAACCCGTCCTGATGACCAAGAAGGAGGAGATCACGGGGGCTGATGACGCCATGTTCTACACGGGCCAGATCCATATGTTCGAGTCGGACAACCTCAACTTGCAGATGGCATCCTGTGCTGTGGGCGATGCCCCTGACTCGCTGGTCACCATGGCTTCTCCGGGGACCAATCAGGTGTCGAGTACGGTGGAGTCCGGCCACGGGACTGAGCAGCCCCAGATCGACTTTGACGCCATGCTGGACGATGGAGACCACTCCAGCCTCATGTCGGGCACGCTGAGCCCCAGCATCCTCCAGAGCCTCTCCCAGAATTCCTCTCGCCTCACCACACCCCGCAACTCCGTCACACTGCCCTCAGTCCCGGCTGGAATCGGCAACATGGCCATCGGAGACATGAGCTCCATGCTGTCGGCTCTGGCCGAGGAGAGCAAGTTCCTCAACATGATGTCTTAAAAGCTACTCACGTAATCAGACACACTCATACCACACACACACACACATGCAAGAAGGAGGTGGAAAGACAAACATGTGGCCGCCTATTAGCTATAACTTCTGAACTTTGACCCCCGTGCACTGACTAGTCATGTGACTCCCTGTCATGTGACCCCACCTTGGTACTTACCCAACTATCAGGACCATGTTCACTTGACCACAGATTTGACTGAGAGGGCACCTGACAGGCGTTCTACTGGGTATGGAACCTTGTCATCTACAGCAGCATAGGTAGACCTAATGTCCACATATTTACCTGTTAGGCTGCTCATAACTTTCAAGGAACGTAAGTAAGCAATTCTGACAGACTTACACTATTACCAATCAACTCAACCAAGAACTTTGCAAATTTTGAGGGCCATTACGTCTCTTTGAAATGTATCTACCTAAGTGGCAATTTCCTAGTAATTTACCGTAATTTACCATGTATTTAACAGGCAAATATGTGGAAATCAGGATGGCTGTAAAAGAAAGCGTTACCGCAGCAGAAATCATAATAGGACACTAAAAGAAGCAAAAAACGATCAAAGGACCGGCCCATGCCATCTTAATCTTGTTTTGTATTATGAAAAAACATATATTGACCTGTATAGTATCAGTTAGGACTTTGAGATAGTAGTCTTCTTCCCACTGAAAGCCATATTTTGCCTTAGCTGTGTACAAAAATGAATTTATGAGCAGGGTGGACAGAGGGTATACGGAGAGCCGCCCTGTGCAATGCTGCAGGATGAATGCAGTGAGGAGACATATTTACTAAGTGCCTTGCTATGCTCATGCATATGCTCGTGCATATGAAAGACTCTTATTCAAATGCGAAAAAAAATGTTTCAGCCAGGGAAAATAAAACATTACATGTACATGATTTTATTGTATGTTTTTGTTGCTGTTTTGTTTTGTTGTTCTTTTTTCCTTTTTTAAACACCATAGTAAAATAGAAAATCTGTAAATTGTGTAAATGACCTGGATTTGACAGTCCCAAATGATTCCACTGAGTGTTACAGAGAACAGATCCTCAAATAAGAGACATTACAAGCCCCTATTTTATTAACATAAGCCAGTGACCCGTGCTACCCGTGTAAGCTGTAAGGGTTCAGTGACATTACACTTACTGGTTATGGCCCAGTATAACACGACTGTGTTTGTGTGGTACTCAGAACTCTCACTGACACACAAGACTCGGTGTTATAGTGGGCTCTGTGTTGTGGAACTGGAATCTCAGCTCTTCCTGAGAGGGAATATGCAATGAAGAGCGAAGAAGAGCTCCTTGAACAGACTACTTCCTCTTCTAAAGCGGTGGGACTTGATGCTGTCGTCTAAGTTAAAGAAAAACCCTCTTTTTGTACACTTGTTACACCCCTCCATGGAGAGGGAAATGTATATATCTTTTGTACATTTTTATAAAATACAATATGGCTGTTTTTGTACTGACTTGTGGTGTGGTGTGTGTGTGTGTGTTTTTCTCCCCTCCCCAAGTCGGTTTTGGTTGGTGTTCATTATCATTCATGCGTCTCTCTGGGGAACAAGAGGAGAGAAAGAAAAATGCCAGGAGTTTTTCCTGCACACGGCGCAGTTAATATAACTGGTGCCGAGTTCAATTTACCACCATGGCAGAAGCATCTGTGAGAAAAGTTCATGTGGCAGAGGGAATAAACAAACTTAAAGTTTTTTTTCATGCATACTCTCTCCTTCTTTCTCTTTCTCTCTCTCTCTCGCTTCCTCTTTGTGTGTCTTTTTGTCTTTGTCTTTCTCTCTCCCTCAAGCTCTTTGCAGGCCATTCTCAGTATATATTCTTTGTTGATCTCTCTATCTCTGTCTTTTTCTCTCTGCTTCACGTTTCATCTGTTTAAGAACACAACTCACTATATACTCTTCACTGTATAGCTTTTTTTTTTACTTCTGTCACTCTCTCTATTAAACACACCCAGCTATTCAACATTGGCAATAAAAACAACTTACTTGGTTTCAGAAAACATCCCAGTGTCTCGCTGGAAGACAGCCAGACTGGACTGTACATCAGAGGACTAAAAAGTAATCTCACTAAGCCCCCCTTTAATGTTGGAACGATATTAGCGTTGATTGCTTTAATAATGCACCAGCAAAACCTCCTTCTTTGAAGTCATATTTCATCCCTATGCTGACAATGCATTATCTCTCTGCGAAGTGCCAACATGCCAGGAAAATATTCAAAAAGGCACAAAACATCTTTCATGGCAATTACAGGGGCTTTGAAATGGACCCCTTCTCTCAAACAGCAGCCCCCTCGCTAAAGTCTGGAACACTGGCACGGGTCCTTCTATATTACCCCCTCCAAAAAAGAAAAAAAAAAGGGGGGGGGGGGGGAGGTTTAGAAAAAAAAGAGGGCTTATAAAAATGCAAGGAGCCCAGTGTGCACTTTCTAAAGTTAGCCTGCGTGTTGTCCAAAATTAACAGTGGCAGACAGGCGCGGCGGAGGAGGCTGGAGACGGCACATTAAACACCAGCACAGGGAGAGGAAGAGGAGGAGGAGGAGAGGAGGGAGAGGAAGAGAGAGGAAGAGGAGGAGAAGGAGGGAGAGGAAGAGGTCCAGGGGCACCCCAGCCACTGTGAGCTGCAGGAACAAATGATTTTGATTCTGACAGGGAACTCTACTGAGGATACGTCTGATGTGGAGATTTTGATTGCTGGCATTTCTTATTCTCTCTGATAAATGAAGCTGGGAAAATAGCCTGAGGATAGCTTCTTTTTTCTCTCTGTCTTTTTCGGAAGAGAGAAATGAGTAACGAACCCCACGCTCAAAGCAGGAGACGGAGGACTGACTTAAGTTGATCTGAAATTTGCAATACCTTCATTATGCCATAATTACATCAAGGGAAAATTTAGAACAAAATGGAGAAATCTAATCCTAGTAGACAATTACAATGTATTTGGCAAGCTTTCTTCCTGTCAGTCAAGCCACAGCATCAGGATCAAGGGCTTTTTAGAGTCACATTGCGCTTCACAGCAGTCAGACTATAGCATGGGGGAGAAACTAGAGTTTTCTCAGGGTTATATAGGGCTTCAAGGCAATGAGACTGGCACAGGAGGAACAAGGGTTTTTTCTGGGTTACACAGGGCTTTGCAGCAGGCTGTCATGTTGTGTACAAAAACCAAGTGAACTCTCTCACCTTTTACCTTGGCTGCCAGGAACTTCATCAGACTGACATTGATCCACTATTATTCACTGTTTGGTCGGATTTGGTGTTTGAAAACACAGACACTTTTTCATTTTGTTTTTGGTTGGTTTTAAGCACACTAAGCACACTACCGTCTTTCATTTTCCAGTTGGGTGGATTTGGTGTTTTAGAGATCCACTTTCATTCTATTTTTAGTTAGATTTGGTGTTTGACCACAGAGTCTTCTACACACAAGACATATCTGTGTGGGGTATATTTGTTCCTGTGGATCAACTAAGTGAGCAAGACTCTATCAACACCATGGTAATGCATCCCATGCCAAGGCAATAGAAACAGGCTATGGATGTTTAAAAAAAAAATTAAAGAAAAAATAAATAAAGTGTGCTGGTAATGTAAGACAAACTCGATACATGAATAAATGTGGTTGTTGGACAGGTGGAAATTTGTCTAAGCCTTCGGCAAACACACACAGAGAAATCACAAGAAACCAAGTCCTGTCTCGAATACACAGGTGTGCACACAGAGGTGCAACCAAAACCATACGCAATTAAGGCTAGGTATGACCTAAGCCTGCTTCCATACTTCCATATGTGCTGCCTATAAGAAACATGGGTGTGGTTCCATAACCTTTCATAGCGCTGTGACCCAATTTTTTATTATGGCAGATAAGTCATATCCCAAGGTAAAGCAGTAAAACATGCAGTAGTAAAACTAGCCAATTCTCTCTCTCATTTAACACCACTACAGTACTCCACTATTTCAGGTACAGTTTCACAGCTGAAAAATGTAACTTTTTTTTTAGATCTTAAAAAGCCCACTTTAAGATTTTTTAGAAAAACATGTAGGAAATAAACACTGGCGGTACTTGTTTTCGAAGTAGGATCACCATTACATTTCAAGACTTTGCCCAGTGAGCTAACTGTTGATGTAGCAATTAAGCGTGTTTCCACCTGGCCGTAGATGCAGTGTCCAGTTCAGGAATGTCCTACAGTAAGGTTTGAGTGCAATGGCTAAAAAATCCCACACACAGTGTGTGGAAGTGCCCCAGCATAAAGAAGTGGGAAGCCGGAGCTACAGTACACACAGCAAGATCAATGGATACTTTCTTCTCCCTCCTCTTGCTCTGAAGCACCTTCAGATCTCCAATAGAGCGAGAGACAGACAGACAGACAGACAAGGGTACAAGATTGTGTATTACAGTAAAATGAAACTAAGGTATGAACCTGTATCCTACTGTGAGACATCTTTGCCGAAAAACAAAAGGAAATCATGGGAGATTTCACAAGGTGAGTCTGACCTGGCCTGACAATGATGCTCTGGCACTTGTCTTTGAGGTACTGTATGTGTGTACGAGTGTGTGTGTGTGTGTGTGTGTGTGTGTGTGTATATGTGAATGTGTGTTTTGTGTGTGTGTGTGTGTGTGTGTGTGTGTGTGTGTGTGTGTGTGCGTGTAGTCTGACGTGATGTGCAGGCTTCTCCACAGCATCCCCAGCATTCCTGCTTCCTTCTGGGATGAGGGAAAAGTGGGCCGACTGATGTCTGGTCTTATGTCTGTTGAAGGTGAGTGATGATGTTCTTTGCACTCATGCACAGTCTACATGTCTCTCTCTCTCACACACTCACACACATACACACACACACAGCTACCCTCGGCAGGGCACACAGCTGGAAATGGACAGCTGCTGACTGTTAGTTCAGAAGTCTCACATACACATACACATACACACACACATTATAGATCACACACAAATGCACAAACACACACCTAAGAAAATTCAACAAAAACCAAAGCATCTTTGTCCAGGCATGACCTCATGTTGGTCACTGCCCTAACCATGTGCTCTCTTCTTAAGGTGCTAGATGGCACTTATCTACATAATAGAATAGCACACCACTTCTTCCTAAGCATTTTCATGTGTCACAGTAGTGCCTTTTTGCTTTTCCGCAGGTCATATTATGATGTAATTGTTCTTACAGAAAAATAACATGACTGTAACACTATAAAAGTAACTTGTGAATAAGTTTTAATATTGAAAGTTGTTAAAGAAATGGTATGGGTTAGGCTTAGGGTCAGGGCTATGGTTATTGGATTAGAAGGCGTACAGGTTATGTTATACTTCTGAGGGAGATAATAAAAGAGGCAAGTTCTTAATTCTAAACGTCAAATTGCAGTTTACCAAGTTAACTATATGAATCTACTGAAGATGGCTATGCGGCAGCATGACTAAAACTAGTTACCAAGGCTATTGTAGCCCACTGGAATTACTGCGAAAGACAAGCTAATAACAAATTATGCTTTTAACATCAAGAACATCTCCCGAACTCAACTCATACACTTGCACTCACGCACGTCTCCACCAAATGTCATCAGCGCACGAGGGCACATGAAGAGGGCTAAGAATTCCATTTCTCTCTTCGTGCCGATTAACTAACACTTGCCATACAAAGTTTTTTTTTACCATACAAAAAGCTACCCGTAGTTCTTAAACTCATGTTCAACATTACTCTAGACACTTAATCATCCCAACACAAGACAATATCACGGAGTTTACCTAAAAGAGCGAGAATCACAGAGTGATTAAGTGTGGCCTTTTTTTCATTGCAGGTGTTTATTGCAAGAAGAAAATCCCACGATCTCCTTAACTAGGTGGGCAGAGACAAAAGCCATCGATTACCGAGTACAGTCGACCAGGGATGGAAAATGAGCAAACTAAACGTTCCAACATACGTCATCTTGTAACTTACAATGAACTGAATGAATTTCGGTAGTATTTCAATGTTTTACGATGTTTTACATCAAGCATGTATACGTTACTAGTTTACTGTTT
Source organism: Setipinna tenuifilis (assembly GCA_030347295.1). NCBI lineage: Eukaryota > Metazoa > Chordata > Actinopteri > Clupeiformes > Engraulidae > Setipinna > Setipinna tenuifilis. The sequence goes on from CM059275.1 coordinate 10,496,581, forward strand.
TTTTTTACCCCAAAAGTAAATCCATTACTTAGGCCTATTTCTATTTCTTTGTAACAAGCTAACAAAGTTAGCCGGTACGTCCAGATCAATGGGAAAACTGCAAAGTAACTGGCAGTGTGAGATGACATGCGAAAATGCAAAACAGCATCAAAATAACACGCAGTTAGACTTAAGGAATTGGCGTGACATTCTATGCTGCTTAATCAGACCAGGCCGCACTTGTAAGGAAAAGGCATGGATACACATGTGCTGACTGCTACAGGTAAAAGAAGCACAGGCCTTAACACACACACAACTACTGACTGCTAAAGAAGCCCAGACATGGATACACAGGTGCTGACTGCTACAGCAGTGGACCTTAACTGGTTTGGCCTATCACTTCCCATCACCTGTAAATTGTGACCTGAATCTTCGAAGCAACTCAGTGAGACATCCCACCCACAAATTTAATCCCTATCACCAGGACACAACAAACTGAACAGCTAATTAATTTGTAATTAATGCATTTCTTTTACATTTCCACAAAGTTCGTGCCCTGGCATTAGATCTGACATGGTAATCTATTTTTTTTTTTAAAACTACAAGCTGCATGACCCATTCAGATTGGCTACGCAACCCACTGTTGGGTCCCGACCAGTTAAGAAACACTGTGCTACAGGTTAGGTTAGCACAGGCACTAATAGGTACAGAGGTGTTGTGACCAGCACAAGTAAGGAAAGCACAGGTCCTGATACACAGGTGTGGACTAGCACAGGTAAATGGAGCACAGACTCTGATACACAGTGCAGACTGGCACAGGTTAGAACAGCACAGGCACTGATTCACAGGTGCTTGATTGTACAGGTAGGGAAGCATAGACACTGACACAAAGGTGCTGTTATCTGCAGAAGACATCAGATGGTTTGTTATGGCTTCACTTTTCATATGGTTCATTTCAAACATAGTGACTGGGTCCACCTAATGTTATAGAAACATTTAAAGTTTTAAGTTACAGGAAAATAAAGTGTAAATTCAGTATAAAAATAGGTAAATAACAGGAAATGTCATAACAGATGAATTAGTAGAAACATGTGAATAACAGGCAAATAACAGGTGACTAAACGGTTAATAACAGGTGAGTAACAGATGACAATGTACATGACAGGTGAATAAGAAGTAAATAACTTGTGAATAAAAGGTATGTCTATGCTAAATAAACAGGTATGATATTATATATATATACATACATGACAGGCATGATATCAGATGATATCATACTATCTATATATATATATACGTGTGTGTGTGTGTGTGTGTGTGTGTGTGTGTGTGTGTGTGTGTGTGTGTGTAATATCATACCTGTTTTTTTATATCTTATAGGTAGATATATGTGTGAAATGATATATATGTGTGATATCATCTCCTGTGGTGCTATGAATCTATTTAACACCATAATCAGACCCAAAGATCAGATGATGTATCCTTTAAAGCAAGACAGGCTCACAACAGCACATACGGAGAGATAGCGTCACACTAAAAAACACAGGCACAGACACACACAAACGCACACACACACAGGGAGGGAGTGACAGATTTTCATATGAAGTATTAGTGGCATATGTGCATGCACACACACGCACACGCACATACACGCACACACATACACACACACGTTGCACTATAGGAGTTACAGCTCTATTAATGACACAAGCACACACACAGACAAACACACACACACACACACACACACACACACACACACACACACACACGAGAGGGTGAGTGTCAGGGGAACCTGTGGGGAGGAGTGCTAATGGCAGAGGCCCTGGGAGAGCGCTACTCTGCGTCTCTGCTAATGATACTTTAATAGAGTGCTGCTGTCCTCCTCAACACACCCTTGCTGACAGATGAACTACGCGCACACACACACACACACACACACACACACACACACACAGCTCAGAACGTCTCACCGTATGCCCAATCAATCAATTAAGGGGGAGGGGGGGCAGAGGCAAAACAAATAAGACATAGGGAGGAAATGGGAGGCAGAGAGAGAGAGAGATAGGGAATAGGGAGATAGGGAGACGGGAAAAATGAGAGAAAAAGGAGAATAGAGGGAGAGAGAGAAAAGGAGATGAGGGATAAACAGACAGAAACAGAGAGAGGGGAGGTATTGAATACTAGAGAAGGAGAGAGACAGGGAGAGAGGGGAAGGAAGAGAGAGAGAGGGAGAAAGAGAAATAGGATGAAAGAAAAGAAGCAAAAAGGCCAAACAATGACAGACAGGCAGAAAATTTAATTCCCTAATTATAACACACACAAACGCACACACACACACACACACAAATGAGCAAGAATAAACAGCCTGTCTGCCTGTCAGATCAGAGCACTAGAGTGAATGGTCTCTGAGCGCTACATAGTAAAATACACACACACGCACGCACACACACACACACTCCCAACCTGGACTTCCCTCTCTGTGGGAAGGCTGGCAGGGAGGGAATGTCATGCTCTGTTAGTGTGTAATGGCCTAATAATTGGGCAGTGATGTAGTAGCCTACTCTGAATGGACTTATTTCATGTAGGCTAGGTTTGTTTCATGGTTACTTGCAATTTACTAAAGAGGGTCTTACACCGCTGCACC